>CM043697.1:111814477-112530529 GCA_023935145.1 Bretschneidera sinensis
TTTGTACAAGAAAGGTGAAGACTGCAAGTTAGTTGGTTACTGTGATGCTGACTATGCGGGAGATCATGACACTAGGAGATCAACAACTGGGTATGTGTTTAAGCTTGGTTCCGGAACGATTTCTTGGTGTAGCAAGAGACAGCCGACGGTATCATTGTCAACCACAGAAGCTGAGTATCGGGCAGCAACAATGGCAGCTCAAGAAAGTACATGGCTGATACAACTGATTAATGATCTACATCAATCAGTAGATTACGCAGTTCCTTTGTACTGTGACAACCAGTCGGCAATTCGTTTGGCAGAGAATCCAATCTTTCATGCTAGAACTAAGCATGTTGAAGTGCACTATCATTTTATCAGAGAAAATGTTTTGCAAGAATAAATTAAGTTGAGGCAAATCAAGACAGATGATCAAGCTGCGGACTTGTTCACAAAAGGTTTGAGTACTAGCAAGTTCAAAATGTTTCGCTGTCAACTCAGCACAGTACAAAGAATGAGAACTGACATTGAGGGGGAGTGTTGAGAATCAATGTCAATGTTAGGCCTAGCTGCTGGCTTAGAGTGGGAACAAAGCAGGCCCAGCTTCAAAACCAATCTCCATTTCCTCCACCACATAATGTCCATGTTGAGAATCAATAGTAGCCCACCATAAGTAATCCCCAACCCAATCTAAAGTCCAATAGTATTGTTCAAACCCATAGCTAGTTTGATGATGTAATTGCTTACAATTACAAAGTGGGGCAAAGTTAGGTATGTTGCTATTGGTGAGGTTATGTGGAAGACAACATAATGAGATGCTTAATAGATGATGTGGAAGACAATATAACTAGGTGCTTAATGGGTGATGTGGAAGACAACATAATTAGGTGCTTAATGGATTTGTGTGGTAGTAAATAAATTTAGTTTAATTATATGTGTGGTGTAGTTTTCATTTGGTTTGCTATAAATACTCAAGTCCTCAAGCCTTGTAATTCATCAAGAAGAAAAACAAAGCTAAGTGCTAAATAAGAAAAGCTTTGCTAATTAGTGTTTTGTGAGTTCTCTTTAGAGTGTTTTATTTTCTTCTTCCTAAAAATAGTTAGAGTTTTGTACTCTACTTATTCAACATGGATGACAACAGCACATTCTTTCAACAATGCTGCTTATGTTCATGTTTTTTTTTCCATAAGGTGAGTTCAATGAATTAGACATTTAAAACATGGTTAGTTGGCATCTGGGTTTTATGGCCTTAATTTGAACTGGACCTACTTGTTAGATTGTGGATGTAATGTTAAAATCTCATGTTTGCAACTTCTGTTTGTGGATTGATATCAAAGCTTTGTTCAGCCAGTTTGGTAGTGAAGAAGGATATTTTCCCCCTTGTGGCATAAAACATTTTATCACGTGCTAGATGCAGTCTGGTTTTAATATATTTTTTAATGTTATTGAAGAATGCAAGAGTCAATTGGTGAAAGTCCACGAAAGGAACAACAACAACTAACCATTTTCTACAATGGGAAGTTCTGCGTTCGTGATGTTACAGAGCTTCAGGTACTTGTGTATTTTATCTTTTTTTAATATTAATTAATCAGTAAAATTTGAGAATTATATATATATATATATATATATATATATATATATATAATAAGTGCTTTATTATATTTGATAGCATGGAATTTAATCATATGAGGATTTCATTGATAAATTAGAACTTCATACAAATTTCTTTAATTGCGGTCAGATCTTGAAAAATATACTCGGGAAGAAAAATAAAAAAAACATTTCCCACAGTTTTTTATTCAGATTTCAGAAAATAAAAAATAATAAAAATAACACAATTTAACAAAACTAATTGAAAAAACCCGGGTCCTTTTTTTTTCTCCGCATTTTGCATAATCAAAATATAATAACATAACTTAATTAAGCATTAGAAGTTGAAATTGAGTCATGAACTATAAATTTATCCCTTTTGCATTATTTTGAAAATGTTTTTCCTTTCTGAATGAGAGTGTTTGTGATCGAATCCCAGGTTTGAAGACTTATCATATTTGCATTCTTCAAATTTAAATAAAAGTTCACCAAGTTCCCCGTGTTGTGTTATGGTTCAATTAGTTTTTAATATTCCATAATACCACATCTCATATATAATTTTCGCAAAGAATTTAATTAGTAATTACTTTGGATTCGTGTATAAAATGTAGTATTAATAAAATAATTAGCCATGTTTTAATTAATAAATTAGCATGTCCACAATTAAAATTGCAGGCTAGAGCCATTTTGTTACTAGCAAGTAGAGAAATGGAGAAGAAATCACAAACTCCAACGGCTGGATCGGTGTCGGCTTCACAAACTCTTCAGTCTCATCAGCTCTACAGCCCTACTGAACTTTCCATGAAGAGATCACTGCAACGGTTTCTCCAGAAGCGAAAGAATAGGATCCAAGCTAATTTCCCATATTGATCATTAATTGTTATGATTAAAATGAAATATTTTAAATTGATTTTAATTAATTAATTAATATATTATGGAGAAGATAGAAGATAAATGATCTTGGTAGCAGACCTAGCTAGGAATGGAGTAATCATATTTTGTAACAGGGAGATGCTGTGGGGGTATTTTTGTAAATTATTTATTTATTGAATGTTATGGCTTCATTCACTGCAAATTATACTTTTTTATTAATTTAAATTGATTATTACGTGCTGCGCTTATGCTCTAAAAAATTTTTGGCCGACAAAGTCTAAAATGTTTTAGACTTGCTCGAAACTATATTGATAATTTTAAAGAATTTCGTTGATAATATTAGTATAGATGTTGAATCCAAAAAATAATATTACTAGCGAAAGTCACCAAAATTACCAATAGAGTTTCAAGCGAGTTTAAAACCAATGTTTTAAAATGTTTTAGACTTGAATTAACTAAAAATTTCTCTCTGTTTTGCCCTTCACTTCACCATTGTCCGCTATCAAGTAATTATAAAATTAGTAATTAAGGATCCTAGAGTAAAACAATAATAATAGTCAATTATCAAAGTAATTAACCACACAATCTCTTTGGACAAGCTTTTTTCTTTTCCATTGGAAACTGATTTAAAATTATTGTTAAATATGAACTCGAGCTCATTGAATTTTTTTTTTTTTTTTTAAATTTCAAGAGCTTCTTAATCCAATATTTTTGCCACCGAAAGTCATAATTTTTAAGTATGGTCGCAATTGTCCTTGCCAAAATCTTGAATTCAAGCAACAAAATAATTTTAGGCGGTAGGATAGTTCAACATTTGGTTACGTATAAAAATTTAATTATCTGATTTGATGACGACTTATAGTTAAAAAGCTTATTTTCTGTCAAGATTTTGTCGGTCCTTGCCAAAACTCCGTCACCAAATACCTAATTTCTTGTAGCGAGAAGGTGTTCCACTTGTGCTGCTTGAAACTTTTACTCCATTTTCTCCATTAATTATCATAGCTTACCAAGCACATATCCATGGGCTTTTGTTCTTAATATTTTTCCCAACATAAATCATAATAGCATGAATACTATTGAGGAATTGGCTATATCAAATATTTAAAATTTTGGATTTTTAATCTTTTAGTTATCTTTTAACATGGCATTAATGCAAGAAAAATTTGTGTTTAAATTTTCAGAAATGATTTGAACCAATTTAAGCTAACTTACTTTAAGTTGGTTTTAATACCAATCCAAACAAAACCAATGTATCTCTTGCGGAGTATGAGCAATCATTTAAGTGTACATGTAAAACTCATTAATCAAATCTAACTCGCAAGTGGAAGAGAGAGTTAGTGTCCATTTTGTGTGTACTCCTCGACAGTAATAAATCGACATCTCAATTAATGATACAGATAAGTATAAGGCCTAACAAAGGTTAACGGTGCTAGAGAGACTTTTGCTTAACGAAGCATCAAATTGAATTAGGAAGAATATCTTTAGCTGATTTGTTAGGGAAATTTGAGAGGGAAACTAAGAGAAAAATGACTTCAAGGCATGACGTTAATTCGCACCTCTATGGTGCAAGAAGGTTACGTACAACGAATTTTCTTTAAGATACAATGAAACTCCATTGTTGATTTGCATTTTGTACTAGTGAAATAATAACTCATAATAGTTTCTATGAATTTATGGATATAGAATTTGTGATTGAAAATTTATCATTGATAAATTTTGAATTTTGCATTCTTATAGTCGACTATGGCCTCATGGTAGTCGACTATGCCTTTAAATCACTCAAAGTACTCACCAGGTCGGGGCATGTAATTGACTACATAAGACTGTAATCAACTACGTCCAATTATGGACATGCCTCTTGTCTATTGCACAAGCATGTAGTCCACTACTATGGCCTTTTGTCTAACCTGTAATTGACTATAAGAAGCATAAAATCAAGTTTTATTTTGAAAATTATCAACATGCTTTCCTGCTCATCAATCACATACCAAAAGAAATCTCTTCTCTCTTGCTCTGCTTGTTATTTTTCTCTTTGCTTCAACTGTTCAATTCATCCCCTTTTCACAAAATCAAAAAACACATTCTTGATTAAATCATTACAGTCCATCAATCTAATATTCTTACAAGAGTGATTTTTTAAAAACTAGAACGGAGTGCAAAGCTAGTATTCGATTCACAATAAATAACGATATATGGAAGATTACTCAGTTCAATCCTACGCACAATCATGAACTTGCTAAGGCAGATGCGATCAATTCTTTTAAAGCTGCAGTTACAAAAATAATGAGTACATATGGGTTTTTAGAAGGGGAAGCTGGTGGGGATTTGAATGTTGGATTCTTGAAACGAGATTGCTATAATTTTGTGAGTAGGCAAAAGTTAATCAAGATTGAAGCTGGAGATTCACAGAGTTTGATCAACCTATTCAATTATGTTCTTTATGTAGTTCAGGTGGATCAGAAAAACCAGATGCCAATTTTTTTTTTTCTGGAGGGGTGGTAGATCAAGAATTGATTATAACTGCTTTGGAGAAGTTTTTTATTTTGACACTACATATCGGACAAATAAGTACAACATGATATGTGCTCATTTTGTTGGAATCAATCATCATCAGAGAAATGCTTATTTCAGCTTAGATATTTTCTCTACTAGAATAAACTCTTCGTAAAGAAGTGAAGCACGAATAATGTTTTTATTCATATGTTATGTAAGACAATTAAGCTCACTGAATTTGAAAATTATTATTAAGATGCGCAATGATGAAGAAAAAGAGGATTTTCGTTGTGGTCAAGGGCACATTCTAAACTTGTTAATAATAGTGGGATTTTGCATCATGCACTGTTGTTTACACTTGTAAAATATTTAAATTATTTGAAGTTGAAATTGCTTATTGTTTGGCAGTGACAATGCGAGAAGTTAACAACATTAGCCCACTTCATATTTTTGAATTATTTGAAAAAGAGCATGTTGTCCAATTTAACTCTTTTGATCTCACAGTTAAACGAAGTTGTAAGAAGCTTGCATCTATAGATCTGTTGTGTCGTCACGCTTTGAGAGTAATTAATATGAATAAAGTCACCACAATGCCTTCTCAGTATGTTCTAAATTGATGGACAAAAGATGCAATGAAAGAAATTTTGGTGAATGGTCATGATAAGTCATCGATGTGTAACAAAGACTTTGCACCACTATGATCTGATGCGTTCAATGTACAATATTTTTACTACAAGTGCAGAAACAAAGAAACATATTGAAATGTGTAAGAAGAAAATTGCAGATTTGATAGAGTTTATCGAAAAAAAATATGGCAAATTCAGAAGCATAGATAGAACTTGTTGAGAAAGTTAACATGATTGATAGGGGATGATGCAACTCATATTACAGATAAGATACATTGTGCTCGTGATAACATGCCACTATTGGATCTCCCATGAGCAAGACCGAAAGGTGTAACAAATGCTAGAATGGAAAGCAATTAGGAGAAGTACAAGAAGAGAAAAGCAAATCGTGCAAAGAAATCTAGCTAGTAAGATCATTATATATATTTTTTGTTTAAAAATAATAATAAATATTGTTTTATTAGTTTTAATGAAGAAGTCTTGATTTATTTGTGCAGAGCAAAAGAAATAGTTAACAAGTGGAGATACTACACAAACCTCATTCCATGTACCACATAGTTCAATTTTTTTGCAACAATTAGGTACCACCCATTTCGTGCACCGGCCATGCCATGAACACAAACTTTGATTTTCAAGTAAACTATTAGTTGAATCAATTTTTATTTTTATTTTTTTTATGTTTAATTTCAATTGAAAATTAATTTAATTTTAAAAAATTGTTTATAAATTGAAGATTACAAAGCAACACATTGCTTACAAACAATACGCACTACAGAGAATTCACTCCTGATATTTAGAACACCATGAAAAAATGAGCATATCAAAAGTGCAGCATAACTCCTCTTACGGTGTTTACTTTACGATTAAGAAAGATAAAAAAAATTGCAATTTTTTTTTTTGATCTGTGTGTGGATATTTGTCCAATTTTTTTTAGAATGTTTGGATAATCTCCACTTTTAGTCAAGGTTACAAGTTTAATAATTTTAACTTCCATAGTCAAATTTATGTTATTTAATTTATTTAATTATGTTGGTAATCAATCAAGCTTCAGATATTACTGTTAAGTTAATTATGTCATTATCGTATAATTTCTTACGGTGCACAAGATTGCCAAAAAAAGAGAAAAAAAAGTACCTTCCCCTCCTCCACTTTTTTACAATGTGAAAAGTTGAAGAATATATCTTTTCCCTTTCCTAAATGGTACTCCCTCCGTCTCATTTTGGATGTCCCAATTTTCATTTTGGGATATCACAAAATAGTTGTCCCAAATAAAAAATCAAATACTTTTATCTTTTAACATTACCTTTCATTATTACTTCAAGTACAAGTGATTTGCATGTATGTAATGCACCTTTTGTTTGATGAAATTGGTATTTTAATATCCATATAAAATAGTTTGCCTGTAATTATTGTATTTTCTAATTAATGTTTTAGCTTTTTCAAGGGGATAACTAAAATGGGACAGAGGAGTACTAATCAAACCTTTTGATTCTGCTGGAAAGGGATTTGATAGATATCTCACTGATCTCCTTTCTTTATGTAAGGGTTTGCTCTCCTCATAAACCCTAAACCCTAAACCCTAATAGCCATCTCTCCTTTTTCAAAACCCATCTCTGATTCTTCTTCTCTTCCTTAAATTTCCTTTATACAGTTGAAGAATCTGATTTTCAAAGGAGATGGAAGGCATGTAAGAAAGGCTGCTGATAGAAAAGAAGCTGTCTCAACACGATGTAAGTGAAATTCATGGTCGTTTGATCATTCCCATCAAGTAAGCAGTGCATGAATTCCTCACAAGTGAAGAGAAGCAGAGGAGCTCTATTGATGTGGAAGTAATCAATCCTTTGCTTCATCGGAGGAATTTAATTCTGAAGAGAATGGACCTGAAAAGTTCAACATTGTATATGTTGGTGAGAGGCTGGAATTCAGTTGTCAAGGATAATCAATTGGCGAGAGATGATCTCATTCAGCTAGAATTATAATGGATTGTTATAATTATCAATGGTCAATCACTTGTGCACCGAGTCACCAACTTATTTTCCACTAGTTATCTTGTTTATTGATAGTTATGTTACTTGGATTTGAGTATAGGTGTTGGACACGTACTTGTCAGACTCATTTATTGTAAATTTTACTGCAATTTGGAGTGTACAAGTGTCATATTATTATCCGAGTGTTGAGAGTCCGACACGGGTATGGTAAAGTAAAGTGAAGAGTCCATGTAACATAGATTGTTTAGTGATTTTGGCTTGTTTTTTTAACATCTAGATCTGTCCTTATGATAAGCATATGCTTGATATACAAAATCAACAGTATATCATATGCAGCAATGAAATTTCCCATTTAAGTCCCTGAAATCTCCACCTCCTCAGCTCCACCAGAATTTCTTATTGAAGCTCCATCAGTAATGAAAGGTGGGGTAAGGGGCTTCCAAACAATAGAACAGTAATAGCTAGCCATTCTGATTTTTAGAATGTATAAATCGATGCCCAAACAAAATCTAAATGAAAAAAAATAGAAAAACAAGATAAGACATCATATATAGGAAAGATACAAACATTTAGGAAGATGAATCCTTGATATCAAGCAGTTCTAGCCTAATCATGATTCATGACGAACTGCTTAAGCAGACTTTGCCTTTGAGTTGATATCTCTCGAGAAACTTATTGCATGCTTGGCCGTTGTTATGGATTGGGATTCAAACATGAGAATGTTATTTTCACAACAGAGACCAGTTTTTCTACTACAGCTTGTTTCTTAGGAGAAGATAGACGCTGGTCCAACCCATTCTTCAATAGTAAATGATGAAATTTTGTGGCCATTCTTCAAAAGAGAGAGTATTGTGGCCAAAATAAGTTTTTACTCTTCATTTGTAAATTCTTATTAATTTTGATAGAATTTGTAACAAGTTAACTTAGTGAATTCATTTTGAAATGAATTTCATAGTGTTTTTTTGTTCCAAACATAATAAATATAGAATCACATAAATTCCATAAAATTTATATAATTCATTTAAAGTAACTTTGTTTTTCGGAGGATTTAGATTTATAGATTAGAATTCATTTACTTTGATTCAACTCAATATAGTTTAATTGATTTGTGGACCGACAAAACTTTTCTTTATAGATTTCGCACTAACTCACATAATATTTTTTCAATAGTTATATTGTTCACTGATAGTGATTTACGGGGTATAATATATTTAATCTGATTCAACTAATATAGTCCATGTCACATAGACTCGGGTATGGATGTCGGACTCGTGTATTTTTTGTAAATTTTCTTTTAGTTTGAGATGTTCAAGTGTCATACCCTTATCCGAGTGTCGAGGGTCTGACACAGATACGACAGAGTAAAGTAAATAGTCCTTATAACATAGAATATAATTGATTTGTTTTACTGACAGAAAGTTGCTCAAATACAAGCTTGGCCGTGAAAATTTGTTTTTTTACACTGACAATGTTGATTCAACACATTCATGGCTTCAATATTTTATGACAAATGATAGAATTTGGCAAAGAGATTTCTTTTTTTTTTTCTCCATATTTCCTAGAGTTTAGAAACTCACTAAACACTATTTTTCAGGATATCTGTATAAGAGAATTTCTTGTCCCAAAACAGAATTACCTCAACTTTCAAAACATAAAAAGAAATATAGAGCAGTAAATGAAACAGAGATCTTAAGCATGACTAATATAAGAAAATATGCAAATATAAGTCATTGAGACTGAATTAAGTACAAGGAAAGGGATAGACTGCAAAGTTCAAAATCTAAATTGAAGAAAAAAAATAGAAAAACAAGGTGTACAACACATAAGAAAGATGTAAAGGACGTTTAGGAAGATGAATCCTTGATATCAAGCACTTCTCCAAGAGTAATCATGATGAACTGCTTCTGCAGACTTTGCCTTTGAGTTGATATCTCTCGAGAAACATGTTGCATGCTTGGCCGGTTTTGTGGATTGGGATGCAGGCATGAGAACGCTATTTTCACAACAGAGACAAGTTTTTCAGCTACTTCTTTCTTAGGAGAAGAGAGACGCTGGTCCAACATATCCTTCAATAGTAAATGATGAAATTTTGATAATGAGGATGACAAAGACGATGATGAGATGGATCAGATGAGATCGCTTGGATGTCTGCCCATCATTATTTCTAGTGTCACCACTCCAAAGCGATAGACATCACATTTTTCATTCACTTCCATCGTGTAAGCAAATTCTGCAAAGAAAATTAGTAATCAACATTGATTTTGGATTATTTTTCATTTGATCACCAATAATTATGGATTATTGTTAAATAATCTGCACAAACAGAAGGAAAGAAAAAAAGAAAGAAAAAAGAAATTAACCTGGAGCCGTGTATCCAAAGGTGCCTGCAACAGAAGTCCAATTGGATGACTGAGGCCTCAGAACCCTAGCTGTGCCAAAGTCAGAAACATGAGCCTCATAGTCTGAATCCAACAAAATATTCTCAAGAGGCGAGCAATCATGATGCATATATGATAAAGCACTTGCCATGCCTTCAACAACCGTCACCCTTTTAGTCCAATCAAAGAATGTCACTTGTTTCTCATTGCAGAGCATATTTTCCAAGCTTCCTCCTTCCAAGAACTCATAAACCAAAAGTGAGTGCTTAGAATGGGAACAAAAACCATAAAGCTTGACAATGTTGCGATGGCGTATTTCAGTTAAAGCATGGATTTCACTTGCGAACGATTTTTGATTGACCATGCCACTATCTACCAGTGGGTGTAGCTTTTTTATAGCAACAACTTGTCCTGCTGACAACTCAGCTTTGTAAACGCTTCCGTGTCCTCCCACTCCAATGCAATGCTTGTCGTCAAATTCTTCTGTTGCTTCGATTATATTTTCATACACCATTCTCCCGTCATAACTCCAAATTGCAAATAAATTCTGAATTTCTGCTCCTCCATGCTCATCTCCTCTAGTTCTCCCTCTTCTAATGGCATAAAAAATTACAAGAATGGTAAATGCAAGAAATAGAGTGCATAAGAATGGGACTACAATGAAAACCGTAACTCTTTTATGACCTTTTCGATATAGATTGCGACTAATCAAAGTGGGGCTTGCCTTCAAATCACTGGCATTTCCGCACAAGTCTTTGTTGTTCATAAAAGCCTTCGTTGGAGCCTCTCGAAAGGCTTTATTGTTTGGAATTGGACCCTCCAATCGATAATAAATTTAAAATAACTAATTAGTAATTGCAAAATATGAAAACAAATGTGCAACAAAGATGTTCAAATAGTTAATTATTTATTTTAAATTTAAGTTCCAAAAATGGAAATATAAAATTGACATTTTTATACACATATCTTCGTATGCTAAAACAATAAAAATGACAAACAAACATGAGGCTCTCAAATAATTTGACTTGAGCAGAATTTTCTACTCCTGGTTTTAATTAATTAAGCTCATCAAACATCCTTTAGAAAATTCCTTCTGATATTTTTTAGTGTCACAAGAACATCCTTCATATTTCCCCTTTCCCGAGGTGAGTTTGCAGAACAATCTACAGCCAATCGCAAAATAGATGATATACAGTTTGGTTTGGCAATGAAATGTTCTTCCTCTCCCTTCAACAAATTACTATGAACAACTTCAATCACTTCGCAAGATAATAACGTTTTCACCTAATGCTTAGCTCATTTCACCAGCAAATGTTACATCTATAGGCTTCCTTCTTGTGAAAGTCTTTATCAGTAAAATACCATAATTATAGATGTCACCTTTCGTGGAAACAATTCCCATCGATCCATATTCTATAATTAAACAATAAATTATTACCAAAATATCCAATGATATCTTAAACTTATACGGAAAAGTTTTTAAATTAAGGTTGATATTATATCCAAAATAATATACTAATTAGATACCGAAACATCACTTGGTTCCATATAGCCAATAGTTGCAAGTGTCACGGTTTCTATCGTAGATTTTCCTTCTCCTAAGAGCTTGGAAATGCCAAAATCACCTAAATATTCAACCATGTTTTCATCTAGTAGCACATTGCTTGGCTTTATATCACAATGGACAACTTGTGTTGAATGATCATGGTGGAGATATTCAAGTGCTGACCCGACATCTATCATTATGTTAAGCCTTTGAAGGGTATATAGAAAATAGTTGTGAGAATATAACCACTTCTTGAGACTCCCACTAGGCATGTACTAAAGGATCAAGGCTTTGAAGTTATCACCACAACAACTGCTAATGATTTTGACAAGATTTCGATGTCTAATATTGCGCAACACTTCACATTCAACATTGAAACTTGTAAAAAGCTTCCTTCAAATGCAAATTGAAAACTTTTATTGCAACATTTAATCCAATTGAAAGTGTTCCATTGAAACTTGGTTTCTCATATTCATCATATGTATACGATATTTCATAAAGACGATAACAAGGGCAATTGCTAGTATTGTCGATGCAATTGCTGGAAAAATACATTTCAATACAAGTGAAGCATGAAGCATCTTAGATTGAGGAACGGTGCTGCTTTTGCATGGAGGGAATTGCAATCCAGTTGAACCATATAAAGCGTAATTCCCATAAATGATTGAGTTGAAAAGTTTCTAAAAGGCCCTCTAGTGGGAATTTCACCTTCTAGCCTATTCAAGGAGACATTAAACTGCTTGAGATATGTGAATGACTCCAAGGATTTGGGAATCACTCCAGAAAGATTGTTGCCAAAGAAATCTAGGGTTTCCAAGCTTATCAAGTCTCCAAATGATTAAGGAATGGGGCCTTAAAAATCATTATTTGCTAAGGAGAGATAAGTTAAATCTTTCAACTACTCAATGTTGCTTGGTAGATTACCATATAGCTGATTCCTTGATAAATCAATATAGGTGACGACTTTCAAATTTCCAACACCTGATGTAAGAGAACCACTTAAAGAATTGGAGGGCAAGTTTAGTTCCAGGAGATAGGAAAGGCTCCACAACGTTAAAGGTACACTGGAATTGAATTTGTTGGAGGACAAGTAAAGATATCTTAGAAAAGTCATACTAGATAAGCATGTGGGTATGAGTCTATAAAGATCATTAGAATACAATGATAGTGCATCCAACCTTTTTAAATGACACAAATCAAATGGGATAAATCTTTGTAATTTGCTTTTATATGGAAATAAGCCTTGGAGATTATGTAATTCTCCAATTGTTATTGGAATTGACCCACTCAACTCATTTTCATCAAGATTTAATCGTATCAAGTTGCTTAGGTTACCAATTTCCATGGGGATATGACATTTCATTTGGTAATTAGATGCTACAAATATTTTGAGAGATTACCAATGGATATTGGAAGGATGCAGTTCAATGGATTATTTGTTATCTCTAAAAGTATCAAATTTTTGCAATTTCTCAAAGAGGAAAGAAATCTCCATTCACGAGTAGAAGATTCAGTGGTCAAATTGTTATCATGAAAGGTGAGCCATTGGAGGAGTATTAGATTGCCAAGTGTATCGAGAATAAGGCCTGAAAATGAATTTGATCCCATCGATAGGAGTATGAGCTTAAAGGCACTGGAGATGGAGTTTGGGATTATTCCATTGAGATTATTTCCCCATAGGTAAAGCTCCTCAAGGTTTAGGACTGTAAGACATATGCTTGATGGAAAATGGTCTGACCAGAAGTTACCAAAGACTTCAAGAATGCTCATTGTTGAGATATTGAAGATCGTAGATGGTAACAGACCTGATAATTTGTTGTGACCAAGACTTAAATTTTCAGATCAAGTAAGTTTTCAATCTCACCTGGTATTTCACCTGCAAGAGTATATAGCAAGATTTGAGTAAATATTTCAAAAGAGCTGTATAATTAATTATTTGCATCATTACATAAATGTTTCAATTGAAATGAAATTCATATTTCAACATCCATTGCTAAATATTCATTTAGATATAGAGGGGAACTAAATCAATCACTTGAAATATACTCTTAGACATGTTGTAGACATTGTTGTTATCTTGAAATCTTTAATTTTAATGAAAAAAATAGTAAAGGCTAACTATTATAGTTTTATGTAGTAATTACAAAAAAAAAAAAATACTACAAGTACATTCATGGTTGAGATATTGAAAATCTTAGATTGTAACAGACCTAATAATTTAAGTAAGTTTTGGTTAAGATATAAAATCTAAATATTAAGTAAGTTTCCAACCTCACTTGGTATTTCACCTGCAAGGATATATAGCAAGATTGGAGTAAATATTTCAAAAGAGCTGTATAATTAATTATTTGCATCATTACATAAATGCTTTAATTGAAATGAAATTCATATTTCAACATCCATTGCTAAATATTCATTCAGATAAAGAGGAGAACTAAATCAATCACCTGAAACATACCCTTAGACACGTTGTCGAATTAGACTGAGTTTGATTACTTACTAGGCTGTGAAGCTCGCCCCTTTGTTTTCTTTTTTAGATTATGAGATTGAGATTTTCTCATGCGGGGTTTTTAGGAGTGAGTGTTAAGACTTGCCAAATTCATATTTTATATCATTTGTATTTTCGGGGACTTGTTTTTAAGTATGTAACCTAAGTCTTTTAAGAATTTGAACTCATGAATATTCACTTTTGATTATGTTTAGTAAGGCTTTACTTACTTGTAAGGGAAACTCTATAGGTGAGTAGCCATTGTTGTGTCCTCAACTCGTGCTTGGTTGGGCGTGTGTGACATTTAGATTATGACAAGAACTGTATTTTCACCAAAAGAAAAGTTTATGGCAAATAACATATGCAAAATTCAAAGCACAGAGTAGAGAAGAGGATCACCTTTCTTTTCCTTAGAGATCCATCCTAATTTTCTTTTAGGATCAATTGAAAGAAAAATGAAGACCATGAACATAAGAATATAATCGATATATATGGAAGCTTCAAAAGATTAAATGAAAGATTATGCTCGGAACATGGCAACAAACAAACTGCAAAAGAACTGATTGCAAATTCATTGGAAACAAAATAAATAACAACCTTAATTAAAATGCATCAACTTAAATTATTACACACTAACATCGAACATAAAGGAAAGGTAGTGTAAACTTCATTAAGAGAAAAATTTATCCTTTCAAAAAAAAAAATTGAAAAGATAGAAGTTAAGAAACAAAATACAACAAATGGATGATCCACTCTTGTGCTCTGAAGCCCTCAGAAGCTCGTAATCTCATAACTGTCAAAAAAATAAAAGAACTTTGCTTGCAACTACTTAATTAATTTCTTCTTCCTCTAAGTCTGCGATTTGGTCTTCTTGCCTTTCTATGTCTTTCTCCTTCAAACATCCTTAAAAACCATTGTGGTTTTCTTGTTGAGAATACAATATACCCCAAAGATAATCCAATCACAAGTCCACTACTATAACCCATCATTGCAATTTTCCAATAAAATCCTCCTGCAGATTCTTCGTCTTCTTGGGATGTTGGTGGTGGTTGCGATGCCTTATCATTGCTGCATTTCCTTGACAAAGGGTCTCCACATAATCTCAAGTTCCCAATGTAGGAATTGCTTTCAAATGTGTTGAATTGTCTGCCATGTGGTATAGAGCCCACAAGCTGGTTGTATGAAAGGTTTAACACTTCAAGGAACGTCAGACTCGATAATTCTGCAGGAATCATTCCAACAAGCTTGTTTGAAGAGAGGTCTAATGATTCAAGGGCACTCAAATCTTTTAATGATGATGGAATATGACCTGATAGGCAATTGTGAGAGAAGTTGAGCACTGAAAGGGAGTGAAGGTTTCTAACTACTTTAGGAATATGTCCATTGAAACGGTTGTTTGAGAAATCAATGATTGTAAAAGTGGTTAGAATTCTCGAAAATTCAATATCCAAACCTTTAATAGCAACAACCACAGAATCTTGATAAACATCTCCTCCCATATACTCCCGACCTACTTTTTTCTTATCCACACTACTCATAGCTTTCAGATTTTCAAACTGTCTTGTTGGCAAAAGACCATTGAACTCATTGTGAGACAAGTCTATGATTCGCAACTTTGAGAAGGGATACATATTTTCCGAAATGCTTATGGGACCATAGAATTTGTTTGATTGCAAGACAAGAACTTGCAGCTCAAAAAGAGTTCCCAACCAATAGGGAAACGTATCATTAATTTTGTTGTTACCTACATCAAGAACTTCCAATTTGCTACAATTGACCAAAGATTGTGGCAATGGCTCTTCCAATAGATTTCCATTAAGTTTAAGGCTTCTCAAGTCAGTTCCCTCCACGAATGTACCACAAAATCGATTCATGTGCAGATCGATGACAGAGAGAGGAATGCTCAAGTTCCCGAGACACATTGGAATTATCCCTCTCAAGCTGTTGTTAGACAAGTCAAGAACTTCAAGGGAACTCAAATTGCAAAATGAAGAAGGAATTTCTCCTGTCAATTAATTATTAAAAAACAGTGAGTTGAATTTGTTCAAGAAAATTAATTAGTTGAAAGTGAAAGAAAATTTTCAATTTGAATATAGTATTAGTGCATATAGCCTTACTAAACAACACAAATCAAATGGGATTTGGACTTGTAAGTTGTTTTCAACAAGATTCAAAATTTGGAGACTTTGTAACCTTCCAATTATCACTGGAATTGACCCACTTAATTCATTTTCACCAAGATCTAACTCTATCAAGTTGCTTAGGTTACTGATTTCCATGGGGAAGTGGCCCTTCATTTTGCAATTATGTGCAAGAAATGATTGGAAAGAGTTAGAAAGATTAATGCAGTTTAATGCATCATCCCAGTTGGCTTGAGATAGAGCCGCTCAGATTATTAGCTGCCAAGTGAAGTTGTGCTAGATTTGACAATTTCGCAATTTGTAAAGGAATGTTACCTGAAAGTTTATTACCATCTAGTGAAAGGATGATCAACAACGTCAAGCTTCTCAGCTCCTCTAGTATCTCTCCAAATAGATTATTAGAAGAAAGGTCAAGTGCTTGTAGTTGAATTGCCTTTCCCAGATCAAGTGGTATCACACTCGAAATATTGTTGTTGGAGATTTTCAGGCTTGTCAAATTATGACAATGACCCCACTTCCATAAAAGTTCGCCATAAAATTGATTGTGGCTCAGATCAATGTAGTTCAAGTTGGGGTATATGCCAAAATCTTCTGATATATTACCAGTCAATTGATTTCTTTCGAGCCTTACTATGAATAAGCTTATGCAGTTTTTCAGGCTTCTAGGGATAGGGCCTTTTAAATGGCTGTTAAATGCAGTAAATCTTTCAAGTAATTTACCTTTGCATATGTGGTAAATACCCTGTGAAATTGTTGTCAAATAATGCCAAAGATTTCATTTGAGTAAGATTGTTCATTTCCGAAGGGAAAGGACCACTAAGTTTGTTTTGATCCAAGTGCAAACTCGATAGGTTCGTCAAGTTTCCAATAGAGGCAGGGATGTTACCCATAATAAAGTTACCTGATAATGAAAGGTCATTGAGAGACCTTAGCATCCCAATTTCTCGAGTTATGGAACCAGAAAGTTTGTTGTTAAATAGGTACAAAGTGGACAGGTTCGTTAAGTTTCCAATGGAGGCAGGGATATTACCTATAAGATTGTTACAATTCAAGGTCAATGAGAAACCTTAGCATCCTGATTTCTCGAGGTGTGGAACCAAAAAGTTTGTTTTTAAACAAGTAAAAAATGATAGGTTCGTCAATATTCCAATAGAGGTAAGGGTGTTACCTGTAAGATTGTTACTTGACAATTCAAGGTCATTGAGAGACCATCCCAATCTCTCGAGGTATGGAACCAGAAAGTTTGTTGTCATATAGGTACAAAGTGGACAGGTTCGTTAAGTTTCCAATGGAGGCAGGGATATTACCTATAAGATTGTTACAATTCAAGGTCAATGAGAAACCTTAGCATCTTGATTTCTCGAGGTATGAAACCAAAAAGTTTGTTTTTAAACAAGTAAAAAATGATAGGCTCATCAATATTCCATATCAACTACATCGAAAATACGAAATGTACCTTAGTTAATCAAGACCTTGACTTAAAAAAGTCATGTGGTTATCTATTTCTCTTTCACCATAAGGAAGCAAAATTCAAGTGCTTCATTGTAGCTTTAATAGAACAAGACTGACATGTGAAAGAAACAGGATTAATTAATTGTATGTAAAGTAGTAGGTAGGATTATCAACAATACTTTTCAATCTATAACAGCTACATGGAATATACCAAATGTATCCTAAATCGATCAAGACCTTGACTTAAAAAATTCATAAAAAAAAGAGAGACCTTGACTTTAAATAGTCTTGTGTTTATCTTCTTCTCTTTCGTCGCAAGGAAGCAAAAATTGAAGTGATTCATTGTAGCTTTTTGTGTTATAGTTACACAATGATTCAAATAGTATATTTTTAATAATAAAAAAATATTAAATAAATATTGGTTCGAGATAGAGCTCTGGCTTGCTTCAAACTCGATAATACTTTATTGAACTGTTCGAGAGTCTTTCGAACCGAATCTTAAAGTATTCGAACTCGTCTCGAACTCGATCGAGCTAAGGTTTGACCGAGCTCGAACTTGAATAGCTCGATAAAAGTTCATCTCGAGTCCAGCCACAGTCCCGATCAATCACAATGTGATTGCCTTGAGTGAGCGACAACCACTTATTGCCATAATTAGCTCGAACTCATCACGAAGCATCTGAAATGCTTTTCTAACACCAGCCTCACCTTCAGCAGCCAATGAGAACATCGCTGGTCTTCCAATCTGAAAATTAAATATCTTTTTTAAAACGTCATTAAATTTAGATAGAGAACGCAATTTATAGAAATCAATGTACGTTTTATTTTTGTTAACTAAACATAAGAATGAGCTACATAATGAGAGATAATGTGTCTCTCCTAGCTTTAGAATTTCTTAATTTTCACCTTGTCAACTGGCGAGAGGAGTTTAGTAATGGCGACGATATTAGACAATACACGAAAGAAATGGATTTTGAAATTTACTTTGATTGTGTTTGAGCCATTTATTGTTTCGACACAATTATAACACGAAATAATCATGTCCAATCGTGGCTTAACTCGTCAATCTGAAAATGATTTGTGAATGACACGGTTAATTATCAGTGTCCCAGTTATAACCTGAACTCATATGTCTCTTAATTAAATGTGTATGATCCACTTTGTTTCATTTAATTAAATACTAATTTTAACACACTAACAGAATATCTATTGTTATAATTTTAGTGTAAATTGAAGAAAAGTTGATATTATAATTGTCTTATATATGTCTTGTAATAAAAATAATAAGAAAAAAACAGTAGGGTTAATATTGTGTATTAGAAAATGAGTGTGGTTTCTCAGCTTCAGCGCCAAGGATACTGAAACATTGAGGAATGCCGTGCTTTGTGGGATTCACTAGTCTATCTACAGGAAGGTTCTTGTTTAACACAGCTTCATCGAAGATACATAGTAAAATGGTTTATTTTACTATTGGATAGCATGAGAAGAAAGAAAAAAAATATATATTTTCTTTTCATTCAATGGTGAGATGGACTCTTGTGCCATATATCTTTCATTGACCCGAATTAGACAAGAATTTTTCCTATCTCCATTAGTCTATCTGTCAAATTATTAAAGGAATCATGTGTTTTGTGGGTTCAGTAGCGTTAATTTGATTTAATAGGACAATTACAAGACTGGCCCATCTATGTGCATATATAATACAGATTCCAGTGGAAAGTTAATCCCTTGACTGCAACTTGCAATGCTCTTTTGCACCAAAGAAGACGGGATTCCTTTTCCTCTTGGTGGTAGCTTGAGAATTGTGTGATAACAGATACTAGTATTCCACCGGCAAAAAATTTGCAATTAATTACTAATTATCTTCTTCTCTTTCGCGATAAGGAAGCAAAAAATTGAATTCATTGATTGTAATTTTTTAACAGTTACATAATGGTTCAAATAGTGAAGGCTATGCCATTTATGTGAACTGCAAATGTTCTTTTATGGCTTATTGTTTTATGCAAAGGATTAAGCACTTCCTTGGCTTCAATGTTTATGGCAAATGAAAGAATCAGGCAAAAACATTTTTCCTAGTTTTTAATTATTTATTATCAGCAGAGAATTAAAAACCCGATAAATCACTTTTTTGTTAAAAGCACACTAGGTAATCATATTTTCATCAGAAAATCAATGATAAGGGCATAAAAATTAACCATGGCATAAGGGTGCTAGTTGAATCTTTTTTTATAAAGTAATGTCCTTGTTAATAATACTCTAAGGATCTATTACATGCATTAGATCACTAGTTTAATAAATTGAATATCAAATACCTGATGTTTGCAATATATTGTTATTCCGATAACACCACAGAGATCTCAACACACCAATACGTGCAAGACCGTCTAGTTCATGTTCTTCCTCTCTCTGTTTAATACGGCAGTTTTATAATTAGGAAAAACTCTCATCATAGTCCATTAGGTTTGTCAAGCCCACACCACTGCCCAATCACATTTAAATCAATTAGGTGTATCTAGCACAACCACGAGATCAAGTGGATGTCAGACCCACAAAGTTCATATCAGGAACCCAATCCAATCTGTTTTATAAATACAAAGTCCTAAAAACAAATGGAAGCCTATCAGTAATATTAGAACATTTTATCTCTTAAAACAGAATTTTACTCAATTGCTTTCCAATATTTTCATCTTTTTCGGCAATTCTGACATAAGCTATTCTGAAAATTTTGGCAAAAGAAAAGAAAATAATGTGTGGTGAAATTTCATTTTTCTATTTTTCTGCAAATCCAAAGTAACATTACACAACAAAAATCAAGTGCAAGAATTATAGCTAGAAAGATGTACGGAAAAGGCAGAATCAATTTATGAAAATTGTCACTAAAAAGGTTTTAATTCTTCTAAGTACGTAATAACCATTGAATTTCATATAATGACATACTCTTATAATTACTCTTTTCGTCACCACAAAATAATCCCTTGACTACAATTTCTCTGCTCTTCTAGTTATACTAAAGAAGATGGGATTTACATTTCCAAAGTAGGTGGGAGTAACATATGGGCATGATGATAGAGTCTATTTGTAACAATTAATTTCATTCAATGCCTTCTATAGATATTTTCAGTCACAAAATAATGGAGATGTGCGTTGATGGTGAAGATTTTGAAATGGTTAGTTGTTCATCACCAATTAACATGACGTGCATGACTCGCCAGGACAAAGGATATATTTGCACCAAAGAACAGGAATGTTGCCTGAAAGTTTATTACCATTCAGTGAAAGGTTGAACATCAACATCAAGTTTCCCAGCTCCACATTATTAGAAGAGAGGTCAAGTACTTGTAGCTGAATTTTCCAATTTGTGAGGGAATATTTCCAGTGAGATGATTACTAGACAAGTTGAGGTAGGTCGGATGGGTAAGGCTGGGGGGAGTGCTTCCTTAATTAGAATGAGTTGTGGCCCAGATCATTGCTTGTAAGGTTTTGGAAAGACAAGAAGCTTAAATCATCAAGTGTACCTATCAAACCATAACTTGAAAGATTTAAATCTGTGACAATTCAAGACTTGTCACTACGGAAATATCAAAAGTTTCCGCCGTGTTTTGTGGGGGTTTACTAGTAGTCTATCTGGCATTAGAGAAACAGAACCATAGCCATACAATTACCTTGTTGATATGGCAAGTGTTTCTTTGATATAACAGCACAAGACTGACCTGTCTAATGTGCATATATAGTCCAGATTCCATTGGAAAATTAATCCCTTGACCACACGAAAGAAGACATGATTTACCTTTCAAAAAGTTTTGGTGCTAGCTTGCAAATTTTGTGGTCACGGATCGATCCAAGGACTGTGAATCATTTGGTTTATTATCAGCAATACTTTTCAATATATATCATCTACATGGAAAATACCAAATGTACCTTAATCAACACCTTGACATAAAAAAGTCATGTGGTTATCTTCTTCTCTTTCACCATAAGGAAGAAAAATTGAAGTGCTTCATTGTAGCTTAATTATTGTGTTTACAGTTTTACATATTAAGAAATTTAGTACATGATTGACAGGAGAGGTCAATTTGTTGTAACATTTGGTACATGATTCAACACTTTCATGGCTTAAGTGTTTTATGGGCAGTATTTCTTTTTTAATTAGCAGAGTGTTAGAGACCTGCTAAACCCTTTTGTTTTGTGAAAATTCCACACTAGGGCGTGTGCTTTACTGAACTTTCATTTTTCTGTTTTGTTCAATTGCTAATTGGATCTTTGTATAAGGGATTTACTCGATTCCGTTCCAATATTTTCATGTGTTTCGGCTACTGAACAAGACATCAGCTATTCTGGAAACATCAGCTATTCTGGAAATTTTTCCATGAGAAAACAAAATAATAACGTGTGCTGCGCTGAAATTTCATTTTGTTGTTTTAATTCTGCAAGTCCAAAGTAACATTGCACAACAAAAATCATGTGCAAGCAACAAAATAAGAATTATAGCTAAAAAGACAGAGAAAAAGCAGTATCAATTTATGAAAATAATGCTCATTTTTTTTTTCCTTTAAAAAAAGTTCCAATTCTTTCAAGTATGTATTAACTATTGAATTTGAGATAATGATATTCTTATAACTGCCCTTTTTTTTCATCATTTTGATGCGCAATTAAGACCAAATACCATCTTTATAACCTGGGTACGATGCGAGGAGGGTCCCAATCAGTCACAATGTGATTGCGCGTGATCTCCTTGAGTGAGCGACAACCACTTAGTGCCATAGTTAGCTCGAACTCATCGCGAAGCATCTGAAGTATTTTTCTAACACCAGCCTCACCTTCAGCAGCCAATGAGAACACCACTGGTCTTCCAATCTGAAAATTAATATGGAAGCATACCATCAAAGTGCGATATGAGCAAAAAATAAAATAAAGCATTGTCAAATATTAAAAAGGCCATTAAAAATCATTATAATTTAATTTAGCGGGTCACTCATTTGACCTGCGGGTAAACCCGACCCGACCCAAAATTTCTTGGGCCGAGTCTGGTGCGGCTAATTTTTTAATGGGTCAAAAAATCGAAACCCATACCCACCTTTTAACAGCTAAAAAAAGTGGGTCCAGCAAGTCCGGGTCCGGGTCCAAATTTCTATTCGTTGGCCCATTTCCAATCAGACTAGGTTCTTTCAGGCCTGATTGGATCCCATGGCCCGTTCTAGGTAGTCCACCTGCCAGTTCTGCGCTGATCTGCCAACTCTGCATCATCTGACTTGGATCCTCCTGCATCAGTCACCTCGGGTTGGAAAGAACTCGTCCTCTAGTTCACAATAGCTTCATCGGAATCCTCAAAACAAGGACTCATGTGTTTCACATTAAATACATCAGAAGTCTTCAGATGACTGGGTAGGCGTAGTCTGTAGGCGTTATCATTGATCTTCTGCAAGATCTCACAGAGTCCAATTTTTCACTCCTTAAGCTTATTATACTCTCCAATTGGAAAATGATCACGAGTTAATACTGCCTAAACAAAATCACCAACATCAAAAAGTACCTGACGACGGTGACTGTCGCTCTGAGCCTTGTACTTGGCATTACTGTCATGAATGGCTAGCTTCACCTGCTCATGGATACCCCGAAGATGTTCTACCATCTCATATGCCTTGGGATTCAAATGACCCACTCGTGGAATAGGGGCTAAGTCAAGCACTCCGGATGGATTCTGACCATACACAATCTCAAATGGGCTCATTCCTGTGGTTTTGTTTTTCGACCTGTTATAGGCAAATTCTGCTTGAGGTAATGCGAGATCCCACTGCTTCGGTTTAGTTCCTGCTAAGCTCCTCAAAAAGTTTCCTAAACTTCGGTTCACCACCTCGGTCTGACCATCTGTTTAAGGATGATAGGCACTGCTAAAATTTAACTTCATCCCTAGCTTCTCCCATAAACTCTTCCAGAACTGACTCATGAACTTGGTGTCACGATCTGAAGTGATGGATCGGGGAACACCATGCAAATGCATAATCTCCTTGAAGTAAAGATGAGCGATCCTGGTAGCATCCATTGTCTTCCTACAAGGTATGAAATGGGCCATCTTGGAAAATCTGTCAACCATAACCAAAATAGAATCCAAGCCTCATTGGGTACAGGGTAAGCCCAACACAAAGTCCATACTAACATCGAACCAAGGGGCTTCAGGTACAGGTAAGGGTGTGTACAGACCTGCATTAGTGAGAACTCCCTTGGACCGTTGGCACACATAACAACGCTCCACATGATGAGCCACGTCACTGGTCAATTTGGGCCAATAATAGTTAGAGGAAATCAGGGCCAACATCTTGTCTCGCCCAAAGTGACCTTCATTATGAAGTTCACTAATAATCTGCTGCCTTAGTGAACAATCTGAAACGCACAACTGCAATCCACGAAATAGATAACCATTATGCAAAATAAAGTCATGTCGTTGACCAGTAGTTACCTCCTGAATTATCTTCCCGAATGAAGGATCTGCAGCATACATATCTGAAAAGACCTCAAATCCTACAATTCTGGTGCTCATGGTGGTGAGAAATAATGTACGACGACTTAGTGCATCTGCGACATGGTTCAGACTTCCTGCTTGGTGCCTCAGTGCAAACGTGAATTCCTGCAAGTACGCCACCCACTTGGCATGCCGCCTACTCAGCTTGTGTTGGCCATTGAGGTACTTCAGGGCCTCATGATCAGTGATAAGAATAAATTCCCTCTGCACTAGGTAGTAACACCAATGTTTCAGGGACTGAACTATGGCATAGAATTCCAGATCATAGGTGGAGTAATTCTTCTTTGATCCTGATAACTTCTCACTGAAAAAAGCTGCTGGTCACACTTCTTGACTTAGAACATCCCCAATACCCACTCCAGATGCATCACAATTTACCTCAAACACCTTTTCGAAATCAAGAAGTGCTAAAACTGGTGCCTCTGTCATCTTCTGTTTGACCAGTTAAAAGCTGGTTTCTACCTCTTCGGACCATTGAAAATCACGCCCCTTAAGGCACTCTGTGATAGGAGCAATCAAAATGCTGAAATTTCTGATGAACCAGCGGTAGAAGGAAACCAATCCATAGAAACTTCTTACATTGTGCAAGGTTCTCTGTGTGGGCCATTCCAAGACCGCATCTACCTTTGACTAATCTGCTTGAACACCATCAGTAGATACCACAAAACCCAGAAAAGTAACAGAAGTAGTGAAGAAAGAACACTTCTTCTGATTGATGTACAGGTGCTCTGTCCTCAACAAATTAAAAACAGCACGTAGGTGCTCAAAATATGACTCCCACGTCGGACTATAAATGAGGATGTCATCGAAGTAAACTACAACAAACTTCCCCATGAAAGGCCATAAAACCTGATGCATGAACCTCATAAATGTGCTGGGAGCATTGGACAACCCAAAAGGCATGACCATCCACTCATACAACCCATACTGCGTCTTAAACACTGTCTTCTACTCATCTCCAGGCCTTATTCTGATCTGGTGGTATCCGCTCCTAAGGTCAATTTTGGAGAAGACCCTAGAACCGGACAGCTGGTCTAACATATCATCCAGGCGGGGAATTGAGAACTAGTATTTCACTGTGATCCTGTTGATGGCTCTGCTATCAACACACATACGCCAAGAACCATCATTCTTCGGCACTAGTAGGGCAGGAACCGCGCATGGGCTCATACTCTCATGGACGTAGCCTCTCTCCAATAACTCTACCACCTGTCGCTGCAACTCTTCAGATTCCTTGGGGTTGTGGCGATACGCGGATCGATTAGGCAAACTAGACCCGGGAACAAGGTCGATCTGATGCTGAATGTCCTTCATAGGTGGTAACCCAGGAGGAAGATCCTCTGGCATAAGGTCAGAAAACTCTGCCATCAGCTGCTGCACTTCGACTGGTAATTTTGGATTCAAATCTGCTGCGCTATTCCCACAAGGCAGCAGAGCATAAACCACATCTATATGTTCAACCTCTGCTAAAAACCTGGACATCGAAAGTAGATTAGTATTATTGGAAATCGGGGTAGGAGTGATTCCTTCCCGACGAGGTGCCAACACAATATTCTTCCCTTTGATGCTAAGGGAGTATGTGTGTTTTCGCCTATCATGAATAACATTACAATCATACTGCTAAGGCCTGCCTAACAATACATGACAAGCATCCATACACACAACATCACACCAAGCATTATCGAAATATCTCTTACCAATCGAAAAAGAAACTAGGCAACGCCTATCCACCATTACTTCACTGCCTTTATTCAGCCAAGACAATTTGTATGGCTTAGGATGATGATCTGTTTTCAATTGCAGTTTCTGGACAGCCTCTTCAGACACCACATTCTCACAACTGCCACTATCTATGATCATCTTGCAGACTTTATCGGCAACTGTACAGGTCATGTGGAAAATATTGATCCTCAACCAATCGTCCCCTGAATCGCCCTTAGGGGTCAGTAGGCTCTTAAGAACGACCGAAGCCTCATGGCCATCCCTATACAACACATCTCCATATTCATCATCGTCATACACAGGCTCCCCAATCTCCTCGAATTCGTCTACCCTATCGTCCTCAATCAGGAGATTTTTGCCTTTATTACTAGCAGGCTTCCTGCACTCAGGTGATTTATGCCCATGTTCACCACATCTGAAACATCTAATATTCGGGTTAGTGTTAGGGTTATCTTGAGGTGGTTGCTGAACAGGACGGGATTCCTGAGGGCGAATTGGCCGATTGTTTTGATCATCTCTGTTCAATAGCCTCCTGTTCTGCTGTTTTTCCACCACAAGTGCACGCTGATAAGCTTCTGAAACTGTCCACAGCGAGTGAAGGCTGAGGACATCCTGTAAGGGCTGCCGTAATCCCCCTAAATACCATGCCACCATCTGCTCCTCTGTTTCAGATAAATCGTTCCGGGCAATCAACTGATATAATTCCTCCGTGTAATCTACCACCGATCTCGTGCCCTGCCTCAACGAATGAAGACGCTGAAATAAGGCCTGAGTGTAACCGAAAGGGAAGAAGTGACCTTTTATCTTCTTCTTCATCTTCTCCCAATCTATAATCTTGGCTTTGCCCTACCGATCACGCGAACGCCTCAACTGCTCCCACCACGCAGATGCTCTGCCCTTCAGTTTGATGGCGACCAGTTTTACCTTCACACGATCTGAGACTTCCTTGTACTCGAAAATACGCTCCACTTCAATCAACCAATCAACGAATCCCTCGGCCTGTAACGTACCAAGAAACTCGGGCAGATCCACTCTGAATCCGAGGTCTCCATAACGTTCTTCCTGACCACGGTGCTCCCAGAATGGAGTAGGATTGTGATGTGGTTTTTTGGAACTGGAACTGGAATCGGAATCGTGATCTTTAATCTCATGATCATTGAAATTTTGCGCCACTAGGCGCTGGGTTAACTCTGTAACTTGCCGCTGTAAATCCTCAATCATCGCATCCTGAACGTTACGATCACGGCATGGGCTTCCTCGTTCGGAACCCGCCCGAGGCGACCACGACCACGACCACGACCACGACCACGACCACCAGCCATGGAACTGATGAAATCTTGCCCTAGGAAAACGCTGAAGCTCTGATATCAACTGGCACAGGGCAGAATAGCGATTATTCTGTAGAGTAGTCGAACAGATTGTTCACAGGGAATAACACAAGAAAAACCCTAAAAAACAATACAGAGAAACAGCTCTGATGTTTTATTTAAAATTATGAAAATTCAATAATAATCCTTCCACTATTACATGGCCTCCTTATTTATAAGGTTAAAGTAAAAAGAAAAGGAAAATTGAAATTAAGCAAGTACGAAATAGGAAATTTCCCCAAAAAACTGAAAACTGCTATTGGAGGCCTAAACGTTGTTTTTTAGCTAAAAGCTTGCCACACTGATCAAGTTATATTCGTTGGCCCGTTTTCAATTAGACTGGGGTCTTTTGGGCTTGATCTGAGCCCATGGACCGTTCTAGGTAGTCCACTTGCCAGTTCTGCGCTGATCTACCAACTCTGCATCATCTGACTTGGATCCTCCTGCGTCAAATGCACCCAGAGCCAATGCCTTAAAGACATCTGTTCCACGCCGGACTCCACCATCAAGAAAAACAAGAACTTGACCATGTGCAGCTTTGATAACCTACAAGATGGCTCCATGAATTCTGAAATCAGCATAGAATTAGATGCAATTTTTAACGGATGCAAAATTTGACAGATATTTCCAGCATAGATTCAACATCAAGAAAATGGGGAGAGCCCATTATGAAAAATTATTTTAGATTTCAGAATGTAATATATATGTAGTAAACACATTACATTGGCCGATGTGAAATTATTTTAAGTATATATCATGATGAAAAAATATAAGAAGAAGAAAAAAGCGATTAGATGTGAAAATACATAACTAAACACATTACATTGGCCGATGAAGATTTACAAAAAAAAAAAATGTAAAAAATTTAAGAAATTGTTAAATTTTGGTAACTTTAATAATGTGATTAGTTATGATCCTAATGCAAACAAAAGTACCTCTTCTAATGCCATAATAGTTGTAGGGACATAATCAAGCTGATGAGCTCCAAGATTGGACACAGTGATTCCTGAAGCTCCTGCTTGTATGGCTAGCCTCGATGAATTATCATCAGAGAATAGTAGAATTATACGAAAAATTTGTCAAGAAGTCGAGAAAAAAAATCAGAAGGTAAATCATATCTTTATTTAGGAGGGAGTCACTGCAAGAGAATTGATATTTGCCGGCGCTTAAATTCCAGCACTTCAAAAAAACACCACAATATATTAACTGCTGGTACTTTTTTTGTGGTGCTTCAAGAAAGCGCTGCAATATTCAAAGAACATATAATGGCGCTTTAAAGCGCCGTTATATGCCATTGTTATTACATATTGCGGCGCTATATACCAGTGCTTGGAAGCACCGTTATGTGAAATAAGTTTCGAGCATATTCCGACGCTTCAAAGCGCCGTTATGTGAAATGGGTTTCGAGCATATTCTGGCGCTTCTTTCGAGCATATTTCGGCACTTCAAAGCGCCGGTATGTGAAATAGGTTTCAAGCATATTGCAGCGCTTAGCAGCGTCAGAATATGCTCGAAACTCATTTCACATAACAGCGCTTTGAAGCGCCAAAATATGAAATGTACATATTCCGGCACTTCCGTATGTGAAATGGGTTTCGAGCATATTCCGACACTTAGAAGCGCTGGAATATACTCGAAACCCATTTCATATACCGGCGCTTGGAAGCATCAAAATATTAAATGAGCATATTCTGACGCTTTTAAGCGCCGGTATATGCCCATTTCATATTTCTGTGCTTTTAAGCGCCGAAATATGCTAAAAATTTTCCACATATAAATAAAACTGCCGTTCTTTGCTGCCTCTATCTTTTTCCCTAATATTTTCATGCTCCAGCTCCCCACACTATGATTTTCCTCTGCCATTCCTTGTCTTTACCGTGAGCCCAAAGTGCTGCCACCATAGCCTTTGTTGATATCAACACTGTTTCACCCAATTCATAGCTCCAGCTCCCCGCGCCATGATTTTCCTCTGCCGTTCCTCGTCTATACCGTGAGCCCGAAGTTCTGCCACCGTAGCCTTCGTCGATATCAACACCATTTCACCCAATTCATAGCTCCAGCTCCCCGCATCGTGATTTTCCTCTGCCGTTCCTCGTCTCTACCATGAGCCCGAAGTCCTGCCATCGTAGCCTTCGTCGATATCAACACCATTTCACCTAATACATAGGAGAATCTCGTGGTTCAGTTCAACATCATTTTAAAGCTACAGGTAAAAACTAAATCCATTTTCTTGTTTTGTTAAATTTTGTTTAATCTTTGCTTTTTGATGATTTTAGATGCCTTATACATCCTAATTCAATGGTTGTTTTGGCTGATTTGCTTGTCATGCTTGCAAGGACAAGCAACTCATGTGTTATATATGGTAGTAATTGTTATTTATTTTGAAGAGAATATGTTGGTGCATAGTAAAATTAATTTTTTTCTTTTCTCTCAATGTTTTACGGTTGTTAGTTGATTCACATAGCGGTTTTCATCTTTTATGTACAGTTGTGCTTTTCTTTAGGATCCTTGTTGGGTTTCTAGATATTTGTTACAGGTTTTTACAATGCTTTTACTCAGATTATTTTTATTGTGGTATTTATTTGAATCGATTTTATTTCAAAGTGAGTTAGTGGTGGGTGGTAATGGTATTAGTAAAGAGAATATTTGGTGCAGACAATTTTCATCAAGAAGCACACCCAATGTTCAGGTTTCCACTGATCCTGATTTTGTGTATATGGGTTGGAGCGTGCTAGGCTAATCCTTTATCTCTTTTTCTTGTTTCTTTGAGTGTTATTATTTTATGATATTGAGATTAATTATTATTTGACCCAATTAATGATTTGCTTGTCATGCTTGCAAGGACAAACAGCTCATGTGTTATATATGGTAGTAATTGTCAATTTCCTTAGTTGGAGTGAAGGACAACCAACCACATAACAATCTAAGCTAACCCAGTGATTTATAATTAACTGGGTCAAATTCAACATTAATTATTAAACACTTCAACCTTATAAATGTCATTTTCTTAGACTAGAAAAAATGTCGTTTTCTTAAATGGTATGAGAAGAATGAATTTGAAGGATTCCCACAAGTTTCAAGTCTTGACATTTAGAAAAAGAGAATGTTCCTTTTAATAATTGTTGCTTAAAGAGTTAGTTTTTGAATAACTTGTTTAATTTGAAAGTATTCTTCTTCTTTTAAAACTCTCTTAAGCCATCAAAATCTATCTCATGCACAAACACATGACAACAACATGTCAATTTTTGAAGTTTTATGCTTGTTGGCCTCATATTAGTTGGCCTCGTATTATATACTCTTGTTAAGAAAATCCATGTGCTACATTTACACTGACTGGTTAGGTTTAAGTCCAATATTGACCAACGTTTGGGTATTAATGGTGGTTCAATTCACTTTTTTTTTTCTTTGATCCTTGCTTTCATGAGTGAAACTAGTGCAGTCTAAATTTTTTTGGATGTGGCACTTTTGGAATCTACATTCTCTATATGATTTATTATATGCAAGATGGGTGCAACTTGGATAAGTTAGCACGAATTGATTCGAGTCTAACTCGAACTTTGTGTAAGTTAGGATAAAGAGATTTTAGAGTAGAGTTGATTAAGGTTAAGAAATTTCAATCCGAATTAAACTTGAATTGGATTAGAGTTGAAGTTTTTTCAACTCTATCTCGTAGATCGTAAACCAGAATTTAATCATGTAACCAATCTTATTATGTAGTGATTTGAATTTACGTAAGATATTTGAAATTTTGAAATTTTATTTTCATAAAGACATTAAAATTTAAATAATTTAATTTGATGCTTTAGAAATTCGATCTTTTGTAATACATTAATACTTAACATCTAATATAGAAAAATAGACTTCAAAAATAGACTTGATTCATTTCAATCCAAACTATTTAAACCTGTTTTGATTTCGCAAGCCAACCCAAACTCATCCCATGAACGCAATTTTTTGCTCTTGAATAGCCATTGAAACCAGCTAGGTATATCACTATATCATAAACAGAAAAATAGACTTATACATACTCCCTTTGTTCTAAGAAAATGGCAAAAATGCTTAGTATATATAAGGCAAAGAAAAAATGATTCATGCTTAGTATAACTTTTAGTATACATTTATTATTATCACTTGCTTCATGCTTAGTATAACTTTTATGATTTAATAAAATTTTATGATTTCAAAAATATATCATTTCTGACTTTCTTAACATCGTTTTAGGAAAGTCTATTGGCGTCATCTAAAAATGGATAAAAGTTAGATAGATAAACCGAGGTCGAGTAAAGCCTATATAGATGGTGTTGCAAACTTCATTAGATTTGCGTGTTAGAAAGCTTGTGGTCATGGTAGTATTGTTTGTCCATGTAGGAGATGTGGTAATTGTTATTCATTCGAACCGGAAATTGTTCAAGAGCATCTATTGTATAATGGGTTTAGTCCAAGTTACACTGAGTGGGTTTTTCATGGGGAGAAAGTCTCTCGTATAGACCACACTCACACTAGTTCACACCCCACTAGTGTTCCAAGTGGCTTTATGGGACGAGATGACGTGTTGGGTTTGCTCCGAGGTGCCTTCGAGGTTACTTGTGAAAACCCAAACAATGAACCGTTAAGTTTAGGAATCGAAGTGGGATCTTCAAATGAGCATGGTGAAGAGCAACAGGCTCATTGTGGGTTTGAGTTCAATAATTATGGTGATCCTTCACACGTCGAACATCCAGTTCGTTCTACTATTGATGAGACGACTACGATAAGGAACTTTATCTGGGTTTTCAAAATTTCACAAAGTTAAGTTTCATGTTATATCTACTACACCTCAAATGTTTGAATGGGTGGTCTGGTAAATCTCTGACTATGTTGCTTGAGTTTATCAACATGGCATTTCTGATGTATGCTCCACTGCCATCAAATTTTTATGAAGCCATGAAGATTATCAAAGGATTGGGTCTTGGCTATGAGAAGATTCATGTTTGTCCTAATGACTGCTCACTGTATTGGGGTGAGCATGGGAATGATGAATTTTGTCATGCGTGTGGTGTGCCATGGTGGGTTAAAAACAATGCTGATGATGAGGATCCGTTGAATGAGATGGATAGTCAATCGAAAAAGAAAAAGCCAGCTAAAGTATTACGTTATTTTTTGCTAATACTGAGATTGAAGAGGATATATATGTCATCTAAAATGACTTCACTGATGAGATGGCATGATAAAGATCAGACAAAAGATGGGATTTTAAGACACCCGACGGATGGATAAGCTTGGAATGAATTTGATACTTTGTATCCCAATTTTGCAACTGATCCTCAGAGTGTTAGGCTTGGTGTTGTGAGTTTTAAATTACTCGCAAGCGCACGAGTCGTTTGCAGTATAGCGTGTGCAAGTGCGAGGTCGAATCCACAGGGAATTGCGTTGTGAAAATATAATTTTTAATCTAAACTAACTCTATCTTAACCTAGTTCCGAATTTTGAATGATAATTTGTAAAATAAATTAAAACTAAATTAAATTGATTTTAAAACTAATAATAAAAAAAGCACTAAGGTTTCCGAATCCACCCCACCGAAGTTAAGCATATATGTTCTAAAAATATAGCCTATCAAAACATTCAATGAATCCAACTATAAGACAAAAAACAAAGAATATCCCAACTAAACCAAAAGCACCCGATGTATCCGCTCTTAACAAATCACAAAGGGAATCCAATTTAATCGAAAAGCATTCAATGTATCCATCCGATGAAACCCAAAGAAAATCCAACAGACAATTTAAACTCAATCAATTATAAGATTAACTCAAATAATTGACAGAACATTTATACTAAAAATTGTCAGATTTGTACAAGCAAATCTGAACTACTACGCCAAACAACGGCGGGGCTTCATCTTCAACCTTAGCTGAAGAGTCTAGCCACTCATAACTATAAAACTATAATAAAAAGTGCTAAACATTTAAACTAAAACAACTGAATATAAAGAAATAAATAAACAACTTTACATGGGAGAAATTCCACTCGCTGTCGGGCGGCGCTTCCCCTCGTGGTAGCAATGCCTTCGGGATCCACCAGAATGCTAGCGGACGTCCACCGGTAAACACCAAAGTGGCTCAGGAATTGTACATTGGATTATGAAGCCAAATGGTGTTTATATAGGGGAAGACCCGGAGTAAAACAGGTTGCAGAAACGATGTGGGATACAGGCCCGTGTGCGCTCGATCGCAGTGTGGTGCGATCGATCGCAGGTACGATCGATCGCATGTCTTGTGCGCACGATCTCATGTGCGCTCGATCGCATGTCTGCTGCGATCGATCGCAGATGCACTGATCTTCAAATATTTCGATGTGGGATGTTGACCTTGCGCTCGTTCAAAGGCAGGTGCGCTCGAGCGCTGGTGCGCTCGATCGCATGTCTGTTGCGATCGAGCGCAATGTCTCCAGAAGCTTCAAATCAACCTGAAATGCTGCACTTTCTCCACAAAGCTGTAAAAACACACAAAACACAAGAAAAACGTAAAATAGAGTAAAATAATACTAACAAAGAGCATAACAAATATAAGTTAAGGGTCTAAAATATGCAATATTTTAGACTCATCAAATACCCCCAAACTTATATTTTGCTAGTCCCTTAGCAAAACAAAATAAAAGACTCAATGAAAAACAAAGAACATAAAGATAAAGTCATCACTCATGGTATCCAAAAATTTAAGGAGCACACATCATCATGATATTCATTCATAAGCAAGCTTAAAAAGGTAAACACATCTTCGCAATGAATAGAAATGTTAAAATCTAATTACTTACAAAAGGCAAGATAAGGCATCACAAGCTTGAATCAGTGTAAGGTGAATTAGTACATAAAAATGAAGCTTCCAAGTAATTCTAATGTGTAAGGTCTCCATGTCTCAAGATTCACCGAATTTCCCATCAAAAATGAACGAAAAGGCATAGTTTTTATTTTATTATTATTATTTTTTTTTATTATTAAGGCACGGCTATGCTTAGTTCCCTTGAGCTTTCTAATTGACCCATGTAGCGAGTGTTAAGTCAATGACTCCCAAACCAGATGGTTTTAGGGCATTAGGTGTAAAGACACCCCTAAGGACTTACTAACTCAAGTCAAAAAGGCTACGAAATTAAACCGACCTTAATATTACCAAGCAAAATTTCACCTTTTGACGTGAACACTCACTGCTTACTGAGGCAAGAGGTCCAGTTACTCAGCGAAAAGTTTATTGATAAATTTTTTTTTTTTTTTTTTTTTATATTTTCCTATGCCCAAGAGTTCATCCAACAAGTCATCCAGTTTCAGTTAAGATAAGGAAAAATACACATTAAAATCACGTGTCATACCTCACATAATTTGTGCTAATGTGCTCGTGTGAGATTAGATCAAACATGTGAATTCTCAAAATGCCTAAAGTAAGTAACTAAATTTTAAAAAATTATCACCAGATCATGTGTTCAAAATGTTAAGCTCACCAATGACATCACATCACAGAAAATGTTTAGATCAACTAAAATTTCACGATAACATGAGCATGCATTTATCTCTATGACGAAAAGACAACAAATTAGGACAAAGTGTGTGATGTGTCTCCCATACCCCCAAACTTAAATTACACATTGACCCCAATGTGTGACTAATATGGAAAGAGCTGACCTGAGATATGGAGAACTATCTGGACTGGTATGGCTCATAGCATACCCCCAAACTTGAACTGAAGTACGCTTTGTCCCTGAAAAATAAAAACTGGAAAACAAAAATACTGGAAACAAACATTAATCATAAAAATGCAAATTAATAAATAAACAAAAGAAAAGATAAGCTGTGGGGTGCCTCCCATGAGCGCTAAGTTTTACGTCTTCAGCCAGACTCTCCCTAGAATACTACACTCAATCTGAGTAACTAGGATCCTCCAACAGTATCGTCTCAATGTCCGGACTCCTCAACTCTAAGAATGGTTTCAGCCTCTGTCCATTTACCTTGAAAGTATTACCATTCTTAGGATCCTCAATCTCGATGGCCCCATGAGGAAAAATCGATCGAATAATGAATGGGCCTGACCATCGGGATTTGAGCTTGCCTGGAAAAAGATGCAGGCGTGAATTATAAAGAAGGACTCTCTGACCCGGCTCAAAAGCTCGTCTCAAAATATTTTGGTCATGAGTCTTCTTCATTTGTGCTTTGTATGATCGGGCACACTCATATGCATCATTCCGCAGCTCCTCCAATTCATTGAGTTGGAGCTTCCGTTGTGAGCCAGCCTTGGAAAGATTGAAATTTAGTTGCTTGACAGCCCAATATGCACGATGCTCTAATTCAACCGGAAGGTGACATGCCTTTCCGTATACAATGCGATAGGGAGACATGCCAATTGGCGTCTTGAAGGCTGTCCGATATGCCCACAGTGCATCCGTCAATCGCAGAGACCAATCCTTTCTAGTAGGGTTCACAGTCTTTTCCAAAATATGTTTGATCTCGCGATTTGAGATTTCCACTTGACCACTCGTCTGTGGGTGATATGGGGTGGCAACTTTGTGCGTGATACAATATTTCTTCATCAACTGCTCAAAGATCTTGTTGCAAAAGTGCTTACCTCCATCACTTATGATTGCTCGAGGCGTACCAAAACGAGCAAAAATAGTGTCTTTCAAGAACTGGACCACAACTCTGTGGTCATTGGTCTTGCACGCAACGGCCTCCACCCACTTGGACAGATAGTCCACAGCAACTAGAATGTATAAGTAGCCAAAGGAGTTTGGGAATGGTCCCATGAAATCAATGCCCCACACATCAAAAATTTCAACAATCAGAATAGGGTTGAGGGGCATCATATTTCTCCTAGAAAGACTCCCTAGCTTTTGGCAACGCTCACAAGATATACAGTAGGTGTGAGAGTCCCGAAACAGGGTAGGCCAATAAAATCCACACTGCAAAATCTTTGCAGTGGTCTTTTTAGCACTAAAATGGCCTCCACATGCATGATCATGACAAAAGGCGATGACATTAGATTGGTCATGCTCAGGAATACATCGTCTAATGACCTGATCAGGACAATACTTGAACAGGTAAGGATCGTCCCAGAAAAAGTGTTTTACCATGGCAAAAAATTTTGATTTATCTTGCCTCCCCCAATGCAAGGGCATGTGTCCGGTGACAAGATAGTTCACTATGTCAGCAAACCATGGTGCGGGACTGTGAGCAATGTGCATCAATTGCTCATCAGGAAAGGTCTCAGAAATGGGAGTGGCAGCCTCACTGAATTCCACAATCAATCTAGACAAATGGTCCGCCACCACATTTTCCGAACCTTTCTTATCCCGAATCTCAATGTCGAACTCTTGAAGTAGCAAGATCCATCGGATAAGACGAGATTTAGCATCTTTTTTAGAGAAAAGATACTTCAATGCAGCATGGTCCGAGTAGATAATGACTTTAGATCCTAACAAGTAGGATCTGAACTTGTCTAGTGCAAAAACGACTGCAAGCAACTCCTTCTCAGTGGTAGAATAATTGAGTTGTGCGTCGTTTAGAGTTCGACTTGCGTAATAGATAGCATGGGGAAGTTTATCAACACGCTGCCCCAAAACAGCTCTAACAGCATAGTCTGATGCGTCACACATAATCTCAAAAGGCACACCCCAGTTAGGTGGCTGAATAATGGGTGTGGACGTCAGAATTTCCTTCAGATCCCCAAATGCTTTCTTACAATCCTCATCAAATAGAAATGGGGCATCTTTTAGCAACAACTTGCACAAGGGCCTGGCGATCTTGCTGAAATTCTGGATAAATCGCCTATAGAAACCTGCATGGCCCAGAAAAGATCGAACCTCTTTCACCGTACGTGGGGGTGGAAGGCTGGAAATCAAATCCACCTTCGCTTTGTCGACCTCAATCCCTCGATGAGATACGATATGCCCCAGTACAATTCCTTGCTTGACCATAAAATGGCACTTCTCCCAATTAAGCACCAGGTTCTTCTCCTTGCACCGTACCAAAACCAAAGAGAGACGGTGCAGGCACTCCTCAAATGTTGAACCGAAGACGGAGAAGTCGTCCATGAAAATCTCCAAGAACCGCTCTACCATGTCAGAGAATATACTGACCATGCACAGCTGAAAAGTGGCAGGTGCATTGCATAACCCAAAAGGCATGCGACGGTAGGCGAAGGTCCCAAAAGGACAGGTAAATGTCGTCTTCTCCTGATCTTCAGGGTCCATGGGGACCTGGTTATATCCAGAATAACCATCCAAAAAGCAATAATACTCGTGCCCAGCCAAACGCTCCACCATCTGATCAATAAATGGAAGTGGAAAGTGATCCTTCCTTGTGGCAGTGTTCAGCTTACGGTAGTCTATACACACTCTCCACCCAGACTGCACACGAGTTGGCACCAACTCGTCGTCCTTATTCTTTACTACCGTTAACCCAGCTCGCTTGGGCACGACATGAATGGGGCTCACCCACTTGCTATCAGAGATGGGATAAATGATCCCTGCATCTAACAGCTTAATAACCTCTGCCCTTACAACCTCTTGCATAGCAGGGTTGAGCCTTCTTTGCGGCTCCCTCGATGGCTTAGCATCTTCTTCCAAGTGTATCCTGTGCATCACCACCGAGGGGCTGATTCCTTTAATATCCTCAATGGTCCAGCCGATAGCTTCCTTGTGCTCTCTTAAAACATCTAATAATTTTTCCTCTTGAGCCTCTCCCAAATCTGAAGCTATTATCACAGGCAAACAGTGTGCTGGACCCAGGAACTTATACTTAAGATTATCTGGTAAAGGCTTAAGTTCCTTCTGTTGAGGTTCGGGTGACACCTTCTCCTCCTCCTCCTTGCTTTCTTGAGGATCAGACTCCAAAATGGCATTTACTTCCTCGAGTAATTTATCTAAACCCAAGTCCTCTCCAAAGTGAGCAAAGCATGCCTCCATGGGATCCTCAATGCTTGATTCATCCACAGTTTCCTCAAGAATCTCCTCTATCAAGCATACATCTCTCATTTCATCATATTCCAGTGGTTGCCTAGTGATATCAAAAATGTTCAACTCCACTGTCATATTTCCGAAGGAGATCTTCATCACCCCTGTCCTACAATTGATTAGGGCGTTAGCCGTGGCTAAGAATGGTCGCCCTAGAATCACCGGTATTTGAATCCCTACATTCTGAACCGGTTCTGTGTCAAGCACAATAAAATCCACGGGGAAATAGAACTTATCCACTTTTATCAAAACATCCTCAACTATCCCCCGTGGTCTTTTCACTGACCTGTCAGCCAATTGAAGCGTCGTGGTTGTGGGCTTCAATTCTCCTAACCCCAACTGCACATAAACTGAGTAGGGTAGAAGATTCACACTCGCCCCTAGATCCAAAAGGGCCCTCTCAATATGGCTGACTCCTATTGTGCAAGAGATGGTAGGACACCCCGGGTCCTTATACTTGATAGGTAACTTGCACTGAAGGATTGAACTGACCTGCTCGGTCAAAAATGCCTTCTTTGGGACATTCGTCCTCCTCTTGATAGTGACCAAGTCCTTTAAAAACTTGGCATATGATGGCACTTGATGGATGGCATCCAAAAATGGGATATTGATATGGACTTGCTTGAATACCTCCAAAATTTCTTCATACTTCCCTCCTTTCTTGGGCGCCTGTAATCTCTCGGGGTAAGGCGCTCTAGGTACAAACGACCTAGGAGGGTCTTTCTCAGTAGGTGTGGCTGTAGATGGCTCAGCATCTCTCTTCTCTGTGTTGCCACTCCCTTGCCCTTGCTGCATAGCAGGGCTCTCTTCTACTTGATTGTCCACTTGTCTCCCAGACCTCAGTGTGACAATCGACTGTACTTGTTCCTCCCCGTGCGTAGGAGTTGATGAACTCTCAACCATAAATTGTCCTTTTGGGTTTTGCACGGGCTGACTGGGGAACTTTCCTTTCTCTCTCTCACCCAAGTGGCTTGCAATTTGCCCTATTTGACTCTCCAGCTTGGCAATTGCTTGGGTGTTTACCATTGTTGCACTCCTCACATCGCTCATATTTTGGCTAGTCGCCTTCATGAATTCCTTGAGGGTGTCCTCAAGCGACTGTGAAACTGGCGCTGGTGTTTGAGCGGGTGCATGGTAAGCAGGTGAAGGTGCTGGATGGGCAGAACGACCATGATTAGGAATTTGTGGGGCAAATCCGGGAGGATATTGATTTTGAGCATGATGAGAGGATCCTCCCTGATTCATTGGTTGGTTCTGTCTCCATGAAAAATTTGGGTGGTTCCGCCACCCTGGATTGTACGTCTCAGAGTACGATCCATTTGACTGCCTTCGAAAGTCATTGAAAGCATTTACTTGTTCCATAGGATACTCGGCACAAGCCGGCATTGATGGGCAATTCTGTGCTAGATGCATGGGACTAGCACAGATGGAACAGCTTTCAACATTGAATGTGTTGGCAGCATTAATGGATTGGCTCACAGTGAGAGCGTCAATCTTCTTAGTTAGGGCATCTAACTTTATCCTCAAATCAGCGTCCTCTCTGACCTCATAGATGCCTCCCCTCTTAGGAGCACGAATGGACTTATCTCGACAGCTTGAAAAATCCCACTGCTGTGAGTTGTCGGACAACTTGTCCAACGCCATATATGCTTCGTCTCCTGTCAGACTCAAGAATGCCCCCCCATTCATAGACTCGATCATGCTACGGTTGGGTTGAGTCAACCCTTGGTAGAAGAATTGAACGAGTCTCCACTTCTCATATCCATGTGGAGGGCATCTGATCAGTAACTCTTTAAAGCGCTCCCAGCTTTCAGAGAACTTCTCATCCTCGTCCTGAGTGAAAGAGCTAATCTCCTTACGGTACTCATTCACTCTAGACATTGGGAAAAACTTATGGTAAAATTTGCTAAGTAGGTTTTCCCAAGATGTGATAGATCCGGACGTGTTGGAGTCCAACCACGCCCTAGCTCTATCGTGAAGGGAGAAAGGGAAGAGTCGAAGATGGACTGACTCCTCAGAGAAGTTCTGGAATTTGAATGTAGCACAAATGTCTTTGAACTTCTTCACATGACTATAAGGATTTTCAAGATCTAAGCCATGGAATGAGGGTAGGAGTTGGATAACATGTGGCTTCAAATCAAAGTGTGTGGCATTGGTTGGTGGCAACACTATGCAGGAAGATGAATTAGTCGCAACGGGTGCGAACAAATCCCTAAGGGATGTAGTGGAGTCCACGTTCCAAGCTCTAGGTTGCTCTACATGTTCAGGTTGATTAAAATTTTCTCCCATCTCAACAGTCTCTCTCTCAACTAGTGCTCTTTTCTGCCTCCTAAGAGTTCTTTCTAAGTCGGGATCTAAATGTGTCAAATCTAAGTTCAAGGATCTCCGACCAAGCATACACTAACAGAAAAATAGTGAGATACTAACCAGCAGAAGCAACAGAATAAATCAAACAAAAAACTCAAAATTTTTTTTTTTTTTTTTAAATTAAATTAACTAGTAGAAAAATAAAATCAATTCAGACCAAAAATTTTCACAAACAAAACAATTCCCCGGCAACGGCGCCAAAAACTTGTTGTGAGTTTTAAATTACTCGCAAGCGCACGAGTCGTTTGCAGTATAGCGTGTGCAAGTGCGAGGTCGAATCCACAGGGAATTGCGTTGTGAAAATATAATTTTTAATCTAAACTAACTCTATCTTAACCTAGTTCCGAATTTTGAATGATAATTTGTAAAATAAATTAAAACTAAATTAAATTGATTTTAAAACTAATAATAAAAAAAGCACTAAGGTTTCCGAATCCACCCCACCGAAGTTAAGCATATATGTTCTAAAAATATAGCCTATCAAAACATTCAATGAATCCAACTATAAGACAAAAAAACAAAGAATATCCCAACTAAACCAAAAGCACCCGATGTATCCGCTCTTAACAAATCACAAAGGGAATCCAATTTAATCGAAAAGTATTCAATGTATCCATCCGATGAAACACAAAGAAAATCCAACAGACAATTTAAACTCAATCAATTATAAGATTAACTCAAATAATTGACAGAACATTTATACTAAAAATTGTCAGATTTGTACAAGCAAATCTGAACTACTACGCCAAACAACGGCGGGGCTTCATCTTCAACCTTAGCTGAAGAGTCTAGCCACTCATAACTATAAAACTATAATAAAAAGTGCTAAACATTTAAACTAAAACAACTGAATATAAAGAAATAAATAAACAACTTTACATGGGAGAAATTCCACTCGCTGTCGGGCGGCGCTTCCCCTCGTGGTAGCAATGCCTTCGGGATCCACCAGAATGCTAGCGGACGTCCACCGGTAAACACCAAAGTGGCTCAGGAATTGTACATTGGATTATGAAGCCAAATGGTGTTTATATAGGGGAAGACCCGGAGTAAAACAGGTTGCAGAAACGATGTGGGATACAGGCCCGTGTGCGCTCGATCGCAGTGTGGTGCGATCGATCGCAGGTACGATCGATCGCATGTCTTGTGCGCACGATCTCATGTGCGCTCGATCGCATGTCTGCTGCGATCGATCGCAGATGCACTGATCTTCAAATATTTCGATGTGGGATGTTGACCTTGCGCTCGTTCAAAGGCAGGTGTGCTCGAGCGCTGGTGCGCTCGATCGCATGTCTGTTGCGATCGAGCGCAATGTCTCCAGAAGCTTCAAATCAACCTGAAATGCTGCACTTTCTCCACAAAGCTGTAAAAACACACAAAACACAAGAAAAACGTAAAATAGAGTAAAATAATACTAACTAAGAGCATAACAAATATAAGTTAAGGGTCTAAAATATGCAATATTTTAGACTCATCACTTGGCCTAGCTAGTGACAAGTTCAATCCCTTTCGAACAATGAGTTCAACTTATAGCACATAGCCCATTCTTTTGGTCCCATACAACTTGCCACCATGGCTTTGCATGAAGCAAACATCTTTCCTCCTTTCAATGGTTATTTATGGTGAGAAAAGCCCCAGTAATGATATTGATATCTTTTTGCAGCCTCTGATAGAAGAGTTGAAACAATTATGGGATGGTGTTGATGCGTTTGATGCGTCCACCAATCAAAGCTTTAAGCTGCGGGCTTCTCTTCTTTGGACCATTAATGCTTTTCCAGCCTATGCAAACTTATCTGGTTGGAACACCAAGGGGTGGGTTGCTTATCCATGTTGTGGGGAATCTATGCATTCTGTATGGTTAAAGCACGAGGGAAAGTTTTGCTATATGGGTCATCGTCGATGGTTAGCAGAAAACCATGAGTTTCGTTTTCAAAAGGATCAGTTTGATGGCACCATAGAGTTTGGATATGCTCCTGTTCCACCATCTAGGCACGATGTTTTAAGATAACTAGAAGGTGAAAACTATAGTTATGGTAAAACCTCGAAGCCTTCTAAGAAGAGGGCAAGAGAGGATGTTGGTACCTCTACGGGGCAAGTGCTAGTGGATGAAGTTAATAACCTTTTTGGGGGTATGGACAATTTCCTTGAAAATGTTGATAATGGGGATATTCCCATGGATGGGGGAGTTGTAGATACATTGTGGAAAAAAAGAAGCATTTTTTTTTAGTTACCATATTGGAAAGACAATCTATTGCGTCATAATTTAGATGTGATGCATATAGAGAAGAATGTATGTGATAATTTGATTGGAACAATATTGAATATAGATGGTAAGACTAAAGATAATAAGAAGGCACGCTGCGATCTCAAGGAAATTGGTATTAGGAAAAACCTCCATTTAGTTGTTCTTCTTAATGGAAAAGATCACTCGCCTCCAGCATGCTACACTATGTCCACGAAGGGGAAGCATAATTTCTTGACAGTTTTAGCAAATCTTAAAGTTCTTGATGGGTATGCATCAAACATCTTGAGATGTGTATACCTAAAGGATCGTAAGCTGTTAAACTTAAAGAGTCATGACGGTCACATATTGATGCAAGAAATCCTTCTGATTGCCTTAAGAGCATCTTTGCCTAGACATGTTGTAGCAGTTGTGTCTGAGTTATCTTCATTTTTCAAAGCTTTATTCTCTAAAGGCCTTGATCCTCATTAGCTTGACTTATTGGAGTCACATGTTGCTTTGACACTCTGCCATTTGGAGAAAATATTCCCCTCGGGTTTCTTTACCATTATGGTTCATTTTATCATTCACTTAGCCTCCGAGGCTAGACTTGAGGGTCCTGTACACTACAGGTGGATGTATCCTGTTGAGAGGTTAGATGTTCAAAGCTATTTTGTGCACATTGTTTTTTTGTTATACATTGGCTACTTAATTTATCTTTAATTTTTTGGCTTTGCAAGGTATTTAGTGCGCTTGAAATCTTACGTATGTAATAGAAGTCGACCCAAGGGGTCAATTGCTGAAGGGTATAATGGGGAAGAATGTCTAACATATTGCTCTCAATACTTCAAAGATGTACAGACAAAATTCAACCGCCCCCAAAGGAATAATGATACTGTAAATTTTTCGGATGAATACATGTTTTCCTCTGGTGGACGGATAATGGGAAAGATTGTGAGTGTTGAGTTTGATGACATATCATTGGCTCAAGCACATCGTTATGTGTTGCTCCATAATGATAAACTTTCTGACCTTCGTAAGTTAGTATCAATAAATGAACTTCATTAGTAATCATGTGTTTAAATTGAGTTTTTATTATCTGTTGTTATCACTGTGATGGCTAACAGTTACATAAAAACATCAATTATTGCAACGAATTTTTGGCTGCTCAAAGACTAACCAACTGTTCCAATCGACCAACACAAAGTCTCGAACAAAGGTGTTTGGTTGAGAAATTTTCCTCATGGCTTATGAGACAGGTTAGACATAATAACAAGAGTTTTCGAATGTTATAAGTGTTTTCAATAAAATATTGAATGTTGTTGTCTCATATTAATTGTTGAAAAATGTTTAGGTGCCATAGATGGTGGATAACAACTATTCAGATGAACTAATTCCCTTTGCTCGAGGTCCGAATAATGTTGTTAGGAGATTCAATGGATTCAACATCAACGGCTTCAAATTCCACACAAAGGAACATGAGAGGTGTAGCCAATCTCAAAATTCGGGAGTTATTGTTGAAGCGGATGATAAAATGTATTATGGTGTGTTGACCAATATCATCGAGTTGGATTACTATGGGACGTTTAAGATTGTTTTGTTCCGTTGTGATTGGGTGGATATTAATCCACCTAGGGGTTTAAAGAAAGATGCAAGTGGGTGCATTCTCGTGAACTTGAATAGGTTAATACACACTAGTCAGTTATTGAAGGATGACCCGTTCTTACTTTCATCTCAAGCGAAACAAGTGTTTTATGTGCAAGACCCAACAATAAAGGAGTGGTATTATGTTGTGATCATAAAGCCAAGGGACCTAAATGAAATGGGGGGAAAACGCAGGAAGAGGATGATGACACTTACAATCAGTGCATGCCTTCTAATGTAGTGGTAGACGATCAATTAGATTGTATCTCAACTTGGGCTACGATGGACATTGACGAAGATACCAACTAGTTTTATGTGCATTTCCATGTAATTATATTTGGATGTGTATTTATGTGATGGACATGTGTGTCAACGAGTTTTGTAAGGTTTTATTGTAATCCTTCCAGTTACTGTTGCTTTGTATCACACATAACAAGAGTGCTGAACTTTTTTGCGTACAGTTTGTGGAATGCTATTAGAATGTCGTAAATTTATTTATTAGTTGTATCAATGATTATTGCTTGTTCTTTAAATCCTATTTGAATCACTTATTTGTTCATTTGTTCTCAGGTACTCTGAAGTTATTGACTGCTGCATTTGCTGGGACCCTTTCACCATTTCTATCTTTCAGGTGTGGTTCTTCTAATTCTTGTTAACTTTTAATGCATTCTTGATAGTGTGAGATATAATCGTTTTAATGTTTTTATGCATACAAATTGGAAGATGTATAGGTCAAAAAATATCCATCCATCAGTTAGAGATAACAGGTCAAACCATGCTGCAGCTAAGTCTTCACACCATCAAGAAGATATTCACCATGAGCATGAGTATCACCTTGATGATGATCATGACTCGCAAAATGATTCTGAGACCGATCCAATATCAACGGGAAGTGATCACAATGATAGTGAATAGTACGAGATAATAAGTAATTATTGTATTAGAATATATTCTCTCTATAACTAGTTTGATACCACATTGTTGTACTAATTATAAAATTTATGTTTTCAATGTATAGAGTCTGAAGGGAGGGTGAGGAAGCAAACACATGTCCTGAGAACCTCACAAGTGTGGTCCCTTGAACGTGGGGAAAAAATTGTGGTCCACTTCAATGCACGTCATCAACCTATTAAGAAAGGTGGCCAAATGTTAAGTAGTTGGTTGTGCAAGGTTGCGAAGAGAGGGAACCTTTGTCTGCTTAATTACACGGATTGGAAGAAGGTCCCTTCTAGCTACAAGAAGGACCTTGTTATATTGATTCGGGTAAGTAACAACTTATTAACCATTGATTGCCTCCAAATTTTTTTTTGTTTTCGTGGTGTTGTACATGCATAATCCCTAACACCAATAATGATTATTTGACATCGATTTCCTTTCTTTGTGGTAGAGGAAGTTCCATTACCCTATGATTGAGGCGATAGACAACATTTTGTTGAGGATGATAGGGAAAAAATGGAGGGACTACCGATACGTGCTTAAAAGGGACCACTTGAAGAACAAAACAAAACAACAAGTTTTGAGCAATGATGTTCCAAAAGGAGTAGGTCAAGACCAGTGGAAGCAACTGGTAAACTACTGGTTCTCGGAGCAGAGTGAGGTTGTTTTAAGATAATTATGTTCATTTGGATTCTCATTGTTTCTGTTTTCTTAATAATGACTGATTATTCAATTGGTTTATTATTGGTGTAGAAATATGCTACTATAGGGACAGCGGCACGTGAAAGACAACAATGTCCCCACACGTTCAGTTCAAAGAGTTTTGCTAGAAGACGGGATGAATATGTGAGTTAATTTGCTTCATTTAGCCAATCTTAATGTTTGATATGTAGTGTATTGAGTCACAATTTGAACTCTTTTCATACATGGTAGGAGATGACACATGGGAATGAGCCTGGGTGCATAGAGTTTTTTGCTGAAACTCATAAACGCAAGGATGAGACTTTCATTGATGATGCATCACGACAATTCATGGTAAGTTCACTATACATTTGATGATTTGGATATGATTTGTGTGTTTCTAACTTGTTAATTGTTGGAAAATTATGTATTTGTAGTGTCCCTGTTAATGGTGTATTAGATTCTTATTGAGATAGTATGGGGCATTGGAAGTTGCTTACCTTTTACTTTGTTTATGTCAGTTGATGATATTTTTTTTCCTCAGAATTATCCATTTTAAAAGTGTCTTTTATATTGAAATACTTCCCAAATAGATTGGAGAATTTAAAATGTCTCTTTTGACAATTTGTTGGTTGGCTTAGGTACAGGCACTCAGCTAGCCCTTAGTCCCATTAACATGCAACACTAATCATTTATGCCATTCAGTTCTATCTTGAGGATATCTAGTTTTTTTGAACAAATTTAATTTTCGGACTATTGATCACAAAGGTTTTGTGTTGTCTTCTTTTCTTGATGACTCTGAATTCCTGTCATGATTCATCTGAACTGTTTGTAATGTGGACAGCAAATTAACCTGGACGTGCATCTTCTTTAATTGGTGCAAGACCAGATTATCATCTTCTTTTTTCTCTATATTCTTCTCTTCCTTTTTTTCTGCCATTAACCTTTCCTCATTTTCTTGAATCTTTCCAGGATTGTTCACCTTTAGATGAGGCAGCTTAAAATAATGGTCGTATTGAGTCAGATGACTCATTTCTTCCTCTTTTTCATTGCTTCTATCCCATACGTTTTTTTTTTTATACCATTTTTCTTGTGCCAAGCAGATGAGGCAGCTCCCAATTAATTTTAGTTTTTGTATTGCATATGGAGGTATTTGTTTCAATTTGTTGTATGATAGATGTGCAACAGGCTAGAGAGACATTTTGAGAAAATGGGCAATATTTATAATTGAGAAAAAAAAATGCAATAACTAGAGACCAGAGAGACATTGACGCTGTGATAGGGTTCTTGACCAGATAGGGCCATCACCATCGTGGTAATAATTAATTTATATGATTCATAGATAAATATGGAAGGATATTTTTTGAAAGTATGCATTTCGTGCACAATTAAGTTGGTAGAAAGCTTGTAGATGGTAAATAGCTTAGCCAATATTTTCTATTGATTCATAGCTTCCTTATTTTGCATCCTTGCTTGAAGTAATCTAAATCTGATGTTGCTAAACTAAAATTAATTATAAAAAATTGGTAAAACTAAAATTCATTACTAGGGGCATATGGATTTGCCCTTTTAAGTGGTGTTCTTGGGTTGGGTGTATGGGTTAGAATTCTTAAACCATAGATCTTTTTTAACACGAAGCCAGTGCTGATTATTGGTTCTTGGATGAAGCGTTAGACTGGATGACTTGTTGCTCTTTTTTTTCCTGGTGGTGTCTGTGTGTGGTTATCCAATCTAGAGCTGTGGGCTTTTGTGTATCCCGTATTACAAATAAGTGGTCTATGGTACACATTCTCTAATGAGTGATGAGTTATTTGAGTCATGTTATTTTATGGGTATTGTTGCTGTCTCCTACTCACTTTAGTGTTCAGTTTTTGTTTGGGAATGTTTTTTAAATGGAATTTCAGTGTCAGGGGTTGACTGTGGTCATAGGCCTGACATATGAATTTGGGATCAGAGACAAGCTGCTTTCTTATTATCTAAAGAAGAGTGTAAGCGCAAGGTTGAAACCTTAGAAAAGAAATGAGTGAAAAATACTAGAGAATGATTAAATTTAGATGCTTGGTTTCAATTCAAAGATTCAGATGCTTAAGGCTAGTTATTGGTTCCCGTTTTGCTCTCAGTTTCCTGATCCTCTTCGTTTTTTTTACGTATGTATTGAGACACTGTTTTTATTTCTCATAGTAGTTGTGAAGCATACACAGTGTACAACTTGCATGCATTTAATTGCCTCATGTGATGTGAAGGGGGGAAGTCTTAAAAAGATATAGAAAGCACTAAATTTTGTGATACAATGTTAAAGTAATCAGGAAAAAGAAAATTTTGTAACGCCGGACAAAATAGCGATTATTCTGCAGGTTAGTTTCGACAGATATTTCATAAGGAAGAAACATAAGAAAAACTCTAAAAAATACAGAGAAACACCTCTGATGTTTAATTTAAAATTATGTAAATACAATAATAATGATAATCTGTCTTTTCCGTATGTGACCTTCTTATTTATAAGTCCAAAGCAAAAAAAGAAAAAAAAATCCCCAAAAACATAATCTTGGGGAAAACTAAGGAAATTACTAAAATTAAGCGATTGTATTAAGGCAGAATCAACGGCAGTCAATTCTGACTTGAATACAAAAGGAAATTGCAAATGGAAAGTTTCCTAAAACTGAAAACTACGAATTTGAAGGCCTAAAACAGAATCAACGGCAGTCAACCGTTCTAGGTAGTCCACCTGCCATTTTTGCGCTGATCTGCCAACTCAAGGTATCTCAGTGCCAACAACGTGTTATCTGACAACTTAACATCATCTGACTCGGATCCTCCTGCATCAGTCGCCTCGGGTTGGAAAGAACTCGTCTTCGAGTTCACAATATCTTCATCGGAATCCACAAAATAAGGACTCAGGTGTTTCACATTAAAGACATCAGGCGGCAACCCAGGAGGAAGATCCTCTGGCATCAGGTTAGAAAACTCTGCTAGCAGCTACTGCACCTCTGCTGGTAAATCTGGATTCATGTCTGCTGCACTATTCTCACAAGGCAGCAGAGCATGGACCACGTCTCCACGCTCAATCTCAGCTAAAAACCAGGACATCGAAAGCAGATTAGTATTATTGGCTACCGGGGTAGGAGTGGTTCCTTCCCGACGAGGTGCCAACACAATCTTCTTCCCTTTGATGCTAAGGGAATATGTATTTTTTCGCCCATCATGAATAACACTGCGATCATACTGCCAAGGTCTGCCTAACAATACATGACAAGAATCCATAGACACAACATCACACCAAGCATTATCAAAATATTTCCTACCAATTGAAAAAGATACTAGGCATCGCCTATCTACTGTTACCTCACTGCTTTTATTCAGCCACGACAATTTATACGTCTTAGGATGACGATCTGTCTTCAATTGCAGTTTCTGGACAGTTTCTTCAGACACTACATTCTCACAACTACCACTGTCAATGATCATCTTGCAGACTTTATCTGCAACTGTGCAGGTCGTGTGGAAAATATTGGTTCTCAACCAATCGTCCCCTGAATCACCCTTGGGGGTCAGTAGACTCTTATGAACGACCAGAGTCTCATGGCCATCTCCATACAACACATCTCCATCTTCATCATCGTCATACACAGGCTCTCCAATATCCTCAGTTTCGTCTACCTCGTCGTTCTCAATCAGGAGATTTTTGCCCTTCTGACTAGCAGACTTCCTGCACTCAGTCGCTTTATGTCCATGTTCACTACATCTGAAACATCTAATATTTGAGTTAGAGTTACCTTGGGGTGGCTGCTGGGCATGACAGGATTCTTGAGGGCGAACTGGTTGACTGCTTTGATCGTTTTTGTTTATTGGCCTCCTGTTCTGCTGTTTTTCCACCGCAAGTGCAGGCTGGTATGCTTCAGAAACGGTCCACAGCGAGTGAAGGCTGAGGACATCCTGCAGGGGCTGCTGTAATCCCCCCAAATATTGTGCCACCATCTGCTCTTCTGTCTTGGATAAATCATTTCGGGCTATCAATTGATAGAACTCCTCCGTATAATCATCCACCGATCTCGTGCCCTGCCTCAACGAATGAAGTCACTGAAACAAGGTTTGAGTATAGCCGAAAAGAAAGAAATGACCCTTCATCTTCTCCTAATTTGTGATCTTGGTCTTGCCCTGCCGATTGCGCAAGCACCTCAACTGCTCCCACCACGTAGATGTTCTGCCCTTCAGTTTGATGGCGACCAGTTTCACCTTGACACGATCTGGAACTTCCTTATACTCAAAAATACGCTCCACTTCATTCAGCCAATCGACGAATCATACGGGCAGATCCACTCTGAAACCGAGGTCTCCATAATGATTCTCCCGACCATGGTACTCCCAGAATCGAAACTAGAATCGGAATCGTGATCTTCTATCTCACAATCACCAAAATTCTACGCCGCTAGACGCTGGGTTAACTCTGCAACTTGCCTCTGTAAATCCTCAATCATCGCATTCTGAACGTTACGATCACGGTGTGGGGCTTCCTCGTTCGGAACCTGCCCGTGACGACCACGACCACAACCACCAGCCATGGAAACTGATGAAATCTCACCCCAGGAAGATGCTGAAGCTCTGATACCAATTAATGTCGGACAGAATAGCGATTATTCTACAGGCTAGTTTTGATAGATATTTCACAGGGAAGAAACAAAAGAAAAACCCTAAAAAACACAGAGAAACACCTCTGATGTTTAATTTAAAATTATACAAATACAATAATAATGATAATCTGTCTTTTCCGTATGTGACTTCCTTATTTATAAGGTCAAAGCAAAAAAATAAAAAAATACCCGAAAACATAATCCTGGGGAAAACTAAGAAAATTACTAAAATTAAGCGATTGTGTTAAGGTAGAATCAACGGCAATCAATTCTAACTTGAATACAAAAGGAAATTGCAAATGGAAAGTTTCCTAAAACTGAAAACTGCGAATTTGAAGGCCTAAAACAGAATCAACGGCAGTCAACCGTTCTAGGTAGTCCACCTGCTATTTTTGCGCTGATATGCCAACTCAAGGTATCTCAGTGCCAACAACGTTTTATCTGACAACTCAGCATCATCTGACTCGGATCCTCCTGCATCATTTTCTTAGCTCTAAAAAAGAAGTGTTCGTTTGAATTTGGTACGTTCCTTCTTGTGTTCTCTCTTTCCACTTTTTTTTTTCTTTGTACGTGTATGTGTGTGCGCAAGCGTGTAGGAGGGACATCATAGTAGTAATTATTTCAGAATAAGTGTTGCATCATTTGCCTTGTGATCAGGTAAGAAATTGGTTGTGAATTGGCTATATTGTTTGGATTGTATATTTGTTTTTCTTGCAGGAGGTTTTATGGAAAAATAGGGGAAATTCTGCCCGTTTTTCTATAAAATATGATAAACATATTTTGTTTTATATAAATTTCGCTGTAATTAGCTACTAAAAATTTGGAGGAGTTTAATCTTTATTGTTTCCTAATTGTAGGTGACAGCTGAAGCTCGGGTTGCTGAACTTATTGCAGCTTCAGGATCCTCTGATGCTAGCAATAATTTAGCAATACAAAATGAAATCTTCACCGAGCTTATGGGTGAAGAGAGTTCCGGTCGTGTCCGAGGTCAGGGTTTTGGAGTTCCACCCTCTGTTGTGTTTGGACTTTTAGCTCAAATGAGGAATGATATAGGATACCATGAGGCTTATGCTAAAGAGATAAGTAGTCTGAGAGCACAAATGGAAGAAACCAATCAACAGTATGCGCATCAGATTGAACAGCAGGCGCATCAGATTCAAGAAATTACAGCTAAGCACGATGATCAAATGAACAGTATGCAATCCCAAATGGATGAGCTGAAGTCTTTACTACAACAACTGGTTAATAGATGACCTCAAAATTGATGTCAAGTGTGATAGTAACTATGATTGGTTTTTTTTTTTTTTTTTTGTACATGAGATGACTTTTGTACTGAGTAAAAGAATTTTTATGGATGATGGTATATTTTATATATTGAAGATTATTTTGGAATTTTATGGTATATTTTATATATTGAGATACATTTTAAATTTATGATGGTACATTCTATTTATTGAAAGGTTCATTTTATGGTACAATATTAAACCAAAATAATGTGAAAAAAAAATTAAAGCATTTATATATCGGTGCTTTTAAGTGCCGGTATATTTTGGAAAATGGCCGAAATATACTGGCGCTTAAAAGCGTCACTATATAAGCGGTATACTTCGGCGCTTAAAAGTCCCGGTATATTAAGTGCCGAGAAATTAGGCACATTGCAGCGCTTTCTTTAAGCGCTGGTATTTGCGCTTCGACACCACACATACCGACGCTTTATCCGGCGTTTGTGGAAAGCGCTGAAAATGTATATTTTGGCACTTTAAAACGTCGAAATATGCAGAAAAAAATGCCGGCGATAACGTTTTATCTTGTAGTGAGTTCACACACTATCCTCAGCAGTAAGTACACCCTTCACTAGAATAGGCAACTGGGTGATTGTTTGAAGCCACTTCACACCCTTCACCAGAAATTATTTTCTTGCCGTGGACGACTTAATTACATCTCCTTTTGTCTAATCACATTTCTTATTAGCAGGTAATGTTATTATCCAGACGTGACCATTCATTGACGTCACCATGCCATATGTATCAGGACCACAGATGATATGTTCTACCATAACTGGAAAGAGCCTAACCATTTCAAGTTTTTAACTGTCCTTTGAGCATACGCCAGCAAATCAGCCCCTTCTTTTACATATGGATAACAACAACAATGCTGCTTATGTTCATGTTTTTTTTCCATAAGGCGAGTACAATGAATTAGACATTTAAAACATGGTTAGTTGGCATCTGGGTTTTATGGCCTTAATTTGAACTGGACCTACTTGTTAGATTGTGGATGCAAAGTTAAAATCTCATGTTTGCAACTTCTGTTTGTGGATTGATATCAAAGCTTTGTTCAGCCAGTTTGGTAGTCAAGAAGGATATTTTCCCCCTTGAGGCATAAAACATTTTATCACGTGCTAGATGCAGTCTGGCTGTATTTAGTCCTGCTATCAAGTTGAGTTCTCTGCCAAAATAAATGTGTTTTTTTTTTCTGGATCTAATTCTAATCATCTTCCATTTCATTTCTTTTTTTCTTGTTAATTCTTAGTTTTATCAACTATTCCTGGATGCATTATTTTGGTCCTTTGCCTTCCCTTTGGAATCAAATGAAACAAAATTTGCTAGATATGATCGAATTAAAACTTACTTAATTCCATAATGAAAACGAATTTTAAAGCTTATTAGCTTTCTAAACATAACAATAACAATTGTTTATTTCGAAATGATAGAAAATGTGAGGCATGTGAACAAGATGAACAGTAGCCCATAAAGAATTGTGAGATAAAACATTTATGTTCTTTATGGTATCATTTGGGTTTAGATCTAAGTAAGCTTAAATTATTTTGTTTAAATCTTTTTAAGGTAAAACATGTTTTTATCAGATTTAAGCAAATTAATTTAAATTTGTTTAAATCTGAATCAAAACCGAAACCATATGTGATTTCTGTTTTATGTAGCTTAACCGTTTGGCTAACAGAAAGTTAAACATATAAAAAAACCGAGTTTTTAAGAATAATCAACAGTTAAAAAATATTGTGCAGTAGTAGATTTTAAAAACCTGAATTTGTTAGATGCAAAAGCTTCACAATTTTTTTATTAAACATTAAACAACTTTAAGTTTTATATCTCTTTCATCAAAATTTGTTTCAAAAACTCTTTTAACTCCAGACAAATGAAATTGAAGTTAGGCCAAACGGTACTTAGTGGGTTATGCTTAGGTTATTAGATTTTTTTTCTTTGATTAAAAATGGTACGTGTGTGTATATATATATATATATAGTACATTTTTGTATCTTTTGAGACCAAGTCCTTGGAAAATCAGGTGTATAACAGGCAGATAGCAACACATTTTAGTTAGTACTTTAATTGATTGTCTAACCTCCCAGATTTTCAGTGTGCCAAACGGGTCACCATATCAGGACTTCAAGCTATAACTTCTAATATGAGTAAATGATTTTCATGCTGCAATTTGAATGATGCAAGACAAATGTGATCGCTATGAACGTGAGTGCTTTCCATGTTGAATGGACAACATGAGTGGTGGTAACAATTTGCTTGCATAGGGTTGCTTGTCAGTCACGTCTCACACGTGAATGAATCGCAAATGAGATCTGTGTTTGAAAAGTATCCACACAAGTCATGATTAACGTTAACAAATTCCATCAGTTATGAAAATTTTTGATTAAATTGACATATTCGTAATTTTATTAATAATTTTGAAAAATTTTACTTGTAACATTGATGTAAGCGTGAGACTCAAAAAATAATATTATCAGTAAAATTAATCAAAAATTAATAATAACATTTCTGACTAATCTAATCAGAAATTACTATAAATCGAAATTGTGGTGAAAAAGTGGAATGAAGAGATGTTTAATACCAGCATGGGTTAATTTATTTTAATATATTTTAAACAGAATGAGATATGAGCCAACATTTAGCACTAAAATTGAAAAAGAAAAACATAAGTTTTTTATGGAAAAGAAAAAACATATATAATTGAACCATACTCATAAAGCAAATGATCAAAGATCTCCTAAATCAATTTTTGACATTATATTTCTAGCACTCGGCAGTACAAAGAGAAAGTGAGAGAAGAAAGAGAAAGATGATAATATTTTTTTTTAAAAAAAGAGAAAAAGAGTAAGATGATTGATGTTTTTATTTTTCACATCAACAAATCAAAATCTTTTTAAATTAGAGAAATTTTTAGGTGCTTCTTACCTTATGTAATTTTATTATTCACCCATTGGTAATTTGAAAAACTTCAATAATAATTTCAAAGAACTCGAGTGATAACATAATACATTAGTACTACCCAAATTACTTAAAATTACTATTAAAGTTTTTTAAAATTACAATTGAAATTTCTTATATTACTAATAAATGAATAAAAACATTGCATAAAGTTTATAACACCCACTAAAAGTTAATTTTTATCAATTTTTTTTTTTGATATTTTTATAATCTTTAGTACTCCAAACATAAGGAAAAATATCATTTTCCTATCAATAAATGATAATCGTACCATAACGGCCCCACCTAACACAAATCTATATCAATGCCCTAGGATTGGCTGAGAATGACTTGAAAATTGGGACCCATATGTTTGGGCCCAAATTCACCATGATAGAAATACAAAGACAAGCACTTTCTTTCCCCCATGTGATTGAATATTGATGCGTGCTTCCCACGTCCTACAACAACCGTGGGCCGTGGCGCCTCGTGACCCTACAAAACTGCTAGTCCTTCTTGATCCCTTTACCAGCTTGTCGACCTATTTTTAGTATTATCACGTTTTTAATGCATTGATTTAATTTTGTTCACATTTCTGATTTTCTTCTCTCTTTTTTCTTTTTACTTTTTCACATTTGAAAATTTCTGAGAAATATTATATTATTCTTGTGGGTGCAAACAATCTTATTACTTAAATAAGTTTGATTTGTAGTTAATTAAAAAATATTATATCACTTTTTTAAAAAATGTAAAATTTAGAACATGATTAATGATTAGATTAAAATTTATATAAAACTTAGTTTTGATTATATATATATATATATATATATATATAAATGTAAAATTTAGAACATGATTAATGATTAGATTAAAATTTATATAAAACTTAATTTTGATTATATATATATATATATATATATATATATAATCAAAACTAAGTTTTATATAAATTTTAATCTAATCATTAATCATGTTCTAAATTTTACATTTTTTAAAAAAGTGATATAATATTTTTTACTAAGTTTTATATAAATTTTAATCTAATCATTAATCATGTTCTAAATTTTACATTTTTTAAAAAAAGTGATATAATATTTTTTAATTAACTACAAATCAAACATATTTAAGTATATATATATATATACACACACACGCGCGCGCGGAGGCAATACATATTAATCACATCATATATTCCAAATATCATTTCACAATTAAACTTTTTTTATGGTATCAGAGTAGTACGGTTTTAAAAAAAAAAAAAAAAAAAACTTATCCTCCCTAATCTGAAAACAAGTGCATGTGAAAAAAAAATCTTCTCACTTCTTCCTCTCTCTTCGTTACGAAATTTAGGACTCATAAATTTAGTCAAAAGTCACGTTGCATGAAACTATGGATATGAAAATCAATCTAAGATAATTTTGATGTGAGATTTAACATAATTCGCACTCGTATAATTACCAAACAATCCAGTATGTTAAATAGGTTAAAATCATCACAATCTTCGTCGTTTTAGCTTTTCGCACCCTCACAAATAGATGCTAACACCAAATATAAATTTGTATGATCCATTTTTCTCATTATAATTATTAAAGCTTCCCTTAATTTTTCCCGAATGAACATTTCTAGCTCCGCCTTTGCTCACAAAATCAAACAAAGGACACCTTCATGTGACACAGGCATAGGGAATTTATCCATAGGTTTGCTCCAATATCATTTATATGTTCACATTTTTTTCATTCAGTGTAAAAATGAAAAACATGGCTCTGTTTCGTCATGGCACAGAAAAACCTCACGTGACAAAAATAGAACAAAGGAAGATTATCACGTGCTATAAATCTTTTAGGCCGTAAAGCAAACAGATAGGTAACCGATTTAAGTGAAATCTGAACTGCCAAAGTCCATTTTTCCAAAACAATCCCAACAGGCCAATTGGTTTTAGTTTTGATCACGTGGGGAATTATCTGCAGTTTTACTATTTTCTGTTCCCATGACAGGTTACATATGAAACATTTAAAAAGACGCGCAAACCACCCCCTTAAAAGAAGTATTTTCTTATCAAAAAGGCAAAAAAGAACATTTGTTATATATATTATTGGTTATTTTTATAATATATATATTATTGGTTTTCAATTAATTAAATATATATTCATCACATACGTAAATACACATGTCTCCAATTTATGTCTGCTTAGTGAAAAAGAAAATGTCATTACCAACTATCCAAAATAGACATAAAATACTATGAAATTAGTAGAAAAGCAATTGGAAGTAGATTGGACTGACATCAAAATAAAGTTTTATACATTGATTACATTTAATTTATAATGTTGACATAGATAGTATGAAGTTGGATTATCCGCGTAAAGTATAAGTATATTTATCAAATTTGATATATTGTAATTACAACTTGATCTCAAATTTAAGAAAAAAAAACTCATTCCATTATTAAGAAATTTATCAAAATAATTAGAAAATATAAATGCTTTTTAAACTATATTCATCGCATACGTAAATAAATATCTCACAACTTAACGAAACAACAACATAGATCCAATGTTACGTAGATGTTTGAAAAGAAATTTCATTAATTTTTACTTTGATAGTTAAGTAGTTATATACTTTAAATGTAGCCCATTATGTCATTATTTAGAGAGAATGCCGTATTTCAAAAACTTGAAATTAAATTGTGAGTGTTAAAAAACTTGAAGGATATAATTGTATTGTATTTTATTATTTAACACCATTTGCATGTTTAATAAGTTTATTTTTTAAACATATTATAGCCCGTTGATTTTTTTTGGCTATATTGTATAAAATAGGAAAATATAATCCTTGTCTGCAAATTCAATTGCTTGGGCTAAAAAAACATAAACATGGAAAAAATTTTGTTTGCATTATGTGTAAAATTCATTTTTGCGATGGGGTAAAAATTTGACTGATAATTTTTAAAAACTTTATTCATAATGTTAATTAAGTATGTATGAAAATTATCAGTAAAATTTTAAAAAATTATTAATCAAATTTTTATTCCGATGTAAAAACGAGTTTTACACCCAATACAAATAAAAATCTCATGTAAACATAACAATTTACGTAGCTACTTAATTTTTTTATTTTATTTTGGGGTCAAATATAGATTAATAAAATAAATAAAAAGTAGAAGTTGAACTATGTAGTAAACAAAATGTATAAAGAAAAAAGAAGAAATAAATGCCGACTCAAGCACGTGCATGAATATGAAAGGACTGGAAAAGACAATTAAAATATACTAAAAGGTGGCGGTCTTTTGGTTATCAGAGGAAATTAGCCAATTAAAATTTAAAAAACATGTTCCACGTGCTTAAAATAACGTTTCTTTAAGTACAGCAATCACCGCCGATAGGGTTTGTATCGACTTCGTGTGTGTTACGTGTTTAACTCTCCTCTTTAAAGTCCCCAAAACGCCAAAGACAACACACAAAAACACCAAACCTTCTTAACAACTCTCTCTTCATATTTCTTTCTATTGCTCTTTCTTCTAGTTTTTTTTTTTTTGAGATCTGTTCTCCAGATTTTTTTCATTGGGCAATTTTGCCCTTGATCATGGACATGAAGAGAAACGGCAATTTGGAACTTCGTCTTCTTCCTTCTTTTGATTCTGCTCACTTACTGTTCTTGAGGTATGAAGGGAATTTTTTTTTTCGAGAAATTCATATATGTTCTTGATATAGACGAAATTTCTACACCAATAGTTCTCTTCCTATCGAAAAGTTTTTACCAGCATTGGTATAAAACCAAATGAAAACTGTAAAAGTAATTGTTAAGTAACCTTTTTAATAAAATGAATAATAATTATATAAACGTTATCCATAAAATTACTTAATAATTTTTCTAATCGATGTAAAAATGATTTTTGTGTTGAATACAAGTATTAATTTCTCATTTCGTATTACTGTTCTTGAGGTGCGAAGAAATCTTAAACGCCAGAATTTTTTCTATTTGATTTTAGTTATCTTTCTAAGTCTTATTTTTTTAATATATTTTTTTAATGTTATTGAAGGATGCAAGAGTCAATTGGTGAAAGTCCACGAAAGGAACAACAACAACTAACCATTTTCTACAATGGGAAGGTCTGCGTTTGTGATGTTACAGAGCTTCAGGTACTTGTGTATTTTATTTTATTTTTTAATATTAATTAATCAGTAAAATTTGAGAATTAAATTTTGGTTTTGGGTTAATTATTGGTCTAGTTTGGTAAAAAATGTGCAATGTAAGAATATCTTGGTTTGAATCTTACGCCGGCAAATTGTTAATTAGTCGGTTAAGGAAGAACTGAGTGATAATTTTATGGAAGTTCATGAGTTGAATATATATAAAATAAGTGCTTTATTATATTTGATAGCATGAAATTTAATCGTACGAGGATTTCATTGATAAATTAGAATTTCATACAAATTTCTTTAATTGCGGACAGATCTTGAAAAATATACTCAGAAAAATTTTAAAAAAAACATTTCCCACAGTTTTTTATTCGGATTTCAGAAAACTAAAAAGTAATAAAAATAACACAATTCAACAAAACTAATTGAAAAAACCAGGGTTTTAAATATTTTTTCTCTATCCTTTTTTTTTCTCCGCATCTTTCATAATCAAAATATAATAACATAACTTAATTAAGCATTAGTACTTGAAATTGAGTCTTGAACTATAAATTTAACCCTTTTGCATTATTTCGAAAATGTTTTTCCTTTCCGAGGGAGAGTGCTTGTTATCGAATCCCGGGTTTAAAGACTTATCCTATTTGCATTCTTCAAATTTAAATAAAAGCCTACCGAATTCTAAGTGTTGTGTTATTGTTCAATTAAGTTTCAATATTCCATAATACCACATCTCATAAATAAATTTCACAAAGAGTTTAATTAGTAATTACTTTGGATTCGTGTATAAAATGTAGTATTAATGAAATAATTAGCCATGTTTTAATTAATAAATTAGCATGTCCACAATTAAAATTGCAGGCTAGAGCCATTTTGTTACTAGCAAGTAGAGAAATGGAGAAGAAATCAGAAACTCCAACGGCTGGATCGTTGTCGGCTTCACCAACTCTTCATTCTCATCAGCTCTACAGCCCTACTGAACTTTCCATGAAGAGATCACTGCAACGGTTTCTCCAGAAGCGAAAGAATAGGATCCAAGCTACTTTCCCATATTGATCATTAATTGTTATGATTAAAATGAAATATTTTAAATTAATTTTAATTAATTAATTAATGTATTATGGAGAAGATAAATGATCTTGGTAGCAGCCCTAGCTAGGAATGGAGTAATCATATTTTGTAACAGGGAGATGCTATGGGGTATTTTTGTAAATTATTTATTTGTTAAATGTTATGGCTTCATTCACTGCAAATTATACTTTTTTTTTTTTATTTAAATTGATTATTACATGCTGCGCTTATACTCTAAAAAAATTTTGGACAAACTTGTTCAAAACTGTATTGATAATTTTAGAGAATTTTACTAACAATATTAGTATAGATATTGAATCCAAAAAATAATATTAGTAGTGAAAGTTTTCAAAATTATCAATGGAGTTTTAAACGAATCTAAAACCAATGTTTTAAACTCGAACTAACTAAAAATTTCTCTCTATTTTGTCATTCACTTCACCGTTGTCCGCTATCAAATAATTATAAAATTAGTAATAAGTAAAACAATAATAATAGTCACTTATCAAAGTAATTAACCACACAATCTCATTGGATAAGCTTCTTTTTTTTTTAATGGAAACTGATTTAAAAATTATTCGAATATTTTCTAAATTCAACGAATACTGAAAATTTTTCTTTTTTAAATTTCAAGAGCTTCTTGATCCAATATTTTTGCAACCATATAAAATTTTAATTATTTGATTTGATGACGACTTATAGTTAAAATGTGTATTTTTTGTGAAGATTCTGTCAGTCCTTGCCAAAACTCAGTCACCAAATACCTAATTTCTTGTAGCAAAAAGGAGTTCCACTTATGCTGCTTGAAACTTTTACTCATTTTCTCCATTAATTGATCTAATCTAGTTTACTCTCAAAGTTTTGAATGATCGAGTTTTCAAAGTTTGTTGTTTTCATCATTTTTTTGGAGTTGTTAAATATCCACAGATTTTTAATATGAATAAAAAGATAAGAGACGAGGTTAGATTATAGTGATAAATCATCGGACATAATAATTACAAATTGTTTATTAAACGTGTTATGCATGTTATGTCGTGTAATATTATTCAATTTTTTAACATAATTAATTTATTTTATCATATTTGTATCAATTCAAACAATGTTATATCTAACTTTTGATATGTTATAAACACATGTTAATACGAATTACTACCCTCTTTTGAGAAAGGTATTCACTCTTCCTAAAAAAGAGAAAAAAAGAAGAAGCTCTTGTATATATTTTTCGGCTTCAAAGGTTTTCTGTTTTGGGCTCTATGGGCTAGAGTTATTATCATAGCTTTCCAAAGCACATATCCATGAGCTTTTGTTCTTAACATTTTTCCCAACATAAATCATAATAGCATGAATACTATTGAGGAATTGGCTATATCAAATATTTAAAATTTTGGATTTTTAATCTTTTAGTTATCTTTTAACATGGCACTAACGCAAAAAAAATAAAAATAAAAATAAAAAATAAAAAATAAAAAATTTGTGTTTAAATTTTAAGAATTGATTTGAACCAATTTAAACTAACTTACTTTAAGTTGGTTTTAATATCAACCCAAACAAAACTAATATATCTCTTGTGGAGTATGAACGGTCATTTAAGTGTACATGTAAAACTCATTAATCAAATCTGACTCGCAAGTGGAAGAGAGAGTTAATGTCTATTTTGTGTGTACTCCTCGCCAGTAATAAATTGACATCTCAATTAATGATACAGATAAGTATAGGGCCTAACAAAGGCTAACGGCGTTAGAGAGACTTTTGCTTAACGAAGCATCAAATTGAATTAGAAAAAAATATCTTTAGCTGATTTGTTAGGGAAATTTGAGGGGAAAACTAAGAGAGAAATGACTTCAAGGCATGACGTTAATTCGCCCTTTCATGGTGCAAGAAGGTTATGTACAACGAATTTTCTCTAAAATACAATGAAACTCTATTATTGATTTGCACTTTGTACTAGTGAAATAATAACCCATAATAGATTCTATGAGTTTATGGATATAGAACTTGTGATTGTAAATTTATAGTTCATAAATTTTAAAATTTACATTCTTATAGTCGACTATGGCCTCGTGGTAATAACTATGCCTTTAAATTACTCAAAGTACTCATGACTACATAAGACTGTAATCAACTAAGTCGAATTATGGACATGCCTCTGGTCTATTATAGCCTTTTGTCTAACCTGTAATTGACTATAAGAAGCATAAAATCAAGTTTTATTTTGAAAATTATCAACATGATTTCCTGCTCATCAATCACAGGCCAAAAGAAATCTCTTCTCTCTTGCTCTGCTTGTCATTTTTCTCTTTGCTTCAACTGTTCAATTTATCCCCTTTTCACAAAATAAAAAACTCATTCTTGATTAAATCATTACAATCCATCAATCTAATATTCTTACAAGAGTGATTTAAAAAAAAAAAAAAACTAGAACGGAGTGCAAAGCTAGTATTCTATACACAATAAATAACGATAAATGGAAGATTACTCAGTTCAATCCTACGCACAATCATGAACTTGCTAAGCTAGATGATGAAGGGCTTTTTTTAAAGCCATCTAGAAAAATAACTGAGGCAGATGCGATCAATTCTTTTAAAGCTGCAGTTACAAAAACAATGAGTACATATGGGTTTTTAGAAGGGAAGCTTGTGGGGTTTCGAATGCTGGATTCTTGAAACGAGATTGCTATAATTTTGTGAGTAGGCAAAAGTTAATCAAGATTGAAGCTGAAGATTCACAGAGTTTGATCAACCTTTTCAATTGCGTAAGCAAGTTGAAGACCATATGTTCTTCATTTAGTTCAGGTGGATCAGAAAAACCGGATGACAATTTTTTTCTGGAGGGGTGGTAGATCAAGAATTGATTATAACTGCTTTAGGGAAGTTGTTTATTTTGACACTACATATAGGACAAATAAGTACAACATGATATGTGCTCCTTTTGTTGGAATCAATCATCATCAGAGAAATGCTTATTTTGGTTGTATTTTTATTAGATAAAACTGTATATAACATTCACTTGGCTATTTGACACGTTTTTGGAATCAATGGGTAACAAGCAATCAAAAACCGTTTTCACAGATCAATGTCAAGCAATGATAATTGCCATTAAGAAGGAACTTTCTCTGCTACATGCCATCGTTTGTGCTTGTGGCATAGTCGTTTGGTAGATTATGAATTTAAAAATCAGTCTGATTGGGATGATTTCATAAGAGATTACAACCTAGAGGATCATAAATAACTTAAGACCTTGTACTAGGTACGTACAATGTGGCAGCCTGCTTTTAGCTTAGATGTTTTCTCCACTAGAATAAACTCTTCATAAAGAAGTGCGAGCAAGAATAATGTTTTTACTCATATGTCATGTAAGACAAGAATAATGTTTTTACTCATATGTCATGTAAGACAATTACGCTCACTGAGTTTGTAAATCAACATGAGAAAATTGTTATTCAGATGCGCAATGATGAAGAAAAAGAGGATTTTAGTTTTAGTCAAGGGCACATTCTAAACTTGTTAAGAATAGTGGGATTTTGCGTCATGCACTATTGTTTACACTTGTAAAATATTTAAATTATTTGAAGCTGAAATTGCTTATTGTTTGGCAGTGACAATGTGAGAAGTTAACAACATTGGCCCACTTCATATTTTTGAATTATTTGAAGAGGAGTATGTTGTCCAATTTAACTCTTTTGATCTCACAGTTAAATAAAATGTACGAAGCTTGCATCTATACATTTATTGTATCGTCACGCTTTGAGAGTAATCAATATGAATAAAGTCACCAGAATGCCTTCTCGGTATGTTCTAAATCGATGGGCAAAAGATGCAACGAAAGAAATTTAGGTGAATGGTCATGATAAGTCATCGATGTGTAACAAAGATTCGGTGACTTTGCACCGCAATGATCTGATGCGTTCAATGTACAGTATTTTTACTACAAGTGCAAAAACAAAGAAACATATTGAAACGTGTTAGAAGAAAATTGCAGATTTGATAGAGTTTATCGGAAAAAAAAAAGGCAAATTCATAAGCATAGATAGAACTTGTTGAGAAAGTTAACATGTTTGATAGGGGATGATGCAACTCATATTAAAGATAAGATGCATTGTGCTATGGATAACATGCCACTATTGGATCCCCCATGAGCAAGACTGAAAGGTGTAACAAATGCTAGAATGGAAAGCAATTAGGAGAAGTACGAGAAGAGGAAAGCAAATCATGCAAAGAAATCTAGCTAGTAAGATCATTATATATATTTTTTGTTTAAAAATAATAATAAATATTTTTTTATTAGTTTTAATGCAGAAGTCTTGATTTATTTGTGGAGAGCAAAAGAAATAGTTAACAAGTGGAGATCCTACACAAACCTCATTCCATGTACCACATAGTTCAATTTTTTTGCAACAATTAGGTACCACCCATTCGTGCGCCGGCCATGCCATGAACACAAACTTCAATTTTCAAGTAAACTATTAGTTGAATCAAATTTATTTTTATGTTTAGTTTCAATTGAAAATTAATTTAATTTTAAAAATTGTTTATAAATTGAAAATTACAAAACAACACATTGCTTACAAACAATACACACTACAGAGAATTCACTTCTGATATTTAAAACACCATGAAAAAATGAGGATGTCAAAAGTGCAGCATAACTCCTCTTATGGTGTTTATTTTATGATTAAGAAAGATAAAAAAAAAATTTGCAGTTTTTTTTTTTTATCTGTGCGTGGATTTATCCATATTTTTTTAGAATGTTTGGATAATCTCCACTTTTAATCAAGGTTACATGTTTAATAATTTTAAACTTCCACAGTCAAATTTCTGTTATTTGATTTACTTAATTATGTTGGTAACCAATCAAGCTTCAAATATACTATTGTTAATTTAATTATATCATTATCGTATAATTTCTTACGGTGCAAAAGATTGCCAAAAAAAGAGAGAAAAAAAGGTACTTTCCCTTCCCCCACTTTTTTTACGATGTGAAAAGTTGAAGTATATATCTTTTCCCTTTCCTAAATGGTACTCCCTCCATCTCATTTTGGATGTCCCAATTTTCATTTTGAGATATCCCAAAGTAGTTGTCCCCAATAAAAAATCAAATACTTTATCTTTTAACAGTACCTTTTCATTATTACTTTAAGTACAAGTAATTTGCATGTATGTAATGCACCTTTTGTTTGATGAAATTGGTATTTTAATATCTGTATAAAATATTTTGTATGTAATTATTGTATTTTCTAATTAATGTTTGAGCTTTTTCAAGGGGATAACTAAAATGGGGCGGAGGAGCACTAATCAAAACCATTTTCAACAAGGACAGGGATTTGATAGATTTCTCACTGATCTCCTTTCTTTATGTAAGGGTTTGGTCTCCTCATAAACCCCTCGATGTTGGACAATATTGAACAGGCTTTCTGAGGTCTTCTCCGACCCCTTGCTGTTGAAAAAATGTGAGGCAAAGACGTAACTGAGCTCTCTGAAGTTGCCAATGCTTCCTGGCTTTAGACGCGAATACCACGTACCTGCGGCCTTCTCAAGAGTCAGGGGGAAGGCACGATACATGATAGGGTCAGAATGCCGATGCAGCATCATAGTCGTTTTGTATTGTTGTAAATGGTCTAGAGGGTCTGCCGAACCGTCATACATCCTGACTTACGGCATTCTGAAGTTAGGCAGAAGTGAGGTCTCGAGGACGTCTTCCCTGAACAGAGGGTCTTGGATACTAAGCTCATCCAAGACATTGTGGCTTCTATGCTTGAGGGCTCTATCTATTTTTTCTCAATCTCCTCAAATTGTCTGTCCAGGTTGAAGTTGCTCTTGGAGGAGGAGCTTTCCTTAGACCGACTACAGCGCAACGAGGGATCGACAATGAATTGGTTGTAGGCCGGATCTTCGCTATCAGAAGATTTCACTTGCTCGGGAGCTTGGTGGGGAGAAAAGGAAGGTTGTTGGCCTCTGCCTCGGACTTGGGCCGTCAAGTCGGCTATCATTCGGAAGAGCTCTTGGAATTGAGCTTGAGTCACGGGGGTAGTCTGAGGATGCGCGGCCACTCCTTCGTAGTCGGGGGAGTCAATCCCGAAGAGACGGGGACGCTGTTCTCTGACAGGGGGCCGTCTGTTAGACCCAGAAGTTGCACGTTCTAGGATCACAGGGAATCTGAGCCTAGATCGCCGGCTCTGGACGCTTCCCCGAATGGGAGCAGAGCATGCCATTGGGGCTCCCTTGCCGGCTCTTTTTGTGGTGTTTCTTGGCAGCATCGCAACAGATGAGTTCTCTAGATTTCTTCGCTTCTACTATTCAGTGAAAGATTGTGGCTTCCCACGGACAGCGCCAATCTGTTGATGCCACTAAGATGCTGCTGACGTGTCGTTGACACGTGGGACCTAGGTTTGACTTTTTGTGACCTACACGGATGAACAAAGGTGAATTAAAGAATCCTCAGAAGGGGAGGGGGAGACCTCCGAGGGCGTTCCGACGTTCTAGTTAGGCCGAGTCCGAGGATTAATTTTAAAGTAGAAAAGTGTGGATTGTGTGGGAAAAGTGTTCTGTCTTGGACTTACATACCTTAGGATATTTATAACCTTCCGAGTGGAGGTCGCCCATGTGGGGGGAGGTATGGCCCTGCCCCTGTGATCCCGAGCTTTAGGGAGAGATCTTAATCACGTGTTCAGTGAGTAGTGTGTGTCAGAGGGGGTTAGGCCCGCTAATCCCGCTTTGATGTGGCGGTTGCGTGATCTATCTGCTCCACGTGTGCTTTGCCAAGCTGTGGAGGCTTTGACACGTGTCATCGTTCCATTGGTGATGCAAGAATTCACGTGTAGGTGTTTCATTGGATGAGGGTTTTTATGGGCTCCATCATCAAGGATAATCAATTTGCGAGAGATGATCTCATTCAGCTGGAATTATAATGGGTTGTTATAATTATCAATGGTCAATCACTTGTGCATCGAGTCACCAACTTATTTTCCACTAGTTTTCTTGTTTATTGATAGTTATGTTACTTGGATTTGAGTATAGGTGTTGGACATGTACTTGTCAGACTCATTTATTTATTTTTTGCAAGTTTTACTGCAATTTGGAGTGTACAAAGTGTCATATCATTATCCAAGTGTTGAGAGTTCGACACAGGTATGATAAGGTAAAGTGAAGAGTCCATATAACATAGATTGTTCAGTGATTTTGGCTCGTTTTTTTTTAACATCTAGATCTGTCCTTATGATAAGCAATATGCTTGATATACAAAATCAACAGTATATCATATGGAGCAATGAAATTTCTCATTTAAGTCCCTGAAATCTCCACCTCCTCAGCTCTACCAGAATTTCTTATTGAAGCTCCATCAGTAATGAAAGGTGGGGTAAGGGGTTTCCAAGCAATAGAACAGTAATAGCTAGCCATTCTGATTTTTAGAATGTATAAATCGATGCCCAAACAAAATCTAACTGAAAAAAAAATAGAGAAACAAGACAAGACATCATATATAGGAAAGATACAAACATTTAGGAAGATGAATCCTTGATATCAAGCAGTTCTAGCCTAATCATGATTCATGACGAACTGCTTAAGCAGACTCTGCCTTTTAGTTGATATCTCTAGAGAAACTTATTGCTGCTTGGCCGTTGTTATAGATTGGGATTCAAACATGAGAATGTTATTTTCACAACAGAGACCAGTTTTTCTGCTACAGCTTGTTTCTTAGGAGAAGATAGACGCTGGTCCAACCCATTCTTCAATAGTAAATGATGAAATTTTGTGGCCATTCTTCAAAAGAGAGAGTATTGTGGCTAAAATAATTTTTTACTCTTCATTTGTAAATTCTATTAATTTTGATAGAATTTGTAACAAGTTAATTAAATGAATTCATTTTGAAATATAGAATTACACATAAATTCCATAAAATTTATAGAATTCATTTAAAGTAACTTTGTTTTCCGGAGGATTTAGATTTATAGATTAGAATTCATTTACTCTAATTCAACTCCATATAGTTTAATTGATTTGTTGACCGACAAAACTTTTCTTTATCGATTTCGCACTAACTCACATAATATTTTTTCAATAGTTATATTGTTCATTGAGAGTGATTTACGGGGTATAATATATTTAATCTGATTCAACTAAATATAGTCCATGTCACATAGACTCGGGTATGGATGTTGGACTCGTGTGTTTATATATATATATATATATATATATATATATATATATATATATATTTTTTTTTGTAAATTTTCATAAATTTTCTTTTAGTTTGGAATACTCAAGTGTCATATCCTTATCCGAGTGTCGAAGGTCTGACACGGATACGACAGAGTAAAGTAAATAGCCCATATAACATAGAATATAATTGATTTGTTTTACTGACACAAAGTTGCTCAAATACAAGCATAGCTGTAAAAATTTGTTTTTTACACTGACAATGTTGATTCAACACATTCATGGCTTCAATATTTTATGACAAAATAATAGAATTTGGCAAGGAGATTTTTTTTTTTTTCCATACTTCCTAGAGTTTATATTGATTAGCCGAGTATTAGAAACTCACTAAACACTATTTTTCAGGATATCTGTATAAGAGAATTTCTTGTCCCAAAACAGAAAAACAAGACGTACAACACATAAGAAAGATGCAAAGGACGTTTAGGAAGATGATCCTTGATATCAAGCACTTCTCCAAGAGTAATCATGATGAACTGCTTCTGCAGACTTTGCCTTTGAGTTGATATCTCTCTAGAAACATGTTGCATGCTTGGCCGGTTTTGTGGATTGGGATGCAAGCATGAGAATGCTATTTTCACAATAGAGACAAGTTTTTCAGCTACTTCTTTCTTAGGAGAAGAGAGACGCTGGTCCAACACATCCTTCAATAGTAAATGATGAAATTTTGATAATGAGGATGACGAAGACGATGATGAGAGGGATGAGATGAGATCGCCTGGATGTCTGCCCATCATTATTTCTAGTGTCACCACTCCAAAGCTATAGACATCACATTTTTCATTCACTTCCATTGTGTAAGCAAATACTGCAAAGAAAATCAGTAATCAACATTGATTTTGGATTATTTTTCATTTGATCACCAATAATTATATATTATTACTAAATAATCTGCACAAACAGAAGGAAAGAAAAAAAGAAAGAAAAAAGGAATTAACCTGGAGCTGTGTATCCAAAGGTGCATGCAACAGAAGTCCAATTGGATGAGTGAGGCCTCAGAACCCTAGCTGTGCCAAAGTCAGAAACATGAGCCTCATAGTCTGAATCCAACAAAATATTCTTGCTTGATATGTCTCGATGAACTATAGGAGGCGAGCAATCATGATGCATATACAATAAAGCACTTGCCATGCCTTCAACAACCGTTACCCTTTTAGTCCAATCAAAGAATGTCACTTGTTTCTGATAGACGCTTAAATATACATATTTAAGCCCCCTTATTTACACTTGTTAGATCATTTATTACGTTAATTTGGTATCTTTTACTCCATTTGTGTGTTTTACATGTTTTTATAGGGTCTTGGAGAAAAAGAAGCAGTTTTGGCACTTTAAGGAAGAAATCTAGAAGCCCTGGAGCACTTTCTGGACAAAGTACGATCGAGCGCAAATGCAATGCGATCGAGTGCACATACGATCATGCGCACACTTGTAGGATCGAGCGCACATTGCGATCGAGTGCAAGGACACATGCGGTCGAGCGCACATTGCGATCGAGCGCAAAGACACATGCGATCGAGCGCAAATATATGGGCGTGAACAGTAAACTGCAGAACCTTATTTTGGAAAATACAAGATTTTCGTTTTAGGAAAGTTCAGGACTCATTGGTTTATTAGGACTTCTCAAAGGCCTATAAATACACTTGTAACTCACACACAAAAACACACCTTAGATAGAAAACACTTTTCTCTTTTCTTTTACTTGGAATGGAGAGCTTGGGAGAGAATTGACGCCTCTTCTCTTGGGTTTATTCTTCTCCCTTATGTTTTGTTTAATTATGTTTACTTCAGTTAGTATGTGTAACCAACTCTCTTATAGGGCTCGATTGAAGCCCTAGTTATGCATTCCCATATTTTTATTCATTGATTAAATCTTTGCATAGCTTATTATGTTACTTAACTTGATTAACGCCTATGCTTATTTAAATTCCTCATATGTATGTGTAAGGCCAACGTATGCATGTGGTATGGATGGGTTAGTTAGATCAATTTGGATGACCGAGTCCTGGGTCTAACATCAGTAACAAGGGACCATCTTATCCGGATACCCGGATTAATCAACATGGGAAACCAGGAGTAGATACCATGCCCTAGGTCTCATGTGGTTGTCGATTTCCACAATACCTATGTTTTCTTAAGGAACAACTCAAGCAGATACCATGCTGAATCCCTTAACGAAGAAAAGAGTTAGAGTAGATACCATGCCTAACTCGTTGCTTAGGGAAATCAATAGCTTAAGGAGTAGATACCATGCCCTTAGGTTGGCAACCAGTAGGTACACATAATAAGGCTAGAGCACTGATACCTTATACAAAATCTGGAATGTATGACTAGTGGTGGATATCAAAGCCCTATGTCTTTATTATCATCGAATCACCCTTCAGTTTATTATTTTTATCTTTTTACATTGCAAATATAATTCTAAATCGAACTTTACCAATCCCTGTGGAGATGATCTTGCATTCGCACACTATGCTACACTATTGACCTTGTGCACTTGCAAGTAAAACAAAGTCCGATTATTCACCTATTTATTTAGGTATATTATCGCACAACAAGTTTTTGGCACCGTTGCCGGGGATTGCGCTAAAAGTTCATTTTAGGATTACTTTCATTTTATCATTGTTATTATTTTATTTTTACCATCTTTTATCAAAACTTAATCAAAGTTGTTTTATCTTTTAGGTACTTCACGAAACCCTACTTGCACTTTCTGTGGAATTTACGATCGATCGCAAGCTCCTGTGCGATCGAGCGCATTTAGGGCAGAGAGTACCCGAGCAACAGAGTTGCACTGCTGCACTAAAACTGGTTTTTCTACTTTATGCACGGACTTCGATCCCGACATCCGGAATTCTTTTCCCTCGATCCCGAGCTTGAACGGACCATCCGACAAAGGCTTAGGGACAACTTTGAGGAGAACAAAGGAGAAATCGAGAACGAAACACAAATGGCGGAACAGCTCGAAAACCAGCAACCACCTGCACGAGTTCCAATGAAGCAATCCTTCATCCCTCGGAACATCGATCAACCGTCATGCATTGCATATCAACCTGAGGCAGCGGGAAATTATTACATATCTCCGCAAATCTTGAATGCCTTGACGCATTTTAGGGGAACTCCTAATGAAGATCCACACTTACATCTCCGAGAATTTTTTGATCTTTGCAAGTTCCAGCACATACAAGGACTAGACCAAGAAGGAATAAGGTTAATTCTATTCCCTTTTTCCTTGAAAGATAATGCTAAACTTTGGTATAATTCCTTGCCTGCAGTTTCCATCCACACTTGGGAGGAGTTAGCAAGCAAATTCTTGAGGAAATTCTTCCCAGCCCAAAAGACAAGACAAATGAGGAAGGAGATCCAATCCTTCCAACAAAAGGATGGGGACCTTTTCTTCGAAGCATAGGGACACTTCAATGAGTTGCTACTCAAATGCCCACATCACAACCTACCTCAAGATGAACTGGTACAAGCATTCTACGAAGGTTTAAATGATACTAATAAATGTATTGTTGATTCAGGTTGTGGAGGAGTCCTTATGGAGAAAAGCAGTGAAGAGGCAATGGAACTGTTTGAAACCCTCAGCGAACACACTCAGCAATTCTCCTCTCGAGGTAGACATATGACCAAAGGTAAAGGTATATATGAGGTAAATACGAATGGAGGATCTTCCCCTCAAATGGCTGCAATGGAAAGAAAACTAGATTTATTGGTAAAAGCCATGGCTGCTCAAACTACCTCAGCTACACCACTACAGGTATGTACGATATGCTCTCAATATGATCGCAATACAAATGTTTGTCCGTTATCTGCAGATCCGGAGCAAGCAAATTATGTGGGACCCAACAACTATCCACCAAAGAATAACCCATATGCAAACACCTACAACCCTGGATGGCGGAATCACCCAAATTTCTCATGGAGCAACAATCAAAACAACCAAGGACAGCAACGAAATCAGCAGCCCACTGCCCATGCTAATTCTGAACCAAAAAGAAACGACCTCGAAAGTCTAGTAAGACAATTGGTGATGTCACAAGAACAGTTTATGACTCAGCAAAAACAAACCAATGTGGCACATGAGCAAGCAATTCAAAGACTAGAGGTACAAATGGGACAATTAGCTAAAGAACTCAGTAGCAGAAAGCAAGGAGAGCTCCCAGCTCAAACACTACCCAACCCTGGTGGGCATCAACTACTAAAAGCTGTCACAACCTTAAGAAATGGCAAGGTGATTGGATCTGAGGATTCGACAGTAGCATCCAAATAAACATCATCAAGGGTAAGTGAGACGGAGAAGGTGAATGCACCACCCTTCCCGCAAAGGTTAGTAAAACAAAAGAAAGACAATAAACTGCTTGATATTTTTGAGATCTTGCGGAAAGTTGAAATTAATATTCCATTACTAGATGCAATTCACCAAATACCTGCTTATGCTAAATTCCTAAAAGATTGTTGCACTCATAAAAGAAAATTTCAAGAACATGAGACTGTAGCATTAACTGAGGAGGTAAGTGCTGTACTACTTAGGAAACTCCCACCAAAACTAACAGACCCGGGTAGTTTTACCATACCCTGTAGGATAGGTGATCAACTGTTTGACAAGGCATTACTAGACTTAGGAGCAGGGGTAAACTTGCTACCTTACACAGTATTCGAAACCCTAGGTTTGGGGGAGCTACAGCCGACTTCTATTACCTTACAGTTGGCAGATAGGAATATTAAAAGACCTAGAGGTATTCTCGAGGATGTCTTAGTAAAAGTTGGCAAGTTCATTCTACCTGCAGATTTTATTGTATTAGACATGGAAGAATGCCCTATGCCATTACCTTTACCTATCATACTAGGGAGACCTTTCATGAGGACTGCCGACACTAAAATCTGTGTGAAAAAGGGTATAGTAAGTATGAAAATTAATGGTGAGAAGATAGAATTTAAAATATTTGATGCAATAAAGTTTCCTCAAGATGACTTTGACTGCTTTAATGTTTGTATGATACAAAACTTTGTTGAGCAAGCATTTCAGGTCCAACACATTGATTCATTGGAGACTACTCTCACCAATAGCTTCACTGAGATGGATATTGAGCAAGAATATGAAAATATTACTGATGACATCGTCACAGCTGTGCACCATCTTGCAACCTCTCCTAAATACTCCAGTATGTATCCTCCTCCATTTGAAATTCTCATACCTACTAATACTACTCTTCTTCTATCCATTGTGCAGGCACCAACATTGGAACTCAAGCAGCTACCTGAGCATCTAACATACGCCTATTTGGGAGAACATGAGACCTTACCTGTGATAATTGCTGCCAACTTGAGTAGTGGAGAAGAAGGGAAGCTATTAAGAGTTCTTAGGGAGCGTAAAACTGCTATTGGGTGGACCATTGCTGACATTAAGGGGATAAGTCCAGCAAAGTGCATGCATAACATCTACCTTGAAGAGGAAGCACGGCCCACTCGAGATGCTCAAAGAAGACTTAACCCACACATGAAGGAGGTAGTAAAGGCCGAGATACTAAAGCTACTAGATGTTGGCATCATCTACCCTATATCGGATAGCAAATGGGTGAGTCTAGTCCAAGTCATTCCTAAAAAGAGTGGGATTACTGTGGTAAAGAATGAAGATGAAGAGCTTATACCTACACGAAAAACAACGGTTTGGAGAGTATGCATTGATTACCGGACGTTAAACAAAGTAACTAGAAAAGATCATTTTCCCCTGCCATTCATTGATCAAATGCTAGAAAGATTAGCCGGTCATAGTTATTACTGCTTCTTGGATGGATATAGTGGATACAATCAAATCGCCATAGCACCTGAGGATCAAGAAAAGACTACATTCACATGTCCTTTCGGTATATTTGCTTATAGAAGAATGCCATTCGGTTTATGCAACGCACCAGCCACTTTTCAAAGATGTATGATGAGCATTTTTTTCGATATGGTAGAGAAATATATTGAGGTATTCATGGATGATTTCAGTGTCTTTGGATCTACTTTCGATGAGTGCCTAAATCATTTGGACAATGTCCTAAGGAGATGTGAAGAAACTAATTTAGTACTGAATTGGGAGAAATGTCACTTCATGGTTCAACAAGGTATTGTGTTGGGTCACTCCATCTCAGACAAAGGTATTGAAGTAGACAAGGCTAAGGTTGACATCATTTCAAAGCTACCTCCCCCTCTAACGGTCAAGGGCATTAGAAGCTTCCTTGGACATGCTGGTTTTTATAGAAGATTCATAAAACACTTCTCCAAAATCTCGAGACCCCTTTGTGCACTATTGACTAAAGATACCAAGTTCGAATGGAGTGAAGATTGTATGCAAGCTTTCAACACCTTGAAGAATGTTCTCACCTCTGCCCCAATAATGATGGCACCAGATTGGAATCTACCTTTCGAATTAATGTGTGATGCCAGTGACTTCATCTTGGGAGCTGTCTTGGGTCAAAGAAACAATAAGGTACCTCATGCTATTTACTATGCTTCTAAAACACTAAATGATGCTCAGCTCAACTATTCTACTACTGAAAAAGAATTGTTAGCTGTTATTTTTGCTTTAGAGAAGTTTAGATCGTATCTTATTGGTTCTAAAGTTATTGTATTCACTGACCATGCTGCTTTGAGATATTTGTTTTCTAAGAAAGATGCAAAGCCTAGGCTAATCAGATGGATACTCTTACTCCAAGAATTTGACTTAGAAATCAAGGACAAGAAGGGCAGTGAGAATGTAGTTGCGGATCATTTGTCAAGACTCCCATATGAAAGTGATGATAAAAAGTTTCCCTTAAATGAGAACTTTCTCGATGAACAACTATTTGCACTTGAGGTAAAACTTCCATGGTATGCTGATATAGTTAATTATCTAACTGTTAAAATTTTTCCCCCAGGTATGACCACTCAAGAAAAGAAACGGCTAATATCTCTATCAAGACACTACATATGGGATGACCCATACCTTTTCAAGGTCTGCCCTGATCAAATCATCAGAAGATGTGTCCTAGAAGAGGAACATTCGAGCTTGTTGAAACATTGCCATCAGTTGGCTTGTGGAGGTCATTTTGGAGCAAAACGAACAGCTCATAAGGTACTCCAATCTGGTTTCTATTGGCCAAAGTTATTTAAAGATGCTTTCTCCTTTTGCAGCTCATGTGATAGATGCCAGCGGACAGGTAACATTTCTTCCCGAAATCAAATGTCCTTACAAAATATTCATATAGTAGAACTCTTTGATGTATGGGGCATTGATTTCATGGGACCTTTTCCTAATTCATTTGGCTATTTATATATTCTTGTGGGTGTGGATTATGTGTCTAAATGGGTTGAGGCTGTCCCCTCAAGGACTAATGATCACAAAGTGGTTATCGAGTTTATGCAGGCTAACATTTTTACTAGGTTTGGAACTCCAAGAGCGATCATCAGTGATGGGGGCAGCCACTTCCATCATCGTTCTTTCTCCGTACTACTCCTAAAGTATGGGATTACTCATAGAGTTGGCACTCCTTATCATCCTCAAACCAGTGGCCAAGTAGAAATAAGCAACCGAGAAATCAAGGGAATCCTAGAACGGACAGTAAAGCCAAATCGGAAGGATTGGTCTCTACGCTTAAACGACGCTCTATGGGCATATAGAACAGCTTATAAGACTCCAATTGGCATGTCTCCCTACCGCCTCATCTTTGGAAAATCATGCCACCTCCCGGTGGAATTAGAACATCGAGCATATTGGGCCATTAAGCAGTTCAACTTTGACATGAAGTAAGCGGGTGAGAAAAGGAAACTGTATCTAAATGAGCTTGAAGAATTGAGATATGAGGCCTATGAGAATGCAAAGTTATACAAAGAACGGACGAAAGCTTATCATGACAAATAACTAAACCGGAAAGACTTCCATGTAGGACAAAAGGTGCTGCTATATGACTCACGATTAAGGCTGTTCCTAGGCAAGCTGAAATCCAGATGGTATGGTCCGTACATGATCACCAAGGTCTTCCCTCATGGGGCATTAGAACTCTGTGGTCCCAACAGAAATCAACCTTTTACAATCAATGTACACAGAGCCAAGCCATACCTTGACACTAAATTCCTTCCAAGAAATGAAGACTTGGCACTTGAATCAGTCCAGGATACAGCCGAAACACAGGCACTAGAGCTCCACGAGGTGGGCTCTAGGTGCTTCCCTCCGAACAACTAGCACGGTCGCAAGAGAGTGCTTGAGCAAAGTAAAAATTTGATCATCTATTAAGCTCAAGCACCTCTAGTAAGGTTAGTGGTACTGAAGCCACTAACAACTGGTAAGGTTGTGTTGTTTCAATTAGTCATTCTTTTTGCTAAAGTAAGTTTTTAATTATACTTATATGCCACACTTGCGATCGATCGCACCCTTCAATGCGATCGAGCGCAAGAGTACGATCGAACGTGTCCTAAAAACATAAGCGAGCGCACGAGTGCGATCGAGCGCACCCCGTGTACGATCGAGCACACTCGAGGCAGAGACATTTATAAAATTGAACTCACTCACTCACTTCACTCGCCCCCTACACATTTGCTCTCACTCTCACTCGCACACAACACCCCTACCAACATCACCCTACCTCACACCCAACCACCACAACACCTCATCATCACCTTACCCTCACCACCGTCCTCCACCAGCACCGCCGTCAACCCCCCTCCCTATTCACATTCCGTCATACATTACACAAGGTATTGTACACATACATGAATTTTAAATAGAAACTGTGATTTTATTTTACATATACATTACTGTGTGTTTGATTGAATGGTTGTTTGGTTGTAGGAGGGGTAGGAACGAGTTCCACATTGAAAAGACCATAGCTTGCCTGTTTGGTGCACATAAGCTGTTCGACGTAAATCCTGACCGGGTGCGATCGAGCACACGGTAGGTGCGATCGAGCGCATAGATAATGTGCGATCGAGCGCAAACCACTGAGATCGATCCCAAATCAGCCAGAAGCCAAGCACCAGCATGTCTCGACCATCTTTTTCCACATCTGGCGCCTCCAACAGTCGTGCTTCCTCATCCCGGCCCAACATCGAGCAACGGGAGTTGTTGTTTGAGACTGCTTTCGCCATTGATGATATATTCTGACACATGGATGCCACTCAATGGGCCGTCCAAGCACTCCGACTCTGAGGGTTGAAGAGGCTATTTAAGCCGGTGTGCTCCACTGCCTACTCCCAGCTCTTAGTGCAGTTTTATGAGCATTTATCTTTCGACTGCAGCAGACCGGGGGTCCTCACCTCTTTAGTGAGGGGCACGCCCATCGAGGTGACCAGTACCGATATCGCCACTGCTCTTCATTGCACGGATGAGTCCCCTCCTGAGGGCACTGATATCGAGGAGCAGTCGGAGTCCTTTGCCTTGGCCAAGATCATCATGGATATGTGCGCTGGCCAGTATGCCGACAGGCATAACAATGCGGCCGGCCAATCCAAGCTGCCCCCCAGACTATGGCTCATCGATACGATCCTCCAGCGTAATGTGTGTCCGTTGGGGCACAAGACACAGCGGCGAGACCAGTTTCTTCAGACATTATACGCATTCCATAGAGGCCACTGGTACTCCATCCCGTCTGTCATTTGGAGCCAGCTGCATAGGTTCTGGGATCACGTACATGGTCGTCAGACTTCCACGGCCAATGCTTGGGGACTCCCTTTCCCGTTCCTACTCACCTCCATCCTCAAAAAGAAGGGGATTAAGGGGACCCATAGTGACGGGCCAGTACGAGAGCATCCTGTCTTTGGACGGGCTCAGTGGACACAGAGCATATCACACATGCCATGAGGTCCCCCAGTCCCTGCTCCAGCAGCTGAGCGAGTAGAGGAGGATCACATGGAGACCGAGGCCCCTATCATGAGCCCGGTACGGGAGAAAGACCATTCGGATATGGGACCCACAAGAGTCCCAGCACTTCTTAGCTGAGCTATCCTCCTTTCGAGGCGAGGTTGCTGCCGCCACCACTCTTGTACATCAGCGCATCGACAGTTTGGAGGCACGATTTACACGCCAGGAGGCCATGCTGCAGGCCATACTTGATCGCCTACCTCCAGCACCCGGTACCTCTCCGACTGTACCACTTGATAATCAGCAGTGAGAGAGTACCACGTCTGGCTGAAGACATAAAACTTAGCGCTCATGGGAGGCACCCCACTGCATATCCTTTTTATAGTTATTAGTATTTTACTTGTTTATTATTTTGTTATTAGCACTTGTTTTCCATTTTATGTTTACTTTTCTTTCTTTTTCAAGGATAGTGTTAGTACATCCAGTTGAAGTTTGGGGGCGTGCTACAAGCCAAGCCAGCCATATAGCTCTCCATCTCCCAGGTCAGATCTTTCCATGCTATTTACACATTGGGGACAATGTGTATTTTAAGTTTGGGGGTATGGGGACACATTCACACACTACACTATGTCCTACATTTTTAGTTTTGTCGCTATTTTCATAGATAAATGCATGTTCATTCTGTCCAAAAAAAAAAAATTTTTTTTTTGTGATCTAAACAAAATGTTATGATTCGACTTCATCAGTAAGCTTAACACTTTGAACATATAGGCCAATAAACAAGTTTTGAACCTAGATCACTGCCCTTTTGGCATTTAAGAATTCATAAGTTTAACTTGAACTATCACGAGCACATTAGCACATAGCTGTGTGGGGTATGACATGTTATTTGGATTGGTATGTTTCTTTTGCTTGACTGTGAACTAGATGACCTATTAGATTGACATTTTGGCATATAAAAATAGAAAAGATTGATTCGTGCTAAAAAAAAATAAAAAAATAAAAAAATGCTCCTAATGATCAATAAAAACAAATCTTCCGCTGAGTAACTGGCCCTCTTGCCTCAGTAAGCATTGAGTGTCATGTCAAAAGGTGGAAAATCTTAAGTGATCATTAAAAAAGGAATTTTTCGCTGAGTAACTGGCCCTCTTGCCTTAGTAAGCATTGAGTGTCACGTCAAAAGGTGGAATATGCTAAATGGTAGCATAAAAATCAGTTAGTTTCGTAGCCTTGTTGACTCGAGCTAGTAAGTCCTTAGGGGTGTCTTTACACCTAATGCCCTAAAACCATCTGGTTTGGGAGTCATTGGCCAAACACTCGTTACACGAGTCATCAAGAAAGCTTAAGGGAACTAAATTGGCAAAAATCTCGCAAATAAAAGTCTATGCCATATTTGTTGACTCTAATAGGAAGTTTGGTGAATCTTGAGTCATCGAAACACTACCTGTTTGAATTTCTTGAAAACCCAACCTTTTATGTGCTGATCACCACACACCAAAGTCAAACTTGTGATATCTTAAAATACCTAGTGAATATGATTTACGTTCAAAACTCTTATTCATTGCAGATATATGTTTACACTTGTTAAGCTTGCTCATGAATGCGCATCATTGTTTTGTGTAAAATCTAGATTTTTTATAGACACTATGAACATTTGATTTATCTACATTTCTGTTTTAGTTTTTAATTTAGTATTGCTAAGGGACTAGCAATATGTAGGTTTGGGGGTGTGATAGACGCTTAAATATACATATTTAAGCCCCCTTATTTACACTTGTTAGATCCTTTATTACGTTAATTTGGTATCTTTTACTCCATTTGTGTGTTTTACATGTTTTTATAGGGTCTTGGAGAAAAAGAAGCAGTTTTGGCACTTTAAGGAAGAAATCTAGAAGCCCTGGAGCACTTTCTGGACAAAGTGCGATCGAGCGCAAATGCAATGCGGTCGAGCGCACATTGCGATCGAGCGCAAGGACACATGCGATCAAGCGCAAATATACGGGCGTGAACAGTAAACTGCAGAACCTTATTTTGGAAAATACAAGATTTTCGTTTTAGGAAAGTTTAGGACTCATGGGTCTATTAGGACTTCTCAAAGACCTATAAATACACTTGTAACTCACACACAAAAACACACCTTAGATAGAAAACACTTTTCTCTTTTCTTTTACTTGGAGTGGAGAGCTTGGGAGAGAATTGACGCCTCTTCTCTCGGGTTTATTCTTCTCCCTTATGTTTTGTTTAATTATGTTTACTTCAGTTAGTATGTGTAACTAACTCTCTTATAGGGCTCGATTGAAGCCCTAGTTATGCATAGCTTATTATGTTACTTAACTTGATTAACGCCTATGCTTATTTAAATTCCTCATATGTATGTGTAAGGCCAACGTATGCATGTGGTATGGATGGGTTAGTTAGATCAATTTGGATGACCGAGTCCTGGGTCTAACATCAGTAACAAGGGACCATCTTATCCGGATACCCGGGTTAATCAACATGGGAAACCAGGAGTAGATACCATGCCCTAGGTCTCATGTGGTTGTCGATTTTCACAGTACCTATGTTTTCTTAAGGAACAACTCAAGCAGATACCATGCCTAACTCGTTGCTTAGGGAAATCAATAGCTTAAGGAGTAAATACCATGCCCTTAGGTTGGCAACCAGTAGGTACACATAATAAGGCTAGAGCACTGATACCTTATACAAAATCTGGAATGTATGACTAGCGGTGGATATCAAAGCCCTATGTCTTTATTATCATCGAATCACCCTTCAGTTTATTATTTTTATCTTTTTACATTGTAAATATAATTCTAAATCGAACTTTACCAATCCTTGTGGAGATGATCTTGCATTCGCACACTATGCTACACTATTGACCTTGTGCACTTGCAAGTAAAACAAAGTCTGATTATTCACCTATTTATTTAGGTATATTATCGCACAACAGTTTCTCATTGCAGAGCATATTTTCCAAGCTTCCTCCTTCTAAGAACTCATAAACCAAAAGTGAGTGCTTAGAATGGGAACAAAAACCATAAAGCTTGACAATGTTGCGATGGCATATTTCAGTTAAAGCAGGGATTTCACTTGCAAACGATTTTTGATTGACCATGCCACTATCTACTAGTGGGTGTAGCTTTTTGCAACAACTTGTCCTACTGATAACTCAGCTTTGTAAACGCTTCCATATCCTCCCACTCCAATGCAATGCTTGTCAAATTCTTCCGTTGCTTCAATTATATTTTCATACACTATTCTCCCATCATAACTCCAAATTGCAAATAAATTCTGAATTTCTGCTCCTCTATGCTCATCTCCTCTAGTTCTCCCTCTTCTAATGGCATAAAAAATTACAAGAATAGTAAATGCAAGAAATAGTGTGCATAAGAATGGGACTACAATGGAAACCATAACTCTTTTATGACCTTTTCGATATAGATTGCGACTAATCAAAGTGGGGCATGCCTTCAAACCACTGGCATTTCCGCACAAGTCTTTGTTGTTTATAAAAGCCTTCTTTGGAGCCTCTCGAAAGGCTTTATTGTTTGGAATTGGACCCTCCAATTGATTATAAGAAATATCAACTGATGTCAAGCTTGATATATCATCAAAAGTTGATGGAATTACTCCAGAGAGCTTGTTGTGGGAAAGGTTCAGCTTCTCTAATCTTTTTAATTCCTGAACCTGCGATGGAATCTCTCCCATCAAGAGATTTTGGCTGAGATCAAGGTTTTCAAGAGAACACAAATGGTTGATCTGAATTGGCATACATTCCTTAAGTTCATTCATGCTCAAGTTCAAGTGAATCAGTTTCAGTTTCATGCATTGTCCCAGTTGGCTTGAGATAGAGCTTCTCAGATTGTTAGCTGCCAAGTTAAGTTGTTCTAGATTTGACAATTTCACAATTTGTAAAGGAATGTTACCTGAAAGTTTATTACCATCCAGTGAAAGGATGATCAACAACGTCAAGCTTCCCAGCTTCTTTGGTATCTCTCCAAATAGATTATTAGAAGAAAGGTCAAGTGCTTGTAGTTGAATTGCCTTTCCCAGATCAAGCGGTATCACACTCGAAATATTGTTGTTGGAGATTTTCAGGCTTGTCAAATTATGACAATGACCCCACTTCCATGAAAGTTCGCCATAAAATTGATTGTGGCTCAGATCAATGTACTTCAAGTTGGGGTATATGCCAAAATCTTCTGATATATTACCATTCAATTGATTTCTTTCGAGCCTTACTCTGAATAAGCTTGTGCAGTTTTTCAAGCTTCTAGGGATAGGGCCTTTTAAATGGTTGTTACATGCAGTCAAATTTTCAAGTAATTTACCTTTGCATATGTCTTGTGGTAAATACCCTGTGAAATCGTTGTCAAATAATTGCAAAGATTTCATCTGAGTAAGATTGTTCATTTCCGAAGGGAAAGTGTTGTGAGTTTTAATTTACTCGCAAGCGCACGAGTCGTTTGCAGTATAGCGTTGTGCAAGTGCGAGGTCGAATCCACAGGGAATTGCGTTGTGAAAATATAATTTTTAATCTAAATTAACTCTATCTTAACCTAGTTCCGAATTTTGAATGATAATTTGCAAAATAAATTAAAACTAAATTTAATTGATTTAAAAACTAATAAAAAAAGGCACTAAGGTTTCCGAATCCACCCCACCGAAGTTAAGCATACATGTTCTAAAAATATAGCCTATCAAAACATTCAATGAATCCAACTATAAGACAAAAAACAAAGAATATCCCAACTAAACCAAAAGCACCCGATGTATCCGCTCTTAACAAATCACAAAGGGAATCCAATTTAATCGAAAAGCATTCAATGTATCCATCAGATGAAACACAAAGAAAATCCAACAGACAATTTAAACTCAATCAATTATAAGATTAACTCAAATAATTGACAGAACATTTATACTAAAAATTGTCAGATTTGTACAAGCAAATCTGAACTACTACGCCAAACAACGGCGGGGCTTCATCTTCAACCTTAGCTGAAGAGTCTAGCCACTCATAACTATAAAACTATAATAACAAGTGCTAAACATTTAAACTAAAACAACTGAATATAAAGAAATAAATAAACAACTTTACATGGGAGAAATTCCACTCGCTGCCGGGCGGCGCTTCCCCTCGTGGTAGCAATGCCTTCGGGATCCACCAAAATGCTGGCGAAAGTCCACCGGTAAACACCAAAGTGGCTTAGGAATTGTACATTGGATTATGATGCCAAATGGTGTTTATATAGGGGGAGACCCGGAGTAAAACAGGTTGCAGAAACGATGTGGGATACAGGCCCGTGTGCGCTCGATCGCAGTGTGGTGCGATCGATCGCATGTCTTGTGCGCACGATCTCATGTGCGCTCGATCGCATGTCTTCTGCGATCGATCGCAGATGCACTGATCTTCAAATATTTCGATGTGGGATGTTGACCTTGCGCTCGTTCAAAGGCAGGTGCGCTCGAGCGCTGGTGCGCTCGATCGCATGTCTGTTGCGATCGAGCGCAATGTCTCCAGAAGCTTCAAATCAACCTGAAATGCTGCACTTTCTCCACAAAGCTGTAAAAACACACAAAACACAAGAAAAACGTAAAATAGAGTAAAATAATACTAACTAAGAGCATAACAAATATAAGTTAAGGGTCTAAAATATGCAATATTTTAGACTCATCAAATACCCCCAAACTTATATTTTGCTAGTCCCTTAGCAAAACAAAATAAAAGACTCAATGAAAAACAAAGAACATAAAGATAAAGTCATCACTCATGGTATCCAAAAATTTAAGGAGCACACATCACCATGATATTCATTCATAAGCAAGCTTAAAAAGGTAAACCCATCTTCGCAATGAATAGAAATGTTAAAATCTAATTACTTACAAAAGGCAGGATAAGGCATCACAAGCTTGAATCAGTGTAAGGTGAATTAGTACATAAAAATGAAGCTTCCAAGTAACTCTAATGTGTAAGGTCTCCATGTCTCAAGATTCACCGAATTTCCCATCAAAAATGAACAAAAAGGCATAGTTTTTATTTTATTCACCTTTTTTTTTTTTTTTTTTTTTAATAAGGCACGACTATGTTTAGTTCCCTTAAGCTTTCTAATTGACCCATGTAGCGAGTGTTGAGTCAATGACTCCCAAACCAGATGGTTTTAGGGCATTAGGTGTAAAGACACCCCTAAGGACTTACTAACTCAAGTCAAAAAGGCTACGAAATTAAACCGACCTTAATATTAACAAGCAAAATTTCACCTTTTGACGTGAACACTCACTGCTTACTGAGGCAAGAGGTCCAGTTACTCAGCGAAAAGTTTATTGATAATTTTTTTTTTATTTTTTTTATTTTTTTTATTTTCCTATGCCCAAGAGTTCATCCAACAAGTCATCCAGTTTCAGTTAAGATAAGGAAAAATACACATTAAAATCACGTGTCATACCTCACATAATTTGTGCTAATGTGCTCGTGTGAGATTAGATCAAACATGTGAATTCTCAAAATGCCTAAAGTAAGTAACTAAATTTTAAAAATTTATCACCAGATCATGTGTTCAAAATGTTAAGCTCACCAATGACATCACATCACAGAAAATGTTTAGATCAACTAAAATTTCACGATAACATGAGCATGCATTTATCTCTATGACGAAAAGACAACAAATTAGGACAAAGTGTGTGATGTGTCTCCCATACCCCCAAACTTAAATTACACATTGACCCCAATGTGTGACTAATATGGAAAGAGCTGACCTGAGATATGGAGAACTATCTGGACTGGTATGGCTCATAGCATACCCCCAAACTTGAACTGAAGTACGCTTTGTCCCTGAAAAATAAAAACTGGAAAACAAAAAATACTGGAAACAACATTAATCATAAAAATGCAAATTAATAAATAAACAAAAGAAAAGATAAGCTGTGGGGTGCCTCCCATGAGCGCTAAGTTTAACGTCTTCAGCCAGACCCAACATTAGTAAACAGGCCCAACTAAACTCTCCACCATCTGATCAATAAATGGGAATGGAAAATGATCAGGCCTAGTGGCAGCATTCAATTTACGGTAGTCTAGACACTTTCTCCATCTTGACTGCACTCGAGTTGGAACCAACTCGTTGTCTTTATTTACTACCGTAAATTCAGCACGTTTGGGCACGATTGGAATCTGGCTCACCCACTTGCTATCAGAGATGGGATAAATGATCCCTGCCTCTAACAGCTTAATATCTTCTGCCCTCACAACCTCTTGCAAAGCAGGGTTGAGCCTTCTTTGTGGCTCCCTCGATGGCTTGGCATCCTCCTCTAAATGTATCATGTACGTCACCACCGAGGGGCTGATCCCCTTGACGTCCTCAATAGTCCAGCCTATAGCTTCCTTATGCTCTTTTAAGACGTCCAATAATTTCTCCTCTAGAGCATCACCCAAATCGGAAGGTATAATCACAAGCAAACTATCGGCTGAACCTAGGAACTTATACTTAAGATTATCTGGTAAAGGCTTAAGTTCCTTCTTGGGGGTTTCAGGTGCGGTGGTCTCCTCCATCTTATTGCTCTTCCGAGGAGGAGACTCTAAAATGGCATTCGCTTGCTCAAGTAATTTATCTAAATCCATATCCTCTCCAAATTGAGTAAAGCATGCCTCTAGGGGGTCCTCAGTGCGGGAGTCATCCGCAATCTCCTCCATCTTACTGCTCTCCCGAGGAGGAGACTCCAAAATGGCATTTGCTTGCTCAAGTAATTTATCTAAATCCAAATCCTCTCCAAATTGAGCAAAACATGCCTCCAGGGGGTCCTCAGTGCTTGATTCATTCACAGTCTCCTCAAGAATCTCCTCTATCAAGCATACATTTCTCACTTCATCATATTCATGTGGTTGCCTAGTGATATCAAAAATATTCAACTCCACTGTCATATTTCCGAAGGAGATCTTCATCACCCCTGTCCTACAATTTATCAGGGCGTTAGCCGTGGCTAAGAATGGTCGCCCTAGAATAACCGGTATTTGAATCCCTATATTCTGAACCGGCTCTGTGTCAAGCACAATAAAATCCACGGGGAAATAGAACTTATCCACTTTTATCAAAACGTCCTCAACTATTCCCCGTGGTCTTTTCACTGACCTGTCAGCCAATTGAAGCGTAGTGGATGTGGGCTTCAATTCTCCTAACCCCAATTGTAAATAGACTGAGTAGGGTAGAAGATTCACACTCGCCCCTAGATCCAAGAGAGCCCTCTCAATGTGGCTGACTCCTATCGTGCAAGAGATGGTAGGACACCCCGGGTCCTTATACTTGATGGGTAGCTTGCACTGAAGGATTGGGCTGACTTGCTCGGTCAAAAATGCCTTTTTTGGGACATTCGTCCTCCTTTTGATAGTGACCAAGTCCTTTAGAAACTTGGCATATGATGGCATTTGATGGATGGCATCCAAAAATGGGATATTGATTTGGACTTGCTTGAATACCTCCAGAATTTCCTCATACTTCCCTCCTTTCTTGGGCGCCTGTAATCTCTCGGGGTAGGGCGCTCTAGGTATAAACGACCTAGGAGGGTCTTTCTCAGTAGGTGTGGCTATAGATGGCTCAGCATCTCTCTTCTCTGTGTTGCCACTCCTTTGCCCTTGCTGCATAGCAGGGCTCTCTTCCACTCGATTGTCCACTTGTCTCCCAGACCTCAGTGTGACAATCGACTGTACTTGTTCCGCCCCGTGCATAGGAGTTGATGAACTCTCAACCATAAATTGTCCTTTTGGGTTTTGCACGGGCTGACTGGGGAACTTTCCCTTCTCTCTCTCACCCAAGTGACTTGCAATTTGCCCTATTTGACTCTCCAGCTTGGCAATTGCTTGGGTGTTTACCACTGTTGCACTCCTCACATCACTCATATTTTGGCTAGTCTCCTTCATGAACTCCTTAAGGGTGTCCTCTAGCGACTGTGAAACTGGCGCTGGTGTTTGAGTGGGTGCATGGTAAGCAGGTGAAGGTGCTGGATGGGCAGAACGACCATGATTAGGAATTTGTGGGGCAAATCCGGGAGGATATTGATTTTGAGCATGATAAGGGGCTCCTCCCAGATTCATCGGTTGGTTCTGCCTCCATGAAAAATTTGGGTGGTTCCGCCACCCTGGATTGTACGTCTCGGAGTACGATCCATTTGACTGCCTTCGAAAGTCATTGAAAGCATTTACTTGTTCCAGAGGATACTCGGCACAAGCCGGCATTGATGGGCAATTCTGTGCTAGATGCATGGGACTAGCACAGATGGAACAGCTTTCAACATTGAATGTGTTGGCAGCATTGATGGATTGGCTCACAGTGAGAGCGTCAATCTTTTTAGTGAGGGCATCTAACTTTATCCTCAAATCGGCGTCCTCTCTGACCTCATAGATGCCTCCCTTCTTAGGAGCACGAATGGACTTATCTCTACAGCTTGAAAAATCCCACTGCTGCGAGTTGTCGGACAACTTGTCCAACGCCATATATGCTTCGTCTCCTGTCAAACTCAAGAATGCCCCCCCATTCATAGACTCGATCATGCTACGGTTGGGTTGAGTCAACCCTTGGTAGAAGAATTGAACGAGTCTCCACTTCTCATATCCGTGTGGAGGGCATCTGATCAGTAACTCTTTAAAGCGCTCCCAACCCTCAGAAAATTTTTCATCCTCATCCTGAGTGAAAGAGCTGATCTCCTTTCGGCACTCATTCACTCTAGACATTGGGAAAAACTTATGATAAAATTTGCTAAGCAGGTTTTCCCAAGATGTAATAGACCCGGGCGTGTTGGAATCCAACCACGCCCTAGCTCTATCGTGAAGAGAAAAAGGGAAGAGTCGAAGATGGACTGACTCTTCAGAGAAGTTCTGGAATTTGAATGTGGCACAAATGTCTTTGAACTTCTTCACATGGCTATAAGGATTTTCAAGATCTAAGCCATAGAATGAGGGTAAGAGTTGGATGACATGTGGCTTCAAGTCAAAGTGGGTGGCATTGGTCGGTGGCAACACTATGCAAGAGGATGAGTTAGTCGCAACGGGTGCGAACAAGTCCCTAAGGGATGTAGTGGAGTCCACGTTCCAAGCTCTAGGTTGCTCTACATGTTCAGGATGATTTGCATTCCTATAATTCTCTGCCATCTCAACTGTCTCTCTCTCAACTAGCGCTCTTTTCTGCCTTCTAAGAGTTCTTTCTAAGTCGGGATCTAAATGTGTCAAATCTAAGTTCAAGGATCTCCGACCAAGCATACACTAACAGAAAAATAATGAGATACTAACCAGTAGAAGCAACAGAATAAAGCAAATACAAAACTCAAAATTTTTTTATTTTTTTTATTTTTTTTTAAATTAAATTAACTAGTAGAAAAATAAAATCAATTCAGACTAAAAATTTTCACAAACAAAACAATTCCCCGGCAACGGCGCCAAAAACTTGTTGTGAGTTTTAATTTACTCGCAAGCGCACGAGTCGTTTGCAGTATAGCGTTGTGCAAGTGCGAGGTCGAATCCACAGGGAATTGCGTTGTGAAAATATAATTTTTAATCTAAATTAACTCTATCTTAACCTAGTTCCGAATTTTGAATGATAATTTGCAAAATAAATTAAAACTAAATTTAATTGATTTAAAAACTAATAAAAAAAGGCACTAAGGTTTCCGAATCCACCCCACCGAAGTTAAGCATACATGTTCTAAAAATATAGCCTATCAAAACATTCAATGAATCCAACTATAAGACAAAAAACAAAGAATATCCCAACTAAACCAAAAGCACCCGATGTATCCGCTCTTAACAAATCACAAAGGGAATCCAATTTAATCGAAAAGCATTCAATGTATCCATCAGATGAAACACAAAGAAAATCCAACAGACAATTTAAACTCAATCAATTATAAGATTAACTCAAATAATTGACAGAACATTTATACTAAAAATTGTCAGATTTGTACAAGCAAATCTGAACTACTACGCCAAACAACGGCGGGGCTTCATCTTCAACCTTAGCTGAAGAGTCTAGCCACTCATAACTATAAAACTATAATAACAAGTGCTAAACATTTAAACTAAAACAACTGAATATAAAGAAATAAATAAACAACTTTACATGGGAGAAATTCCACTCGCTGCCGGGCGGCGCTTCCCCTCGTGGTAGCAATGCCTTCGGGATCCACCAAAATGCTGGCGAAAGTCCACCGGTAAACACCAAAGTGGCTTAGGAATTGTACATTGGATTATGATGCCAAATGGTGTTTATATAGGGGGAGACCCGGAGTAAAACAGGTTGCAGAAACGATGTGGGATACAGGCCCGTGTGCGCTCGATCGCAGTGTGGTGCGATCGATCGCATGTCTTGTGCGCACGATCTCATGTGCGCTCGATCGCATGTCTTCTGCGATCGATCGCAGATGCACTGATCTTCAAATATTTCGATGTGGGATGTTGACCTTGCGCTCGTTCAAAGGCAGGTGCGCTCGAGCGCTGGTGCGCTCGATCGCATGTCTGTTGCGATCGAGCGCAATGTCTCCAGAAGCTTCAAATCAACCTGAAATGCTGCACTTTCTCCACAAAGCTGTAAAAACACACAAAACACAAGAAAAACGTAAAATAGAGTAAAATAATACTAACTAAGAGCATAACAAATATAAGTTAAGGGTCTAAAATATGCAATATTTTAGACTCATCAGAAAGGACCACTAAGTTTGGTTTGACCCAAGCTCAAACTCGATAGGTTCGTCAAGTTTCCAATAGAGGCTGGGATGTTACCTGTAAGATTGTTATTTGATAATACAAGGTCATTGAGAGACCTTAGCATCCCAATTTCTCTAGGTATGGAACCAGAAAGTTGGTTGTTGGACAGGTACAAACGTGATAGATTCGTCAAGTTTCCAATGGAGGGAGGGATATTACCTGTAAGAAGGTTTCTGTATAATTCAAGTATATTGAGAGATCTTAGCATCCCGATTTCTGCAGGAATAGAACCACTAAGTTTGTTGTGGAACAACTTCAAAGTCGATAGGTTAGTCAAGTTTCCAATGGAGGCTGGGATTTTACCTGTAAGACTGTTATTTGACAATTCAAGGTAATTGAGAGACCTTAGCATCCCAATTTCTCTAGGTATGGAACCATTAAGTTTGTTATTATACAGGTAGAGAACGGACAAGTCTCTCAAGTTTCCTATAGAAGCAGGAATTGAACCTGAAAGATCATTGTCACATAAATAGAGATTAGAAAGAGACCTAATGTTTCCAATTTCTGTGGGAATATTTCCAATGAGAGGATTAACAGACAAGTCAAGATAGGTCAGATTGGTAAGGTTAATGATGTTTGGTGGCATGGTTCCATAGAATGAGTTGTTGACCAGATCCATGCTTTTAAGGTTTCGGAAAGACGAGAAGGTGAAATCACCAAGTGTGCCTGTCAAACCAGACGACGAAAGATTTAATTTGGTGACACTTCCAAACTCGTCGCAACCGATCCCATACCAATTGCAAGGATTGATCCCGACCCAAGAAGACAGGACTTGTTGGCTTTGGTTGTCAAGGTTGTGTTTCCATTTTAGGAGAGCATATGCTTCTTTCCCTCCTCCTCCTGCTACTAGTTTGTGTCTAATAGTAGAAGCAAAAGAAGTTGTTTCAGAAGAAGCAAAAGTAATGATATTTGAAGAAGAAAGAAAGATGGCGATGAGGAAGTGAAAGAGTTTGGAGGAAAATGAGGGCGGATTCTCTAATAAGGGTGTCATGGCTTCAGTTCTAAGGGTACTGAAACGTTTAGGCTTTTAGGATGAAGAGATTTGCCTGCACGGAGATGGAATATTTATATGAAAAGAAATGGAAATATCAGAGGTTTCTGCCGTGTTTTTTGGGGTTCACTAGTAGTCTACCTAATAATATTTACCATAGTTCAAAAAGTTTTTGTGATACTTTTCAATAAAGACCTTGACTTAAAAAAGTCCTGTGGTTATCTTTCACCTTGACTTAAAGAAGCAAAATTTAAGTGCTTCATTGTTGCTTAATTATTGTGTTTGCAGTTTTTCATAATAAGAAATTTATTACCCCAATAATTCATTTTTTTTTTTAAAAATAAAATTTTCGTATCAGTTGTCACAAGTCTCATTGACAAAGTTGTTCGAGCTTTCCTTTGGCTGAAGTTGAAACTTGACCTCACATGCAAGCAATGTAGGTAGGAGATGTGGACTTCGAATGATCAGTTGCTCATCGCCATTAATGTGCCTTGCATATTTCGTCAAGAGTTTTGGTGATAGCTTGAAAATTGTGTGGTCACATATACAACCTACATGGAATGGTTTGTGAATCATTTAATTTATTATTATCAAAAATACTTTTCCATCTATAACAACTACATGAAATATACCAAATGTATCCTAAGTCAAGACTTTTGATATAAAAGTCCTGTACTTATCTGCTTCTCTTTCGCCATAAGGAAGCAAAAATAAACCAAGGCACAATGGTGCTACTTGGATCTTTGTATAAGGGAATTTTATAATGACCTGACCTTCGGCTCTAAAACACCTTGTTTAAGTGAAGGAAAGCTTAAAAACATGTTATGTAAGTGAAGAGAATAATAACTTATAAGCAACCTAGTCATTCTCTCTCTAGTCGATGTGGGATATCAAGATTTGACCATATCTTTGGGCGTCACAATCTCTTATCTTTTAGGCACAAATATCACTATAACAATTTAACCTCTCGCTTAACACAATATTGTCTGTTTTGACACACTATGCATCACAATAGACCATTAATATTTCAATATGAAAAGTAAGAAAAATAAATTAATTGGGCAAATATAATTGTTAACTTGGGACTTAAACGAGTGATTCAAATTTAAAGAGGACTTATTGTGATAGGAATTTAAACAGAAGTTTGAGCATTTTAGTGATTAATTATGTGGGAATTCACTGGTGAAGACATTTCTGGTAGAAAGTTGGCAATTTCATAGGAGACGGTAGGATGCGTTTAGTAAGAGAGAAAAGCAAGAGGAAAGAAAAATAGGTGGAATGCATTTTTTTTTGTTTAGTATAATAGAAAAGTAAGAGTGATGAAAACTAAGGGGATGGATGTTTTCCTATAATATACACAAATCATAATCCTCCCAAATTTAGAGCACAGGACATTGGAAAATGAGAGAAAAAAAACATGAGATTATTATTTTACCAAATTTTGGCCATTAATCCTTCTAATTAACCTTATTGAGGGTATAATGGCAGATACTATTTTCATTTTCTTTTCACTCATTTTCCCACTCTATACTAAAACAATATTTCCTTATAATTTTTCATCACTTCTACTAAGTACATGCAGAAAAAAACAACCGATCTTCTTACTTTTCTATCTTTTTAGTTTTTAGTTCTTTCACTTTTCGTTTATCTCACTTTTCTTTTCTACTAAACACATCTTAAAAATTGCAGGACACCTTAAGGCATTGTTTTCTATATATTACCAATATTAATTCCAGATGCACCCAGAGCAAAATGCCTTGAAGCCAAACATTTGTTCCACGCCGGACCCACCATAAAGAAAAACTGGAACCCAGCCTTGTGCAGCTTTGAATCTTGCAAGTTGGCTCAATGGAATTATTAATCGGCATAGTAGTAGATAGAATTTTGAAAAACTGAGAAATTATATTAATTAGATTTTTCTTGCATCGATTCAACATCAAGAAAATGGGGAATGATACAACCAATAATTCACCATCCAATGATATGTTGACATATGGACAACTTCTCTCTAATAGTCTGATGACACGTGAACAACTCCCCCCCAATAGCCTGATGACACATGGACAAGCAATTGATGAAACCATCATTATTCATGAGCTCCCTTGCATAGAACTATAAGTGTGATTAAAGGATTGGGCCATCAGTCTAATGACACGCAGACAACTCCCCCCCAATGTCCTGATGACACATGGACAAGCAGTTGGTGACACCATCGTCACTCACGAGCTCCCCTGCACAAAACTGTAAGCGTGATTACAGAGATTAGGACATCCTGGACACACGACTAGATCCTTTGCCAGAGGAACGGGATTTCCGGGATCGCCCCATCCCCAGCACGTGGCCAACCTCGCCTTTGAATACTATAAAAGGCCCAAGGTATGTGAATCCAAACCATCTTCAGTTTTCCAAAACTCATTACTGAAACATTGATCATAATTCTCCCCATTTTCTCGAGACCTTGTATTGACAAGAGCATCGAAGTGTCCTCAGAGGCATCACCCCCCTTTCCTCTGGTGACTCTCTAGTTCACCCATATTTCCTTGTGCAGACCATTGAAACACTGAAATCTTAGACAGTATAAGACAGCAAGCCAGACATCTTCATCGACTACCCTTTCCACCTAGAAAGATACACCAAAAGCTTTTCTTTCATCTAGTAACTCTTCATTTAGACCGTGAGTCCTTGACTCTACAGCTACTAATCATTTGTCAGGTATCATTGATGTTTTCTCTAGTTTTTATCACTCTTCATCTTTGCCTACTAGTACTCTTTCATATGGATCTAAAACTGCTACCAGTGGCATTGGCACTCTGCACCCTAGTTATTCTATGACTTTATCATTTATCCTTTATGCTCCATTTTCTCAATATAATTTGATATCTGTTAGTCAGCTTACAAAACATCTTAATTGTTTTGTTACCTTTTTGAAAAAGTTAGTTCCCACTTTGAGTCAGGTTTCGTCTTTAGAATATAAGTAGTGTCAATTGGGTAAGCATCATCGTGTGTCGTTTCCTTTTTGAATTAATAATAGCGTGTCTAGTCCTTTTATATTAGTACATTATGATATTTAGGGTCCAAGTTGTCTGACTTCTAAACTTGGATTTCGATATTTCCTTACCTTTTCGGATGATTATTCCAAGCTTACCTGACTTTATTTAATGAAAGACCATTCTGAGGTGTTTTTTTTTATTTTTTATGTTGAGATAAAAACCCAATTTGACGTATTCGTTAAGATTCTCCATAGTGACAATGCACATGATTATTTTTCTAAGCCTTTTACAACATTTATGACTAAGTTTGGCATTATTCATCAGTCATTTTGCTCTTATACATCCTAACAAAATGGAGTTGTGGAGCGAAAAAATCATCATCTTATGGATACTGCTCGTACTCTCTTATTTCATATGCATGTCTCCAAATTGTTTTGGAGTGAGGCCATTATGACTGTATGTTACTTAATTAACTGTAAGCAATCTTCTATCCTTGATGGTCAATCCCCCCCCCCCCCACACCGTGCTTTTTCTTAGATATGTTACTTTCTACTTACCTCATCATATTTTTGGGTCAGTTTGTTTTGTTCACCAGCTCCATCCAGGAGTTGATGATGACTGCTTAAATATTCATATTTAAGCCCCCTTATTTACACTTGTTGGGTCCTTAGTTATGTTAATTTACTTCATTTTACTCCATTTGTGTGTTTCACATGTGTTTATAGGTCTTGGAGAAAAAGAAGCAGTTTTGGCACTTAAAGGAAGAAGCCTGGAATCTCTAGATCAGTCTCTAGACAAACTGCAATCGATCGCAATATACAATGCGATCGAGCGCACATTATGATCGTGCGCGCACAAGAGCGATCGAGCGCACATGTGTGGGCGTGAACAGTAAACTGCAGAACCCTATTTTGGAAATAAAAGAGTTTTGTTTTTAGGAAAGTTTTAGGAACTCATGGGCCTCTTAGGACTTCTCAAAGACCTATAAATACACCTGTAAAGCACACACAAAGATCATCACCTCTTAGAGATCACTTTTTATCTTTTGCTTAAGCTCGGAGTTTTAGGCTTTGGAGAGGATTGACAACCTGTCTCCTTAGTATTCTTCGGGTTTTATATTTCATGCTTAGTTTATATATGATGTTTATTTAGACAGCATGTGTAACTAACTTTCTTATAGGGCTCGATTGAAGCCCTTGTTATGCTTTCTCATATATTTATTCATTGATAAATCTTTGCCAATAGCCTTTATTATGTTGTTTAACTTGATTAATGCCTGTGCTTATTTAAATTCCTCATATGTATGTGTATGGCCAGCATATGCATGTGGTATGGACCTGTTAGTTAGATCAATTTGGATGACTGAATCCTGGGTCTAACATTAGTAACGAGCGATATCTTATCCGGATAGCCGGGTTAATCAACATGGGAAACCGGGAGTAGATACCATGCCCTAGGTCTCACGTGGTTGTCGATTTCCATAGTACTTATGCTTTCTTAAGGAACAACTCAAGCAGATACCATGCTGAATCCCTTAAGGAAGAAAAGAGTTAGAGTAGATACCATGCCTAACTCATTACTTAGGAAGATCAATAGCTCAAGGAGTAGATACCATGCCCTTAGGTTTGCAACCAGTAGGTATACATGATAAGGCTAGTGCACTGACACATTATACAATTGGGAAAGTATGACTAGTGGTGGATATCAAAGCCCTATATCTTTATTATTATCACTCACATTCAATAGTTATTTATTTCTTTTTACTTTAAAGAAACTAATTCTAAAACCGAACTTTACCATTCTATGAGGAGATGACCTTGCTTTCGCACACTATACTACATTGTTGACCTTGTGCACTTGCAAGTAAAATGAGTTTGGTTATTTGCTTATTTATTTAGGTAGATAATCGCTCAACAAGTTTTTGGCGCCATTGCCGGAGATTGTGCTAAATTTCATTTTAGGATTACTTTCGTTTAATCATCGTTTTTATTTTATTTACCATCTTTATTTCTAATTTTCATCAAACCCTAATTGATTTCTCTTTTTGTTTTAGGTACATCAAACCCTAATCAGTGATTCTGTAATACTTGCGATCGATCGCAACCTTCTGTGCAATCGAGCGCAAATAGGACAGAGAGTTACCCGAGCAGCTGAGTTGAACTGCTGCACTGAAGCTGTTTTACCTGATTCATTCACGGACGTCGATCCCAACATCCAACAGTCTTTCCCCTTGATCACTAGCTTGAGTGGACCATCCGACAAAATCTTAGAAACAACTTTGAGGAGGAAGAAGAGGAATTCACAGAAGAAGCATCAATGACGGAACAGTTAGAAATCCAGTAACCACCTGCACGAAGACCGATGAAGCAATCCTTCATCCCACAGAGCCTCAACCATCCTTTATGCATTGCATATCAACCTGAAGCAGAGGGCAACTATTACGTATCCCCGCAGATACTCAATGCTTTGACTCACTTTAGGGGTACACTGGCAGAGGATCCACACTTGCACCTTCGGGAATTCTTTGATCTCTGCAAATTCCAGCACATCCAGGGCCTAGACCAAGAAGGAATAAGGTTAATTCTATTTCCCTTTTCCTTAAAAGATAATGCTAAGCTATGGTACAATTCTTTGCCTGCAGTTTCAATCCACACTTGGGAGGAGTTGGCTGGCAAATTCCTAAGGAAGTTCTTCCCAGCTCAAAAGACGAGGCAAATGAGAAAGGAGATCCAACCCTTCTAACAAAGGGATGGAGATCTGTTCTTTGAGGCATGGGGACACTTCAACGAGCTACTACTCAAATGCCCACACCACGACCTACCTCAAGATGAGCTGGTATTATCCTTTTATGAAGGTCTAAATGACATGAATAAAGGTATTGCTGATTCTGGTTGTGGAGGTGTGCTGATGGAAAAGAGCAGTGAAGAAGCCATGGAGTTGTTTGAAGCATTGAATGAGCATACCCAACAATTCTCCTCTAGAGGTAGACAAGGAGTCAAGAGCAAAGGTATATATGAGGTTATTCTGAATGGTGGACCCTCTGTCCAAATAGCTTCTTTGGAGAGGAAGCTAGATATGAGGCTAGATATGATTGTAAAAGCCATGTCTACTCAAAACATCTCTCATCGACCACAAGCTACACAAAGCTAGGTATGTGCTTTATGTTCTCAATTTTATCACACTACTGAGACCTACCATTTGTATTCATCTACAGATCCCGAGCAAGCAAACTATGTGGGACCGAACAGTGCATATGCAAATATATACAACCCTGGATGGCGAGACCACCCCAACCTCTCATGGAGCAACAATTAAAACACCCTGAACCTTCAAAGGCAACCAAGGAACTTCCATAAAGCAGCCCAACCAGTTCCAGAACCCAAGAAAGATGGTCTAGAAAGTCTTGTAAAGCAATTAGCCACTCAACAACAACAACTAATGACAATATTGATGACTTCATTAGATCACCAAAAACAAACCACTCAAAGGCTAGAAGAACAAATGGGGTAATTGGCTAAGGAGCTAAGTGAAAGAAAGCAAGGTGAACTTCCTGCACAAACACTACCAAATCCAAGAGGACATCAGTAGCTGAAAGCCATTACAACTCTCCAAAATGGTAAGATCATAGGAGTTAATGAGCCAGCTCAAGCATCTCAAGCTAAGCCATCCACAACCAAAGTAAGTGAAGTAGAGAAGTGGAATGCACCACCCTTCCCTCAAAGGTTAGTAACGCCAAAGAAAGATAAATTGCTTGATATTTTTGAAACTTTGAGAAAAGTAAAAATTAACATTCCCTTATTAGATACAATTAAAAAAATTCCTGCTTATGCTAAATTTTTAAAAGATTGTTGCACTAATAAAAGAAAGTTTCAAGAACATGAAACAGTGGCTCTAACTGAAGAGGTAAGTGCGGTATTATTAAGAAAACTACCACCAAAACTAAAAGATCCAGATAGTTTTACTATTCCCTGTAGGATAGGTGATCAATTGTTTGAGCGAGCATTACTAGATTTAGGAGCAAGTGTCAATTTGCTACCATACACAGTAGTTGAAAAACTAGGTTTGGGGGAGCTTCAACCAACCTCCATCACTTTGCAATTGGCAGATAGAAGCATCAAAAGACCTAGAGGTATACTTGAAGATGTCCTGGTCAAAATAGGTGAGTTTATTTTACCAGCTGACTTCATTGTATTAGATATTGAAGAATGCCCTATGCCATTACCCCTGTCCATCATCTTAGGAAGACCTTTTATGAGAACTGCTGATATAATAAATAATGTGAAAAAGGGTATTGTAAGTATGACGGTAAATGGTGAGACAATAGAATTTAAGATATTTGATGGAATGAAATTACCCCAAGATGATAATGATGATGAATGTTTTAATACATGTATTATGCAAAGTGCTGTCAAGCAAGTTTTTCAGGTCCATCACACTGATCCATTGGAGGCCGCCCTCACCCATAGCTTCAAAAGATCGGATATTGAGCCTGCATCAGAAACTGTCCCTGATGACATCTTGGAAGCTATACACCTCCCTAAAGTCTATCCTATGCATCCAAGGTCGGGTGATAAGAAGAAATCACATTTGAATACATTGAAAGGATTGAGTCATGATGAATGTGCAACACCACCAAGAGCATTTGAGCCACATAAAGTGAACTTTAAGTACTCCCTGCCAAAAGACTAAAGTTGAGAGAATACCCCGTCCGGCTGAAGACGTTAAACTTAGCGCTCATGGGAGGCACCCCACAGTATATCCTTTTTATTAGTTTATTTTATTTTATTATTCGTATTTCCTAGTTTATTTTTCTATAGCTATTTATTATTACTAGTTTTCCATTTTATGTTTGTTTTTCTTTCTTTGTCAATGACAACATGAGTGCATCCAGTTGAAGTTTGAGGGCGTGCTACGAGCCATGCCAGCCATCAGTTCTCCATCTCCCAGGTCAGCTCCTTCCACGCTATTCACACATTGGGGACAATGTACAATTTAAGTTTGGGGGTATAGGGACACATTCACACACTCACTATGTCCCCTTTTGTTGTGTTGTTGTTTTCATAGATAAATGCATATTCATACTGTTCTAAAAAATTTTTGTGATCTAAACAAAGAATATGACTTGACTTCATAAGTGAGCTTAGCACCTTGAACATATAGGCCAATAATTAAGTTTTGAACATAGATCACTTCCTATTAGGCATTTAAGGATTCACAAATTGACCTAAACGATCACAAGCACATTAGCACATAATTGTATGGGGTATGACATGTAATTTTGATTTGTATGTTTCTTTTGCTCGACTGTGAACCAAATGACCTATTAGACTAACATCTTGGCATAAGAAAATAGAAACAAATTGCTAGTACTCAAAAAGAAAGAAATGCTCCTAATGATCAATAAAAACTTATTTTTCCCTGAGTAACTGGCCCTCTTGCCTCAGTAAGCATTGAGTATCACGTCAAAATGTGGAAAATCTTAAATGATCATTAAAAAGAACTTTCCACTGAGTAACTGGCCTTCTTGCCTCAGTAAGCATTGAGTGTCACGTCAAAAGGTGAAGATTTCTGATTGGTAGCATTAAGACCAGTTAGTTTCGTACCCTTTTTTACTCGAGTTAGTAAGTCCTTAGGGGTGTCTTTACACCTAATGCCCTAAAACCATCTGGTTTGGGAGTCATTGGCTAAATGCTCGTTATATGAGTCAAATAGAAAGCTTAAGGGAATTAACTTGAAAAAAAAAATTCGTAAACAAAAGAAAAGAAGAATTATGCCATCTTTGTTGATTCTAATAAGAAATTTGGTGAATCTTGAGACATCGAAACATACATGTTAGAATTATTTGGAAACCTAATCTTTTATGTGCTAGTTCACCACACACCAAAGTCGAACTTGTGATGTCTTAAATTTCCTCATGAAAGTGATTTGCGTTCAAAAGTCTTATTCATTACAAAAATATGTTTGTATCTGTTAAGCTTGCTCATGAATGCACATTATGGTTTTGCATTAAGACTTAAACTTTTTTTGGATACTATGAACATTGGATCTATCTGTGTGTTGTTATTTTTCATTTTAGTTTTGTTTAGTATTGCTAAGGGACTAGTAATATGTAAGTTTGGGGGTGTGATAGGTGCTTAAATATTCATATTTAAGCCCCCTTATTTACACTTGTTAGGTCCTTAGTTATGTTAATTTAATTCATTTTACTCCATTTGTGTGTTTCACATGTGTTTATAAGTCTTGGAGAAAAAGAAGCAGTTTTGGCACTTAAGGAAGAAGCCTGGAATCTCTGAAGCAGTCTCTAGACAAACTGCGATCGATCGCAATATGCAATGCGATCAAGCACACATTGCGATCGTGCACGCACAAGAGCGATCGAGTGCACATGTACGGGCATGAACAGTAAACTGTAGAACCCTATTTTGGAAATAAAAGAGTTTTGTTTTTAGGAAAGTTTTAGGAACTCATGGGGCTCTTAGGACTTCTCAAAGACCTATAAATACACCTGTAAAGCACACACAAAGATCATCAACTCTTAGAGATCACTTTTATCTTTTGCTTAAGCTCGGAGCTTTAGGCTTTCGAGACGATTGACAACCCGTCTCCCTAGTATTCTTCGGGTTTTATATTTCATGCTTAGTTTATATATGATGTTTATTTTAGACAGCATGTGTAACTAACTTTCTTATAGGGCTCGATTGAAGCCCTTGTTATGCTTTCTCATATATTTATTCATTGATAAATCTTTGCCAATAGCCTTTATTATGTTGTTTAACTTGATTAATGCCTGTGCTTATTTAAATTCCTCATATGTATGTGTATGGCCAGCGTATGCATGTGGTATGGACCTGTTAGTTAGATCAATTTGGATGACCGAGTCCTGAGTCTGACATTAGTAACGAGGGATATCTTATCCGGATACCCGGGTTAATCAACATGGGAAACTGGGAGTATATACCATGCCTTAGGTCTCACGTGGTTGTCGATTTCCATAGTACTTATGCTTTCTTAAGGAACAACTCAAGCAGATACCATGGTGAATCCCTTAAGGAAGAAAAAAGTTAGAGTAGATACCATGTCTAACTCATTGCTTAGGGAGATCAATAGCTTAAGGAGTAGATGTTATGCCCTTAGGTTGGCAACCAGTAGGTATACATGATAAGGCTAGTGCACTGATACATTATACAATTGGGAAAGTATGACTAGTTGTGGATATCAAAGCCCTATGTCTTTATTATTATCACTCATATTCAATAGTTATTTATTTCTTTTTACTTTAAAGAAACTAATTCTAAAACTGAACTTTACCATTCCCTGTGGAGATGACCTTACTTTCGCACATTATACTACGCTGTTGACCTTGTGCACTTGAAAGTAAAACAAGTTCGGTTATTTGCTTATTTATTTAGGTAGATAATCGATCAACAGTTGACAAAATTGAACCACACTCTATCAAATGTATTTTCTTAGGCTATTCTCATACACAGAAAGGTTATCGGTGTTATAGTCCATCACTATAAAAGCACTTTGTTTGTGCCAATGTTACATTCTTTGATTCTACCCCATATTACTTCGAGTCTCATTCGATCTTAGATCTTGCTGATTGATGAGTGCCAAATATTACATATTTTAGCCCTTAATTTATATTTGTTAGCTTAGGAATTTGTTACTTTGAGTTATTTTTTGTTGTTTTACAGGTTTACAAGCACTTGTAAAGGAGTTTCACTAAATTGTCAGAATTGCCTGTACAAATCAGTCATCTTTGCATATTAAACTGTATTGATTCATGAAGAACCAGGAGATGACCAATATATGCTTGGAAAGATCCGGATGTCTATTTTCTGGGAAATTTTATGACTCATAAATATGATTTTTCTAGAGAAAGTTATGGCAGTTTTAGTAGACAAAGGTCAGGCTGTGCGTGATTTCAACGTGGCAGAAGTTATTTTTGTGGATTAAACTGTAATGATTCAGGAAGAACCAGGAGATGAGCCATATATGCTTGTTAAGATCCAGATGTCTTTTTTCTGGGGAATTTTATGGCTTGTAAATATAATTTTTTTAGAGAAAGTTATGGCAGTTTTAGTAGACAAAGGTCAAGCTGTGCGAGATTTCAGCGTGGGCAGAAGTTTTGAAGGGAATGTGAAGGCTTAAATCCCACATCCCACATCGGTTGGAAATGTATTCTATATCCACACATCCCACATCAGATTGGAAACACATTGCACTCATGGAGTTCTGTTGTGAGTTTTATTTTACTTGCAAGCGCACGAGTCGTTTGCAATATAGCGTTATGCAAGTTTGAGGTCGAATCCACAGGGAATTGCGTTGTGAAAATATAATTTAATCTAAACTAACTTTATCTTAACCTAGTTCCGAATTTTGAATGATATTTTGGAAAACAAATTAAAACTAAACTAAATTGATTTTAAAAACTAATAATAAAAACACTAAGGTTTCCGAATCCACCCCACCAAAGTTTAAGCATATATGTCCTAAAAACATAGCCTATCAAAATATTCCATGAATCCAATTATAAGAAAAAAAAAACAAAGAATATCCCAATTAAACCAAAAGCATCAAATGTATCCGCTCTCAACAAATCACAAAAAAAATCCAATTTAATCGAAAACAATTCGATGTATCCATCAGATGAAACACAAGGAATATCCAACAGAACAATTTAAACTCAATCAATCACAAGATTAACTCAAATAATTGACAGAATATTTATACTAAAAAATGTCAGATTTATACAAGCAAATCTGAACTACTATGCCAAACAACGGTAGAGCTTCATCTTCAACCTTAGCTGAAGATTCTAGCCACTCATAATTATGAAACTAAAATTCATAATAAAAGTGCTAAACATTAAAGTAAAACAACTAAATAAAAAGAAATAAAACATGGGAGAAATTCCACTCGCTGATGGGCGGCGCATCCCCTCGTGGTAGCAAAGCCTTCGGGATCCACCAAAATGCTAGCAGACGTCCACCGGTTAACACCAAATTGGCCCAGGAATTGCACACTGAATGATGGACTCAGATGGTGTTTATATAGGCGAATACCACGAGTGCAATGTGTTTCCAATCCGATGTGGGATGTGAGATATAGAAATATGTTTCCAACCGATGTGGGATGTGGGATTTAAGCCTTCACATGCCCTTCAAAACTTCTACTCACGCTGAAATCCCGCACAGCCCGCACAGTCTGACCTTTGTCTACTAAAACGGCCATAACTTTCTGTAGAAAAATCATTTTTATGAGCCGTAAAATTATCCAGAAAATAGACTTCTGGATCTTTCTAAGCATATATGGCTCATATCATGGTTCTTCTTGAATCAATACAGTTTAATTTTCAAAGATGATTGATCTGTACGGGCAATTCTGGCAATTTAATGAAACTCCTTTCTTAGTGCTTGTAAACCTGAAAAACAATGAAAACAACTCAAAGTAACAAATTCCTAAGCTAACAAATGTAAATTAAGTGGCCAAAATATGCAATATTTTTCACTCATTAAGTTCCCCTATAAAAGCCCCATTTCACTTCATCAAAAAGGGGTGCAATCTGTAGGACTTCTGCTAGCATTCTGGTGGATCTCGAAGGCTTTGCTACCAAGAGGGGAAGTGCCGCACGACAGCTGCGAGTGGAATCTCTCTATCCATGTATTGTTAGTTTTAATTTATTTTAAGTTTTAATGTTTAAATATTTAGCACTATAATTGTGAAAATTATGTTCATAATTATGCGGGGCTAAAATCTTCATCTAAGGTTGAAGATAAAGCCTCGCCATTGTTTAGCATTATATTTTCAGATATGTTTGCACAATTCTGATATTTTTAGTATAAATGTTCTATTTCAATTGTTTGAGTAAACTCTTATGATTGATTGTTTTTAAATTGTTTAAATATTCCTTGTGTTTCATCTGCCGGATATGATGGATCATTCAAATTAGATTGGATATCCATTGTGATTTGTGAATTAAACGGATACATTGGATGGTTTTGGTTTAGTTTGGGTATTCACCGTGATTTGTATAATGGTAGATTCATGGAATGATTTGATAGATTATTTTTATATAGAACATGAAGATATATACTTTACTTTGGTGGGGTGGATTCAGAAATCTTAGTGTTTTTATCAGTTGTTTTTAAATCAATTTAGTTTAGCTTATATTTCTTTGCAAGATACAATCCAAAATTCGGAACTAGGTTAAAATAGGGTTAGTTTAGATAAAAATATATTTTCACAACGCAATTCCCTATGGATTCGACCTCGTACTTGCACAACACTATATTACAAACGACTTGTGTACTTGCGAGTAATTTAAAACTCACAACAAGTTTTTGGCGCCGTTGCCGGGGAGTTGGTTGGTTTGTGAAAATTAAATTTTTTGTCTGAATTGATTTTATTTTTCTACTAGTTTAGTTAGCATTTTTTTTATTTTTCTTTTTTGCAATTTTCTTTTTGTTTATTTGGTTCTATTTGCAATTGCCTATAAAAAAATAAATATATAAAAATAATAAAAAAAAAATCGATTTTTGTTGACCCATTTTGTAGGTATTGTGTTTGCTATTTTTGTATTTATTTTATTCTGTTGTTTCTGCTAGTTATTTTATTTTATTGTTTTCTATTTGGTGTATGCTTCGTCGGAGATCCCTGAATTTAGAATTAACACCTTTAGATCTCAATTTAGAAAGAACTCTTAGGAGATAGAAGAGAGTACTTGTTGAAAGAGAGACAATTGAGATGGGAGAAAATTTTAGTAATGCAAATCAACCGGAGCATGTAGAGCAACCTAGAGCTTGGAATGTGGACTCCACTACATCCCTTAGGGATTTGTTCACACCCGATGTGACTAACTCATCTTCTTGCATAGTGTTGCCACCAACCAATGCCACCCATTTTGATTTAAAGCCACATGTCATCCAACTCCTACCCTCATTTCATAGCTTAGATCTTGAAAATCCTTACAGTCATGTGAAAAAGTTCAAAGATATTTGTGCCACATTCAAGTTCCAGAACTTCTCTGAGGAGTCAGTCCATCTTTGACTTTTCTCTTTTTCTCTTCACGATAGAGCTAGGGCATGGTTGGATTCCAACACGCCCGAGTCTATTACATCTTGGGAAAATCTGCTGAGTAAATTTTATAACAAGTTTTTCCCAATGTCTAGAGTGAATGAGTGTCGAAAGGAGATTAGTTCTTTCACTCAGGATGAGGATGAGAAGTTTTCTGAGAGCTGGGAGTGCTTCAAAGAGTTACTAATCAGATGCCCTCCACATTTATATGAGAAGTGGAAACTCATTCAGTTCTTCTACCAAGGTTTGACTCAACCCAACCATAGCATGATCGAGTCTATGAATGGGGGGCATTCTTAAGTCTGACGGGAGATGAAGCATACAAAGCATTGGACAAGTTGTCCGACAACTCGCAGCAGTGGGATTTTTCAAGCTGTCGGGACAAGTCCACTCGTGCTCCTGATAAAAGAGGCATCAATGAGATTAAGGAGGACACTGACTTGAGGATAAAGCTAGATGCTCTCACTAAGAAGATTGATGCTCTCACTGTGGGCCAGTCCATCAATGCTGCCAACACAATCAATGTTGATAGCTATTATATCTGTACTAGTCCCATGCATTTAGCACAGAATTGTTCATCAATGTCGGCTTTTGCCAAGTATCATACCGAACAATTGAACGCTTTCAATGACTATCAGAGGTAGTCAAATGGATCTTACTCCAAGACTTACAATCCAGGGTGGCAGAACCACCCTAATTTTTCATAGAAACAAAACTAACCAATGATTCAGGGAGGAGCCCCTTATCATGCTCACAATCAATACCCTCTCGGATTTCTTCTACCAATTCTTAGTCATGGTCACTTAGCCCATCTAGCACCATCGCCTGCTTACCAAGCTCCCATTCAAGCGCCAGCGCCGATTTCACAATCTCTAGAAGACACCCTTAAGGAGTTCATGAAGATGACCGGCCAATCCATCAGCGAAGTGAGAAGTGCAACAATGGTAAACATCCAAGTGATTGCCAAGCTAGAGAGTCAAATGGGGCAAATTGTAAGTTACTTAGGTGAAAGAGAGAAGGAAAAGTTCCCCAATCAGCCCGTACCCAACTCGAAGGGACAATTTATAGTTGGAAATTCATCAACTCCTACGCACGAGGAGGAACAAGTGCAATCGGTTGTCACACTAAGGTCTGGGAGACAAGTGGACAATCGAGTGGAAGAGAACCTTGCTATGCAGCAAGGGTAAGAAAGTGGCAACAAAGAGAAGAGAGATGCTTAGCCATCTACAACTACTCCTACTATTAAGGATCCTCCTAGGTCTTTTGTACCTAAAGCGCCTTACCCTGAAAGATTACAAGCGCTCAAGAAAGGAGGGAAGTATGAGGAAATTTTGGAGGTGTTCAAGCACGTCCAAATCAATATCCCATTTTTGTACACCATCCAGTAAGTGCCGTCTTATGCCAAGTTCTTAAAGGACTTAATCACTATCAAGAAGAGAATGAATGTCCCGAAGAAGATGTTTTTGACTGAGCAGGTTAGCTCAATCCTTCAGTGTAAGCTGCCCATCAAGTATAAGGACCCAGAGTGTCCTACCATCTCTTGCACGATAGGAGTGAGCCAGATCGAGAGGGTTCTCTTGGATCTAGGAGCAAGTGTGAATCTTTTGCCCTACTCAGTCTATTTGCAATTAGGGTTAGGAGTTGAAGCCTACATCCACGATGCTTCAATTGGCTGACAGGTCAGTGAAAATACCATGGGGAGTAGTTGAGGATGTTTTGATAAAAGTGGATAAGTTCTATTTCTCCATGGATTTTATTGTGCTTGACACAGAACCGATTCAGAATGTAGTGATTCAGATACCGGTTATTCTAGGGCGACCATTCTTAGCCATGGCTAATTCCCTAATAAATTGTAGGACAGGGGTGATGAATATTTCCTTCGAAAATATGACAGTGGAGCTGAATATCTTTGATATCAGTAAGCAACCACTGGAATATGATGAAATGAGAAATGTATGCTTGATAAAGGAGATTCTTGAGGAGACTGTGGATGAATCAAGCATTAAGGACCCCCTGGAGGTATGCTTTGCTCGGTTTGGAGAGGATTTGGACTTAGATAAGTTACATTACAAGATAAGTGACAATTGCAGGCGTTTTATTTCCGACGCTTGACAAAAGCGCCGCAATATGTTTACCGTTGGCGCTTTCTTGGTGGCACTTCGTTGAAGCGCCGCAATATTCAAAGAACATATAACGACGCTTCAAAGCGCCGTTATATGCGAATCTAATAACATATTCCAGCGCTTAAATATATGTTACTTTCATATTTCGGCGCTTTAAAGTGCTGGAATATGATATAAAATTTCACATATTTCTGCCATTCCTTGCCGCGTCTTGCTTTGCCTAAAATTTTCTCTCCCTCTCTCTGGTTTCCTCCATTGTCGCGCCATGCTTTTCCTAATATTTTCTCTCTCTCTCTCTCTGGTTTCCTCCATTGCTGCGTCACGCCGTGCTTATCCCTGTCTCTGGCTCCAGTTCAACTTAAGGTGCGTGCTTCTATCGCTATAGTTTATAAATTAATAATTATGTTCTTTTATGGAATACTAGCAGTAGCAGCAGTTCTGATGATTTGGTTTTCAGTGCAAAACATGAAAGAAGAATTGCTCCTGTTTGGTTCTCACTAGTGGCTTCTGTTGACCAGTGAGAATCTATTTCAACTTTGAAATGAAAATTTTATAAATTCATCTTTTTTTTTCAATTCACATACTGATTCTGTATTAATGGTTTCAGAGAAGGAGAAGCACCCTTACCACAAATTCCTGCAAGTTACTTGAGAATAAAGTGAGTTCCTTTTGGCTTCAATACTTGCTTGTAGGCACCGTACTTGCTTTTTGTTATGTGCTTTTCTTTGTTATCCATGGAAGTTGATTATAATTTTGTAATTTGTGATAATAAGGTTTTCCCTGTCCTGAGTTTACTTGTATATTTGTGATAAGAAGTTGATCTATTCCATGGTGAATAATTCTGATTTAAGTCATACAATGTTTTTTAGTTATTGGAATTCTGATTTAAGATATTATATGTTTGATATCCATCCTACCATTGATTTGTTTGGGTCGCTTGTCAAGATAACACCAAATTTCGCTTAATACATATAACCATTTGCATGCTTGGAAGTTGTCCTTAAATTTTTTTTGCCTAATTTTTTTGCTTTGCTAAATATTGAGCCCCCCACCACCCCATGTTTATTGAGGCAGGAGGTTCCATTAGGCTTGATGTCATAAGCATGTTATTGGGCCATTGTTAGGACACAATACTTCAGTCTGTTCCTAAATTTTTTCTTTAATGTTAACCAGTTTCCCACTGAGATGATGCCAATTTACTATCTTTATACTATCAGTTCTTGTTTTTCCGTAGAAAATATGGAATCAGTATGATTAATGCTTTGTTGTCTTGATTTTGAATAATAATGTATCTTTTCAATTTATCTAATGCAAATGTTATATGATAAATATCTCCACAAAATTGACCACTAAATTATAGCTTTTCATGCTTTTGAAATAGAAGTTGTTTAAAATGGAATTTTTTATTTTCATTAGGTGCAATTTTTATATCTGAAGTTTGTTGTTTAAGTGGTCTTTAGCAATTAAGCAGCGTTTATATTCTATTGCTGCCAGGATTATTCACCATTGAATAGACTTGCATACAAATGAAAATGTAATACTCAAATACAATTCTTTTGTTAAACAAATCAACTTTTTCTACCTAGCCTTCACATTTTGTAGGTTTCTTGACTGAGTTCTTCAGAGTTTGATGATTGTTTTTGCTTCTTCATTTTCTTTTTGTTATTAAATTAATCTTACATTTTGGGTAGTGTTAATTTTATGAGAACTTGTGGATGGTAAAATAACTGTTTTGGTTATGGTGATGGTGATGGTGATGGGGAAAATGATAATGAAGAATTTAGTCATTTTCCCAGGCAACACTGCTCACATCAAAGAAATCGGTCATTTTGTACTATTACACAATAGAAATTTGACTTAGGACAAGTTTTAATCAATGTAGTCCTCTGCCTAAGTAATAGTCCAATTCACTTTTTTATATGTCTTTTTCCCTTTATATATAATTTTATACCATCGATACAACATCTCTCATCCCTCTGTAGCCACACCAAGTTCTCTTCTTAAGACAAGTTTATAAATTTTTATAAGTTATTTATATATATTTATATATATATATAGAAATGGTTCATATATAATTGTGCGCGGTCGTACAAGGCACAAACGAAGAAGCTGGCTCATAAAGGAAGCTCTAACTCAATGAATTAGAGGAGCTGCAGAATGATGCATATGATTGTGCGCGGTCGTACAAGGCATAAATGAAGAAGACTCATGACCAGAACATTTTGAGACGAGTTTTTGAGCCTGGTCAAAAAGTCCTTTTTTACAATTCATGCTTGCATCTTTTTTCAGGCAAGCTAAAATCTCGATGGACAGACCCATTTATTATTCGGATGGTTTTTCCTCATGGGGCCATCGAGATTAAGGATCCAAAGAATGGTAACACTTTCAAGGTGAATGAATAGAGGCTAAAACCATTCTTGGAGATGAGGAGTCCGAACATTGAGACAATATTGTTGGAGGATCCTAGTTACTTAGATTGAGTGTCGTCTACTATGGAGAGTCTAGCTAAAGACTTTAAACTTAGCGCTCATGGGAGGCACCCCATAACATATCCTTTTTGTTTATTTATTATTTTAAATATTTTATGGTTACTGTTTATTTTTAGTGTCTCTTTTATTTTTCAGTCTTTATTTTTTAGGGAGAACGCGTAATTCAGTTCAAGTTTAGGGGTGTGCTATAAGCCATACCAGTCTAGCTAGTTCTCCATCTCCTAAGTCAGCTCTTTCCATATTATTCACACATTGGGGACAATGTGTAATTTAAGTTTAGGGGTATAGGAGACATATTACACACACTTTATCTTAATTTGTTGTCGTTTTTTCTTCGTTTTAAAGAAAAGATAAATGCATCTCATGTTATTTTGAAATTTTGGTTGATCTAAACAATTTCTGTGATGTGATGTCATTGGTGAGCTTAAAATTTTGAACATATGATCTGATAATAAAGTTTTAAATTTTAGTTTCTTACTTTAAGCATTTGAGAATTCACATGTTTGATCTAATCTGACACGAGCACTTAATTGTGTGAGGTATAACATGTGATTTTAATGTGTATGTGTCCATGACTTAGCTAACTGGATGACTTATTGGATAAACACTTAGGCATAGAAAAGTATAAAAAAAATATTTATAATGATCATCAATAAACTTTCCACTGAGTAACTGGACCTCTTGCCTCAGTAAGCAGTGAGTGTTCACGTCAAAAAGTGAGAATTTTATCCATAATGATCATTGAGAAACTTTCCACTGAGTAACTGGACCTCTTGCCTCAGTAAGCAGTGAGTGTTCACGTCAAAAGATGAGAATTTTATTCATAATTGTTGTTATTTGTCTAAGTTTCAAACATATCCAAACACGGTCTAAAGTTGGTTAATGTCCAAACCAATTGTGGGATATCAAAGTTCAGCAAGTTATAAGGTTGCACATATGTGTGTGCTTCAATTTTGAGCATGGGAAGGTCAGGTACACTGCTGTGGAAGTTTCTGCCCACAGGCAGGAGGTGTGCGCACAGCATCAGGAGGCTGCAGCATCAGGTCATGCCGCAGCACACAGCACCACACCAAAATGCACAGCATCACTTGGAGAGTGATGAAGGGCTGAGATTAAAGGAAGAACATGACCAAAGGGTCAAGAATGATTCACAAGATTGTCCAAGAATTAAGAGGCTATAAAAAGGGTTTCCTAGCCTCATTTCAAGTGGTGGAAAAGGTGTGTGAGATGACCACACAGGTTGTGATATTGTGAGATCATTGTAAACACAAGAGAGAATTGTGTGAGAGACATAAACACAAGAGGGACTCTTGTAGTGAGGCTAGTTGTAATAAGATAGAGAGAGTCTAGATTAGATTAGAGAACATTGTTGAGTTCTCATCTTCTTCCTTCTCTTCTTGGTTCTTCAAGAACTTGGATTCTTGAAAGGGATTGCTGTAACTTTGTAAGAGCCATTGAGATAGTACAGAGAGTTCGGAGGAACTCACGGGGACGTAGGCACATTGCCAAACCTCGACAACAAATTACTTGTCTTCTTTCTTTCTTTGATTTTCTGTTCTTGAGTTCGACTGCTGAAATTCTTTTTACAAGTCATTCAAGACTTAGGTGTTTGGAAGATCACCACCTGTGCATCTTTTCAAGGTGATTTCCAATAGTGGTATCAGAGCACAGCAGCTGGTTATCGGAACAAGAAGTAGAAGGTACGGAGCCAAGACTCCAAGAATCAAAGATCAAACTTCTTGGGTGAATCAAGAACGGTTAAAGATCAAGATCCAGTCGTGTTCTTGAAGGTTGATTCAAGAACGGTGTTAAAGATCCATCTTCGATCTGTGTTCTTGAGGTTAAAGAAAGTAGTTGTGGTTAGTGCACAAATCTAGGATCTTGTCCGCAAAAGATGGCTTCAAATTTCTGTGTGGAGAAGTTTGATGGAAAGGGGAACTTTGCCCTATGGAAGCGGAAGATCAAGGCGGTTCTCATGCAGCAGAAAGTGGACTTGGCTATTGGAGAAGATGATGCTTTTCCAGCTAGTGCCATGGAGGACCAGCAGACCGAGATGAAGAAGATGGCCTACAGCACCATTTTCTTGCACATGTCGGACAATATCACAAGAGAGTGCGGAGACTCGGAAGATCCAGCTGCATTATGGAAGAAACTAGATGAATTGTTTCTTGCCAAGACTCTCCCACATAAGAGGTATCTTCGAAAACAAATCTTTGCTTTTAAATTTGATCCTAAGAAAGAGTTGTAAGATAATCTTGATGCCAAGAAAAGGAGTGCATCAAGTGGTAAAGGACTATTCTTTAAAAGAAGGCCAGCAACTTGATATGGCAGCAACCATGGCTACTACCGGGACAGAGGTAGAGGAGAGAGCCATGGGAGAGTGCACAGCAGCATGCATGGCTACTACCGGGACAGAGGTAGAGGAGAAAGCCATGGGAGAATGCATTTCAAACTGAGATTTGGAGGGAAGAGCTGCTACTACTGCCATAAGTAGGGTCATGTTAAGAAAGATTGCAAGAAGATGACAAGGGATAGAGGAGGAAGCCATACCAAGAATGGAGAGGCTTCGGTTGCCAAAACAGAACAGCAAGATGATGATGTTCTTGTTGTGTGCTCAAGTGTGAGCAAGGGGCAAGAAGGCAGTGGGAAATGGATCTTGGATACTGGGTGCACTCATCATATGAGCCCTCACAAAGAATGTTTCAAGAAATTCAAGGAGATCAATAAGGGAAGAGTCTTCTTGGGGAATGACAATTCTTGCTAAGTGAGAGGGATTGGAGACATCCAATTGAGGATGTTTGATGGAGTCACAAGGCTGCTGGAAAATGTGAGGTATAATCCAGATTTGAAGAGGAACTTGATCTCACTGGGGCAGCTGGATTCCATGGGCTATACATGCAAGATAGAGGGAGGAAAGATCAAGGTGGCCAAGGGATCTTTGGTAGTGATCAAGGCAGCAAGAAACGATGGACTCTATGAGATGATCGGAGAAACAGAAACCAATGGTCAAGCAGCAAGCTTGATGGCTGAACTGGACAAGGCAGCCCTTTGGCACACTCGCTTGGGACACATGAGCGAAAAGGGCCTGCAAGTGCTTAGCAAGGAAGGTCTACTTGGTGGTGACAAAGTAGAAAAACTGGATTTTTGTGAAAGCTGTGCTCTTGGGCAGCAACATCGGGTCAGCTTCAACACCGGAGTGCACAAGTCTAAGGGCATTCTTGACTACATTCATGCGGACCTTTGGGGACCAGCAAGGACACCAACATAGGGAGATAACATTTACTTTCTGTCTTTAATTGATGATTATTCAAGAAAAGTATGGGTTTATTTGGTTAAGAATAAATTAGATGCCTTGAATAAATTAGTGGTGTGGAAAGGGCTGGTTGAGACTCAAATGGGTAGAGTAGTTAAGGGGATAAGAACCGATAATGGCTTAGAAATTTTTAACTAAGAACTTGATCAATTCTGTAGGTTAAATGGAATTCTAAGACATAAGACGGTTGTGGAAACTCCTCAGCAAAATGGAGTTGCTGAGTTGATGAATAAGACCCTTATGGAAAAGGTTAGGTGCATGTTAGATGGATCCGGGTTACCAAAATATTTTTGGGGAGAAGCTGTAGCTACAGCTGCATATTTGATTAATAGATCACCCTCTAGGATTGTGTTCCAAAAGACTCCCATGGAGATGTGGAGTGGAAAACCCCCTAAGTTGGACAACCTTAGGACTTTTGGGTGTGCTGCGTATGCACAACAAAAGGATGATGGACTTAGCCCAGGATCTACAAAATGTGTGTTTCTAGGATATGGGGAAGGGGCTAAGGGGTACAGGTTGTGGTCCTTAGAAAAAGAAGGATTTAAACTCATAATAAGTAGGGGTGTTATTTTTAATAAATTGCTATTTCCCTACTTGGAGAAAACTAACCTTGCAGGGGCTAGTGAGCAAACCAATTCAGAAATTGTTGAGCATAGCATCAAGGGAGATTCTGTTCAGGTATAGCAAAGGAGGCAAGAGGGTTCGGACCAGGTAGAGCCCTCGGATGATTGCCAAGCTCAAGAAACTCAAGAAGAGGATGCTGCAGCAAGTCAGAGGGACTTTCAGCTCATAAGAGACCGGGAAAGAAGGCTGGTCGGACCACCTTCAAGATGTGGGTTTGCGGATGCTGCGGATGCAGCAGCTCCTTGGATAGAAAGAGAGATGAGTGAACAAGAAGCTTACACGGATGCCATGGAGTGTAAGGATTTGTCAAAGTGGCAGCTAGCTATGGAGGAAGAAATGGATTCTTTGAGAAAGAACAACTTCTGGGAATTGGTGAAAATTCCAGGAAATCAGAAAGTTGTGGAATGTAAGTGCACTTACAAGATCAAAGAAGGGTGCCCTCCAAGAGATGAAGTCCGGAACAAGGCTAAGCTGGTGGCGAATGGGTTCACAAGAAGAGAAGACATAGGTTTCACATAAACTTTCTCACCTGGACACAAGGTGGAGAAGATGGTGAGTATCCTCACCTATGTCATTGATGGGCTGTTAGTTTGGAACAGCAGGAAGAGGATGGAAAGGTTTACATCTCAACTCAGTGAGGAGTTCGAGAGGAAGGATCTCAGCCTTGCACAAAAGATCCTTGGGATGAGGAGAATCATTCGGGAAAGGAAGAGAAACAAGTCAAGTGTTTCTTGGGCAATGGATGTTTTCAGCAAATGTGTGAGTAATCCCGGAAAAGAGCGTTGTCTTAGGATGAAGTGGTTACTGAGGTACATGGAGGTTCAGTGGCAGCCAGTGGTAGAACTCATAACAACCAAGGCAGAATGCATAGCGGCTACAGAAGCCATAAAGGAGGCTATGGGGTGCAAAGGGCTGTTGGACGAGTGGGAGGTCCTAAAAGAGTAGGTGGTGGTAACTTTGGATAACCAAAGTGCGGGGCACTTTTGGAGGAATCCGGTGTTCCATGAGGGGACAAAGCATATGGATGTTTGGTATCATTACATTCTGGAAAATGGTACGAAAGGATGCATTCATGTTGACAAGAAGACCACGGAGAAAAGTCCTGCAGATTTAGGCACCAAGGTTCTACCTCTAAGAAGGTCCAATCATTGCCTTGGACTTCTTAGGAATGGAGTTGGTTAATTGGTAACTCAATATGAGTTTGGATCCCGAAGCTTTCTGCACAATGGTTCAGGTTTTTTGAACTCTTAGACAAAGGTAGAGATTGTTGTTATTTGTCTAAGTTTCAAACATATCCAAACACGGTCTAAAGTTGGTTAATGTCCAAACCAATTGTGGGATATCAAAGTTCAGCAAGTTATAAGGTTGCACACATGTGTGTGCTTCAATTTTGAGCATGGGAAGGTCAGGTACACTGCTGTGGAAGTTTCTGCCCACAGGCAGGAGGTGTGCGCACAGCATCAGGAGGCTGCAGCATCAGGTCATGCCGCAGCACACAGCACCACACCAAAATGCACAGCATCACTTGGAGAGTGATGAAGGGCTGAGATTAAAAGAAGAACATGATCAAAGGGTCAAGAATGATTCACAAGATTGTCCAAGAATTAAGAGGCTATAAAAAGGGTTTCCTAGCCTCATTTCAAGTGGTGGAAAAGGTGTGTGAGAGAACCACACAGGTTGTGATATTGTGAGATCATTGTAAACACAAGAGAGAATTGTGTGAGAAACATAAACACAAGAGGGATTCTTGTAGTGAGGCTGGTTGTAATAAGATAGAGAGAGTCTAGATTAGATTAGAGAACATTGTTGAGTTCTCATCTTCTTCTTTCTCTTCTTGGTTCTTCAAGAACTTGGATTCTTGAAGGGGATTGCTGTAGCTTTGTAAGAGCCATTGAGATAGTGCAGAGAGTTCGGAGGAACTCACGGGGACGTAGGCACATTGCCGAACCTCGATAACAAATTACTTGTCTTCTTTCTTTCTTTGATTTTCTGTTCTTGAGTTCGACTGCTGAAATTCTTTTTACAAGTCATTCAAGACTTTGGTGTTTGGAAGATCACCACCTGGGCATCTTGTCAAGGTGATTTCCAACAATAATGATCATTGAGAAACTTTCCGCTGAGTAACTGGACCTCTTGCCTCAGTAAGCAGTGAGTGTTCACATCAAAAGGTGGAAAGTTTGCTTGGTAGTAGTAAGGCCAGTTTAGTTTTGTAGCCTTTTTTACTCGAGTTAGTAAGTCCTTAGGGGTGTCTTTACACCTAATGCCCTAAAACCATATGGTTTGAGAGTCATTGACTCAACACTCGCTACATGAGTCAATTAGAAAGCTTAAGGGAACTAAACATAGCAGAGCCTTATAATAAAAAATAAAAAAAAGAAGAAACTAAATTATACCTTTTTTGTTCATTCTAATGAGAAATTCGGTGAATCTTGAGATATGGAGACATTACACATTGGAGTTATTTGAAAGCTTCATTTTTATATGCTAATTCACTTTACACTGAGTCAGACTTGTGATGCCTTAGCCTACCTTTTGTAAGTAATTAGATTTTAACATTTCTATTCATTGCGAAGATGGGTTTATCTTTTTAAGCTTACTCATGAATGAATTTCATGGTTTTGCATGCTACTTAAATTTTTGGATACCATGAGTGATGAACTTATCTTTATACTCTTTGTTTTTCATTTAGTTTTTATTTTGTTTTGCTATAGGACTAGCAAAATGTAAGTTTGGAGGTATTTGATGAGCACCAAATATTGCATATTTTGGCCCCTTAATTTACATTTGTTATCTTAGGAATTTGTTAATTTGAGTTGTTTTTCGTTGTTTTACAGGTTTACAAGCACTTGGAAAGGAGTTTCACTAAATTGCCAGAATTGCCTGTACAGATCAGTCATCTTTGTGGATTAAACTGTATTGATTCAGGAAGAACCAGGAGATGACCAATATATGCTTGGAAAGATCCGGATGTCTATTTTCTGGGAAATTTAACGGCTTGTAAATATGATTTTTCTAGAGAAAGTTATGACAGTTTTAGTAGACAAAGGTCAGGTTGTACGTGATTTCAGCGTGGCAGAAGTGATTTTTTTGGATTAAACTGTAATGATTCAGGAAGAACCAGGAGATGAACCATATATACTTGGAAAGATCCGGATGTCTATTTTCTAGGGAATTTTACATCTTGTAAATATGATTTTTTCAGAGAAAGTTATGGCAGTTTTAGTAGACAAAGGTCAGGCTGTGCGGGATTTCAGCATGGGCAGAAGTTTTGAAGGGCATGTGAAGGCTTAAATCCGACATCCCACATCAGATTGGAAACACATTCTATATCCACACATCTCACATCGGATTGAAAACACATTGCACTCATGGAGTTCCCTTATAAAAGCCCCATTTCACTTCATCAAAAAGGGGTGCAATATGGAGGACTTCTGCTAGCATTCTGGTGGATCTCGAAGGCTTTGCTACCAAGAGGGGAAGCACTGCACGACAGCTGTGAGTGGAATCTCTTTATCCATGTATTGTTAGTTTTAATTTATTTTAAGTTTTAAAGTTTAAATGTTTAGAACTATAATTGTGAAAATTATGTTCATAATTATGCAAGGCTAAAATCTTCATCTATGGTTGAAGATAAAGCCTCGCCATTGTTTAGCATTATATTTTCATATATGTTCGTACAATTCTTATATTTTTAGTATAAATGTTCTATTTTAGTTGTTTGAGTAAACTCTTATGATTGATTGTTTTTAAATTGTTAAATTGGATATTCCTTGTGTTTCATCTGCCAGATACGGTGGATCATTCAAATTAGATTGGATATCCATTGTGATTTGTGAATTAAATGGATACATTGGATGGTTTTGGTTTAGTTTGGGTATTCGCCATGATTTGTATAATGGTGGATTCATGGAATGATTTGATAAATTATTTTTATATAGAACATGAAGATATATGTTTTACTTTGGTGGGGTGGATTCAGAAAACCTTAGTGTTTTTATCAGTTGTTTTTAAATCAATTTAGTTTAGTTTATATTTCTTTGCAAGATACAATACAAAATTTGGAACTAGGTTAAAGTAGGGTTAGTTTAGATAAAAATATATTTTCATAACGCAATTCCCTATGGATTCGACCTCGCACTTGCACAACACTATATTGCAAATGACTCGTGCGCTTGCGAGTAATTTAAAACTCACAACACTGATTTATGTCCTTGTCCAGTACCTATTCACATGCCCTTGATATAGTCAGATCCTCCTCCATTAGTCTCTTCGTCGTCTGTTCTTTCATTGTAAGTTTACTCTCATCATCTGCACCATTCTGCCTCTACTACTGCACCAATTGCTGCCTTGTTGATAGATCTCGATCCTCCTCCATCATCTGAGGATGATTGTCCTATTGCTCTTTGTAAAGGTAAACGTTTATGTACTACTAATCCGATTGCTAATTTTGTGTCTTATGATTATTTATCTCCTTTATATACTTTGTTTGTTACTTCAATTTCTTTTATTTTTATTCCTAAGCTATTACATAAGCTTTGTCTCATTCTGGGTGGAAAGTAGATATGGATGAAGAGAAAGATGCCTTAAGTACTAATGATACATAGGACTTGGTTCCTCTTCCATATGGAAAATCTGTTGTTAGTTGTCATTGGGTCTATACTGTAAATAGGGGTGAGCATGGGTCAGTTTAGCCTAAAAATTCAACCCAACCTATTCATACCGGGTTGGAAAAATCTCAACCCAACCCAACCCATGAACCCATCCAACTTCAACTCAACCCAACCCATTCTAATCGGTTTGGGTCACCGGGTTGATATATTTTTTCTACTAAAAAATTAAATCATACATATTACATAACAAAAAAATATTATACTAAATCCAAAACTAAATCCATACATATTTCAAGTAAAAGTTGTGTGCATCAGCTTTATATAAACTAATATTCAATACTTTTGTTAACATCTTAGATATTGTTATGAAAACAAGCATTAACAGATACCCTTTCCAACATACAACACACCAAAATTCGCCAACCAAACGAGATGACTAAAAGCACAACAAGCTCTGTGTTCTTTACTTTCTCAAATGGGTCAATAGTTTTCAATGCTAAATCCATGAAATGGACTGTACATTGTTTTAGTGCAGAAGAGAAGACAACACTGAAGGTGAAAATCAAACGAATTTCTGTAAGCCTAAGGAAAAGTAATTTAATTTTTTTATATCAATATGATATTTTAAGGAGCGTTTAGTTTGTTTATGGAAAATTAATTAATTAATTATTACGTTTTACATCTATCTTTGTGATATGTGGACCGTAAGTCCATGTAATGTTAAAAAAACAATTTAAAGATTGACAATCAAAATTCATCACATGATTTATGAGTAAAGTTTAACTTATTCATAGTCGGTGGGAATCCTCTTCAAAAGGGTAAACCTTTCAAAAAATCTTCGTAATAAAATATATATTTTTCATAATAAAATATTTTATTAACTAAATGTGCTTTCTAATCCAAAAAGGCAAGGGATTAAAGATTTCTTATAGTTTTTTTTTCCAAGGATTTCTTATAGTTGATATTTACTTATTACTACCAATTAGTTACAGGGAGATGCATAATTGATTGTGTCTTAATTTAGCATAAGCTATATATCCTTGCTATAATCAAAATTCCTTATTTCTTAAAGCTAAAGAATGTTTAACCATATTAAAGAGAACAAATACAAAACTCTAGAAAATGAAAGTTAACATTAGATTTGAAAATACAAAAACCTGAGGGCAATTAAAACATTGGTTCCAAACTTGGTACTGTTTGTTTTCGAAAAGGAAAAGTGTAAAAGGAAAAAGAAAAATGCAAAAACCAGGCCAGCACTTTCTAGGGAAAAGGAAGACTGCATAGTACTGCATACCTTTTTACCTTTCTCTCACCAAACTTCACATTCGTCACTTGAGTTTCTTTCAAGAGAAAACAATAGCCCCATAACCCCCACAAAGAAATGAAGAAAGAGATAATGAGGAGACTGAAATTTTCAATCAGAGAGGCTAGGTTTAGTGAATTGTGATTTCTTTTTCCCAAAATACCCATCATTCTATTATCTAATTACAACAAGCTATGCCATGTTTGGCTGTTTGGATTTGGACTGTGCTACATATAATTTTACTCATTCATTATACTATAATTATTTAAACATAATTTTATATTTAATAAATATAATATATATATATAATATAATTATATATTTGATCGGGTTACTGGTTTGGGTCGGTTTGAAAATTTCATGACCCAACCCAACCCATCGGGCTCAAAAAAATTTCAACCCATCAGGTCCACGGGTCAACCGAGTTCCATGCTCACCCCTAACTGTAAAAGTTCATCCTGATGGTACTACTGACAGATTAAAAGTTCATCTATTAGAAAAAGGGTATACACAGGTCTATGGTATTGACTATGTTGAGACATTCTCTCTAGTGATGAAGATTATGTTTGTTCATGTGTTTATCTCTTTAACAATTACTTTAGATTGGCCCCTACATCAATTAGATGTGAAAAATGTGTTTCTAAATGGTAATTTGCAAGAATAAGTGTACATGGAGCAACCATCCTGATATATTGCTCAGGGGGAGTCTGGGTTAGTATGTCGATTAAATAAATCTCCATATGGCTTGAAACAATCTCTTCGAGCGTGGTTTGGTCGGTTCAGTGAAGTAGTAGTTAATTTTGGCCTCAACAGATGTAGTGTAGATCATTTTATATTTTAAAAGCACAGTGAGGCAGGTAGAATATTGTTAATTATATATGTGGATGATATTGTGATCACCAAAGATGACAAAGAAGGAATTCTAACATTGAAACAATTCTTGAGTATTAAATTTCAAACAAAGGATTTAGGGCAATTGAGATATTTCTTGGGTATTGAGGTTGCTAGATCTCGTCATGGTGTTTCTCTATCTTAGCGCAAATATGTTCTTGATTTGTTAATTAATACTGGAATGTTAGAGTGTAAGCCTATAGATAGTCAGTTCTATGGATCCTAATACAAAACTTGCAGTTGATTAGGGTGACTTACTATCTGATCCAAGGCAATATAGGCGTTTGGTTGAAAAATTGAATTATTTGACTGTTACCAGACCTGATATTTCATTTGCAACCAGTGTTGTTAGTCAATTTCTTGATGCTCCACGAACTAGTAATTTGGATGTTGTCATTCGAATTTTAAGATATCTTAGTAGTAATCCTGATCGTGGTTTACTTTATCACAATCATGGTCATGCTCAAATTGAAGATTATACTAATGCAAATTTGTTCGGCTCTCTATTGGATAGAAAGTCCAATACTGGATATTGTGTATTTATTGGAGGTACTTAGTATCATAGAAAAGAATGAAGCAAACTGTGGTCGTTAGATGGAGTGTTGAATCCGAATATAGAGCAATGGCACATACTACTCGTGAGATGGTTTAGCTAAAGTAGTTGTGAGCAGAAATTGGGGTTAACCAGTCAAGTCCTATGAGCTTGGTGTGTGACAATCAAGCAACTATTCATATTGCAAATAATCCAATGTTTCATGAGAGAACTAAACATATTGAATTTGATTGTCATGTTATTCGAGAAAAACTTCTACAAAATATGATTAGTACTAGACATGTGAAGTCGACAGATTAGTTAGTAGATTTATTTATTAAAACATTGGATGGTCCTCGAGTTCGATTTATTTGTAACAAGTTTGGTGCATATGATATCTATGCTCCAACTTGAGGGAGAGTGCTAAGAGTCCTAATACGATTCTTAATGAGTGTTCTAGTAGGTTTAGATCATATTTATCTTATCTAATTGTTGTGTCCTATTTCTATTAAGCTTAGTATTCATAAGTCTATATATTGGGTCAATTGTATTCCTTTTATTCAATCAATATACAAGAGTTTCTTCTCTAATCTTTTCTATATTTCAATAGTAACAATTAATTTCATTCAATGTCTTCGATAGATATTTTTAGTCACAAAATATTGGAGATGTACGTTGATGGTAAGGACTTTAAATTGGTTAGTTGTTCATCACCAATTAACATGACATGCATAACTCGTCAGGACAAAGGATATATTTGAACAAAGAAGAAGGAATTTCATCACCAATTAACATGACATGCTTTTCCAAACTTTTGGTGAATGCTTGAGAATTGAATGTTCAAAGATACATTAGTAACCTTAAAGCAATTACTGAAAGTCCAAATGGGCTCTCCCATCCCCGGACCAATATCAGACTAAGGCCTGCACTAGCTGATGACATACATTAATTAAATTAAGATGTACAAACCTAAATCACATGATCAATGATTAAACAATTTATGAGCTCTCGCACTTTCCTCATTTGACCAAATTCACTAACCTGGTTTTACAAAACAAAAACTACTATAATTAGTAGCAACCCACGTAAGAAAATTCCAACAGTCAAAGGATATATTTGCACCAAAGAAAACATGATTTGGTTTTCCAAAAATAGGTGGGAGTAACATATGGGCATGATGATAGAGTCTATCTGTAACAATTAATTTCATTCAATGCCTTCGATAGATATTTTCAGACACAAAATAATGGAGATGTACGTTGATGGTGAGGACTTTGAATGATCAGTTGTTCATCACCAATTAACATCATGTACATAACTAGTCAGGACAAAGGATATATTTGCACCAAAGAAGATAGGTTTGCTTTTCCAAGCTTTTGGTGATAGCTTGAGAATTGAATGTTCAGAGATACATCATAAACCCTAAATTAGTTACTGAAAGTCCAAATGGGCTCTCAAATTCATGGGTCAATATCGGACTAAGGTCCACACTAGCTGATGAACCACATTAATTAAATTAAGATATGTATGAGCTCAAATTACATGATCACTGATTAAACAACATATGAGCTCTCGTACTTTTCTCATTGGACTAAATTCACTAATCTGGTTTTATAAAACTAAAACTACTATAATTAGTGGTAGTACACATAAGAAAATTCCAACAGACAAATGATATATTTGCACCAAAGAAAACAAAATTCGCTTTTCCAAGCTTTTGGTGGTAGATTGAGAATTGAATGTTTAGAGATACAAAGTATTGTGAATCATTTAATTTATTGTCAACAATACTTTTCCATCTATAACAGCTAATTGGAAAATATCAAATGTATCCTAAATCAAGACTTTATTTGACTTAAAAATCATGTGGTTAATTATCTTCTTCTCTTTCGCCATAAGTTAGCTCATGATATATCCTCCTGTAAATTTTTCAGTTGCTAGGTACCAAAAAAGAACTAGTTACAAGTTCTTAATTTTGTTATGTATGAAGACTTGAGTGTCCATTTTCTTTGTTGATACAAATGGCTTGAGGCAAGTAAAGAAGAGAGGTCCTCAGATGCTTTCTCGAACTTCTCAGTTTTGAAAGGTTTTCTACTACTCAAGATGAATTTACAGGGTCCCATTCCCACATGTGGCCCCAAGCAACAAAGGACACGGCGGGATGGAAAAAGACCAGTATTAAAGTGGTACTAAATATTGAGTATTAGTTGGTACTTACAGGAATGTTGCCTGAAATTTTATTACCATTCAGTGAAAGGTTGAACATCAACATCAAGTTTCCCAGCTCCACATTATTAGAAGAGAGGTCAAGTACTTGTAGCTGAATTTTCCAATTTGTGAGGGAATATTTCCAGTGAGATGATTACTAGACAAGTTGAGGTAGGTCGGATGGGTAAGGCTGGGGGGAGTGCTTCCTTAATTAGAATGAGTTGTGGCCCAGATCATTGCTTTTAAGGTTTTGGAAAGACAAGAAGCTTAAATCATCAAGTGAACCTATCAAACCATAACTTGAAAGATTTAAATCTGTGACTTATCACTATGGAAATATCAAAGATTTCTGCCGTGTTTTGTGGGGTTTACTAGTAGTCTATCTGGCATTAGAGAAACAGAACCATAACCATACAATTACCTTGTTGATATGGTAAGTGTTTCTTTGATATAACAGCACAAGACTGACCTGTCTAATGTGCATATATAGCCCAGATTCCATTGAAAAAGAAGATACGATTCACCTTTCAAAAAGTTTTGGTGATAGCTTGCAAATTTTGTGGTCACGGATTGATCCAAGGACTGTGAATCATTTGGTTTATTCCCAGCAATACTTTTCAGTATATATCATCTACATGGAAAATACCAAATGTACCTTAATCAACACCTTGACTTAAAAAATTCATGTGGTTATCTTCTTCTCTTTCACCATAAGGAAGCAAAATTGAAGTGCTTCATTGTAGCTTAATTATTGTGTTTACAGTTTTACATATTAAGAAATTTATTACCCCAATAGTTCAATTTTTAAAAAAAATAAATTTCCATATCAGTTGTCACAAGTCTCATTGACAAAGTTGTTCAAGCTTTCATTTGGCTGAAGTTGAAACTTGATCTCACATACAAGCTTAGCCTGGAAAATTTGGCTGAAATTGCAATAACAATTAACACGAGAGGTCAATGTTTGTTGTAACATTTGATACATGATTCAACACTTTCATGGCTTCAGTGTTTTATGGGCAGTTTTTTTTTTTTTAATTAGCAGAGTATTAGAGACCTGCTAAACCCTTTTGTTTTGTGAAAACTCCACACTAGGGCGTGTGCTTTACTGAAATTTCATTTTTCTGTTTTGCTCAATTGCTAATTGGATCTTTGTATAAGGGACTTACTTGATTCCGTTCCATTATTTTCATGTGTTTCAGCTACTGAACAAGACATCAGCTATTCTGGAAATTTTTCCATGAGAAAACAAAATAATAATGTGTGCTGTGCTGAAATTTCATTTTTCTTTCAAGTATGTATTAACCATTGAATTTGAGATAATGACACTCTTATAACTGCCCTTTTTTCATCATTTTGATGTGCAATTAGGACCAAATACATCTTTATAAGCTGGGTATGATGCGAGGAGTGTCCCTATTAGTCACAATGTGATCGCGCGTAATCTCCTTGAGTGAGCGACAACCACTTAGTGCCATAGTTAGCTCGAACTCGTCGCGAAGCATCTAAAGTACTTTTCTAACACCAGCCTCACCTTCAGCAGCCAATGAGAACACCACAGGTCTTCCAATCTGAAAATTAATATGGAAGCATACCATCAAAGTGTGATATGAGCAAAAAAATAAAAAATAAAAATAAAAAGCATAGTCAAATATTAAAATGGCCATTAAAAAACACTATAATTTAATTTAGCTGAATCAAACTTACCCCACCGACAGAGCACACACCAGAAGCCCTTATATTGCAAGTATTGTCATTCACAAGGGTATGAATTGCTCAAATGTCCTTCTCGCCTATGTAAAGTCTGCAGAGAACCAGGTCACTATCTTGCAGACTGCCCTAAACTTCTATCTGAAAATCAGTCAAATGGGAACCAATATCGCTCTCGAGGCTCATACAATCTGCCCAATCAGTCCTATTCCAAGCCAAAGAATACTGTTGTTGTAACCACTGATGCTACACCAACTTCATCCAGCTCTCCACCTGATTGGAGTGGTTTCTGCACCGTTTTTACCGAGGCTCTAAATAAAATCGGTAACAATATAGCCATGTCAACTACATCAAGTACATCCCGATGGTATTTTGATTCTGCCTGTTGCAATCACATGACTTCTGATGCCTCTTTATTTTCCTCTAAAACCCGTGATGAGCATGCACCTACTATTCACACTGCGAATTGATCAAATATGCTGGTCAGCCATACTGGACATGTTGATAGTTCTCATTTGTCTCTCCCTGACACATATTTGGTTCCTAATCTTACGCTTAACTTTATATCTGTTGGACAACTATTGATCTTGGACTTGATGTGCATTTTTCTTCTACTGGTTGTCGTGTGCAAGACCCTCAGACAGAAAAACTCCTTGGAACCGACCGTAAAGTTGGACGCCTCTTTAAGCTCACTCATCTCCAAGTCCCATCCTCACCATCACCAAATCAATCAGCCGCATCTATCCCAGCACTCTCACCCGTGGAATCGTGGCACTCTCAGTTAGGTCACACTTCATCTAGCCCTATACGTTCTCTTATTTCTAGTGGTCAGTTAGGTTCACTTTAGCATGAGTCTTTTCATTGTATTCATTGTCAACTTGAAAAACAATCAGCTTTACCTTTTAATGAGAGTCAATATGTTTCCCTTATACCTTTTGATTTAGTACATTCTGACGTTTGGGGGCCTTCTCCTCATGCATCAATGGGTGGTGCTCGTTATTTTGTTATATTTGTGAATGACTATTCTCGTTGTACTTGGTTGTTTCTTATGAAAAGCAGATCTGAACTCTTTCAAATATATTCTGATTTTTCTTCTATGGTTCAAACTCAATTCTCTCGGAATATCAAAAATTTTCGTTCAGATGATGCAATGGAATATAAAGACCATGCTTTTCTAAACCTACTTCACAAAAATGGCACGCTCCCTCACCGCTCGTGCCCTGGAACCTCCCAAAAAATGGACGAGTCGAACGCAAACATCGACATATTCTTGACACCATTCGTGCTTTACTCATTTCGTCATCATGTCCTGAATGTTTTTGGGGTGATGCTGCCTTCACCGCAGTGTACACAATCAATCGTGTCCCTTCCACTACAATCCAAAATCAGTCTCCATTCGAGCGCATTTTCGGTAAACCACCTGATTACTCTAACCTCAGAGTCTTTGGTTGCGCTTATTTTGTTCTTCTTAAACCGTATGAACACAACAAATTACAACTAAGGGCTCATCTGTGTTGTTTCATTGGATATCGTATTGAACATAAGGGGTATCGATGCTGGGATCTTATTTCTAAAACTCTTTGTATCTCTCATCATGTCATTTTTTGGGAACATCAAATATTCTCTTCCTTACGGTCATTTGACATGTCAACCATCACTAACTCCAGATTCTTTACTGATCCATCTATTGAGTTATTTCCTAAGAATCCATTTTCAGGTACTGTTGAGTCCACCTCCGAATCACCAGCTGATATCACCCCTTCCGTTCCGGAACCACCAGCTGATCCTACCTCTCCAAAGCCAGCTCCAGCTCTAGAACCATCAGCTGACCTCACCTCTCTGACTCAATCGGTCGTACCCAAGGATATTCCTATGTCTGATAAGTCTGCACCGACTCCCTCTGAGAGCCATCCTTCAGATCACCCTCGCAGATCTACCAGGGTAACTCACCCCCCTTCTCATCTTGCTGATTACCATTGTGATTATCATTGTTTTTCCACTATACTTCATCTGAATGAGCCTCAATCCTATAAAGAGGCTAGTACTAATCCTCTTTGGCAGAAAGCAATGGATGAAGAACTTTAGGCCCTAGCTAAAACTCATACCTGGGATATTATTGATCTACCCCCTGGAAAAACTCCTATTGGGTGCAAATGGGTGTTTAAGATCAAGACATTTTCTGATGGCTCTATTGAACGATATAAAGCCTGACTTGTTGCCAAGAGATTTTCTCAGGAATATGGCATTGATTATGAAGAGACATTTACTCCAGTGGCGAGGCTCACATCTGTCCGTACACTCATTGCTGTCGCCGTTATTCGAAGATGGACTCTATTTCAAATGGATGTCAAAAATGCATTTCTAAATGGGGATCTTCTTGAGGAAGTCTATATGCATACACCTCCCGGCTTGGATGCCCTTCAAAAAAAAGTTTGTCGACTTCGTCATGCCTTATATGGTTTGAAACAAGCTCCACGTGCCTGGTTTGCCAAATTCAGCACTACCATTCATCAGTTTGGGTTCACACCGAGTGCTCATGATTTGGCTCTATTTATCTGCCATACTGCCAACGGTATTATCCTTCTTTTACTGTACATGGATGATATGGTTATTATTAGAGATGATCTACATGGTATTTCTGAACTCAAAAATTTTCTCAGTGGCCAATTCGAGATGAAAGATCTTGGTGTGCTCACCTATTTTCTTGGCCTCGAAGTCTCATCTAATTCTGATGGATTTTTTCTCTCTCATGCCAAATATGCCTCGGATCTCCTTTCTAAGTCTGGGATAACTGACTCAACCACTACTATTACTCCTCTCGAGCCGAACATCAGATTTACCCCACTCGATGGTTCACCTCTTCAGGATGCCACTCTATATCGTCAACTGGTTGGAAGTCTTGTATATCTTACTGTCACTCGCCCTGACATTGCCTATGCTGTTCATCAGCTCAGTCAGTTCTTGTCCGCTCCTTAGACTACCCATTACTTGGTTGTTCTTCGCATTCTTAGGTATGTCAAGGGTACTTTATTTCATGGGCTTCTTTTCTCAGCACAGTCTGCCTCCGTTTCACAAGCCTATTCTGATGCCGATTGGGCCGGAGACCCTACCGACAGACGTTCAACCACTGGTTACTGTTTCTTTTTGGGTAATTCTCTCATTTCTTGGCGTATTAGAAACAAATTGTGGTTGCTCTCTCCAGTGCTGAAGCTGAATATTGTGCCATGGCTGATGCAACTCAAGAACTTCTCTAGCTTCGATGGCTACTTGCTAACATGGGTATCTCTTCTCCTGTTGCCACTATCCTACACTGTGACAATAGGAGTGCTATTCAGATCGCTCACAATGATGTCTTCCACGAGCGTACAAAACACATCGAGAATGATATCCACTTCATCCGTAATCACATCCTCCAGAATACGGTTCGTCTACAATCCGTCAGTTCAGCTGATCAGACAGCTGACATTTTCACTAAGACTCATCCACCTGGACGCTTTCACTCTCTAGTTTCCAAACTCAAGTTCACCTCCCACTTATCACCTTGAGTTTGAGGGGAAATGTTAATGTGTTATATGGGTTTAGTCCCACATTGGTTGTGTATAGCTTTGCCTCTCCTATTGGCTTGTATAAATAGGATAGCTCCTTTTGTAAGTAAATCACACCATTCAATACAATTCTTCTCTTTGTATTGTCTCACTTCCTCTCTTAAATTCAACATGTCTAATCACATTTCTTATTAGCAGGTAATGTTATTATCCAGACGTGACCATTCATTAACGTCACCATGCCAAATGTATCAGGACCACAAATGATATATTCTACCATAACTAGTAAGCCTAACCATTTCAAGTTTTTAACTGTCCTTTGAGCATGCGCAAGCAAATCTGCCCCTTCTTTTACACATGGATGACAACAGCACATTCTTTCAACAATGCTGCTTATGTTCATGTTTTTTTCCATAAGGCGAGTTCAATGAATTAGACATTTAAAACATTGTTAGTTGGCATCTGGGTTTTATGGCCTTAATTTGAACTAGACCTACTTGTTAGATTGTGGATGTAATGTTAAAATCTCATGTTTGCATTTTCTGTTTGTGGATTGATATCAAAGCTTTGTTTAGCCAGTTTGGTAGTCAAGAAGGATATTCTCCTCCTTGAGGCATAAAACATTTTATCACGTGCTAGATGCAGTCTGGTTGCACTTAGTCCTGCAATCAAGCTAAGTTCTCTGCCAAAATAAATGTGTTTTTTTTTTTAATCTAGATCTAATTCTAATCATCTTCCATTTCATTTCTTTTTTTTTTCTTGTTAGTTCTTAGTTTTATCAACTATTCCAGGTTGCATTATTTTGGTCCTTTTCCCTCCCTTTGGAATCAAATGAAACAAAATTTGTTAGTTATGATCGAATTAAAGCTTAATTTTAAAGCTTATTAGCTTTTTAAACATAACAATAACAATTGTTTATTTTGAAATGATAGAAAATGTGAGGCATGTGAACACTAGCCCATAAAGAATTGTGAGATAAAGCATTTATGTTCTTTATGGCATCGTTTGGGTTTAGATTTAAGTAAGCTTAAATCATTTTGCTTAAATCTTTTCGAAGTAAAACTTGTTTTTATCATATTTAAGCAAGTTAATTTAAGCTTGTTTAAATCTGAATCAAAACCGACACCATATGTGATTTCTTTTTTATGTAGCTTAACCATTTGGCTAACAGAAGGTTAAACATATAAAAAAAATCGACTTTTTAAGAATAATCAAAAGTTAAAAAATATTGTGCAGTAGTAGATTTTAAAAGACTAAATTTGTTAGATGCAGAAGCTTCACAATTTTTTTATTAAACATGAAACAACTTTAAGTTTTATATCTCTTTCATCAAAATTTGTTTCAAAAACTCTTTTAACTCCAAACAACTGAAATTGAAGTTAGGCCAAACGGTACTTAGTGGGTTATGCTTAGGTTATTAGATTTTTTTTCCTTGATTAAAAATGGTATCTGAGGGCATAATTTTTTCATCCTTATATATATATAGATCTAGAGTACATTTTTGTATCTTTTGAGACCAAGTCCTTCGAAAATCAGGTGTATAAGAGGCAGATAGCAACACATTTTAGTTAGTATTTTAATTTATTGTCCAACGTCCCAGATTTTCAATGTGCCAAAGGGTTCACTATATCAGGACTTTAAGCTATAACTTCTTATATGAGTAAATAATTTTCATGTTGCAATTTGAATTAAGCAAGATAAATGTGATCGCTATGAATGTGAATGCTTTCCATGTTGAATGGACAACATGAGTGGTGGTAACAACTTGCTTACAAAGTGTTGCTAGTCAGTCACGTCTCACAAATGAATGAATCGCAAATGAGATCTATGTCTGAAAAGCATCCACACGAGTCATGACTGACGCTAGCAAACTCCATTAGTTATGAAAGTTCTTGATTAAACTGGCATGTTTGAAATTTTATTGGTAACATTGATGTAAATGTGAGACTCAAAAAATAGTATTATCAATAAAATTAATTAAAAATTAATAATAATGGTGACAAAATGAAATGAGGAGATGTTTAATACCATCATGGGTTAATTTTTTTTAATATATTTTAAACAGAATGAGATATGAGCCAACATTTAGCACTAAAATTGAAAAAGAAAAACATAAGTTTTTATGGAAAAGAAAAAACATATATACTACAAGACAAGTGGCAATTGTCAGCACTTTATTTCCGGCGCTGGACGAAAGTGCCGCAATATATTAACCGCCGGCGCTTTCTTGGTGGCACTTCGTTAAAGCGCCGCAATATTCAAAGAACATATAACTGCACTTAAAAGTGTCGTTATATGCGAATCTGATAACATATTCCAGCGCTTTTTTAAGCGAAAAGTGCCGAAATATGAAATGGGTTTCGAGCATATTCCGGCGCTTAAAAGCGTTGTTATATGCTAGAAATCTATTTCATATTCCGATGCTTTGAAGCACCAAAATATGAAATGAGTTTTGAGCATATTCCGGCGCTTTTAAGCGCCGCTATATGCTGGAAACCCATTTCATATTCCGGCATATTCCGGTGCTTACGAGTGCCAGTATATTTGACTTTCATATTTCAGCACTTCAAAGCACTGGAATATGATATAAAATTTCACATATTCCTGTCATTCCTTGCCGCACCATGCTTTGCCTAAAATTTTCTCTCCCTCTCTCTGTCCATTGCCGCACCGTGGTTTTCTGATGCAGGAAGATCCGAGTTAGATGATTCTGAGTTGTCAGATAGCACGTTGTTGGCACTGAGATACCATGAGTTGGCAGATCAGCGCAAAGATGGCAGGTGGACTAACTAGAACGGTTGGATTGCTCTGAATCTAAGGGTGGGGTTTACATCGTTTTACGTGCCACGGGCTCAGATCAGGCCCCGGAGGCCCTAGTCTGATTAGAAATAGGCCCTCGATCAAAACTCCGGCCTTCAATTTGGCCTTGAGTTTTTAGCCAAAAAACGATGTTTAAGCCTTCAATTTTGCAGTTTTCAGTTTTTAGGAAACTTTCCATTTGCAATTTCTTTTGTATTCAAGTCAGAATTGACTACAGTTAATTTTGCTTTAATTCTAACGCTTAATTTTAATATTTTCCATAGTTTTTCCCCAAATTCATATTTTCAGGGATTTTTGCCTTTTTTAGCTTTGACCTTATAAATAAGGAGGTCACGTACGGAAAAGGGAAGATATGATATTTTGGATTGCATAATTTTGAATTGAACATCAGAGATGTTTCTTTGTGTTTTTTTTTTTGGGTGATTCTCTTGTGTTTTTCCCTGTGAATTATCTGTTGAAACTAGCCTGCAGAATAATCGCTATTCTATCCTGTGTCAGTTGGTATCAGAGCTTAGCATCTTTCTGGGGTGAGATTTCATCAATTTCCATGGCTGGTGGTCGTGAGATGGAAGATCATGATTCCGATTCCAGTTTCGAAAACCCGCATCATAATCCTGCTCGATTCTGGGAGCACTGTGGTCTGGAGGATCGTTATGGAGATCTCGGTTTCAGAGTGGATCTGCCCGAGTTTTCTGGTATGTTACAGGCCGAAGGATTCATCGATTGGTTGAATGAAGTAGAGCATATTTTCGAGTATAAGGAAGTCCCAGATCATGTTAAAGTGAAACTGGTCGCCATCAAACTCAAAGGCAAAGGATCTGCGTAGTGGGAGCAGTTGAGGCACTCACGCGACCGACAAGGCAAGGCCAAGATCACTGATTGGGAGAGGATGAAGAAGAAGATGAAGGGTCACTTCCTTCTTTTCGGCTACACTCGAACCTTGTTTCAGCGACTTCATTCGTTGAGGCAAGGCACGAGATCGGTTGATGATTACACGAATGAGTTCTATCAATTGATAGCCCAGAATGATTTATTTAAGACGAAATAGCAGATGGTGGCATGGTATTTGGGGGGATTACGACAGCCCCTGTAGGATGTCCTCAGCCTTCACTCGCTGTGGACCGTTTTTGAAGTATACCAGCATGCACTTGCGGTGAAAAAACAGCAGAACAGGAGGCCAATGAACAGAAGCGATCAAAGTAGTCAGCCAGTTCGCCCTCAAGAATCTTGTCCTACCCAGTAGCCACCCCAGGGTAACTCTAACTCAAATATTAGATGTTTCAGATGTGGTGAACAAGGACATAAAGCAACTGAGTGCAGGAAGCCTGCTAGTTAGAAGGGCAAAAATCTTCAGATTGAGGACGACGTGGTAAACGAAACTGAGGAGATTGGAGAGCCTGTGTATGACGATGATGAAGATGGAGATGTGTTGTATGGAGATGGCCATGAGACTCTGGTCATTCGTAAGAGTCTACTGACCCCCAAGGGAGATACAAGGGACGATTGGTTGAGAACCAATATTTTTCACACGACTTACACAGTTGCAGATAAAGTCTGCAAGATGATCATTGACAGTAGTAGTTGCGAGAATGTAGTGTCTGAAGATACTGTCCAGAAATTACAGTTGAAGACAGATCGTCATCCCAAGCCGTATAAATTGTCGTGGCTGAATAAAGGCAGTGAGGTAACAGTAGATAGGGGATGCCTAGTGTCTTTTTCGATTGGTAAGAAATATTTTGATAATGCTTGGTGTGATGTTGTGTCTTTGGATGCTTGTCATGTATTGTTAGGCAGACATTGGCAGTATGATCGCAGTGTTATTCATGATGGGCAGAAAATTACATATTCCTTTAGCATCAAAGAGAAGAAGATTGTGTTGGCACCTCGTCGGGAAGGAACCACTCCTACCCCGATAGCCAATAATACTAATATGCTTTCTATGTCCAGGTTTTTAGCTGAGATTGAGCGTGGAGGCGTGGTCTATGCTCTGCTGCCTTGTGGGAATAGTGCGGTAGACATGAATCTATATTTACCAGCAGAAGTGCAGCAACTACTAGCAGAGTTTTCTGACCTGATGCCAGAGGATCTTCCTCCTGGGTTGCCACCTATGAGGGATATTCAGCATCAGATCGACCATGTTTCGGGGTCTAGTTTGCCTAATCGACCAGTGTATCGCTTCAGTCCCAAGGAATCTGAAGAGTTGCAGCGACAGGTGGTAGAGTTATTGGAGAGGGGCTATGTCCGTGAGAGTATAAGCCCATATGTAGTTCCTGCCCTGCTAGTGCCAAAGAAAGATGGCTCTTGGCGTATGTGCGTTGATAGTAGAGCAATCAATAGGATTACAGTGACAGGTTTCCAATTTCTCGCCTAGATGATATGTTAGACCAGCTGTCTGGTTCTAAGGTCTTCTCAAAATTTGACCTTAAAAACGGATACCACCATATCAGAATAAGGCTTAGAGATGAGTGGAAGACAGTGTTTAAGACGCAGCATGGGTTGTATGAATGGATGGTCATGCCTTTTGGGCTGTCCAATGTGCCTAGCACATTGAGATTTATGCATAAGGTTTTACGGCCTTTCATGGGGAAATTTGTTGTAGTTTACTTTGATGACATCCTCTTTTATAGCCCGACATGGGTGTCACATTTTGATCACCTCCGTGCTGTTTTTGATATGTTGAGGACAGAGTGCCTGTTCGTCAATCAGAAGGAGTGTTCTTTCTTCATTACTTCTACAAATTTTTTGGGTTTTGTTGTGTCTATTGATGGTGTTCATGTAGATCAATCGAAGATAGATGCGATATTGGAGTGGCCCAAACCGAAGACCTTGCACGATGTCAGAAGTTTTCATGGATTGGCATCCTTCTACCGGCGGTTCATCAGAAATTTTAGCACTCTAATTGTTCCTATCCCAGAGTGCCTCAAGGGATGTGATTTTCAGTGGTCCGAGAAGGTAGAAACCAGTTTTCAACTGGTCAAGTAGAAGATGACAGAGGCACCAGTTTTGGCACTTCCTGATTTTGAACAAGTGTTTGAGGTATGCTTCTAGGGCTGGCATTGGTGGTGTTCTGAGTCAGGAGGGGTACCCAATAGCTTTTTTCAGGGAGAAGCTATCAGGATCAAAGAAGAATTATTCCACCTATGATCTGGAGTTTTATGCCATAGTTCAGTCCCTGAAGCATTAGTGTCACTACCTAGTGCAGAGGGAGTTCATTCTTATCACCAATCATGAGGCCATGAAGTACATCAATGGCCAACACAAGCTGAGTAGACGGCATGCCAAGTGGGTGGCGTACTTGCAGGAGTTCACGTTTGCACTGAAGCACCAAGTAGGAAGTCTGAACCGTGTCGCAGATGCACTGAGCCGTCGTACATTACTTTCCAGCCATTTGAGGACTTCTAATGTCTTTAATATGAAACACCTGAGTCCTTGTTTTGTGGATTTCGATGAAGCTATTGTGAACTCGAGAACGAGGTCTTTCCAACCCGAGGCGACTGATGTAGGAGGATTCGAGTCAGATGATGCTGAGTTGTCAGATAGTACGTTGTTGGCATTGAGATACCTTGAGTTGGCAGATCAACGCAAATATGGTAGGTGGACTACCTAGAACGGTTGGATTGCTCCGAATCTAAGGGTGCGGTTTACATCGTTTTGCATGCCACGGGCTCAGATCGGGCCCAGGAAACCCTAGTCTGATTGAAAATGGGCCCTCAATCAAAACGCATGCCTTTAATTTTGCCCTGAGTATAATGGGTTTTTAGCAAAAAAACAACGTTTAGGCCTTCAATTTTTCAGTTTTCAGTTTTTAGGAAACTTTCCATTTGCAATTTCTTTTGTATTCAAGTCAGAATTTACTACCATTAATTCTGCCTTAATTCTAACGCTTAATTTTAGTATTTTCCATAGTTTTTCCCCAAATTCATGTTTTTTGGGATTTTTGCCTTTTTTAGCTTTGACCTTATAAATAAGGAGGCCACGTATGGAAAAGGGAAGATATGATTTTTTGGATTATATAATTTTGAATTGAACATCAGAGATGTTTCTCTATGTTTTTTTCTTTGGGCGATTCTCTTGTGTTTTTCCCTGTGAATTATCTGTTGAAACTAGCCTGCAGAATAATCACTATTCTGTTTGGCTTCATTTTCCTAATATTTTTTTCTCTCCCTCTATCTGGTTTCCTCCATTGTCGCGTTACTGTTACTGTAGGAGCTAAAATCACAAAGTTGAGAATCATTTTCTGTTGTTTTATTAGAGTTTTGATCTTTTTCTCGAAATAGTTATCTTGCCTTTTGAGTTTTGAAAATCCAATCAAAGTAGTTGGTTGGACCTGAATTTGCCTGCCCCAGTTGAAAATGGTTCCTGCTCTTCTCACTCTTGAGTCTTGACTTTGGATTTAAGGTTAGGTATTTGAAGATATAAATTGATTTCTTTTGTTGGGGATTCTTTGTTAAATTTGTACCTAACTTGTAACTTAGGATTAGTATATTTTGTATTACTGATATTTGACTTGTAACAAAAGGGTTCTTACTGGTTAGCTCCAAAATCATGAGACAAAAGAAACTTAATTGTGTTCCATAGACAAAATTAGGAAAACACCAACTCCTCTGGTTACTAATAAATTACCAAGTGAGATTTTAATAGATCTTCAGATTTTTATATCATATTTTTTCTAGCTGATAAATTTTAAGGTTATAAACTATAAAAATGTAGTCCAATAAATGACTAATTTAGTACTTTTAAAAAAAAAGACTAATTTAGTAGCTAAGTTCTGTTTGATTCTGGTATGGGGCTATTTGATCCATCTGGTTAATTTTCTAGTAAGAATTAAGAAATAAATGTGGTTCTGCATACCTTTTAGTTTAGTACTAAGATGGGTCTGTCTAGTACATTGCTAGTAGGCGGCAACCCGAGTAGAGGAAAACATGGGATTTGCTAATCTCTCATGAGGATTCAAAGCATAGATTTATAATAAACACTTCATTGAACTGTCTGCCCATTTTAACAAATAATATAAGTAGAGCAAATGTACAGAGTTGAGGACCATATATTTACCTTTGATGAGCAGTAATGAACAAATTATTGCAAAAAAGGCTTGTTTGATTTAAAGTAAGTAAGATATAAAGAAAGAACCCTTTTTTTTAAGGTTTCCAGGCCCCATCCTTTCTGCATCAGATTTGAGTGTCAATATATTTCTGTCATGGGACCTTGAGAAATAAAGTGAAAAAATGATAGAACATGCTATTTTTGTTTAATGTTGTTGCAAATTAGGAAGTAAATTTTAATTAATTGATTCCTGCATACCTGATATATAGATACAATGTAATTGAAAGGAAAACCCTGGTCAAATAATCACACTAGTAGGCAGAGACTATGCCTTAATTACTGCATCTGTATTCTGCAATTTCTCTATATAAAAATGGTTTCTTTCTACCATCACTTGTCATTAAAACTATCATTAGTGCCACAGAATGGACACCATTCAAATTAATTAAGTGGATTATTCTTACTATATACTATGACCTTTTTAACTTTTTAAGTTCTTTCTGTATAAAATATGAGAGTTATGGTCAGTTATTTATCTGTATGATTATATAATAGCTCATGTGTCCTTGCCTACTTTGACAATATTCCATTTTTTCAAATATATCTAAATCTTGGTAAACTTCTATTGATGCAAGCATCCACAGATATAGCTTTTGTTAACCTACCATGACTTTTGGGTTTTTAGATGTCTCTTTCATGTTAATGTCACTAATTTGCTCCGAAATTTTTGTGAACTTACAAAGGGTTAAAATTTAGAACATAATAGATTATACCAGTAGCAGTTTACATCCTAACTGAACTCTTCATACAAACATTAAGAGCTTGGCTTGAATGAGCGATGATTACTGGAATATGTATGAAGCCCCAATCAGATTGGTAATAGCAACTTGTAAACTCAGGGTTTGATTCCATTCTTGCATGTCCATAATTTTATTAATGTCTCATAATGTCGTAAATTTCTGTTTTAGTTGTATCATTGATTATTGCTTGTTTTTTAAATCCTATTTGAAGCACTTATTTGTTCATTTGTTCTCAGGTACTCTGAAGTTATTGATTGCTGCATTTGTTGCGACCCCTTGACCATTCCTATCTTTCAAGTGTGGTTCTTCTAATTCTTGTTAACTTTTAATGCCTTCTTGATAGTGTGAGATATAATCTGTTTAATGTTTTTATGTATACAGATTGCAAGATGTATAGGTAAAAAAATACCCCTCCCTCAGTTAGAGATAACATGTCAAACCAGTATGCAGCTGAGTCTTCACACCATCAAGAAGATATTCACCATGAGCATGAGTATAACCTTGATGATGATCAAGACTCGCAAAATGATTCTGAGACCGAGCTAATAACAACGGGAAGTGATCACAATGATACTGAACAATACGAGATAATTGGTAATTTTTGTATTATAATACATTCTCTCTATAACTAGTTTGATACCACATTTTTATACTAATTATAAAATTTATGTTTTCAATATATAGATTCTGAATGGAGGATGAGGAAGCAAACACGTGTCCTGAGAACCTCACAAGTGTGGTCCCTTGAACGTGGGGAAAAAATTGTGGTCCACTTCAATGCACGTCATCAACCTATTAAGAAAGGTGGCCAAATGTTAAGTACTTGGTTGGGTCTGGTTGCGAAGAGAGAGAACCTTTGTCCACTTAATTACATGGATTGGAAGAAGATCCCTTCTAGCTATAAGAAGGATCTTGTTATATTGATCTGGGTAAGTAACAACTTAATAACCATTGATTGCCTCCATTTTTTTTTTTGTTTTTGTTGTTTTCGTGGTGTTGTACATGCATAATCCCTAACACCAATAATGCTTATTTGACATCGATTCCCTTTCTTTGTGGTAGAGGAAGTTCCATTACCCTATGATTGAGGCGATAGATAACATTTTGTTGAGGATAATAGGGAAAAAATGGAGGGACTACTGATATGTGCTTAAAAGGGACCACGTGAGGAACAAAACAAAACAACAAGTTTTAAGCAATGATGTTCCAAAGGAGTAGATCAAGACCAGTGGAAGCAACTGGTGAACTACTGGTTCTCTGAGCCGAGTGAGGTTGTTTTAAGATAATTATGTTCATTTGGATTCTCATTGTTTCTATTTTTCTAATAATGACTGATTATTCAATTGGTTTATTACTGGTGTAGAAATATTCTACTATAGGGACAGTGGCACGTGAAAGACAACAATGTCCTCACACATCCGGTTCAAAGAGTTTTGCTAGAAGATGGGATGAATATGTGAGTTAATTTGCTTCATTCATCCAATCTTTCATTTGAGATGTAGTGTATTGAGTCACAATTTGAACTCTTTTCTTACATGGTAGGAGATGACACATGGGAATGAGCTCGAGCGCGTGGAGTTTTTTACTGAAACTCATAAACGCAAGGATGGGACTTTTATTGATGATGCATCACGATAATTTATGGTAAGTTCGCTGTACATTTGTTGGTTAATCAAAGAAGAAAATTGTATTTATTTGTCATGGTTGCCAAATGTTAAGTTGAGTTTATCTTTTACTATCCGAATGAGTTCCAACTTAGGTGAATATATCCTTGTCATGTTATTTTTAGGCGTGAGTCTTTGGACTTGAGAAAAAATTCTTTCGGTGGATGGCAAGGTTAGTAAATTAGGATGTGGACTTTTTTGTTTTGTTTGATTTCTAGATAGACAAGATCAAGGATGAGAATGACAAAAGGTTGATAGATTAGTGTATGTCTATGTTTTCTTTGATTGGTAAGAAGACAAGAACATCAATGTTAATAATAGCTTAAGGGATATCATAAATGATTTGTGGAGTGTTGGTCATTGTAAGGTTGCTTACTTCTGTATCCTCTTTGTGATCCATCTCAAAATTTTGAGAATGTATCCAAGCACGGTGTCCTGGAAATTCTGATATTAAATAGTTTTCTTAGTTTCTTTTGGTCAATCATAAATGATTTGTGGAGTGTTGGTCATTGTAAGGTTGCTTACTTCTGTATCCTCATTGTGACCCATCTCAAAATTTTGAGAATGTATCCAAGCACGGTGTCCTGCAAATTCTGATATTAAATAGTTTTCTTAGTTTCTTTTGGTCTTTAATTGACATATAACTTATGTAGTTTTTAAAGCTATGGTGGATGAGTATTATCCAGCTAAACGAATCTTTTTCTTGGGTTTATGGTTTGTTATGGCATGTCCGTTTGGGCTGCTGCAGTCTGTGGTGTTTGGTATGTAGTAGTGTTTGCATTGATGCATTTCATATTCTACTAATTCTCTATGGTAATGTGGCTTTAAGACCTACATTTTTATTTTTAAGGCCTAATCGATGCATTAATAAGTTTGTGACACTCAGCTCAGCGCATAACGTTCTCATTGGGGGCGCAGGTTTGAGTCTCCCGCATGACCATCTTTCTGTATTTTATTTCTTATAAAAAAAAAGTTTGTGACACATCAGTAGTGGTAGTGTCTTGTGATATAGGAATATAGGATAGAGTTGGGATCGTGTTCTGATTTGGACCAGCAATCACCAGCTCTATGGCAGTTTGTACCCATGTACTGGGGATAAGACATGTTGCCTTGAGTCTGTGATTGGAAGGAAGGTAAAGTGAGAGGGAGAGGGAGAGGGAGAGGGAAGAAAAGTATGCAGATAACATTTTTATAATGTTTGGTTGGAAAGAGACGACAAATCACTTTTCTCTGTAGAATTTTCTGGAATTATTTTTTTGAGCAGTTTTTGGAGAATTTTATGTTGCAATTCTGCCTTGATTGGTTTTGATTATAGCTGGGTTGTTTCAGCTCTTCAATGTCTGTTTTTTATACTAGAAAACCTGTTGTTTTCATAACAGAGCCACCCCCCAGCCCCACCCCACACTTGCACACACACATACAGAGTTGATGGTCAATTGGTAACTTTGATATATTATTGAAAGGCAAGACTTCGAGCCAAATGTCTCAGATTGATTAGTTATGTCATATTCAAGACTCATAACGATAATTTGGACAATACTTTTATGCTTTCATTTTTAATCTTTTACTATTTCAGCTGATTCCTTTGGCTCTTCATCTCTTTGAATATGTTGTATTGTTTGTTTTCCTATATGAATATGACCGTCTTATGGTATTTTTCAAGTTGTTTCAGAAGACTTCTTTCTTAACAAATCATTTACAGATAGTGCACTCGATTATTAATAGCTTCAAGTTTGGTTCATGATTTTTTTTATAAGTAAAGTCTGGTTCATGATTCTAATTAAACCAGGTAAACTAAAATTTAATGTCTTTCATACAAAAAAATTATATTCTAGTTCTTGATCTCACATACAGTTTCCTTTTTCTGAGGATTTACTATTTTGGCTTATCCAACAAAAGGGCTCTAATTTGTCAAGTGGAGCTTTATGAATTATGAGACATTGAACTGGCAGTTAAGTTCATGAAAACATTAGGTAAATGTCTAGAATGTTGTTTGAGACAATGTTTCTGTTGCAAACCAGTGTGATAGAAAAATTCTACCTGTTTAATTTTAACTTTTTGCAGTAGACCAATGTCTTGATTAGCATGGTCAAAATAGCGAGGATAATAATTGCTATAGGGTTGCCATTTTTCCTCAAGGTAGATATCTCTTTCCTGTGTGCAGTCTGTATGCTATTTACTTGATTGCATGATTGGGCACAACATTCTTAATCAAGAGCAGATTCTAAGCTAACAGAAGGAATAGCATCACTAAATTAATTCTTATCAATACATACCATACAAGGTAATACAAGCCATGTACTGTAACTGTTGTTGTGAGTGAATAGCAACACTTAAACGACTTAAAAAATGATCAATCGATTTGATAACATGTTGATGTTAGTGGATAGCCTACTAACCCTAAGGTTAGTAATCATATATATAGAAAACATAGTAGTATTTGTGTTTCCAATTTCTTTCTTATTTTCTGTTGAATCACTCCCTATCAGCATAGTAGTAATTATTTCAGAATAAGTGTTGCATCATTTGTCTTGTGATCAGATAAGTGTGCTTGGCTTTAAAGATAACATTGGTGTATATGTATTACTAAGGTTTTGAGATATGAAAGTACTATACATATTTCATTATTGTGAGCCCGTTAATTCTAAATTATGACGTCCCTTCTCATAAGCTCATTTGCAGAGCTGTTTTTTTCTTCTTCTTTAGATTACCACTGTCCTTTCTTAAAGTTCACCTTCACCTTGTTTCATCTTGTTAAGAGTTATACTTTGTTAGAAACATTATATCACTAATATGGTTTTGATTTTCTTCTGCCAAACATAGCTTCAAGAAATTGGTTATGAATTGGCTACATTGTTTGGATTGTATATTTGTTTTTCTTGTAGGAGGTTTTATGGAAAAATAGGGAAAATTCTGCCCGTTTTTCTATAAAATATGATAAGCACATTTTGTTTTATGTAAATTTCGCTGCAATTAGCTACTCAATATTCGGAGGAGTTTAATCTTTATTGTTTCCTAATTGTAGGTGACAACTGAAGCTCGTGTTGCTGAACTTGTTGCAGCTTCAGGATCCTCTGATGCTAGCAATAATTTAGCAATACAAAATGAAGTCTTCACTGAGCTTATGGGTGAATAGAGTTCCGGTCGTGTCCGAGGTCAGGGTTTTGGAGTTACACCCTCTGCTGTGTTTGGACTTTCAACTCAAATGAGGAATGATATGGGATACCATGGGGCTTATGCTGAAGAGATAAATAGTCTGAGAGCACAAATGGAAGAAACCAATCAACAGTATGCGCATCAGATTGAACAGTAGACGCACCAGATTCAAGAAATTACAGCTAAGCACGATGATCAAATGAACAGTATGCAATCCTAAATGGATGAGCTGAAGTCTTTACTACAACAATTGGTTAATAGAGGACCTCAAAATTGATGTCAAGTGTGATGGTAACTATGATTGCTTTTTTTTTTTTTTTTGTACATGAAATGACTTTTGTACTGAGTAAAAGAATTTTTATGGATGATGGTATATTTTATATATTGAAGAACATTTTGAAATTTTATGGTACATTTTATATATTGAAGAACATTTTAAATTTTATGGTACATTCTATTTATTGAAGGGTTCATTTTATTGTACAATATTAAACCAAAATAATGTGAAAAAAAAATTAAAGTAGTTATATATCGGCGCTTCTAAGTGTTGGTATATTTTGAAAAAAGGCTAAAATATACCGGCACTTAAAAGCACCACTATATAACAAGCGCCGGTATATTTCGGTGCTTGTAAGCGCCGAAAAAATAGGCACATTTTGGCGCTTTCTTTAAGCACCGGTATTTGCACTTCGACATCGCACATACCGGCGCTTTTCGCAAGCGCCGGAAATGCATATTTTGGCACTTTAAAGCGCCAAAATATGCACATAAAAAAACATCGGCGATAACATTTTATCTTGTAGTGAAAGCAAATGATCGATCTCCAAAATCAATTTTTGACATTATGTTTCTAGCACTCGGCGGTACAGAGAGAAAGTAAGAGAAGAAAAAAAGAGAAAAATGATAACATTTTTTCTAAAAAAGAGAGAAAAAGAGTAAGATGATTAATATTTTTTTTTCACATCAACAAATCACAATATTTTAAAATTAGAGAAATTGTTGGGTGTTACCTTATGTAGTGTTATTATTCACCTATTGGTAATCTGAAGAACTCCAGTGGTAATTTCAAAGAACTTGAGTGATAACGCAATACATTGGTACCACTCAAGTTACTTGGAATTACCACTAGAGTTCTTTAGAATTACAATTGAAGTTTCTCATATTACCAATGGACGAATAATAACATTGTATAAGGTTAGTAACACCCAGTAAATTTTTCTTAAATTGAAATGGTTGGTTTGTAAAAATTAAAATAAGTTATTTTTTATCAATTTTTTTTCTTTTGACATTTTTATAATCTTTATTGCAAGCATAATGAAAAATATCATTTTCCTACCAATAAATTGATAATCGTACCATAACGGCCATACCTTACACAAATCTATATCAATGCCCTAGGATTGGCTGAGAATGAGTTGAAAATTGGGACTCATATCCTCCAAACCATGTTTGGGACCAAATTCACCATGATAGAAATACAAATACAAGCACTTTCTTTCCCCCATGTGATTGAATATTGATGCGTGCTTCCCACGTCCTACAACAACCGTGGGCCGTGGCGCCTTGTGACCCTACAAAACTGCGACTCCTACTTGATCCCTTCACCAGCTTGTCGACCTATTTTTAGTATTATCACGTTTTTAATGCATTGATTTAATTTTGTTCACATTTCTGATTTTATTTTCTTTTTCTTTTTTCACATTTGAAAATTTCTGAGAAATATTATATTATTCTTGTGGGTGCAAACAATCTTATTACTTAGACATGTTTGATTTGTAGTTAATTAAGAAATATTATATATATTTTTTTAAATGTAAAATTTAGGACATGATTAGTGATTAGATTAAAATTTATATAAGACTTAGTTTTGATTTTATATATATATATATATATATATATATATATATAATCAAAACTAAGTCTTATATAAATTTTAATCTAATCACTAATCATGTCCTAAATTTTATATGTGCGTGTGCGTGCGCGCAATACACATTAATCACAACATATATTCCAAATATCATTTCACAATTAAACTCTTTCACGGTATCATAGTAAAGTTTAGAAGAAAAAAAAAACCTTATCCTCCCTCATCTGAAAAAACGTGCATGTGAAAAAAAAAATATTCTCACTCCTTTCTCTCTCTTTCGTTACGAAATTAAGAATTCATAAATTTAATTAGAAGTCACGTCGCATCAAACTTTGGACATGAAAATCAATCTAAGATACTTTTGATGTAAGATTCAGTATAATTCGTACTCGCATAATTACCAAACGATCACGTATGTTAAATAGGTTCAAATCATCACAATCTTCACCGTTTTAGCCTTTCGAACCCTCACAAACAGATGCAATGCCAAATATAAATTTGCACCATCCATTTTTCTCATTATAATTACTAAAGCTTCCATTAATTTTTCCCAAATCGACATTCCTAACTCCACTTTTGCTCACAAAATCAAAACAAAGGACACCTTCATGTGACCTAGGGCATGTACCCACAGGTTTGCTCCAATATCATTTATATGTTCACATTTTTTTCATGCGGTGTATCATGTTACCTAAGATTATCACGTGCTATAAATCTTTTAGGCCGTGAAGCAAAAAGATAGGTAACCGATTTAAGTGAAATCTGAACTTCCAAAGCCCATTTTTCCAAAACAATCCCAACAGACCAATTTGTTTTAGTTTTGATCACGTGGGGAATTATTTGCAGTTTTACTATTTTCTGTTCCCATGACAGGTTGCATGTGAAAAATTTAAAAAGAAACCCAAACCCCCTAAAAAAAGGTATTTTCTTATCAAAAGGGCAATCCTACTTTTTTTTAAACAATAAAATTAATAGAAGGAACCTTCATTTTAATTTAATTTAATTTTTAATATCTTAATTTTATGCTACTAAACTTAATGTAAGTTTTAAATTAAATTTTTCCCATTATTATAATTGACATTGTTCGGAGAATCATTTATTATAATTTCATATTTCATGTGTTGTAATGTAAAAAGACAAACATTCCGTGCAACATTCAGAACAATTGTGATTATGAACTTAACTCAATAATTACATTTTTTTTTTATGATGATGAGGCGATATCCTGAATTCGATTCGGGTTATTGTCGACATCTCACTTTAAAAAAATAAAGCAGCTTTACTCATAATAAATTGGATGATATTTGGGTTATTTTTATATAATATATATTATTGGTTTTCAATTAATTAAATATATATGTGTGTGAATATCAAATTAAGATGTTGCAATTTTTTTAAATGTTAAATCTAAACAGATGTCTCCAATTTATATCTTCTTAGTGAAAAAGAAAATGTCATTACCAATTATCCAAAAATAGACATGAAATACTATGAAATTAGTAGAAAAACATTTGTTAATGATGTTAATTACCTAATGGAAGTAGATTGGACTGACATCAAAATTAGGTTTTATACATTGATTATATTTAATTTATAATGTTGTTAGAGATAGAATGAAGTTGGATTATCTGCGTAAAGTATAAGTACATTTATCAGGTTTGATATATTGTAATTACAACTTGATCTCAATTTTTTTTTTTTAAAAAAAATAAAAGCTCATTCCAATGTTAAGAAATTTAACAGAATAATTAGAAACCGTAAATGTTTTTTAAACTATCTTCGTCACATACATAAACAAACATCTCACAACTCAACGAAATAACAACATAGATCCAATGTTACATGGATGTTTGAAAAGAAATTTTGTTAATTTCTACTTTGATAGTTAAGTAGTTATATACTTTAAATGTAGCCCCTTATGTCATTATTTAGAGAGAATGTTGTTTTTCAAAAACTTAAAATTAAATTGTGAGTGTTAAAAAACTTGAAGGATATAATTGTATTTTATTTTATTATTTAACACAATTTGCATGATTAATAAGTTTATTTTTTAAGCATATTATAGCCCAGTGATTTTTTTGGCTATATTGTATAAAATAGGAAAATAAAATCCATTTTTGCGTCGGGATAAAAATTTGAAAATTTTACTCATAACATTAATTAAGTATGTATGAACGTTATCAGTGAAGTTTCAAAAAATTATTAATCAATTTTTTATTCCGATATAAAAATGAGTTTTACATCCAATGCAAATAAAAATGTCAACAAAACATGACAATTTATGTAGTTAATTAATTTTTTATTTTATTTTGGGGGCAAATATTCATTAATAAAATAAATAAAAAGTAAAAGTTGAACTATGAAGTAAACAAAATGTAGAAAGAAAAAAGAAGAAATAAATGCCGACTCAAGCACATGCATGAATATGAAAGGACTGGAAAAGACAAATGCCAATATATATATATATATATATATATATATATATATATATATATATATATATATATACACACTAAAAGGTAGCGTTCGTTCGCTTAAAATAACGTTTTCTTTAAGTGCAACAATCTCCGCTGATAGGGTTTGTGTCGACTTCGTGTGCCTTACGTGTTTAACTCTCCTTTTTAAAGTCCCCAAAACACCAAACCTTCATATTTCTTTATTTTGCTTTTTCTTCTGGTTTTTTTGAGATCTGTTCTCCAGATTTTTTTTCATTGGACAATTTTGCCCTTGATCATCGACATGAAGAGAAACGGCAATTTGGAACTTCGTCTTCTTCCTTCTTTTGATTCTGCTCATCTACATAACATGTAAGTCCCCCCTCTCTCTCTCTCTCTCTTGCTTTTTTTTTTTCTCAAGAAATTCGTTTATGTTCTTATCGTAGAAGAAATTTCTACACCAATAATTAATAGAAAGAGAGAATTTATTATATTCCCTCTTCCTTGTTACTGTTCTTGTGGTGTGAAGAAGTCTTAAACGCTAGAATTTTTTCTGTTTGATTTTAATTCTCTTTTTAAGTGTTATTTTTTTTTTAATGTTATTTTCACTCAATGTAAAAATAACGTTTTTTATCGAATACAGATAAAAAATTTTCCTTCTTTATTACTTTTCTTGAGGTGTGAAGAATTTTTTCTGTTTGATTTTAATTATCTTTCATGTGTTATTTTTTTTAATATATTTTTTAATGTTATTGAAGGATGCAAGAGTTAATTGGTGAAAGTCCACGAAAGGAACAACAACAACTAACCATTTTCTACAATGGGAAGGTCTGCGTTTGTGATGTTACAGAGCTTAAGGTGCGATGTTACAGAGCTTAAGGTACTTGTGTATTTTATCTTTTTTTTTAATATTTATTAATCAGTAAAATTTGAGAATTAAATTTTGGTTTTGGGTTAATTATCGGTCTAGTTTGGTAAAAAATGTGCAATGTAAGAATATAGTGGCTTGGTTTTAATCTTATGTTGACAAATTGTTAATTAGTTAGTGTGTATATATATATATATATATATATATATATATATAATACGTGCTTTATTATATTTGATAGCATAGAATTTAATCATACGAGGATTTCATTGATAAATTAGAACTTCATACAAATTTCTTTAATTGTGGTTAAATCTTAAAAAATCTCCTCAGAAAAAAAAAATTTAAATAAACATTTCCCTTAGTTTTTTATTCGGATTTTAGTGCAGATTTGTGGTCACAGATCGATCCAAGGTGATACCTTTCAAAAAGTTTTGGTGATAGAAGTGTTTTATGGGTAGTTTTTTTTTTTTTAATTAGCAGAGTATTAGAGACCTGCTAAATCCTTTTGTTTTGTGAAAACTCCACACTAGGGCGTGTGCTTTACTGAAATTTCATTTTTCTGTTTTGCTCAATTGCTAATTGGATCTTTGTATAAGGGATTTACTCGATTCTGTTCCAATATTTTCATGTGTTTCGGCTACTGAACAAGACATCAGCTATTCTGGAAATTTTTCCATGAAAAAACTAAATAATAACGTGTTTGTGCTGTGCTGAAATTTCATTTTTCTGTTTTAATTCTGCAAGTCCAAAGTAACATTACACAACAAAAACATGTGCAAGCAACAAAGTAAGAATTATAGCTAAAAAGACAGGGTAAAAGCAGTATCAATTTATGAAAATAATGCTCATTTTTTTCCTTTAAAAAAAGTTCCAATTCTTTCAAGTATGTATTAACTATTGAATTTGAGATAATGATATTACTATAACTGCCCTTTTTTCCATCATTTTGATGCGCAATTAGGACCAAATACCATCTTTATAACCTGGGTACGATGCGAAGAGGGTCCCAATCAGTCACAATGTGATCGCGCGTGATCTCCTTGAGTGAGCGACAACCACTTAGTGCCATAGTTAGCTCAAACTCGTCGCGAAGCATCTGAAGTACTTTTCTAACACCAGCCTCACCTTCAGCAGCCAATGAGAACACCACTGGTCTTCCAATCTGAAAATTAATATGGAAGCATACCATCAAAGTGCTATATGAGCAAAAAAAAATAAAGCATTCTCAAATATTAAAAAGGCCATTAAAAATCATTATAATTTAATTTAGTGGGCCACTCATTTGACCTGCGGGTAAACCCGACCCGACCCAAAATTTTGTGGGCTGGGTTTGGTGCGGGTAATTTTTCAATGGGTCAAAAAATCAAAACCCATACCAAATTAACAGCTAAAAAAAGTGGATCCAACTGGGTTCGGGTCCAAATTTCCACCTTTACTTGTAACACATTATTTCATCATCACTTAGGCTTTACTTGGAAGAGAAGAAAAGTGGGAGAAAGAAAGAGAAAGAGAATGGAAAAAAAAAAGAAGATTGATGTTTTCTATCATAAGTTTGGTGGAAAACTAATAGGAAAGAAGAAAATGATAAAAAAAAAAAAAACTTATTTTAACTTCCACTTCCTAATCCATCAATTTGGAAGAATTGTAATTTGTACAAGAAACAATATAAAAGTGCATTCCACTCACTTTTCTATCCACTCTCTCTTCTATCCAAGAAAATGTAGTGAGGCAGGATATGTTTAGGCCATGTTTTTCTTATATACGTACAAATATTCCAGACACACCAGAGCCAATGCCTTAAAGACATCTGTTCCACGCCGGACCCCACCATCAAGAAAAACAGGAACCCGACCTTGTGCAGCTTTGACAACCTGCAAGATGGCTACATGAAATTCTTAAATCAGCATAGAACTAGATACAATTTTGAACGGATGCAAAAATTGATAGACATTTCCAGCATAGATTCAACATCAAGAAAATGGGGAGAACCCATTATGAAAAATTATTTTAGATTTCAGAATGTAATATATACGTACTGCCTAACATTGGGTAGCAATATTCCAGGAAGGAAAGAAGGAAATGCAGTTCGTGAATAACTATGAGGAAGAAATAGCTCATGATGAAAAAATAAAAGAAGACGAAAGCGATTAGATGTGAAATTACATAACTAAACACATTACATTGGCCGATGAAGATTTACAAAAAAAAAATGTAAAAAATTAAAGAAATTGTAAAATTTTGGTAACTTTAATAATGTGATTAGTTATGATCCCAATGCAAACCAAAGTACCTCTTCTAATGCCATAATAGTTGCAGGGACATAATCAAGCTGACGAGCTCCATGATTGAACACAATGATTCCTGAAGCTCCTGCTTGTATGGCTAGCCTCGCTGGATTATCATCGGAGAGTAGTAGAATTATACGAAAAAATTGTCAAGAAGTCGAGAAAAAAAATAAATCAGAAGGTAAATCATATCTTTATTTAGGAGGGAGTTCACTTACTATCCTCAGCAGTAAGTACACCCTTCACTAGAATAGGCAACTAGGTGATTGTTTGAAGCCACTTCACAACCTTCACCAGAAATCATTTTCTTGCCGTGGACGACTTAATTACATCTCCTTTTGTCTAATCACATTTCTTATTAGCAGGTAATGTTATTATCCAGACGTGACCATTCATGGACGTCACCATGCCAAATGTATCAGGACCACAGATGATATATTCTACCATAACTGGTAAGAGCCTAACCATTTCAAGTTTTTAACTGTCCTTTGAGCATGCGCAAGCAAATCAGCCCTTCTTTTACATATGGATGACAACAGCACATTCTTTCAACAATGCTGCTTATGTTCATGTTTTTTTTCCATAAGGCGAGTTCAATGAATTAGACATTTAAAACATGGTTAGTTGGCATATGGGTTCTATGGCCTTAATTTGAACTGGACCTACTTGTTAGATTGTGGATGTAATGTTAAAATCTCATGTTTGCAACTTCTGTTTGTGGATTGATATCAAAGCTTTGTTCAGCCAGTTTGGTAGTCAAGAAGGATATTTTCCCCCTTGAGGCATAAAACATTTTATCACGTGCTAGATGCAGTCTGTTTGTATTTAGTCCTGCTATCAAATTGAGTTCTCTACCAAAATAAATGTGTTTTTTCTAATCATCTTCCATTTCATTTCTTTCTTTTTTTTTCTTGTTAGTTCTTAGTTTTATCAACTATTCCAGGTTGCATTATTTTGGTCCTTTGCCCTCCCTTTGGAATCAAATGGAACAAAATTTGTTGGTTATGATTGAATTAAAGCTTACTTAATTCCATAATGAAAATGAATTTTAAAACTTATTAGCTTTCTAAACATAACAATAACAATTGTTTATTTTGAAATGATAGAAAATGTGAGGCATGTGAACAAGATGAACACTAGCCCATAAAAGAATTGTGAGATAAAGTGTTTATGTTCTTTATGGCATCGTTTGGGTTTAGATTTAAGTAAGCTTGAATCATTTTGTTTAAATCTTTTCAAGATAAAACTTGTTTTTATCAGATTTAGGCAAGTTAATTTAAACTTGTTTAAATCTGAATCAAAATCGACAAAATATGTGATTTTTTTTTTTTATGTAGCTTAACTGTTTGTCTAACAGAAAGTTAAACATATAAAAAAACCGAGTTTTTAAGAATAATCAAAAGTTAAAAAATATTGAGCAGTAATAAATTTTTAAAAATTGAATTTGTTAGATGCAGAAGCTTCACAATTTTTTTTATTAAACATCAAACAACTTTAAGTTTTATATCTCTTTAATCAAAATTTGTTTCAAAAACTCTTTTAACTCTAAACAACTGAAATTGAAGTTAGGCCAATTTCAAAGAAAATAATATTATCAATAAAGTTAATAAAAGTTAATAATAGCATTTAAGATGAATCTAACCATAAATTATTATAAATCGAAATTGTAGTGAAAAAGTGGACTGAGGAGATGTTTTTTTATGGAAAAGAAAAAAAACATATATAATTGAACCATACCCATAAAGCAAAATGATCAAAGATCTTCAAAATCAAATTTTGACATTATATTTCCAGCACTCGGCAGAGAGAAAGTGAGAGAGGAAAGGAAGAGAAAGATGATTACATTTTTCTAAAAAAGAGAGAAAAAGAGTTATACGATTGATTTTTTTTTTTTTCACATCAACAAATCACAATTTTTTTTAAATTAGAGAAATTATTGGATGTTTCTTACCTTATGTAGTGCTATTATTTATCCATTAGTAATCTGAAGAACTCCAGTGGTAATTTCAAAAAACTCGAGTGATAACACAATACATTGGTACGACTCAAGTTACTTGAAATAATTACCACTAGAGTTCTTTAGAATTACAATTGAAGTTTCTCACATTACCAATGAACGAATAATAACATTGCATAAGGTTAATAACACCCAGTAAATTTTTCTCAAATTGAAATGGTTGGTTTGTAAAAATTAAAATAAATTATTTTTTATCAATATTTTTTTCTTTTGACATTTTTATAATCTTTATTGCAAGCATAATGAAAAATATCATTTTCCTACCAATAAATTGATAATCGTACCATAACGGCCATACCTAAAGCAAATCTATATCAATGCCCTAGGATTGGCTGAGAATGAGTTGAAAATTGGGACCCATATCCTCCAAACTATGTTTGGGCCCAAATTCACCATGATAGAAATACAAAGACAAGCACTTTCTTTCCCCCGTGTGATTGAATGTTGATGCGTGCTTCCCACGTCCTACAACAACCGTGGCGCCTCGTGACCCTACAAAACTGCGAGTCCTTCTTGATCCTTTTACCAGTTTGTTGACCTATTTTTAGTATTATCACGTTTTTAATGCATTGATTTAATTTTGTTTACATTTCTGATTTTCTTCTCTTTTTTTTATCTTTTTTCTTTTTCACATTTGAAAATTTCTGAAAAATATTATATTATTCTTGTGGGTGCAAACAATCTTATTAAACATGTTTGATTTGTAGTTAATTAAGAAATATTATATTATTTTTTTAAAAATGTAAAATTTAGGACATGATTAGTGATTATATTAAAATTTATATAAGACTTAGTTTTGATTTTATATATATATATATATATATATATATATATATATATGTGTGTGTGTGTGTGCGCGCGCGCGCGCGCGCGCGTGAGTACACATTAATCACAACATGTAATAATTTAGTTGTTGTGAAAAACAATGCTTCTATTAAGTTATAAATGGAGATATATACAGCAGAGAGATCATTCTAGATCCTAAAGATCACGTAATATATGCTAAGTTTCCTATTCTATCTCATATTACAAAGGAAATAATCAAAACAATAATATACACAAAAGTCAATGATCAATTACTCCTAGAATCCTGTATATCTTCCTTAACACTCCCCCTCAAGTTGGGATAGATGTTAATCATTCCTAACTTGCTGAGTAAATTCGAAAATTGTGGAAAACCCAATGACTTGGTGAAGATGTCTGTTGGCTGCTTCAATGTAGATATATGGAAAGTCTTGACTGTTCCGGCCTGAATCTTTTCTCTTACAAGATGGCAATCAATCTCTATGTACTTGGTACGCTCGTGAAACACGGGATTGGAGGCAATGTGAAGTGTTGCTTGATTGTCATAGTACAACTTAACTGGCTGCAAATGATTAACTCCGAGATCATGCAAAACGTATTGTAGCCAAGTAACCTCATAACATGCCAATGCCATGGAGCGATATTCCGCTTCTGCACTTAATCGTGAAACTATGGTTTGCTTCTTGGTTTTCCAGGAGATCAAGGAGTCCCCAAGAAAGATACAATATCCCGTGGTTGATCGTCGTGTGTCCCGACACCTAGCCCAATCCGCATCACAAAAGGCATTTATCTATATTGGGATGTTTGCAGAGAGAAAAATTCTTTGTTCCGGTGTGTGCTTGATGTAGCGTAATACTCGATAAGCTACTTCAAGATGTGAGGTGCTGGTTTGTCCATGTATTGGCTAAGTATGTGGATTGCATAAACCAAGTCTAGCCGTGTGATAGTCAGATATATCACTCTCCCAACAATTCTACGATAGAAAGAAGGATCCTCGATGTTTTCACCTTCATTTCTGCTAAGTGACAAGTTCTGCTCCATTGGTGAATTGGTGGGTTTAGCTCCCAAATACCCTGCGTCGTCTAGAATCTCAAATCCATATTTGCGTTGTGAGAGGGCAATTCCCTTCTTGGATCGAGTTATTTCTATTCCCAGAAAGTACTTTAACTCACCAATATCTTTTAACTTGAATTGTTGCATGAGACAAGTTTTTATCTATTCAAAATCTTGTAAATTGTTCCCAGCCAGAATAATGTCATCCACATAAACAAGAAGGGCATTAAAAGAAGTACCACGGGTTCGGACGAATAATGAGTGATCGGATTTAGACTGATGAAACCCCGCATGTGTAAGAGCTATGGACAGCTTGATAAACCATTTACGAGAAGTTTGTTTGAGGCCATACAAGGACTTGTGTAGCTTGCATACGTGTGTCTCCCCCTTTCGTCTGAAGCCAGGAGTTAAAGACATGTAGACCTCCTCCTCAAGGTCACCATGGAGGAAAGCATTGTTTATATCAAGTTGATGAAGATGCCAATTCTGAGAGGCTACCACGGCAAGGAGTCATATAGTGACAAGTTTGGCAATGGGAGCAAATGTTTCACAATAATCGAAACCTTCAACTTGGCTGTAGCCTTTTACAACCAAACGAGCTTTGTAGCGATCAACTGTGCCATCAAGGTTAAACTTGATTTTGTATACCCATTTGCAACCAACGGGCTTCTTGTTTGGGGGAAGAGGCTGAAGAGACCAAGTACCATTGGCTTTGAGTGAGCTAAGTTCTTGCTCCATGGCATGTCGCCATTTAGGGTCCTGGACGGCTTGGGCAAAGGATGTTGGTTCTTTGACAGCTGAAATAGAGGTAGCAAAAACTTTGTGTGCTGCTGAGAGTCTATCATAAGTGATAACTTGAGATAAGAGATGAGGAATACCTTTGTTGTCAGTCAACACTGAGTGAGACGAGGGAAGGGACCGAGACGGCAAGGATGCTTCAATATGGTACTGTTGAAGATAGCTGGGTGTATGAGTGGTGCGTTGCAGTGTGGGGAAAGGATGCGGTAAGGGAGGAGAGCTTGAGGTGTTAGGTGAACCGGTTGAGGGCAAAGCATTGTCAGGTTCAGGTTCGGCTTCTGTTGTTTGAGGTGTTGGAGGAACGGGTATAGCTAGGTCGTGAGCATTGGGTGTAATGTCTGGACAAGGTATTGATGTCTGATCTTGTGCTAACGGAGGTCCCATACTAGTCCAGGTGTCATCGTAAACAATAGGTGATGTTGGGGAAAGCATGGGTGGTTGTGTGGCAGCGGAAGTAGGATAGGGAAAAATGTGTTCATGGAAGAGTACATCACGGGAGATGAAAATATGTCCTGTGTCTAAATCATAGACTCGATATCCTTTGGTGCCATATGGCTATCTGAGGAATAGACATCGGAGAGAGCAGGCGTCAAACTTACTAGGTCGACGATGATGGGTAGATGCAAAGCATAAGCAGTCGAAAACACGTAGATGCTCATATGTAGGTGGTTTATGGAAAAGGACTTCATATAGTGTTTTACCTTTAAGAACCGGTGTGGGTGTGCTATTGATTAGGTAAGTAACAGTGAGGATGGCGTCTCCCCAAAATTGTTTAGAAAGATTAGCTTGAAAAGTAAGGCACGGACGACATTAAGAAGATGACGGTGTTTGCGTTCGACGACCCCATTTTGTTGCAGGGTATCAACGCAGCTAGTTTGGTGTAAAATTCCTTTATCAGAAAATAGTTGGGTGATATCAAATTCCTGTCCATTGTCACCACGAATAATCTTTATGCGAAATGCAAATTGTGTCTCAACCATATTGATGAAAGTAATAAGAAAAGTACGTGCCTTAGATTTTTTGTGTAATAGATAAACCCATGTACATCGTGAAAAATCATCCACTACGGTGAGAAAATATTTTGCCCCATTAAGTGTTGGAACTTGATAACCCCCCCCCCCCCCAAATATCAACATGTATCAGTTCAAAATGTGATATTGTTTTAATAGAACTTAAAGGAAAAGATTTTTGAGCTTGTTTGGCAAGAGGACAAATGGAACAATCATTAATCGAAGAAAACCGTATGCTTTTATTAAATAAAGATAGAGCTTTCAGACTTTTATTGGAAAGGTGGCCAAGACGTTGATGCCAACGGTGAGAACTGGTGGAGACATCGGCTGAAATAGAATAGCACCCAGCATTCTTCTGAGTATCCAGGTAGTAAAGTCCTTTTCGCTCAGTTCCTGTCCCAATCGTCTTCCCTGAATGTTGGTCCTGAACAAAACAGAGGTTATTAGTGAAGGTTGCAAAACAGGAGGAAGTCTTAGTAAGAGTGGCCACTGATATTAAATTTAATTTGAAAGATGGAACACATAGCACATTGTGAAGTATGAGTTTGTCGGAAAACCATATGGTGCCTATATGTGTTACACGAGCAAGAGCATTGTTTGGTAAATACACATGACGATTAGTAACAGGTGTACTGGTAGTCATCGGTTTGGATGAGCAGACCATGTGATCGGTTGCTCCTGTGTCAAAGATCCAATGATTTTCTAAGCTAAAAACATTTGCTCAAGTTGCAGTACCTGAAAGATTGCTCACTGTCGAGGGTGAACTCACTTGATTGGCCATGCTACCTGACTTGGTCCGATCAATGAGAGCAATTAGATCATGATATTGTTCTGTTGTAAGTCTGTATGATGATGGTGATGCTTCAGCCTTATCTTATTTGGAATCAGCATAGTGAGCCTTGGAAAGGAAGCTAGAGTTTCCCTTTTTGTCTCCATGAGAAGTGGCCCTATTTAGTTTTCGACAAAAACCAATGGTATGGCCCTTGTAACGATAGTAATCACACTTGAGATGTGCTCGACAATTTTTGGTGGAGTGTCCCATGATATTGTAGCGATCGCACTTGAGGTGTACATTCTTTGGCGGATGGTTTTTGTTTGAGTTTTGTGATCCATCCTTGACAGCAAACGCAGCCGCATCTGGTGTTTTTCCCATGACCTGTGAAGAAACAACCCGTTGTTTTTCATCTTGAATAATAAGAGAGAATACCTTTTTCACTGCAGGCAAAGGCTCCATGAGTAAGATCTGTCCACGAACCGTCGCATAGACTCCATCAAGTCCCATGAGAAACTTTATGGTTCGTTGCGTTTGTTGATACTCTGGTAACTTTTTTGCCATGTCACCATCACAAGGTGGGGGAGGACATAACGCATCTCGTGTATCCCACAAGCCCTATAGTTTGGTGTAGTATTCGCCAATGCTCATGCCTCCCTGTACACAATCATGAATCTCTTGCTCAATATGAAAGAGATGTACGCTATTGGTTTGAGAAAAACGCTCCTTCAATTCATTCCAAAGCTCAAAAGCACTATCATTGTACATTACACTTTGTGCAATATTAGGTGAGATGGTATTGAGAATCCATCTCTTGATAAGAAGGTTGCAGCGAGTCCACTGTTTGATCTCCCATGCTGATCCAGAGAGAGGTCTGGTAATAGTATCGTCGATGAAGTCGTCTTTGTTTTTGGTGATGAGAGCCATGAGCATGGCATGACTCCAAACATGATAGTTTTCTTGTGTCAATAATTGAGTCACAAGGACCAAGCCGAGTTGATCCGAATGGTGAAGGTAGAAAGGGTCGCTCGGATCTTCATACCTACTTGCTTGAAGCTTGGATGCTTTGTGTTTCTCTGGTGTTCTCTCGCCATCCTTTGCCAAGGAAGCTGGTGGTGAAAGGTATGACGGCTAGGTTTTAGTTGTTTTGCAGGATGGGTTTCACTGCTCTGATACCATAATAATTTAGTTGTTGTGAAAAACAATGTTTTCATTAAGTTATAAATGGAGACATATATAAAAGAGAGATCATTCCAGATCTTAAAGATCACGTAATATATGTTAAGTTTCCCATTCTATCTCATATTACAAATAAAAGAATCAAAATAATAATATACACAAAAGTCAAGGATCAAACTCATAGAATCCCGTATATCTTCCTTAACAAAATGTCTTCCAAATATCATTTCACAATTAAACTCTTTCATGATATCAGAGTAGTAAGGTCTAGAAAATCAAACGTCAGGTCGCATTAAACTATGGGCATGAAAATCAAATTAAGATGCTATTGACGTGAGATTCATTATAATTCGCTCTCGCATGATTACCCAACGATCACGTACATTAAATAGATTCAAGTCATCACAATCTTCACCGTTTTAAAATTTCGCACCCTCACAAACAGATGCAACGCCAAATATAAATTTGTACGATCCATTTTTCTCATTCTAATTACTAAAGCTTTCTTTAATTTTTCCCAAATCAACATTTCTAACTTCACCTTTGCTCGCAAAATCAAACAAAGGACACCTTCATTTGACACATGCATAGGGCATGTATCAACAGTTTTGCTCCAAGATCATTTATATGTTAACATATTTTTTCATGCGGTGTATCCAGCAATAATCATGTTACCTAAGCTTTACAAACACATGGCTCTGTTTCGACATGGCACACAAAAACCTCACGTGACAAAATAGAACAAAGGAAGATTATCACGTGCTATAAATCTTTTAGGCCGTAAAGCAAAAAGATAGGTAACCGATTTAAGTGAAATCTGAACTGCCAAAGCCCATATTTCCAAAACAATCCCAACAGGCCAATTGGTTTTAGTTTTGATCACGTGGGGAATTATTTGCAGTTTTATTATGTTCTGTTCCCATGACAGGTTCCATGTGAAAAATTTAAAAAGACACGCAAACCACCACCGCCTAAAAAAAGTATTTTCTCATCAAAAAGGCCAAAAAAGACCAAGTTTTGATTGGTTAGCAATCCTAATTTTTTTTCAACAACAAAATTATTAGAAGGAACCTTCATTTTAATTTAATTTTTAATATCTTAATTTTATGCTACCAAACATAATGTAAGTTTTAAATTAAAATTTTCTCATTATTATAATTGACATTGTTCGGAGAATCGTTCATTGTAATTTCATATTTCATGTGTTGCAATGTAAAAAGACAGATATTTCGTGCAACATTCAAAGCATTTGTGATTATGGACTTAACTCAATAATTACATTTCATTTTTTTTTTTTATGATGATGAGGCGATATCCTGAATTTGATTCGGGTTATTGTCAATATCTCACTTTAAAAAAACAAAGCAACTTTACTCATAATAAATTGAATGATATTTGGGTTATTTTTATAATATATATATATATATATATATATTATTGGTTTTCAATTAATTATCAAATTAAGATGTTGCCATTTTTTTTAATGTTAAATCTAAACACACATCTCCAATTTATGCCCGCTTAGTGAAAAAGAAAATATCGTTACCGATTATCCAAAAATAGACACGAAATACTATGAAATTAGTAGAAAAACATTTGTTAATGATGTTAATTACCTAATGGAAGTAGATTGGACTGACATCAAAATTAGGTTTTATACATTTATTATATTTAATTTATAATGTTGTTAGAGAAAGTATGAAGTTGGATTATCCGCATAAAGTATAAGTACATTTATTAGGTTTGATGTATTGTAATTACAACTTGATCTCAAATTTAAGGAAAAAAAAAAAAACTCATTCCATTGTTAAAAAATTTACCAGAATAATTAGAAAACATAAATGCTTTTTAAACTATATTCATCACATACGTAAACAAACATCTCACAACTCAACGAAACAACAATATAGAACCAATGTTATGTGGATGTTTGAAAAGAAATTTTGTTAATTTCAACTTTGATAGTTAAGTAGTTATATAATTTAAATGTAGTCTGTTATGTCATTATTTAGAGAGAATGTTGTTTTTCAAAAACTTGAAATTAAATTGTGAGTGTTAAAAAACTTGAAGGATATAACTTTATTTTATTTTATTATTTAACACCATTTGTGTGTTTAATAAGTATATTTTTTAAGCATATTATAGCCCGCTGATTTTTTTGGCTATATTGTATAAAATAGGAAAATAAAATCCTTGGCTGCAAATTCAATTGTTTGGACTAAAAAACATAAACATGAAAAAATTCTTGTTTGCATCATGTATAAAATTCATTTTTGTATCGGAATAAAAATTTGACTGGTGATTTTAGAAACTTTACTCATAACGTTAATTAAGTGTATATGAATGTTATCAGTGAAGTTTTAAAAAATTATTAATTAAATTTTTATTAAAATATAAAAATGAGTTTTACCTCCGATATAAATAAGAATCTCACGTAAACATAACAATTTACGTAGCTACTTAATTTTTTTTTTATTTCAGGGTCAAATATTCATTAATAAAATAAATAAAAGGTAAAAGTTGAACTATGTAGTAAACAAAATGTAGAAAGAAAAAAGAAGAAATAAATGCCGACTCAAGCATGTGCATGAATGTGAAAGGACTGGAAAAGACAAATGCCAAAAAAAAAAAAAAAAAAAACAAAATATACTAAAAGGTGGCGGTCTTTTGGTTATCATAGGAAATTAGCACATTAAAATTTAAAAAATATGTCCCACGTGCTTAAAATAACGTTTTCTTTAAGTACAGCAATCTCCGCCGATGGGGTTTGTGTCGACTTCGTGTGCCTTACGTGTTAACTCTCCTCTTTAAAGTCCCCAAAACGCCAAAGACAACACAACAACACCAAACCTTCTTAACAACTTGCTCTCTTCATATTTCTTTCTTTTGCTCTTTCTTCTGGTTTTTTTGAGAGCTGTTCTCCAGATTTTTTTCATTGGACAATTTTGCCCTTGATCATCGACATGAAGAGAAACGGCAATTTGGAACTTCGCCTTCGTCCTTCTTTTGATTCTGCTCATCTATATAACATGTAAGTCCCCCCTCTCTCTCTCTCTTACTTTTTTTCTGTAGAAATTCGTATAAGTTCTCGACGTAGATGAAATTTCTATACCAATCGAAAAATTCTTACTTGCACCGGTATAAAATCGGATGAAAATTGTGGAGGTAATTGTTGGGTAACTTCATTAATAATGATTGTATAGAATTTCCTAACAATTTTTTACTCCCGGATCCAACTAAAAATTTCTCCTTCCTTATTACTGTTCTTGAGGTGCGAAGAAATCTTTAACGCGAGATTTTTTTCTGTTTGATTTTAATTATCTTTTAAGTGTTATTTTTTAATATATTTGTTAATGTTATTGAAGGATGCAAGAGTCAATTGGTGAGAGTCCACGAAAGGAACAACTAACCATTTTCTACAATGGGAAGGTCTGCGTTTGTGATATTACAGTAGCTTCAGGTACTTGTGTGTTATTATTTTTTTAATATTAATTAATCAGTAAAATTTGAGAATTAAATTTTGGTTTTGGGTTAATTATCGGTCTAGTTTGGCAAAAAAATGTGCAATGTCAGAATATAGTGGTTTTAATCTTACGTCGGCAAATTGTTAAATAGTTAGTTAGTTAAGAAAAAACTGAGTGGTAGTTTTATATAAATTTCATGAGTTGAATATATATATATATATATATATATATATATATATATATATATATAAAATAAATACGTGCTTTAATATATTTGATAGTATAGAATTTAATCATAAGAGGGGATTTCATTGATAAATTAGAACTTCATACAAATTTCTTTAATCGTGGTTAAATCTTGAAAAATCTCCTCAAAAACAAAAATTAAAAAAAAAATTCCCATAGTTTTTATTTAAATTTTAGAAAAAAAATAAAAATAACACAATTTAACAAAACTAATTGAAAAAACCCGGGTTTTAAATATTTTTTTCTGTATCCATATTTTCATTTTCTTCGCCATTTTTCATAATCAAAATATAATAACATAACTTAATTAAACATTAGTACTTGAAATCGAGTCATGAACTATAAATTTATCCCTTTTGCATTATTTCGAAAATGTTTTTCCTTCCTGAGTGAGAGTGCTTGTGATCGAATCCCGGGTTTGAAGACTTATCCTATTTGCATTCTTCAAATTTAAATAAAAGTTTACCGAATTCTACGTGTTGTGTTATGGTTCAATTAATTTTTAATATTCCATGATACCACATCTCATATATAATTTTCGCAAAGAGTTTAATTAGTAATTACTTTGGATTCATGAATAAAATGTAGTATTAATGAAATAATTAGCCATGTTTTAATTAATAAATTAGCATGTCCACAATTAAAATTGCAGGCTAGAGCCATTTTGTTACTAGCAAGTAGAGAAATGGAGGAGAAATCAAAAACTCCAACGGCTGGATCGGTGTCGGCTTCACCAACTCTTCATTCCCATCAGCTCTACAGCCCTACTGAACTTTACATGAAGAGATCACTGCAACGGTTTCTCCTGAAGCGAAAGAATAGGATCCAAGCTACTTCCCAATATTGATCATTAATTGTTATGATTAATGTTAATTTATTATATGGGCTTAGTCCCACATTGGTTGTGTATAGCTTTGCCTCTCCTATTGGCTTGTATAAATAGGATAGCTCTCTTGTAAGTAAATCACACTATTCAATACAATTCTTCTTTTTGTATTGTCTCACTTCCTCTATTAAATTTCAACAATTAAAATAAAATATTTTAAATTGATTTTAATTAATTAATTAATATATTATGGAGAAGATAAATGATCTTGGTAGCAGCCCTAGCTAAGAACAGAGTAATCATATTTTGTAACAGGAGATGCTGCGGGGGTATTTTTGTAAATTAATTATTTATTGAATGTTTTGGCTTCATTCACTGCAAATTATATTTTTTATTAATTTAAATTGATTATTACATGCTGCACGTATGCCAACAAAGTTTAAAATGTTTTAGATTTGCTCATAACTGTATTGATAATTTTAAAGTATTTTATTGACAATATTAATATAGATGTAGAATCCAAAAATTAATGTTACTAGTGAAAGTCTCCAAAATTACCAATAGAGTTCAAACAAGTCTAAAACCAATGTTTTAAAATGTTTTAGACTCGAACTAACTAAAAATTTCTCTTTATTGTGTCCTTCACTTTATCGTTGTCCGCTATCAAGTAATTATAAAATTAGTAATTAAGGATCCTAAAGTAAAACAATGATAATAGTTAATTATCAAAGTAATTAACCACACAATCTCATTGGATAAGCTTTTTTTTTTTTTTTTTTTCTAATGGAAACTGATTTAAAAATTGTCATTAAATATGAACTCGAGCACACTGAAAATTTTTCTTTTAAATTTCAAGAGCTTCTTAATCCAATATTTTTGCCACCATACGTCAAAATTTTTAAGTATGGTCGCAATTGTCCTTGCCAAAATCTTGAATTCAAGCAACAAAATAATTTTAGGTGGTAGAATAGTTCAACGTTTGGTCACGTATAAAAATTTAATTATTTGTTTTGATGACGACTTAAAGTTAAAAAGCGCATTTTCTGTCAAGATTTTGTCAGTCCTTGCCAAAACTCCGTCAACAAATACCTAATTTCTTGTAGCGAAAAAGTGTTCCACTTGCGCTGTTTGAAATTTTTACTCCATTTTCTCCATTAATTGATCTAATCTAGTTTACTCTCAAAGTTTTGAATGATTGAGTTTTCAAAGTTTGTTATTTTCATCATTTTTTTGGAGTTGTTAGATATCCACAAATTTTTATTATGAATAAAAAGATAAGAGACGAGATTAGATTAGAAAGATAAAATTACGAGTTGTTTATTAAACGTGTTATGCATGTTATGTCGTATAAAATATTCAATTTTCAACATAATTAATTAATTATATTATATTCGTATCAATTCAAACAATGATATATCTAACTTTTGATATGTCATAAACACACGTTAATACAAATTACCACCCTCTTGAGAAAGGTGTTCACTCATCCTAAAAAAAGAGAAAAAAAAGGAAAAAAGAAAAGCTCTTATATGTGTTTTTCGGCTTCAATGGTTTTCTGTTTTGGGCTCTATGGGCTAGAGTTATTATCATAGCTTACCAAGCACGTATTCATGGGCTTTTGTTCTTAATATTTTTCCCAAAATAAATCATAATCGCATGAATACTATTGAGGAATACCATCAAAGAGTTAACAAGTGGAGATACTACACAAACCTCATTCCATGTACCACATAGTTCAATTTTTTTGCAACAATTAGCTACGACCCATTTCGTGCGCCGGCCATGCCATGAACACAAACTTGGATTTTCAAGTAAACTATTAGTTGAATCAAATTTGTTTTTATGTTTAGTTTCAATTGAAAATTAATTTAATTTAAAAAAATTGTTTATAAATTGAAGATTACAAAGCAACACATTGCTTACAAACAATACACACTACAGAGAATTCACTCCTGATATTTAAAACACCATGACAAAAATGAGGATGTCAAAAGTGCAGCATAACTCCTCTTACGGTGTTTATTTTATGATTAAGAAAGATTAAAAAAAAATGGCAGTTTTTTTTTTTTTGATTTGTGTGTGAATATTTATCCAATTTTTTTTTAGAATGTTTCGATAATCTCCACTTTTAATCAACACGATGTAAGTGAAATTCATGGTCATTTGATCATCCCCATCAAGTAAGCAGTGCATGAATTCCTCACAAGTGAAGAGAAGCAGAGGAGCTCTATTGATGTGGAAGTAATCGATCCTTTGCTTCATCGGAAGAATTTAATTCTGAAGAGAATGGACCTGAAAAGTACAACATTGTATATGTTGGTGAGAGGCTGGAATTCAGTTGTCAAAGATAATCAATTGGCGAGAGATGATCTCATTCAGCTGGAATTATAATGGATTGTTATAATTATCAATGGTCAATCACTTGTGCATCGAGTCACCAACTTATTTTCCACTAGTTATCTTGTTTATTGATAGTTATGTTACTTGGATTTGAGTATAGGTGTTGGACACGTACTTGCCAGACTCATTTATTTATTTTTTTGTAAATTTTACTGCAATTTAGTGTGTGCAAGTGTTATATCATTATCCGAGTGTTGAGAGTTCGACACGGGTATGGTAAAGTAGAGTGAAAAGTCTATCTAACATAGATTGTTTAGTGATTTTGGCTTGTTTTTTTAACATCTAGATCTGTCCTTATGATAAGCATATGCTTGATATACAAAATCAACAGTATATCATATGCAGCAATGAAATTTCCCATTTAAGTCCCTGAAATCTCCACCTCCTCAGCTCTACCAGAATTTCTTATTGAAGCTCCAAACAATAGAACTGTAATAGCTAGCCATTCTGATTTTTAGAATGTATAAATCGATGCCCAAACTAAATCTAAATGAAAAAAAATAGAAAAACAAGACAAGGCATCATATATAGGAAAGATACAAACATTCAGGAAGATGAAACCTTGATATCAAGCAGTTCTAGCGTAATCATGATTCATGACGAACTGCTTAAGCAGAATTTGCCTTTGAGTTGATATCTCTCGAGAAACTTTTTGCATGAGAATGTTATTTTCACAAAAGAGACCAGTTTTTCTGCTACAGCTTGTTTCTTAGGAGAAGATAGACGCTGGTCCAACCCATTCTTCAATAGTAAATGATGAAATTTTGTGGCCATTCTTCAAAAGAGAGAATATAGTGGCCAAAATAAGTTTTTACTTGGCATGAGAATGCAATATTCCATTCTTCAAAAGATGTTGGACTCGTGTATTTTTTATAAATTTCCATAAATTTTCTTTTAGTTTGAAATGTTCAAGTGTTATACCATTATCCAAGTGTCGAGGGTCTGACACAGATACGGCAGAGTAAATTAAATGGTCCATATTACATAGAATATAATTGATTTGTTTTACTGACAGAAAGTTGCTCAAATACAAGCTTAGCCGTGAAAATTTGTTTTTTACACTGACAATGTTGATTCAACACATTCATGGCTTCAATATTTTATGACAAATGATAGAATTTGGCAAAGAGATTTATTTATTTTTTCTCCATATTTCCTAGAGTTTATATTGATTAGCCGAGTATTAGAAACTCACTAAACACTATTTTTCAGGATATCTGTATAAGAGAATTTCTTGTCCCAAAACAGAATTACCTCAACTTTCAAAAGGTAAAAAGAAACATAGAGCAGTAAATGAAACAGAGATCTTAAGCATTACTAATATAAGAAAATATGCAAATATAAGTCATTGAGACTGAATTAAGTAAAAGGAAAGGGATAGACTGCAAAGTTCAAAATCTAAATTGAAGAAAAAAAATAGAAAAACAAGACGTACAACACATAAGAAAGGTGCAAAGGACGTTTAGGAAGATGAATCCTTGATATCAAGCACTTCTCCAAGAGTAATCATGATGGACTGCTTCTGCAGACTTTGCCTTTGAGTTGATATCTCTCGTGAAACATGTTGCATGCTTGGCCGGTTTTGTGGGTTGGGATGCAAGCATGAGAACGCTATTTTCACAACAGAGACAAGTTTTTCAGCTACTTCTTTCTTAGGAGAAGAGAGACGCTGGTCCAACACATCCTTCAATAGTAAATGATGAAAATTTGATAATGAGGATGACAAAGACGATGATGAGAGCGATGAGATGAGATCGGCTGGATGTCTGCCCATCATTATTTCTAGTGTCACCACTCCAAAGCTATAGACATCACATTTTTCATTCACTTCCATCGTGTAAGCAAATTCTGCAAAGAAAATCAGTAATCAACATTGATTTTGGATTATTTTTCATTTGATCACCAATAATTATAGATTATTACTAAATAATCTGCACAAACAGAAGGAAAGAAAAAAAGAAAGAAAAAAAGAAAGAAAAAAGGAATTAACCTGGAGCCGTGTATCCAAAGGTGCCTGCAACAGAAGTCCAATTAGATGAGTGAGGCCTCAGAACCCTAGCTGTGCCAAAGTCAGAAACATGAGCCTCATAGTCTGAATCCAACAAAATATTATTGCTTGATATGTCTCGATGAACTATAGGAGGTGAGCAATCATGATGCATATACGATAAAGCACTTGCCATGCCTTCAACAACCGTCACCCTTTTAGTCGAATCAAAGAATGTCACTTGTTTCTCATTGCAGAGCATATTTTCCAAGCTTCCTCCTTCCAAGAACTCATAAACCAAAAGTGAGAGCTTAGAATGGGAACAAAAACCGTAAAGCTTGACAATGTTGCGATGGCGTATTTCAGTTAAAGCATGGATTTCACTTGCGAATGATTTTTGATTGACTATGCCACTATCTACCAGTGGGTGTAGCTTTTTTACAGCAACAACTTGTCCTGCTGACAACTCAGCTTTGTAAATGCTTCCATATCCTCCCACTCCAATGCAATGCTTGTCGTCAAATTCTTCCGTTGCTTCGATTATATTTTCATACACCATTCTCCCATCATAACTCCAAATTACAAATAAATTCTGAATTTCTGCTCCTCTATGCTCATCTCCTCTAGTTCTCCCTCTTCTAATGGCATAAAAAATTCCAAGAATGGTAAATGCAAGAAATAGTGTGCATAAGAATGGGGCTACAATGGAAACCATAACTCTTTTATGACCTTTGCGATATAGATTGCGACTAATCAAAGTGAGGCATGCCTTCAAACCACTGGCATTTCTGCATAAGTCTTTGTTGTTCATAAAAACCTTCGCTGGAGCCTCTCGAAATGCTTTATTGTTTGGAATTAGACCCTCCAATCGATTATAAGAAATATCAACTGATGTCAAGCTTAATATATCATCAAAATTTGATGGAATTACTCCAGAGAGCTTGTTGTGGGAAAGGTTCAGCTTCTCTAATCTTTTTAATTCCTGAACTTGTGATGGAATCTCTCCCGTCAAGAGATTTTGGCTGAGATCAAGGTTTTCAAGAGAATGCAAATTGTTGATCTGAATTGGAATACCTTCCTTAAGTTCATTCGCGCTCAAGTTCAAGTAAATCAGTTTAATGCATTGTCTCAGTTGGCTTGAGACAGAGTCGCTCAGATTGTTAGCTGCCAAGTTAAGCTGTTCTAGATTTGACAATTTTTCAATTTGTAAAGGAATGTTACCTGAAAGTTTATTACCATCCAGTGAAAGGAAGATCAACAACGTCAAGCTTCCCAGCTCCTCTGGTATCTCTCCAAATAGATTATTAGAAGAAAGGTCAAGTGCTTGTAGTTGAATTGCCTTTCCCAGATCAAGCGGTATCATACTCGAAATATTGTTGTTGGAGATTTTCAGGCTTGTCAAATTATGACAATGACCCCACTTCCATGAAAGTTTGCCAAAAAATTGATTGTGGATCAGATCAATGTAGTTCAAGTTGGGGTATATGCCAAAATCTTCTGATAAATTACCAGTCAATTGATTTCTTTCGAGCCTTACTCTGAATAAGCTTGTGCAGTTTTTCAAGCTTCTAGGGATAAGGCCTTTTAAATGGTTGCTAGATGCAGTAAACCTTTCAAGTAATTTACCTTTGCATGTCTTGCGGTAAATACCCTGTGAAATTGTTGTCAAATAATTCCAAAAATTTCATCTGAGTAAGATTGTTCATTTCCGAAGGGAAAGGACCACTAGGTTTGTTTTGACCCAAGCCCAAACTCGATAGGTTCGTCAAGTTTCCAATAGAGGCAGGGATGTTACCTGTAATATTGTTACTTGATAATTCAAGGTCATTGAGAGACCTTAGCATCCCAATTTCTCTAGGTATGGAACCAGAAAGTTGGTTGTTGTACAGGTACAAACCTGATAGATTCGTCAAGTTTCCAATGGAGGGAGGGATATTACCTGTAAGAAGGTTTCTGTATAATGCAAGCATATTGAGAGATCTTAGCATCCCGATTTCTGGAGGAATGGAACCACTAAGTTGGTTGCGGAACAAATTCAAAGTCGATAGGTTAGTCAAGTTTCTAATGGAGGCTGGGATTTTACCTGTAAGACTGTTATTTGACAATTCAAGGTAATTGAGAGACCTTAGCATCCCAATTTCTCGAGGTATGGAACCATTAAGTTTGTTATTATACAGGTAGAGAACGGACAAGTCTCTCAAGTTTCCTATTGAAGCAGGAATTGAACCTGAAAGATCATTGTCACACAAATAGAGATTAGAAAGAGACCTAATGTTTCCAATTTCTGTGGGAATATTTCCAATGAGAGGATTAGCAGACAAGTAGAGATAGGTCAGATGGGTAAGGTTAATGATGTTTGGGGGAATGGTTCCGTAGAATGAGTTGTTGACCAGATCCATGCTTTTAAGGTTTTTGAAAGACGAGAAGGTGAAATCACCAAGTGTACCTGTCAAACCAGACGATGAAAGATTTAATTTGGTGACATTTCCAAACTCGTCGCAACCGATCCCATACCAATTGCAAGGATTGATCCCGACCTAAGAAGACAGGACTTGTTGGCTTTGGTTGTCAAGGCTGTGTTTCCATTTTAGGAGAGCCTATGCTTCTTTCCCTCCTCTTCCTGCTACTAGTTTGTGTCTAACAGCAGGAGCAAAAGAAGTTATTTCAGAAGAAGCAAAAACAATGATATTTGAAGAAGAAAGAAAGATGGCGATGAGGAAGTGAAAGAGTTTGGAAGAAAATGAGAGTAGATTCTCTAATAAGGGTGTCATGGCTTCAGTTCTAAGAGTATTGAAACGTTTAGGCTTTTAGGATGAAGAGATTTGCCTGCACGGAGATGGAATATTTATATGAAAAGAAATGGAAATATCAGAGGTTTCTGTCGTGTTTTTTGGGCTTCACTAGTAGTCTACCTACTAATATTTATCACAGTTCAAAAAGTTTTTGTGATACTTTTCAATTTTTATCAACTACATGGAAAATACCAAATGTACATTAATTGATCAAGTTGAGGTGGGATACCAAGATTTGACCTCATCTTCAATCTCTTATCTTTTAGGCACAAATACAACTATAACGGTTTAACCTCTCGCTTAACACAATATTGTCTGTTTTGACACACCATGCACCATCGCTTTAAAATGTGATTTCCAAGTGTAGGTAATAATCACTTAAAAATAGCTAGTGCAGTCACTCCATCTCTACCCGATGTAGAATATCACAACTTGACCCATCTTGAGGTGTCACGATTGACCATTAGTCTTTCAATATGAAATGTAAGAAAAATAAATTAACTAGGCAAATATATTTGTCAACCATAGTGGTTGGGACTAAAACATCAAGGGACTTGAACGAGTGATTCAAATTCAAAGAGGACTTATTGTGATAGGAGCATTTTAGTGATTAATTATGTGGGAATTCACTAGTGAAGACATTTTTGATAGAAAGTTGACCATTTCATAGGAGAAGTTAGGATTCATTTAGGAAGAGAGAAAAACAAAAGGAAAAAAAGGTGGGTGAAATGTATTTTTTTTCTTGTTTATTAGAGAAAAAAGTAAGAGTGATGAAAATTAAGGGGATTGATGTTTTCCTATTACATATACAAATCATCTGAGTAAGATTGTTCATTTCTGAAGGGAAAGGACCACTAAGTTTGTTTTGACCCAAGCCCAAACTCGATAGGTTCGTCAAGTTTCCAATAGAGGCAGGGATGTTACCTGTAATATTGTTACTTGATAATTCAAGGTCATTGAGAGACCTTAGCATCCCAATTTCTCTAGGTATGGAACCAGAAAGTTGGTTGTTGTACAGGTACAAACCTGATAGATTCGTCAAGTTTCCAATGGAGGGAGGGATATTACCTGTAAGAAGGTTTCTGTATAACGCGAGCATATTGAGAGATCTTAGCATCCCGATTTCTGGAGGAATGGAACCACTAAGTTGGTTGCGGAACAAATTCAAAGTCGATAGGTTAGTCAAGTTTCTAATGGAGGCTGGGATTTTACCTGTAAGACTGTTATTTGACAATTCAAGGTAATTGAGAGACCTTAGCATCTCAATTTCTCGAGGTATGGAACCATTAAGTTTGTTATTATACAGGTAGAGAACGGACAAGTCTCTCAAGTTTCCTATTGAAGCAAGAATTGAACTTGAAAGATCATTGTCACACAAATAGAGATTAGAAAGAGACCTAATGTTTCCAATTTCTGTGGGAATATTTCCAATGAGAGGATTAGCAGACAAGTCGAGATAAGTCAGATGGGTAAGGTTAATGATGTTTGGAGGAATGGTTCCGTAGAATGAGTTGTTGACCAGATCCATGCTTTTAAGGTTTTGGAAAGACGAGAAGGTGAAATCACCAAGTGTACCTGTCAAACCAGACGATGAAAGATTTAATTTGGTGACACTTCCAAACTCGTCGCAACCGATCCCATACCAATTGCAAGGATTGATCCCGACCCAAGAAGACAGAACTTGTTGGCTTTGGTTGTCAAGGCTGTGTTTCCATTTTAGGAGAGCCTATGCTTCTTTCCCTCCTCTTCCTGCTACTAGTTTGTGTCTAACAGCAGGAGCAAAAGAAGTTGTTTCAGAAGAAGCAAAAGCAATGATATTTGAAGAAGAAAGAAAGATGGCGATGAGGAAGTGAAAGAGTTTGGAAGAAAATGAGAGTTGATTCTCTAATAAGGGTGTCATGGCTTCAGTTCTAAGAGTACTGAGACGTTTAGGCTTTTAGGATGAAGAGATTTGCCTGCACGGAGATGGAATATTTATATGAAAAGAAATGGAAATATCAGAGGTTTCTGCCGTGTTTTTTGGGGTTCACTAGTAGTCTACCTACTAATATTTATCACAGTTCAAAAAGTTTTTGTGATACTTTTCAATTTTTATCAACTACATGGAAAGTACCAAATGTACATTAATTGATCAAGTTGAGGTGGGATACCAAGATTTGACCTCATCTTCAATCTCTCATCTTTTAGGCACAAATACAACTATAACGGTTTAACCTCTCGCTTAACACAATATTGTCTGTTTTGACACACCATGCACCATCGCTTTAAAATGTGATTTCCAAGTATAGGTAATAATCACTTAAAAATAGCTAGCGCAATCACTCCATCTCTACCCGATGTAGAATATCACAACTTGACCCATCTTGAGGTGTCACGATTGACCATTAGTCTTTCAATATGAAATGTAAGAAAAAAAATTAACTAGGCAAATATATTTGTCAACCAGAGTGGTTGGGACTAAAACATCAAGGGACTTGAACGAGTGATTCAAATTCAAAGAGGACTTATTGTGATAGGAGCATTTTAGTGATTAATTATGTGGGAATTCACTAGTGAAGACATTTTTGATAGAAAGTTGACCATTTCATAGGAGAAGTTAGGATGCATTTAGCAAGAGAGAAAAACAAGAGGAAAAAAAGGTGGGTGAAATGTATTTTTTTTCTTGTTTAGTAGAGAAAAAAGTAAGAGTGATGAAAATTAAGGGTATTGATGTTTTCCTATTACATATACAAATCATAATCCTTCAAAATTTAGAGTACTGGACACTGAAAAAATGAAAGAAAAAAATATGAGATTATTATTTTACTAATTTTTGGCCACTCATCCTTCAAATTAACCTTATGAAGGGTATAATGGCAGATACTATTTTCTTTTTCTTTCCACCCATTTTTCCCCTATATTAAAACATTATTTCCTTGTAATTTTTCATTATTTCTACTGAACACATGCAGAAAAAAAAAACAACCGATCTTCTTACTTTTCTATCATTTTAGTTTTTAATTCTCTCACTTTTCTTTCATCTCACTTGTCTTTTATGCTAAACAAATCTTAAAAACTGTAGGACACCTTAGGGCATTGTTTTCTATATATTTACCAATATTAATTTCAGATGCACCCAGAGCAAATGCCTTGAAACCAGACATCTGTTCCACGCCGGACCCACCATAAAGAAAAACTGGAACCCGGCCTTGCGCAGCTCTGACATCCTGCAAGTTGGCTCAATGAAATTATTAATCGGCATAGTAGTAGATAAAATTTTGAAAAACTGAGAAATTATATTAATTAGATGTTTCCTGCATTGATTCAACATCGAGAAAATGGGGAGTACTCATTATAAAAAAAATGAATTATTTGATTTCAGAATATAATATATAAATATTGTCTCTAGCCTGGAATGAAAGGAGAAACATAATGTGAAGTTCAACAAAGTGTAAAACTTCTGGAAATTTTAATAGCATGGTTAGATATGATCGGACACAATGATTCCTGCAGCTCCCACTTGAATGGCTAGCCTCGCTGGATTATCATCGGAGAATAGTAGAATTATACGAAATAGTTGTCAAAAAGTCGAGGAAAAATATAAATCAGAAGGTAACTCTTATCTTTATTCAGGAGGGAGTTTCACTTATTATCCTCAGCAGCAGGTACACCCTTCACTAGAATAAGGCAATGGGGTGATTGTTTTAAGCCACTTCACATCCTGTTTTAAATGCGATAGATATTTGTTAAAAGGTTTCTTTGTCACAGTTCAAAGCAGTATTATTAATGGGAAAATATTGAGACTGAGATCTTACCTTTCAGCTGAGTGATCGGTATATTTCCCCAGCGTCAGCCATATTGGAATTTGCAATTTCATTGATGATTTTCAAAGTAATTTAGAAAGTGAAAAAGATGTTAAGTTTTTTTGGACCCGAAATGGTTGGGTGGTATGAATTTAATTAGTTTAAAATTTCAAAAATCTAATTAAACAAAAATGCATGTTCACGAAGGACGTGTGGCACCCATTTGATCTCTATAAATAGCACAAATTATTCCATTTCAAATTACTTTCATATATCTTCTAGTTTAGGATTCTAATGAAGTATCTACAATAACATTCGAATACAAAGTTCTTTTGGGCTTGAATTATCTTGGGAGGTAGATTTGCTGTTAACTCGGTGTAGTCTAATAGGGACAAATACTGTCTTAAGGACAAAGCAACTATTGTTCGATTCGGGCAGTCATTCTTCTCCATTTTTTGCAGTTTATCAACACTGTTTCTAACAATCTTAAGACAATATTTGGCAATGGAGGATAATACTGTAAATGTTACTGGTTTGAATCAAATCAAAAAATTAGAAAAGTTCGATGGGTCATTCTTTAGGCACTGGAAAGGCAAGATTTATTTATTCCTCGCAGCGCTCAAACTCTCACATGTTTTGAATGAAGAGAAACCATGAGCAAAGGAAGATGAAACGCTGGCAGAAACAAAGGCACATCTGAAATTGGAAGAAGATTATTTAATTTGCAAAGGACACATTCGTTGTCCAATTGGCTGTAGGACGTATATGAGGAAAAATTTGGAGACCACAAAGGAACTTTGAGAATATCTTGACAGCAAATACAAAACCAAAGATGCTAGCAATAAGTGTGAGAATTGAAGAGAGTAAAGAGATTAGAAGAAATAGAAGCTAGGGTTTGATTGCAATAGTGAATATTTACAAGAGAGAAATGTGGGTTTATATAGGAAACAACAAAGACTATTCTACCCTTATTGATAATATCAAATGACTAATGTAACCAAACTAATAAACATAATCTCTAACAGCCCCCCTCAAACTCACGATGCGGCAGCAAGAAGCATCGAGAGTTTGTCAATAAAGAAACAAAATCGTTGAACAGTTTGAGACTTGGTGAAGAAGTCAGTTATCTGCATGGACGAAGATATAAATGGCAATGTAATCATCCCACGCTGTAATTCCCGCCGAGCTCATGAAAAACTGAATTACGGGCAATTTGAATTGCACTCTTATTATCACAATAAAGCGGAGTAGGAGTAGTAATTGAGGCCCCCATATCTGCCAAGAGCCAACGCAACCAAACAATCTCATTTGTGGTAGTTGCCATTGCACGGTATTCGGCCTCTGTGGAGAAGTGAGAAACAACTTGTTGCTTCTTACTCTTCCACGAAATAAGAGAGCCACCTAAGAAGATGCAAAAGCCAGTAGTAGACTTACGATCACTGGGGTCACCAGCCCAATCAGCATCAGAATATGCACAAAGATCCAAAGAAGAATTGGAGGGGAAAATAAGACTCTGACAAAGAGTACCTCATAGATAGCGCAAAATACGAAGAACAACAGCCCAATGAACTGTAGTGGGAGATGTAATAAACTGAATGACAATGTGGACAGCATAAGCACTATTTGGTTGGGTGATAGTGAGATAGATTAAGCTACCAACCAAGGTCCGGTACAAAGTGAGATCAGGTAATGGAGTACCATCTATAGGGCCATATCGAGCATTAAGTTCTAAAGGTGTATCACATGTCCGAGTATCAGTAAGTCTAGCTCGCTGAAGGATATCTGCTATGTATTTTGACTGAGATAGAAGATAATTCTTAGGAGAAAGAGCAACCTCAATACCCAAGAAGTAACGTAAAGGGCCTAAATCTTTCATGTTAAACTGATGAGTCAATTATGCCTTCAACAATGCAATACCAACAACATCATCACCAGTAATAATTATGTCATCAACATAAAGCGAAAGAAGAGTATGGCCAGCAGAGGTGGACTTAACAAAAAGCACTGAATCATGAGCAGTAGAGGAAAAACCAAGAGAAGTAACCACGGTAGAGAACCTCTCAAACCAAGCATGAGGGGCTTGTTTGAGATCATACAACACCTTTTTAGTCTACAAACTTCCCCTGGATTATGAGACACGCCAGGAGGAGGTACCATATAAACTTCTTCTTTAAGATCCCCATTTAAAAAAACATTTTTGACATCCATCTAAGAGATATGCCATTTGCGGACTGAAGCAACCGCAATGAGAGCACGTATAGTGGTCATCTTGGCAACCGATGCAAAAGTGTCCTCATAGTCCATACCATATTTATGAGAAAAACCTTTTGCAACTAACCTGGCTTTGTAACGCTCAACTGAACCATCTGACTTTGTTTTGATCTTATAGACCCAACAGGAACCAATAGCACTCTTACCAGGAGGAAAAGACACCAAATCCCAAGTATCGGTCCGATATAAAGCAACAAGTTCCTCAGCTATAGCCTGTTGCCAATTGGGATCAAGAACCTTCTGTATAGGAGGTGGGCTCAAAAAAATTGTGAAGAGACACTAAAAATGAAGTAAATGAAGGTGAATAACAAGAATAAGCAAAATCAGGTAACTAAGTGGACTTACGAGTGCGCTTTGGATTGCGTGATGATGTAAGATCTGCAATCACAAGAGGTGCTGAGATGACCGTAGGAAGAGATGGAGGATCATCATCTGCAGAAGATGAAGCATCAGAAATATCACGAGTTGCACCATCAGTAACTGCTTGAGTCTTGTGAGAATAATGATAATGAAAAGGCTGCATTGGAGGAGGGGAAACATCAGCTGAGGAAAAGGGGCTAATAGAGGGTGGAAGGTGAGGAGGATCATCTAGAAATGGATCAATGATTATGAGATCAGACTTAGATAAGGTATGAGGCATGTTAAAAATAGAGAAGAAGGGAATATATTCAAGTAAAAAGACATGATGAGAGACATATAACCTTTGAGCCACAGGATCATAGCAACGATAACCCTTTTGGCCTGCATCATAACCAAGAAAAACACAAATGGTAGAATGAGAAGACAATTTGTTGCGCTCGACGTGGGGACGAAGAACAAAGCAAGTGCAACCAAACACTCATAAAGAAGATTAGTCAGGAGAGTGGCCATGTAATTTTTCATAGGGAGACAAACCTGAAGTATGAACTGTAGGTATTCATTGATCAAGTGCACAGCGATGAGAACAACTTCACCCCAAAAAAGACTTGGGACACCAGTAGATAAGAGAAAGGAGCGAGCGGTCTCAACAATATGCCTATGTTTATTTTTAGCAACTCTATTTTGTTTTGGAGTAATAGTACAAGAGGATTGGTGTAGAGTACCATCAAAAGTGAGTAGTTGGGAAAATGCTGTAGATGTATATTCCCTACCTAAATCACAACGAAAACACTTTATCACAACAGAGTGCTGAGTTTTAACCAATGAGCGAAAAAAAGTGTAAATGTGTAAAAATTCAGATTTATGCTTCATTAAATAAACCCAACAATATCTAGTATGGTCATCAATAAAATAGACATAATATCTAGACCCTCCTTTTGTAGCAACAGGAGAGTGTCCCCACATATCATAATGAATCAAATCAAATGGTACAGCAGAAGAAGAAACACTTCGATTAAAGGGTAAAGTAGAAAACTTTTCCAGTTTATAACCACTACAATAAAAAATATCATGAGTTTCTAAATCCCCCAAGGATCCTCTAGAGATTAAATATTTTAAACGAGAGGCTGAAACATGACTAAGTCTAGAGTGCCACAAGTAAAAGCTAGAGGAAAAAGAAGCTAAATGGAAAGAAGACAAATCAACACCCAAAGCAGCTACATCTGAAACTCGCAGCTCGTCCAAGACAAACAATCCCTTCTACTTACGGCCTGTCCCAATCAGCCTCTGGGATTGAGGATCCTGCACATAACAAGAAGTAGAAGAAAAATGAATAGAATAACCAGAATCACAAAGCTGACTCACAGATATAAGATTCATAGTAAGTTTAGGAATGCAATAAACATCAGAGAGAGACAAATGAGGTGTGCATACAGAACCAACACCCGCTAAAGGCATATGAGTTCCATCAGCAGTCATAACAGATGCAGAGGAAGAAGAGTAGGATATAGATACAAAGGATGATGAAGAAGGTGACATATGATGAGACGCACCAGAATCTAAGACCCACAAGAAAAAGTTTACCTACAGTATAAGGAGAAGTCGAGCCTGATGAAGATGGAGTATACATAGCATATGGCTGCGACGATGACTGTGTAGCAAGGAACTTTTGAAACTGCTCTACAAGGGACGCCGTATTGGGATCTGAAGATACTGCCACTTCAAGCACAAAAGTTACAGTATTAGACTGTGGCGGCCTATAAGGTCGCTACTGAGATTGACCACCAGGACGCTAATGCGGTGGAGATGGTGGTGGGCACCACTGTGGATGCCATTGTGGTTGTGTCGACGAAGACTACTGATATGCTAGAGCTCTGGACAAAAGTTTATGACATTGAGCCTTCCAATGTCTTCTCTGCTTTCAAAAGCTGCACTCATCAAGACCAACTTTTGCAGCTGGTTTAGGTTGATACTTCAAGATAAGTTTACTAGGAATGGCTATAACAGATGTGTTAGATGCTGGGGAAGAACACTTTCCTACTTATGTCTTGAGGGGAGTCTCTTTAGCCAAGAGTTCACTTACCACTGTATCAACAGAGGGATGGGGCTGACGATGCAAAATATTTCCCCGAAGTCCCTCAAAATCATCATGAAGTGCCATTAAGAATTGAACAAGACGTTGCCCCTCTCAACGAGCTATATAATCAGCATTATTCTGAAGATATTCAGGTTCTGTGAGTAACAACTAATCCCAAAGATCAGACATTGTGGAATAAAATTCTTGAATGCTCATATCCTTTTGTTGAACTGCCTGTATATCAGTTTCCAATTGATATTGTTTTGTAAAGTTTGATTGTGTGTATAATCATGCCAAATGATCCCAAACCTGTTTTGTAGTCTCATACTTGGCCAGTTGTATTCCTATAGAATGCTCAACAGAATTATTAATCCAAGTCAAAATTTTTGAATTGTTTGCTTCCCAAGCATCTAAAAGTTCAATATACTCTTCTTCCTTATCATTTGTAGGTTTACTCGAAATACCACTGAAATAACTCCACATACGTTTTCTTTTTAAGAAATTTCTCATAACATAACTCAAATATGAATAATTATTTCTATTTAATCTAACACTAATAAATTGAAGAGAGTCATCCCTTTCAGCAGCCATTATTAACTAACAAATAAACCACAAAATAATGGAATATAGTGCAAATAAAACAAAGCAAACAGAGATACTAATTGAGCAAACGTCCAAAACGAGTGCAAATCTTCGAGTTTACTGATGAAATTCCCTAAATATCTAAATTTCCCCAAATCTATGTGCGAAATACCTCCAGATCGACAGATTCACAAACTTCAAACTCCTTATTGCAAGCAGATCATGCTCATCGTGAACAGTACCAAAAAAAATTCAGGTCAGGGGCTTGGCCCCAAACCCCGAGCAGGGGCGTGCTGCTCCCAGCCAACTCACCGCGGAGTTGGACCGCAAAGAGCATGGGTGGGATGCAAAGTTCTTCCATGGAATCTTCAATCAATATCCCATGATCTTGCTCTGATACCATGTGAGAATTGAAGAAAGTAAAGAGATGAGAAGAAATGGAAGCTAGGGTTTGATTGCAATAGTGAATATTTACAAGAGAGAAGTGTGGGTTTATATTAGAAACAACAAAGACTATTCTACCCTTATTGATAATACCAAATGACTAATATAACCAAACTAATAAACATAATCTCTAATAATAAGAAATTGCTAGTAAGTAAACTGTTTGATTTTAATATGGTAGATAGAAAATCTGTGATTTCTCAAGTGCATGATTTACAAATTATTATCAATAAAATAATATCAGAATGACATACACTCGATGAATCTTTCCAAGTATCAACAATTATTTCAAAATTACCTTTTTCTTGGAAAGATTGTCTAAAGGAATTAAACCAAAAAAATGATGCAATGACTATACAAGAGTTGATCAAATTTTTCCAAGTTGAAGAGAATTCTATAAACTTGGATAAATTGGAATTGGAGGGTAAAACTCCAAAGGAACTGGTAATAGAAAACACATCTCAATCTAGTGGCAAAAAGAGGAAATATGACAGACAAGGTAGTACATCGGGCACTTTCAAAAACAAGAAGCCAAATTTAATGGTAAAAAGACTTGTTGGAAATACGAGAAAACTGATCACTTCAAGAAGCAATGTGAAGTTTTTCTCAAGGAAAAACAAAGGAAAGACCAAGCAAACATAGTCGAAAGCGAGAACTTTGCTGTTGTGATTTCAGAGGCTAACATGATCGAGGATGACATGGAATGGTGAGTTGATTATGGGGCTACCAAATACATTGCAAGGAACAAAAATATGTTCAAAGCCTATGAACCCATGAGTGATGGTCAAAACACTACTAGACAAGCACAGCGACGACACTGTCCGTTGCTGATACGTATCCATTAGTTGCTGGTATTCATCACCGACAGAATTCCTTTGGTGATAATGTTTTTCTGAAATCAAATTTTCCTCGGTTTTACCTACAAATAATAAAAATTTGTTGTCACCAAGGGAATATCTAGTTGGTGAAACTTCTTTTTTTTTTGAAATAATTTCCCTTGGTTATAATGAAAATTTTTACCCATCATCATCGAGGGAGTTAATTCCCCTTGGTGATAATGAGAAATTTTTCTCATTTTTTCGGTTTTAAAAAATAACAAAATAATACAAAATAGATTTTTAAATGTATTTATTATCATCGTGGGGTTTATTTCCCTCGGTGATAATATTTTTCTTATGAAAAATTAATTAGAAATTAAATGATGGTCTTTTAAAAAATATCGATCACTAAGGGAATTCTATTATCACCAATGGCATATTCCTTCGATGATAAGGTTTTCACATATCACCGAGGGACAGGTGTCCCTCGGTGATAATCCATCGCTCAAACCAACTATCACTGAGGGGCACATGTCTCTCGGTGATAACCCATTCCTAATGCCATTTTTTCTTGTAGTGAAACCTCTAAATGGGAACCTCTTCAACTGCGAAGGTGATAGGCAAAGGCAAAGTGGTTCTTCATCTCACATCCAAGAAGAAACTTACCCTCCATTATGTTCTTCATGTTCCCGAGATGATGAGAAACTTAGTTTCTGTTAGCTTGTTAAACAAACATTGACTTAAAGTCTTATTTGAATCAGATAGTATTATCTTGTCTAAGGGTTACCTCTATGTTAGAAAAGGATATGTAACGAATGGAATGTACAAGTTGAACATAGTTAGTTCTTCTACTTATACTGTGTCTTCTTTGGATGTTTCACATTTGAGACTAGGATATGTTAATTACAAAAGCATGCATAACATGAGTAGGTTGAATTTAATTCCTAGTCTTGATTTTTCTAGTTTAGAAAAATGTTCAATCTAAGATTGCCAAGAAACCATTCAATAAAGTAGAAAGAAATTCTAGTTCATTAGAACTTATACATTTTGATATATGTGAGTTAGAAGGTACTCTAACAATGGGTGGTAAAAGAAACTTTATAACACTTATAGATAATTGCTCAAAATATAAACAAGTCTATTTGCTTTGGAGAAATTCAAAGTATATAAGGCTGAAGTTGAAAATCAGTTAGATCGTAAGATTAAAATTCTTCCATCGGATAGAGGAGGGGAATACTTCTTTTTTAATGATTTTTGTGAAATGTATGGAATAATTCATCAAACTACAACCCCTATAATCCTCAACAAAATGGTGTAGCGGAAAGAAAAAATTGAACATTAGTAGAAACGGTAAACACTTTATTACTTACTTATGGTTTGTCTAAGAATTTATGGGGGGAAGCTTTAATGACAACGTGTTATGTACTTAACCGTATACCTCATAAGAAAACTAACATCTCACCCTATGAACTTTGGAATAAGAGAAAGCCTTCTCTTAATCACTCAAGAGTATGAAGATGTAGAGCATTAGTAAGGCTCACTGATCCTAAGAGGCCCAAACTTAGAAATAGGGATATAAAATGTGTCTTCATTTGCTACTCTCATAATAGCAAAACATATATGTTCTTGACAAATGGAATCCATAGACTCCACTGGCCAAAATAAAATTTTGGAATCTAGAGATGCAGAATTCTATGAGAATTCATTCTCCAGAGAGCAGAAAAAAGAAGACACCAATAAAGAGGATTTCGTAGTTTTTATCCTAGACCATCTACTGATGAAGATGAAGAAATAAAACCTAGAAGGAGTAAATGAGTAAGAAAAGAGAAAACCTTTGGTCCAGATTTCTACATGTATCTAGTTGAAAGTGATAGGGATAACATTGCTTTCTCTAATGTTTATAACATTGAGCACAATTCTATAGGTCACATTGGTAAAGATCCATTGACCTTTCGAGAAGCTATGTCTTCTCAAGATTTTTCCATTTGGAACGAGGTCATTAATGATGAAATAGATTATTCATGGGAAATAAAATATGGATTTTAGTAGATTTTCCCCTCGTTATATAACTATTGGCTGTAAATGGATATTTAAGAGGAAGCTTAAGGCTGACGGATCCATTGATAAATTTAAAGCTAGATTTGTAGCCAAAGGTTTTAAACAAAAGGAAGCTAGGTATTGACTAATTTGACACATATGCTATAGTAGAGAGAATTAGTACTATTAGATTGTTAGTTGCATTAGTATGTATTTATAAACGAGTTATACACCAAATGGATGTTAAAATTGCTTTTCTAAAGGGTAATTTAGAAGAAAAAGTTTACATGGAACAACTAGAGGGGTTTGTTTTGAAAGGCCAAGAAAATAAAGTTTGTAAACTTATTAAATCTTTGTATGGACTAAAACAAGCACCCATACAATAGCATGGAATTTTTTACTAGGTGGTTTTTTTTTTATATTTTTTTATCATGGTTTTAGAATAAATTAAACTGATAAATGCGTTTATTATAAGTTTAATAAAGGTAGTAATGTTATAATATGTTTATATGCAGACGATATGTTGATATTTGGTACTAATGAACAAATAATCATGGAAACTAAGATATTTTTATCTTCAAGTTTTGAAATGAAAGACACTGGGGAAGCAAATGTAATTTTAGGAATTAAAATTGTGCGGTCCTCTGATTCTATATCTTTAACACAATCTCATTACATAGAGAAGTTATTAAAGAAATTCAATCATGAGGATTGCAAGGCAGTTTCTAGCCCTTGTCCTTCTATCAAATTATTACCAAATGAACGTGAATATATGCTAGTGTGATAGGTAGTTTAATGTATGTTGTGCAATATACCCGTCCAAATATAGCATTTGCGGTACGTGTTTTGAGAAGGTTTACTCATAACCTGAGTAAAATTCATTGGAATACGGTTTCTAGAGTACTTAAGTACTTAAAGGCACAATGAATTACACTCTATTCTATAAAGATTACCCCGTTGTTTTAGAATGATACATGAATGTTAATTGGATCACCGAATCGGATAAGATAGAGTATATGAGTGGATGGATATTCACGTTAATTAGGAGGAGGGGCTGTTTCTTGGGGTTAGAGACTTGTTATTGGAAATTCTTATATGGTCCAAGCCAATGGCTACAACATCTATATTCTGTGATAATGAAGTGACATTATCACAATCTTATAGCAAGGCACATAATGGGAAGTCTAGACATATTAGTTTGAGAGACATGGCTATGTAAAAGAACAACTCAATAAAGGAGTTATGACCATTAGTTATGTCCAGGAAAAGGGAAATTTGGCTAATCCCTTTGCAAAAGTCCTAAGTAGGGATGTTATATGGAAGACTTCTAAGGAGGTAGGTACGAGAGGTAACTTACAAGTGGAACCCAACTAGTAACTAAAGTAAACCCAACTAGTAACTAGAGTAATACCTATTATGCTAGTTCAATGGAAAACACTTGTAGTCATAACTAATTATGCACTAACAAGAATGAAGAAGTATCAAGATAGAACATGCTTGGGTGGAGAACAAATAGAGGGTAGGATAATGTTGGAGTTTGTCTAAGATTTAAAAGGAAAAAGGAAGGAAGAAAAATCAGCATGTTTAGCAAGGGGTGCACACCAGTGTGCGCCGCGGCCCAGCCTTGTCCAGGCCGTGGTGCCCAACAAGAAAGAGGGCTGAAGGAAGGGACAATGCTGCCTCCCCCAGGCCGCAGCGCCTAGAGGGGCAGCAAGTGTGCCCAGCTCCAGGCCGCAACGCGCCCTGTTCTAGGTCGCAGCACTAGGCACACTGATGCACACATATTTCAGCCTATAGTTGAGTTCGTGAGACATGCTCAAAATGCATAAGATCACTAAGGATTGATGGAGGGCCAAGGTTAATTGGTAATCAAGATCTAAGGGTGGAGAATGACACTTAAGATTGATCAAAAAGTTGGTGCACTATATAAAGGGTCACCTAGCTTCATTGTGATAGGAGAATGTGAATATAATGTGAAAGACATTATGACAAGACACAAGTGAGACACAAGAGTGTGTGTGAATGATAGAATTGTGTGAGAGTGCAAAGATACAGACATATAAGAGGGACTCATTAGAGAGGCTGGTTGTAAAGAGAGAGATTAGTATAGAAAGTGATTAGGTCTTTCTTGTTCTCTTCTTTGTTCCTTCAAGAACTTATGGATTCTTGAAGAGCATTGCTCTAACTTATAAAAGAACCATTGATGTAGTGCAGAGAGTTCAGAGGAACTCACGAGGACATAGGCACATTGTCGAACCTCGATAACAAATCGTTTGTCTTCTTTCTTTCTTTGATTTGTGTTCCTGTTTCGATTCCTAATCTTTACAAGTTATTCTAGACTTGGGTGTTTGGAAGATCACCACCTGGGCATATTGTCAAGGTGATTTCCAATAGTGGTATTAGAGCTTTAGTGAGAGGGTATCGGAGGAAGAACAAGAAGGTGACGGAGTCAAGACTCCAAGAATCAATGATCAACTTCTTGGGTGATTCAAGAATGGTGTAAAGATCAAGATCGGATCGTGTTCTTGAGAGTGATTCAAGAACGGTATTAAAATCCATCTTTGATCGTGTTCTTGAGGTTGAAGAAAACATTTGTGGATATTGTATAAATATGGGATTTTCTTCGCAAAGATGGCTTCAAATTTCTGTGTTAAGAAGTTTGATTGGAAGGGAGACTTTACCCTTTGAAAACGGAAGATCAAGGCGGTTCTTATACAGCAGAAATTGGACTTGGCTATTGGAGAAAATGATGTTTTTCCAGCAAGTATCACGGAGGACCAGTGGGTTAAAATGAAGAAGATGGCTTACAACATCATTTTCTTGCACATGTCGGATAGTGTCACAAGGGAGTGCGGAGACTTGGAAGATCCTGCTGTCATATGGAAGAAACTAAATGAGTTGTTTCTTACCAAAACTCTCTTAACAAGATTTATATTCTTAAAAGAATCTTTGCTTTTGAAATGGATCCCAATAAAGAGTTGCAAGATAATTTTGATGTCTTTAATAAACTAGTTCAAGATTTGGCTAGTTGTAGTATTAAATTCCCGGATGAACAATTGGCTGTTATTTTGTTAAATTCTCTTCCTGAGTGTTTTGATAATTTGATTAATACTATTGAGTATGGAAGAGATACTTTAACCAATGAGATTGTGATCAATGCCATAAGGGCACATGATTTCAAAGCTAAGATGAGGGAAGCATCAAATGGAGAAGAGCTGTTCATTAGAGGAAGGCCAGCAACTCGGAATGGTAGTAGCATTCATAGCAACTACCGGGAGAAATCAAGAGGTAGAGGGCAGAGCCATGAGGGATCTCATTCCAAGATAAGACTTGGAGGGAAGAGGTGCTTCTACTGCAACAAGGAGGGCCATTTCAAGAAATATTGCAAGAAGAAGATGTGGGATGAGAGAAGAAGCCATACAAACAATGGAGAGGTTTCAGTTGCCAAAGGAGACCAGCAAAATGATGTTCTTGTTGTGTGCTCAAATGTGAGTAGGAGGCAAGGCAGCGAGAAATGGAAAAAGTCCCTTACTCTAGTGCGGTTGGTTCTGTTATGCTCACCATGGTAAGCACTAGACCTGATATTGCTCATGCAATAAGTGTTCTCAGTAGGTTTATGAGTAATCCCGGAAAAGAGCATTGGCTTGGGATGATGTTGTTGCTGAGGTACTTGAAAGAAAGCCCAGAAGTAGGGCTGGTTTATGAGAAGAGGGGTAAGTCCATCTGTCTTGAAGGTTTTGCTGATTCGGACTATGGAGCAGACCGGGATAAAAGAAGATCGATTACTTCCTACTTCTTCAACTTAAATGGATGTTGTGTAAGTTGGAAGGCTCAGTTGCAGCCTGTGTTAGCACTCTCAACAACCGAGGCTGAGTATATAGCGGCTACGGAAGCCATCAAGGAGGTTATGTGGCTAGAGGAGCAGATTGTGGTGTTTTCGGATAGTTAAAGTGCATTGCACTTGTGTAAAAATCTGGTGTTCCATGAGAGGACAAAGCACATGGATGTTCGGTACCATTTCATTCGGGAAAATGTTAAGAAAAGATGCATCCATGTGGACAAGGTAGCCATGGAAGAAAATCCCACGGATTTAGGCACCAAGGTTCTACCTCTAAGTAAGTTCAATCATTGCCTTGGACTTCTTAGGATTGGAGTCGGTTTATTGATGACTCAAGATGAGTTTGGATACTAAGTTCTCTGCACAATGAGTTCGGTTTAAATGCTTAGACAAAGGTAGAGTTTGTTGGAGTTTGTTTAAGATTTAAACAGAAAAAGGAAGGAAGAAAAATTAGCATGTTCAGCAAGGGGTGCACACCAGTGTGTGCCACGGTGCCCAGCAAGGAGGAGGGCTGGAGGAAGGGGCAAGCCACAGTGCTACCTCCCCCAGGCCGCAGCGCCCAGAGGGGCAGAAGTGTGCCCAGCTCCAGGCCGCAGTGCACCTTGTTCTAGGCCGCAGCGCTAGGCACACTGATGCACACATATTTTAGCCTTTAGTTGAGTTCGTTAGACATGCTCAAAATGCATAGGATCACTAAGGATTGATGGAGGGCCAAGGTTGATTGGTAATCAAGATCTAAGGGTGGAGAATGGCACTCAAGATTGATCAAGAAGTTGGTGCACTATATAAAAGGTCACCTAGCTTCATTGTGATAGGAGAATGTGAATATAATGTGAAAGACATTGTGACAAGACACAAGTGAGGCACAAGAGTGTGTGTGAATGATAGAATTATGTGAGAGTGCAAATACACAGACATATAAGAGGGACTCATTAGAGAGGCTGGTTGTAAAGAGAGAGATTAGTATATAAAGTGATTAGGTATTTCTTGTTCTCTTCTTTGTTCCTTCAAGAACTTGTGGATTCTTGAAGAAGGTTGTTGCAACTTGTAAAATAACCATTGATTTAGTGCAGAGAGTTCAGAGGAACTCACGGGGACGTAGGCACATTGCCGAACTTCGATAACTAATCGCTTGTTTTCTTTCTTTCTTTGATTTCTATTCCTGTTTCGATTCCTAATCTTTACAAGTCATTCTAGACTTGGATGTTTGGAAGATCACCACCTGGGCATCTTGTCAAGGTGATTTCCAACAGATAATTTGTTTAGTGAATCTATGTCCTAATGGAGGATGCAAGTTACACAAGTGTATCTTATTAGTTCATCTATATAAATGAGGGAAGTGAGGCCGGTTCTGCGAGGTTTTAAAGCTTGTCTCAAAGTCACTTATGAAAACCCAAGGTGTAAACACATGGCCATAAATGTGTTGGTTTCTTATAAGCTATAGGTGGTATTTTGTATGCCTAATATAACAAATTGTCACTATAGAATTTTGAGTTCAAGGCTTTGGCTACTCTGAATTCTAATAACTCGGATGTATCTAGACTGCATAAAGGTTCAAGTCGAAAGACACATTTACTTAAGTACAATATACCATGGATATACAAAGGGAGATTTCAATCAAGGATTTAAAATTTTGAAAATGGGGGAATTGTTGGAATTTGCAATTCCATTGATGATTTTAAAAGTATTTTGGAAGGTGAAAAATGGTGTTAATTTTTTGGGACCCGAAACTATTGGGTAGTATAAATTTAACTGGTTTAAATTTTTGAAAATATATTTAAACAACAATATCTATTCGCAAAGGACACGTCTGTTGTTCACAAGTAATCACATGTGGCACCTATTCGATCCCTATAAATAGCACAAATTATTCCATTCCAAATTACTTCTAATTCTCGTTTTCTGTCTTCTCTCTCATTCTTGCATTATATTGTATATCTTCTATAGTGTAGGATTCGAAAACTGTATCTTCAATAATATTCGAATACATATTTGTTGTTAACCCAGTGCAGTCTAATAAGGGGTAAATACTGTCTATAGACAGAGCAACTATCAGCTTCTACTGATGATCTTGAGACTGTAGTTTGTTTCTTGGTAAGCCATGATATTTGAGTATCACCAAGAAAGGTGCAAAATTCTGTAACCCAACAGCGAGTAGTAGGATAGCTTGACCAATCAAAATCTGAGTAACATCTAAGATGGAGATTATTAGATGAAGACATAATCTCGGGCAAGATTTAAGATAGCTTAGAACTCGAATGATAACATCCATATTTTGTTGTCCAGGAGTTTTCATAGACTTGGTGTATTGATGCGATAACTAATCTCTGGTCGAGTGATGGTAAGATAAATTAAACTACCAATTACTCTCCAATAAATCCCTTCATATATCTGCTAGTGGTGTTCCAACATAAGGATGCAGTTTAAGATTTTGCTTCATGGGGAAGCTAACTGGCTTTGCTCTAAGAAGATATGTTTCATTAAGAATATCAAAGGTATTATTTCCTTTGGGATCGAAGAATTCATTCTTTTGAGTGAGCAACCTCAATCCCCAAAAAGTACTTGAGAATACCAAGATCTTTAAACTTGAATCGACTTTGAAGAAAGCTCTTGATTAAATCAATGCTATTAGTATCATTCGCGGTGATCACAATATCATCAACATAAACTAGAATAATGGTGATATTTTTTCTATTGACTAAAGTAAATAATGAGAAATATTCTACCTTTGTTTGCTTAAAGCCAACTTCCAATAACACAATACAGAATTTTGAAAATCAATTACGAGAAGCTTGTTTATGTCCATACAAGGATTTATTGAGACAACATACAAGTTTTTCATTCTTCTCCCCATTTCGACCAAAACTAGGTGGTAATTCTTCTGCTAAAGCTCCATGAAGAAACGCTTTATTGACATCTAATTGGAACAAAGGCCAATGTTTCGAAGCATCAATGGCAATTAAAAAACAAAAAGTGACAAGATTTGCTACCAGTGCAAAAGTTTCATTATGATCTATTCCTCTGCCTTTGTGAACCCTTTTGCAACAAGTCATGCCTTGTATTGCTCTATGATACCATCGGCATGGTATTTGATTTTATAAACATACTTGCATCCAATTACATGTTTTCCAACTGGAAGAGGTGTCACTGTCCAAGTGTTATTTTCCTCAAGGGCTTTATTTCATTTGCCATAGCCTCACGCCAATGAGCATCTTTCATGGCTGTAGAATTTTTTTAGAGTCTTCACCAAAAGAAACTGAAGCAAGGAAAGCTCGATGTTTACTTGAAAATTTATAATGAGACAAATAAGAATCAAGAGGATGAGATGTACCTGTCTTTGAAGTGTCGTGATGGCCTGAGTGGGCAGACGATGAGATTTGTGAATGATGAAAATCTACTAGATGAGTAGGTAGGCGACGCAATTGAGTACTGGAGCGTCGAAGGGACAATTGAGGTGGAAGTTGTGCAGGTTCCATTGACGTTTGAGGTGAAAGCTGCTAAGAATCATCATTAGGAAACCATGTATCTGACTCTGTAGGACCTGAGTCCAAGGTAAGTTGGTGGCCAACAAGTTTGGTTTCACATATGATGGGTAAAGGTGGAGAATTTGGTGCTTGTTGTGGTTGTGAGAGAAGTGGAAAAGTGGATTCATGAAAGGAAATATCATGACTAACAAAATTTTCTTTTCGGTTGGATCATAAACTTTGTATCCTATTTTACCATAAGGATAGCCAACAAAAATCAGTGATGATAATTAGGCTTAGTTTGAAAAGAATTTCATGAGGAGATTTACCTTTCAAAATAGGTGTAGGCAATTTGTAGATAATGTAAGTGGCTGTGGAAATGCATTCACCCCAAAACATCAAAGAAAGTCTTGCTTGAAAGAGGAGCTCTAGCAACTTCAAGTAATGTCTATGCTTTCGTTCGACAACACTGTTCTATTGTAGTGTGCCAACACAACTAGTTTGATGGATTATACCATTAGAATCATAAAAATCTTGGATTGGATTAGTTTTACAGCTAGCTGTTGCACTAAATCTGTTTAAAATAATTTTGCAATAACACGTAGAACCTAGAAGTTACTGCACCATATCCGGAGCAACAAATCTGCAAAAAAATCATCCTCTGACAGCTTTAAATCAATTGATCAGTTGACTTCTCTACCTGTTGTAATTATAGCATAAAGCCTTTTTATTGTTGGGATTTTAATACCTGATTTCTTGCCTTGTATATTGTATATATTCTTGTACTTTGAATAATACAGTAAGCATTCAACAAATTTTACTTGGTATTAGAGCAGTGATACTTTCAAACCATTTCCGTTTTAGCTTCATTTTGTCATCACCATGACCACTGATTCAAACTCTGTAGATTCATCAACCCTACAAGCAACCTCAATTAACCTAAGTATTGATCCTGTTTCACCATTTTTTTCTCCATCACTACTATAATCCAGAGATTGTTTTGGTTTCTCAATCTCTCACTGGTGATAACTATCCATCATGGAGGTGGTCAATAAAAAACAGCATTGTTAGCCAAGAACGGCCTTGGTTTCATCGATGGAACCATTGAAAAACTTACACAAGGTTCCACTAATTTGAAATTTGGAGGCGTTGCAATTCCATGGTGCTTTCGTAGATATGGAATGTTGTCCACTAAGACCTTGTTTACAGCATGTCTATTTTGAGATGGCAAAGGAAGTTTGGAATGATCTTCAAGATTTCTCTCAAGGTAATGCTGCCTAGAATATTTACCTTATTAGACATGACATTTATATGCATGTTCAAGACCAATTATCTATTCAGGTATACTTTACAATCCTCAAAGGGTATTGGGAGCTCACCTCCCTTGATTCAATTCCTCCTTGCACTTGTGGTGCTTTAAAGGAGTTGATATAACTCAATAAAAAATGAGAATGTTTTTCAATTTCTTATGGGCCTAAATGACTCTTTTTTACTATTACGAGTCAGATTCTTACCATGCATGCTCACCCCTCTATAAGCAAAGCTTATTCCTTAATTTTGCAAGAGGAAAGAAAAAGATGGTTACAACAAAGGATAACCCACCCAACCTCTTAAGGCTGCTGCTATGATGGCATCAAATGCGAAGAGACATGTAATGGTCGTTTCAGTGGTTCCCAAGGAAACAAATATGAAGGGAAAAATCGTCAAGGTGGCAAACAAGGATGCACTCGATGTGATTATTGTAGTGGTCTTGGACGTACTCGTGACACTTGCTACAAGTTCCATGGTTACCCCAAACCTCGTAAGCCTGTTGTGAAAACTTCTACTGCAGTATATGTTTCTTTAGATTGGTGAGGGCCCTTCTCAAATAGAAGTTACTACAATAACAAAACTGCAGATTTAGTGCAACAGCTACCTGTAATGGACACCTTAGGCCATTGTTTCTTATAGACTTACAAATACAGATGCACCCAGATCCAAAGCCTTGAAGACATCAGTTCCACGCTGGACCTCACCATCAAGAAAAATAATAACCCGGCCTTGTGCAGCTTTGACAACCTGTACGTTAGCTCTATGAAATTCTTATAACAGCACAGAACTAGATACAATTTTGAACGGCTGGAAAATTGGATAGATATTTCCAGCATAGATACAACATCAAGAAAATGAGGAGTACTCACCATAAAAATATTGAACTTTTAGATTTCAGAATATAATATATAAATATTGCCTCCAGCCAGGAATGAAAGGACGTTAAAAAAAAGCTTGAAAGGAGGAAAAGCAATTCATGTGAATAACAACAATGAGAAAGAAATAGCTGAATTTTAAATATCTTATGGAAATAAGTGACAAGTTTGGAATATTTGTATATAATATGATGATGAAAAAATGAGGAGTTCCCGGCGGATGAAAGCTTTACCGAAGACAATAATGTAAAGTTCAAGAAATTGGAAGACACGCACCGTTATAGTTGCAGGGACATAATCAAGCTGAAGAGCTCCATGATTGGACATTGTTGTGAAAAAATGCCACTAGAAATAATAAATCCAATCAACTACGAGATTGCAAAATAAATGAACGGATAAATTAACAAGAATTAACCACACAAGAAGATAAAAGATTTACGTGGTTTGGCGTAAGTCTATTACACGGACACGCACACTAGAGAAAAACTCAACTATTAAACTAAGAGATTACAATTGTATTTGAATTACTTAAGCACAAAGTGTTTGAGAGTATGAGCCACACAATGTATTATTTTGCAGCTCACTACAATCTTTCAATCTCTCTACTCAGTTTTTCTCTCTCACACTCTCACTGATTTCTCCCTTTCTTTCACTTGCTCACAAAATGCATCATATTTATAGCAAAAGAAAGCAATTCGCGGCCTGGTTGGAGAAACACATGGAGACAGCCATAAAGCAATGCAAAAAAGGACCGGCCAAGGAGAATAAGCAAGAAGAATAATTCTTGCTGCAAAAACTGGCTGGTCCTTTGATGCAAGCCCCACAACATGTGCAAACTTTTGGTGGAAATTAATTCCACTGGCCCCAACAATTTCCACTTTGGTGAGTATTTGAAAAACGAATACTTGAGTTTGGAACTTCTCTGTTTCTTATGTCAATCCACCCCGTAGGGCCTTTGGGCACCTTAGACTCCAATTAAGCCGAAGCAACGCTTTAACTTGATTCAACTGATGGGCTTGGTCATTATATCAGCGATATTATCCTCTATAGAAACCTTTTCAACTAGAACCTCACCATCGGATACAAAATCCCGAACAAAATAAAATCGACCCTGAATGTGTTTGATTCTCTTGTGGAACATGGTGTTCTTTATCAAGTGTTTGACACTTTGACTATCACAAAACACCATCACCTTCTTTTTCTCAACCCCAAGTTCTGAAACCAAATGTCTAAGACATAAAACTTCTTTTACTACCTTAGTAACTGCCATATACCTCTGTGGTAGACAAGGCAACCGTGGACTGCAAAGTAGCCTTCCAAGATACAATTGAGCCTGAGAGAGTAAAAATTGTTAGGGTTAAACTACCATATCCCTACGGATCTTTAGATGCGAATATAGAGAAGAAAATAGAAATAAATCAAAGACAAACACACAGCACACAGATTTACGTGGTTCACTCAAACTCGGGTTACGTCCACGAAGTTGCAACGATTTCACTATGTCTTAAAGAACAATACGAAGAGGTCTCACCCCTAGACACCCCTCTCAGTATTCACAAAGACAACTCACACACTTACACAAAAAAATAAGATGAAACCCTTATATTTCCGGGTTAAAATAAAATAGATACTAAACAGTGCTGAAAACATCAGATTGGACAAAAAAAAAAAAAAAAAAAACTACCAGGCTCCACACATAGCCTAACAATCTCCCACTTGGAGACTGGTCCAATCACCAACATCAAGCACCACATGCCTTCAAACAAAGCAACCATTGTCGCAACTCATTCACTTGTCCTAGAGCTTGAAGATCAACTGAAGCTGAGCACAACTTCAATTTCTCAATAGTGACACCCTTAGTCAACATATCTGCTGGATTCTCAGCTCCACGAATCTTCTCCAGTACCAACTGTTCACTGTTGAGAAGAGAGCGAATAAAGTGATATCTTAACTATATATACTTCGTCCTGGAATGAAACGCCGGATTCTTAGCAAGAAAAATATCATTCTGACTATCACTGTGTAGAGTACCCCTCTCATTCTTCTTACCTAGCTCATCCAAGAAATCCTGTAACGAAACCATCTCTTTCCTAGCTTCAGTTATGGCTACATACTCAGCTTCTGTAGTAGAGAGAGCAACGATTTTCTGCAACTTAGAAGCCCAACTTACAGCTGTACCACCTAGAGTATACACAATCCCTGTAGTACTCTTCCTGCTATCAACATTACCAGCTAAATCCGCATCCACAAAACCCTGTAGTTTTAAACCTGCCCTTGTGAAGCACAAAGATGTATCTGGAGTGCCTTTCAAATACCTCAGGACCCATTTAACTACCTCCCAATGTTTTTTTCCCGGATTACTCATGTATCTACTCACTACTCCCACTGCATGTGCAATGTCCGGTCTTGTGCAGACCATGGCGTACATAAGACTTCCAATAGTTGAGGCATAGGAAACCTAACTCATGTAGTCCTGCTCCTGCTTTGTCTTTAGTTACTGATCCTTAGATAGTCTAAAATGACTAGCCAAAGGTGTGCTCACTGGTTTAGCACTATCCATGCTAAATCGACTGATAACCTTCTTCATATACTTTGTCTGTGAAAGTTTCAAAGTACCACTGACTTTGTCTCTGATGATTCTCATACCAAGGATTTATTTTGCAACACCCAAATCCTTCATTGTAAACTGTTTTGAAAACTGCCTCTTGAGATTATTAATCTCCTCAATGTTAGACCCTGCAACGAGCATATTATCCATATACAACAATAATAGAATATAAGAGTTGTCAAAACTCTTAACATAGCAACAATGGTTTGCCTGGCACCTTATGAAACCGGTGCTACACATGAAGCTGTCAAACTTCTTGTACAATTGTCTTTGAGCTTGTTTCAACCCATACAAACTCTTTCTCAGTTTGCAAACCTAATTTTCCTTTCCCTACAGTGCAAATCCTTGTGGCTGATGCACATAAATATCCTCCTCCAAATCACCATGAAGGAATGTTGTCTTCACATCTAACTGCTCAAGATGTAGGTTCTTTGCAGCCACAATTCCCAGTGCAGGCCTGATTGTTGTTAGCTTCACAACTGGAGAGAAAATATCTGTGTAATCAATACCCTCTTTCTATTGAAACCCTTTCACAACCAATTTGGCCTTGTAGCGCTTGCTACCATCATGCTCTTCTTTTACTCTGTACACCCATTTGTTATGTAAAGCTTTCTTCCCTTCTGGAAATTCAGTTAGTTCACATGTCTGATTCATCATCAGTGAGTCCATCTCATCCTTCATGGCCAACTCCCACTTGTTAGAATTTTTAACCTGCAAAGCTTCATCATAACATTCTAGCTCACCACTGTTAGTCAACAAAATATAGAATAAGGATGGTGAGAACCGTTGTTGAGGTGTAATTTCCTAGAAGACCTTCGGACAGCACTTATGGGCGTACACTGTTCTACTTGTGGGTTTGTATTCTTATCATTTTCCTGACTCCTACTCTGCACTGTGCTCTCAGAAAATTCATCCAAGTCAACAAACTCAGACTTCTTTGGTTCTTGCCCTGTAACAACAGATTCTGCACTTGACCTGTCTTTGTACATAACCATGGTCTTTTATTTCTTAAAGGTCTCAAATACCTCAGATTTATTTTTTAGAAAATAAACCCATACCTTCCTACTTGAGTCATCGATAAATGTGATATAATACCGCGAACCTCCAAGAGATGCAACCGGGGAAGCTCCCCACAAATCTGTGTTTACCAACTCTAATTTTTCAGACTTTGGAGTTCTGCCTCCTTTCAAGAAACTGACCTTTCTCTGTTTCCCAAGAATGCAGCTCTCACACAAATCAAAGTCAAAGGATTTCAACTCTGGCAGTGTCCCTTTAGACAACATCACTTTCATCCCTTTTTTCGCTCATGTGACCAAGCCTGCAGTTCCATAGGTTTGTATCAACTTTCGCATCAACCACTGTAATAGTATCTCTCACACTTGAGGTCGTATACAGAGTACCCGTTTTTGTTCCACGAGCCACTACCATAGCTCCCTTTGTAATCTTTCAAGTATAAACCCCAAATGTCACCGTGTGACCTTTAGCATCAAGCTGTCCTACAAAGATCAAGTTCCTCATCAATTTTGGAACATGTTGCACTTTCTGTATCAACCACACAGACCCATTTGGTAATTTAATGCAAACGTTTCTCATACCCACAATATCCAAGGCTTTTCCATCAGCCAAATATACCTTCCCAAAATCACCTGTCACATAGTGCTTCATGATTTCTCGGTGTGCAGTAGTATGGAAAAAAGCTCTTGAGTTCAAAACCCAAGATTCAATGGGACTATCAACAAAAAGTAATAAGGCATCCTGTAATTCTTCTATCACAGCATTTGCAGCATCGTTCTCATCCTTTTCTTCTATGGTTCTCTACAATTTTTCTTAAAGTGGCCAGTCTTGCCACAATTCCAGCATTCTAGTTGTCGCCCAGATCTGAATTTACTCCTACCTCCTCTTCTGGATTTTGATCAATTCCGATTGGAATTTTTATCTTGTACTCTACCTCTTGTCTCAAGATTTAAAGCGGAACTAGAACCCGAGGTTTCACCCGCATCTCTCTTGCGAACCTCTTCACTTAAAATCAAATCCTGAATATCTTCATATTTGAGTTTATTCTTCCCTGCAGAATTACTCACCGCCATTCTCATGGCTTCCCAACTGTTTGGCAAAGAAGCCAAAACAATTAAAGCACAGATCTCATCATCAACAATTGTATTGAACTCATTCAGATGCTGCGCAACAGGGGTACTTTCCGCCATCTTCAAATTGAACAACTTTTTCATCAGATGCACTTTGTTGTTAGCTGACGGTTTTTCATACATATTGGACAAAGCCGCCATCATATCCTTGGTGGTCTTCTCCTTCATAACATTGTGCGCAACTGATCATGATAGAGTTAATCGAATAACTCCCAGTACTTGTCTATCAAGAAGATTTCATTCGTCTTCTTTCATATTGTCTGGCTTTGCCCCTAACAGAGGCAAATGCAATTTCTTCCCATAGAGATAATCCTTGATTTGCATCCTCCAATACTCAAAATCTGTGCCATCGAATTTCTCGATTCGTGTCGTCTTTCCTTCTTCTCCGGCCATCGCTCCCACTCAAAAAACCGATAGCTCTGATACTAGTTGTTAGGGTTAAACTACCCTATCCCTACGGATCTTTAGATGCGAATATAGAGAAGAAAATAGAAATAAATCAAAGACAAACACACAACACACAGATTTACATGGTTCACCCAAACTCGGGTTATGTCCACGGAGTTGCAGCGATTTCACTATGTCTTGAAGAACAATACAAGGAGGTCTCACCCCTAGACACCCCTCTCAGTATTCACAAAGACGACTCACACACTTACAGAAAAGAATAAGATGAAACCCTTATATTTCCGGGTTAAAATAAAACAGATACCAAACAGTGTTGAAAACACCAGATTTGATAGAAAAAAAACCACCAGGCTCCACACATAGCCTAACAAAAATAACTCGTGGTCGATCTCTTCTTATCTAAATCTCCAGAAAAATCCGAGTCAACAAACCCAATAACATTGCTTTTAGAGCCATCACTTCGATCATATACTAAACTAACATCTGAGGTACCACTCAAATATCGGAGAATCCATTTTACTACTTGCTAATATCCCTTGCACGGTTAGGCTATATAACACTAACTACTTTGACAACCTGTGCAATATGCAATATCAAGTGAGTACAAACCATAGCATACATCAAGCTACTCATTGCACTGGTACACAGAACTCGATCCATGTGATCTTTCTCTTCCTCAGACTCTGGTGACTGTTTAGCTAAAAGTTTGAAGTGAGATCCGAGAAGAGTAGACACAGACTTGGCTTTCTTTAATCCGTACTGTTCAAGTACTTTTTAAATATAGTGCTTCTGTGATAAATGTAACCTGCCTGCCTTGCGGTCCCTGTGAATTTCCATACCAAGTATCTTCCTTGCTGCACCCAAATATTTCATCTCAAATTCACTACTTAATTACTTTTTCAAATCATTAATGGTGGACATGCTTTTGGCAGCAATGAGTATGTTATCAACATACAACAATAAGTAAGCCATTGAACCATATAAGAGCCTTTTGAAATACATATAACTATCATAACTGCTTCGAGTATACCTACTTTTAACCATAAAGCTGTCAAACCTTTTATACCATTTTCGAGGCCATTGTTTCATCCCATACAAGGATTTCCGTAGCAAGCAAACATGATTTTCTTTACACGGAACCACGAACCCCTTTGGACGAGATATGTATATTCGCTCATCCAACTCAACAAAAAAATAGTCTTGAAATCAAGTTGCTTCAACACGATCATAAAAAGCAACTAAGGCAAGAAGAACACAGATAAAGCTATGTTTCAAAACAAGAGAGAAAACCTCATGGTAGTTAAAACCTTCTCTTTGAACGATTTGAGACCTGTTAATCACACGAATAATAAAAATAAATAGAAAGAAAATAATAAGACACGATATACCTAGGTTCACCTCAGAATAGAGCTACATCTTGCAAGAAGTTTCACTATAATGAGGTGATAGAGACGTGTTTTCTAGGATGATACTTAACCACAAATCAAAATCGTATCACAAATCATAGTATAAATTAAGCAAGAATATTATGTCTTGACTTAAAACCTTGAACCTGATTAGAAATAGAAGCCGAAAGTGAGAGAGAAAAAGAATTGAAATTATTAACGCAACTTAAAAAAAAAAATCTCAACTTACTGCTTGGTTGAAGTTTAAGAGTCATTCATTTAATTCGTGGTAAACTCAATCCAATTTTGAATTTTATGAGGTAGGTTAGGTGCGAGTAAATTTTTAGTAGGTTCATAAACTTATATCCATACCCACTTTTCTAAGGTAAAAAAAAAAAAAACAAGTTTAACAGATTCGGGTCAAAATTCTCACCTCTAATCCTCCTTAAATTTGTTTCTAAAATGGTAAAGTTATTTCTACCACAAATTGGGACACAAAAAATAGACATCCAGACTTAATAGTGATTCCAGACGATTACTAATAGAGTTATCCATAGCAAGTGATTTCATTAATAGAAAAATAATAATTTACTCAAATTACCAACCAAAACTTCCCGACAATTACTAACGAAGCTACAGTGTAAAAAATACCCAAAAAAATTGGATGCATGTTTTGCAATTCTCTTTCTAAAAATAGGAAGAAAACATATAGCTGTTTTCAAATATTTCAAATTTCCAAAATACCCTCACTCATACTAAGATGAAAAGAAAGTGATTTATGAGGATAAAAATGTTAATTTAAAAAATTTAAGGAAAAAAAACTCGCCTAAAACGTGGCAAGGGATTTTCTCTTGGTTATGCTTTCGAAATCTATGTGTATATTTGGATTGAGGAGAAACTAAGTGAAAGGAAAAGAAGGATATATATATATATATCTTCCTTTACATAAAATTTACTTAAAACTTAATCAAGAGATACACATAAAAAAAAAAAAAAAATTGTATTGTTCGGTTACTTTGTATAATTGCTTGACTATGACTATAATTACTTTGTATAATCGTATAAAAGCAATTGAGAAACAAATAAAAAGGAGAAATTATCAGCACCTTTTGATCAAGCGATCATACAACATAGAGTTGTCAGTTTGGAGCACCACCCATGATCAAACACAGAGGTTGAAATTTAGCAGTTCTTCGTTAATGATGTGATACTCGAGCCACATCATTCCAGCCGTCGTGCAAGTTCTTCTGTTTGACCGAATCTCCCATATTTTTGTAGCGGAGCTGAGTGGCTTCTGCTAGAGCAGAGGATGTCGCCGTTTTGCCAGTTCCAGGTGTACTTGCCACCAGTATATTTGGCCTCCTTCTCCTCCTGTTGCTATCTTGCGCCATGATCACTCTGCGCATATAAACAAAAGAGTAAAGAGATGTTTTGCCCATTGTGAGGGGATGCGCGTTGGGGCATAAGCTTTCTGGTTGTTGACTTCTTATATTTTTAGATACTACGCAAGAAAACAAACAAGGCCAGGGGACTAGTTGCAGTTCTTAATTCCGAAAGAAAGCAGCAAATGATACAAGATGGCAGATCAACCTAATCAACTTAATCCAAAAAAGCATAATTGATCTAGACCGGACAATTTGAGTGGCCAGTAGCTGATATTTATCAAAATATCACGCATTTAGCAACTTAAAATCATAATAGAGACTAACTTCAGTGATTAGTAGCTGACTTTTAGCAACATTCCACACAATCTGCAACTTGAACCATAATAAAGAATTTCAGTGATAAATAGCTGATTTTACCAAACTGTCCAACCCAAGTTGTTTAGTAATAACAAACAAACATAATTTAGTCGTATTTGTTTCACCTACTTTGTTCAGCTTCTTTCTAGCAGTCGTTCTTGATTTGTACGTACCTAAGACAACTTTTCAGTTGCACTGGCTTACAATTTTACGTGTAGTCAAGTAAATGCTAATAGAACTCAGAATTAGAAGCCTTCAAAAGCTTACCATTTCATTATTTTTGAAATAAAACAAGCCATCAGCAATTCTGCATTAAAAATAACTGTTTTCTGTTCTTAGTTCCAAGTTCTAACTATTTTGTGTTGGCAAAGTGACATTTCACACCAATGAAGATAAAAATCTTCAAAAAAATAAATTATCTTAATTTTTGAGTACTGGACTTCAAGAGACTAAAACAAGAATGACAAACCTGAGACTTGAGCACTGACTGTTCTCCCTCTCCCTTTCTCTCTCTCTCTCTCTCTCTCTTCTAGGTTTTCCACCCTAGTGAATCTTAGATGTGTTTTGACAATATAAATTCAACGTAAAGCATGTGAATTTGGAGCATGTCACTTAATTTCTTAAGCTTTAGGGTGTTTTTGCCACGCCTTGCACTGACGCATGCTGTTGGTTTTTTTGATAGAAATAAAGTGCAAGAGCTTGCAAAAACAAACTTTGATTTTTTTAAAGTAATTTTTAAAACAATGATGAAAATATGACCTAATAAAACAAAAATGAAAACATAGCTTAATAAAACAAAATAATAAACATAATCTCTATGTCTCCTATCACCAACAAAATAAAAGAGTAGATCAATCATGTGTTTTATTAAACCTCAACAGCTCAAGCATCAACAGTTCCTGGGATATCATTCAACACATGGCTTAGGATGCTATTGAGGCACGGCTGAAAGCATATATATATATATATATATATATATATATATATATATATGTGTGTGTGTGTGTGTGATAAAAGAAAATAAAAGAAAAGAAAGTTCAGAACAGATTCTGAAATTAGCTCCTTTACATCACATCAAAACAATTAAAAAGGCGAAAACTAGAATGAATAAACAATCCATTTGAACCAAGACTAGTAGCAATAATTGACAACAAACTCTTTTACCTAGACAAACCAAACCTAAGATGTTTTGTGTGCATGAAAGGAAAATCTATTTCGTGCATGACAGAAAAAAGATTAAGTTCTAATTATGTATTCATTTTCCTAAAGAAGCACAATGTAACCATTAGCCGATATATATTTTTATGCCATAAATTTATGAGGTCTACGTAAATTGATATTAAAATTCAAGAGAGAGAGCAATTAGTTTAACTTCAAACTTCAAACAGAAATTTAGTTTTCCAACAAATAAATACAAACGGAAGCAGCACATATAATTCAATTCAATTAGTACTTATCAATAATAAATAATTAAAATATAATCCAAAAGGGAAAAAAAAAAGATGGCAGAAGAGAACTCTTTTTTTGATAAGCAACTCTTACAAACTGCCAAAAATATACATATGCATGCATCATGCATCATGCATGTCTATATACACAAAAACAATTCATACCTTATCATGAACAAATTAACATCTCCTAATTCTCATGTAAGGTTAGCAACTAAATGACTATATTTTTGTAAAAAAACCCTCGCAATAATATGATGATAACTCAAAAACCTCGCAAGGTGATCAAAATGCAACGTAAGAACCTGAAACATTTTCCTTATTTTATCATTTTGTTTCCCTTTTAATTGTTGGGGGTCTTTTAGACATTACAAAGTTCAGATATGAACAATTCCTGTGAAGGAACATGAATCATCAGTTTGATGGATAGGCAGAAAGTATTTAAATGGACATTGTATCGACACTAGAATTTAATATTTTTACTAACTACGACTTAAAATAACTAACTGTTTTTTTATGATCATTGTCTCAATTTACAATTAGTTTTAATACTTTAAATTACATAAATTTATCTTTAATTAAAGATAATTTTCACGTCATTCAAAAATATTCTTCAATGCTTGGTAACTTCTTTATTTGGATTCATTTTATCAATAAATTTTTATTAAAATTTTCGTAACTGAAATTAGTGAATTATTATAAAACTTTTTATATTAATTTTATATTATCAACGAAAAAATGAATATTTTAGTACTTTCTATCAAAATTTACCACAACAAAAATTAGTGAAATATTGACAAAATTTTATAATCAAAATATAAATTATGATATATTGAAATGCACATTTTAACCTCACATGAGGTCACATGTGGTGTTTACATGTATTACAGAAAATAAAATTTTTATTTTTTGATTGACTATTTAGATAAAAACAAATTGTTAAAAAATATTTTTAAATATAAGAATAATTTTTTTGATAGAAAATTGTAAAGTGTAAATTGATGAAATTTAAAGTGTGAATACCAAATCAGGACAATAAGTAAAATGAAATGGTCAATTACATGAAACTGAGTAAAAGTAAAGTGTCTCACTGAGAAAAAAAAAGTTCAAAATAGATTTATTTTCTATCCATTAGAAAATGAAAAAAAAATCAAGTTCAAAGTAAAATTAAATATTATATTATCAAATAAAAATATTTAAATTTAAATTTAAATTTATCATTATAACATTCCATCTCAAAATTTAACTTCCAATTCAATTATGAAATGGATCTCAATCTTTTTAAAATTGAGGGAATTCTTTTTTTGAAAAAAATAAGAGAATTTTTGCAATTCCGAAAACGATAAGAAGAGAAAAATTATGGACACATCAATAATTTCAAAGAATATAAAGACATTCCGGTCATTTGCACTTACTCACTGAGAACTGCAATGAAGGCAGAGAAAACAATTTCCACCCCCACCGCATCAATTACCCTCTGTTTGGTTTGCCGATAAACCGAGAGAAAGCTCGAGAATATGATCATCGTTGCCATTTCATTTCCTCGTCGCAAAACAGCATCTCTAATCAATGGAAGCCCTTGAAAAAGCCGAAGAAACCGTATCTAATGTAAGATTCTCTCTCTATGTTTTGATGCCATAGTTGAACTTCTGATTATTCTTTAATTTTAATCATGAAATAATTATTTAGAATTAGTACTTTCTTTTAAAAAATTTAAAATGGTCGTTTTCGATTTTAACACTTGAACCTGGCGATTGTTTCATTTGTTTATGAATTTTGACTGGTGTAGTCAATAGAAGATAACTAGATGGAAGATATACTTCTTGCTAAGCATCTTCATTAAGATCTGTTTTGAGGAATCTAATCATTGCTATCGCTGGTAAATAAGAGTAGTTGTTAGCCTGAAAACACTTTTAAGTATGTTTAAAGTTTAATTACTGGGGCTTTATCTTCAACTTCATTATTGAAGATAATTACTCGAATCCTATGAAATAGAGTTATAGTTTTAACCAATCCTTGAGGTTTTCGATTGAATTTACCTCTTAGTATAGATGGTCAAGTCGATATGTTTGGTTATAATTTATAATTTCAATACGCGGCATCCCTATGGTACAGAGAAATTCAGTCTTTTGAGCTTCTGTTTCCAAAGGTGTTAAGTCATAGATAATTAGATAAGTATTTGCATTTGTATACAAGGGGTCCAGCTTCCATTTTACTTTTTTCATCCTTTCAGAAAAGAAAAAAGATGTCATCTTAACCATTCATGAATCCCACATGATACATAAATTTATGGATCTCACATAACAAATGAAATGATGAGATTGCATCATTTTTCTCAAAAGATGGAAGCCAAATCCGTATACAAACATATAAATATTGCAATCTTTGGTCATACAAAATGCGTTACACATCTAGAGGCTGACCTTGTCCATTTTAAGCAGGTTACTCCAAAATTGGCTGGAACTGTCAACTGGGGCGCAGCAACTGTTGTTGGAGTGTTTGCAGGCATGTTATATGGAGGTAGCAAGGAAGTACCTGCTTCAGTTGTAAGTTGGCATTCAGTTAAATAGCTAAAAAAGCAGATTTCAACTTTCATGGTAGCTCGAGTCATGAGTATGTTTGATGGTGAGATCCAGTTGACTTCTCGGTCTTGTTTAGACATGAATCATTTGAAAATGGTAGAAGCGAGAATAGGAGGAAAAGCAGTCAAGGGAGAAGGTTTGTAGATGTTGGTATTGAGATAGCTCTAGGTCTTGATAAACAAATAAAAGTTGAACTTGAACATGCAGACATTGTACTTGAATTCAAGTTTGGACATTGTACTTGAATTCAAGTTTGGTTTCTTGCTCCTTCCTCCTCTCCCCCCCCCCCCCCCCAAAAAAAAAAAAAAACAAAGGGAAGAAGAAGAAGAAGGTATGCTTTGACATATTTGTCCCTTGTTATATTAAGGCATGTGGTACATGAGTGCGATGTCTCTGTAATGGAAACATAAAGTTTTTTTTTTTATGGTTTTTGTGTGGAACAACTGTAGGTGGAATGTATGCAAGGTAACAGTTTTGGTTGGTGTAGCAACTGGAAACTAGCCTAATTACTCTTAATACTGGATATTTTGTGTGTGCTTGTAGCAAGGTGCACAAAAGATATGACAAGTCAAGTGAAGCTGTTGAGACATTATGTATTTATTGTTTAAGCCAATTCTTGCTTCTGATTTCCTTTCTCATGAAATGCTATTTTGTAAATTAATGGAAATAGTTGTAATTTTCTTAAAAGTTTCTTTTCATTACATTTTGTAAATTAAAAGGAGTTCGCGATGTTTTGGCAGAGCAAGGATGCAGAAGTCATGTTGAAGCTCGGGAGCACTCCAGATAAGCGTGAGCAGTATCGATTAATGAGAGATGCAATGGAGAAAAGGTTTATTCGAGTCACCCGTGGCTCAATAGTTGGTGGAGTACGGCTTGGGATGTTCACTGCTGCATTTTATGGTTTACAGAATCTACTAGCTGAGAAACGGGGTGTGCATGATATTTTAAATGTTGTTGGAGCTGGTTCAGCCACTGCTGCGACATTTGGTTTAATTAGTAATAATTCATACCTTATATGCAACAGACTTGTTCACTTGCTGATTTTTGGAAGTTGGTTCACTAAATTTAATGGCATACTTTTGATGGTTTTTATGTAGCTAAAAGCAATCTCTATTATTTCTAACCAACTTGTACATTTGATGTTTGTAGCATTGGATGAGAGAAGAAAATTTGATGAACTAGTCTTCTCGGTAATTAACTTTTTTCCCTTCCTCTAAACTATATGCTAGTGCCTGGATCTCTCCAGTGGCGTGCAATGAATGTGATGCTGGGTTCATTTCTGGGAGCAGCAGTCTGTTTCCCTCTTGGTACTTGTTTCACACCTTACACATAAATATTTTTGGTCTTTGCTTAGTATTACCTGGTAAATAAATTAGCATGAATTCTGATATCTGACAAAATATTTATTAACTGCTGTTTTATGGGTTTAATGTGAAACCTAAGGACTCGTTACTAGTAAGAATGTTAATGAGAAAACAACAGAGCCCCAAGTTTTTGTAGAATATATTTTAAACATTCTTTGCCTTGTCATAATAATTGCAAGAGTTGATGTTTTCTATTATTATAGCAGCAGTACTTAATCTGTAGGTTAAATGAAGTCAAAAATGACAACAACATTTTGATTGAGATCGGTTGAACTTCTAATACAAAAATTGCTTTTTGTGACAGGTTGGATCCACTTGAAGCTCGTCGAAAAACAAATGAAGGGAATATAGCTGCTTGTCTTGATTTAGGCCAAAGTGGAGAAGTGAAGAGCGGTGTTGGTGCTGCCATTGAGAGGCTTGGAGAAAACTTTAATAAATAGAAGCATGATGTTAGTGGGGACACGTCCTCTCCTGTTTTCCATTGAGAGAGAAAAGCGATTAAGATTGATAAAAGAGCCAACGCAAAAGTCTCTCTGGTTTCTGTGGTGGCCTTCGGAAGTAGTTCTATGTATACCCACACCCTCACCTACAGATCACTTTCGTAAGGTTTGGTAGTATTAATATTCTAGTTTCATAGATAATTTAACATTCCTTATTTCCTTAAAAGTTTTGTTTACATGTTGGATTCTTCAGCAATTCATAAATACATGAAATCATAAGCTAAATTGTTTTTTTCCAGTGTGATTTTGATATTCTGTTGCATTGTTTAGAATGTATTAACTGAACTGAAACAACAACTTTCTATCAGATATTAAGGATCTCACATGTAAGCAATATCAACTTGACTATCAAACTTGATCGTCACTAATTCCAAGACATTAACGACAACTCCCAGATTTTCAAAGAACCTCTTAAGTTATACTACGTTTTTGCACTGCAGCAGATTATGCTATGATCTCAACCTCCATGGCTAGTTATTTGTAATGCTCTTAGGTCTATGTGGATCCTTATTGACCATTATCTAATGCGTCTTCCCATTCACAACTATTTACTAGCTCCAAGGCTTAGCAAGTATCAGACATAGTATGCCTCTGCCATACAATAGGCTTTCACTAGTACTGAAGTAGGAAGCTATTCTAATTTCTTTCTTCTTTCATGGAGTTTTATACATAATTCAAGGTTAAGGCATTCATCTTTAGATATGAGGTGTCTACATGATTGTTATTATGTAGACTGAACTTTTTAAGAATCTTCTTAGTGTAAGACTCTTGTGATAGAGCTAAGAGATTCCGTGAATGACCCCTATAGATCTTCAAATCAAATACATAATTAGCTTTTCCCAAATCCTTCATTTTAAAATTGAAAGAACAACTATTCTTAAATGGTGACAACCTTTTTATCTTGCTAGCCAATAAATCATCAAAATAAACGATAAATTTTCAAATTTATCTTCGGACCTTTTACATGTATACAGTGATTCTCATCAAACATGCAAACTCATAAGTTTTCATATTTCGATGAAATTTCAAATATCATTATTTGGATGAATACTTCAGGCCATATACGAAAACATTGGAGCTTACATACTTTGCGCTCTTGGTCTTCTAACACAAAAACTATGGTTAGTTTCATGTAGATTTAGTCATCTAGTTCTTCATTGAGAAATGTAAGCTTAATGTTCATCTAGTTCTTTCATAAGCCCAAACTTGTGATGATAACTAGAATGGGGTTTATAGATGTAAACTTCACAAGCTACACTCTCTTATAGGTCTTTCACCATTAAACATGCCTTCTACCTCTTAATTAAACTCATTCACCTATCACTTTTTGGGTGATCTTGAGAACTCACTTCTTCTTATTTACTCCGCAATAGCTAAGAGTTTGACCAAGTCCCAAACATAGTTAGTTTTCTATAAACTTCAATATTTTCTCTATTATTTTTAATCTATTTTCTTTTCTAGGGATGATCTCAAAAACTTATCTCTTAAGCTCACATCAAAGACAAATGACTATTTTTTTAGTTGCTACCACGCAACTATGATTCTAGAGGTAAGCCTCAAACAGACCCCAAATAGAATCACCAATCAATGTATCTCTCCCACTAGGTTGATAAGGTTTAGGAATAACATTGTTAACCTCATCTTATTAATTGGATGCGCTAACATGATTAGGATCTTTCATCTCATAGAGCGAAAACAAACTTATCGATCTTACCCTATTTGGGAAAAAATCGATTTTAGGACATTGCTTCTATTAACTTTAGTCAAACTTCTAGTTACTTATTTATCAATAGACACATCCCTTTGGAGTGTTCTCAGTATCGACTAAAGATACTTTTCTACGTTTTTTTACCCTAGCTACCCAAACTTATGAGAATGGCCAAGAACACAAGCAATTTACCCCTAAGGTCATCAATCGACTTAGAGTAGATATCAAACCCATTTGTAGTTAATTAAATAGAAGTTAGAAAATGTACATGGTTAAGCATACAGGCAGCAATTAACAAGTCATCTCAATAGAGATAGATTGCACCAATAACTTAACCGCTTATAACAGTTTCAGACAACAATTAACAAGTCATCTCAATAGAGATAGATTGCGCCAATAACTTAATCACTTATAACAGTTTCAGACAACAATTAACAAGACATCTCAATAGAGATATATTGCACTAATAACTTAACCATTTATAACAGCACCCTATCCTATATCTCTGCAACAACATTTTGTTACGAAATTCTTTTAAGGAACGAACAACTCTTTTCTTAAAACCCTTTCAAAAATGTCCTAAATCAATTCTTCTGAACCAGAAAAAATCCAATGAATTTCTAACAATGGGATCTTATTTTTAGGTTCTGTATCAAATGGTTCTTAATTGTTTTATTAGCTAGACAAGGTAAATAAAAAAACAACCACAATTCTATTACAAAACACAAACCAAATCAAAGTATTTTGGAACCATTTAATACATCAACACAACAAAGAAGTATGCTTCTAACAATACATCAACCCAACACCAAAGTAAATAATATTAAAACTAGAACCGGAAGGACTAAACTTAAAAAAAAACAACTTCATCAAATTAAAGTACATATAGGACATTAGTAAGGCTCTGGTTTGACCACCAGTCAACCTTAGCTGATAGGTGTCAAAAACCTTGTCTTTAACTCTTAAGTTGCTCCTTACATATATCCAATGTGCACTTGGTTAGATTTGATGGTACCCCACAATGCTTCCTGTTCTCCAGCTAAACAGCATGCCCCTCTTGAGTCTACAATCCATAAAGGATGAGATTCAGTAAGCAACACATAGCAAGAAATATAAGCATTAACCAAAGAAATAAATTAGGGTAATACCTTTTTCGGCATAGTGCAATCACGAGCAAAGAGACCTAGCTCACCACAGTTATAGAAGCTCATTTTGGTCTTGTCCTTTTTACCACCGCCCTTACTCCTTTTGCGCTTCTTGGGTACCAAAACATTCTCCTTACCTTTCTTATGCTTTAGGCCTAGAGCCTTATGCAAGCTGGATTCAACAACATAAGTTTGACCTAAATATCTAGCAGCCTCAGGGCATTTATCTTCAAGTTCCAATAACTTTTAAGTTTCTCATTACGCATCATATCAACTTTCATGTGCTCAAATTCCTTAGACAAAGACTAAATTACTGCATGAACCTCTTATTCATCAATCAAGGGGTAACCTTCAGGTTTAATTATCTTTATCATGTTTGACATCTCAAGAAGGTGTTGCTTCATTGAATGATCTAGGCACTTATCATAGGTGCAAAATTTTCCAATGAGACACCTCAATTCGGTTGAGAAACCCCCGTATTTCTTTTTCAAGGCAACCAAGATTTCACGAGTGGTGTTATACTTCGCATGCTCATATGTGAAATCATCTTGCATATTACTCATCATCATCATACGAGCAATGTTATCATTCCTTTTCCATGATGCATAAGCTTCATGATCTCTATCACTTTGAGCATAAGTTTCTCGCTCAGGTTCACTCATGGTGTAGTTGATGACTTCATTAACAGCTAGTGCTTCAAGGATGCACTGAACCTTTTGGTGCCAAACTCCAAAGTTTTCATTATTCAGTTTTTCATCCTCATTCAACTTAGCCTTTACAATCTTAGGATTCGAAGACATGGTCTAAATAACTACATGGAGACATATCACTAATCAAATACTAGCACACTCACAGCCTTATTCACGCACATTGATTTTGTAGCTAATTCAAATTAATTCGATGATAATTTTACTTAATACATGGAATCGAAATTTCGCTATGCTCCTAGTCATCCCACGTGCAAAAGTTCAATCATCATAAATTTCGTCCAGTTAGTGCAAAAGTTAAGTCATAAGTGAGAACACATCTAAACCCTACCAACCTAGAACTCCCACTCAATTCATGTATATTAAATACATTATATAACATGCATATTGAACGAAAACACTTTATTTCATTCATCATGCAAACAAAAATTATGTACAGAAGAAAGACGTAAGTTTCACTTCATTAACTTAAATTCATTCGTGAACAAAACATAAGCTTCTAGCATTGTCTACACTTTTCATTTCTTTTTCTTATTAGAAAAGATTGTAAAAGGTAATTTCTTGGTCATACATTGAACACTTTTGTAATCTTCCAAGTAATTTTTAATTTATATGACCGAAGAAGCTTATTTTCTCATCTATTACTTGTTTTCTTATCTTAATCATCCAAGGATCCCTCTTTCCTACAAAAAAAAACTTAAATATCTCACACTACGAAAATTTGGAAACTATGATAACATAGCAGCACGCCTCATTCCTGAAAGAATACAACACTCTTATGCTAATTCCAACTCATTGGCGACCTTAAATACCTTCGGTCATGCCTCATAGCAGTTTTCACAGTTTCCTTTTCATCATCCGAAAGGACTCGAACAGGACTCGAGCCTTAAGACATTTAGAAATAGTGATTTATTCAACTATAACTTTATCTCACTTTTTTTTTTCACTAGATCGATGTGCTTATTTATTATAGGTTTTAGATCCTTTGTGACATTAACGTATGTAAATATTTTTAAATTGATAAGCAACCAATTATTAAATCCACCATTTACATGGCAACAAATATATGTGCATGCAATTTTAATCCAATAGCTACACCACTTTATTGAACTCGATCTCAACCATAGAGAAAAACAAAAATCCAAGAGCTTTCATGAGCTCCCATTGGATATTGATCCATTAAAAATAATTTTATGCTAAAAAATAAATTATTTCACCAAAAAATGCCCAAATTTGAATTTTAGAATTTTTTAATTAATTTTTTTATTTAAAATTAATATTAAATAATCCAGGAAACAATAATTTTTGAAATTATTATACAAAAATCTAAAGAAAAAAATTTGATCAAAATTGAATTTTTTGTGCTGTTAGATCAGCCACCGTCTGTTGCCACGCGCCGGCGATGGTTTGGAATGGTGGCTATTTTTTATAACTGCCTAGAAACGTTATACTCATAGACTTGGTGCGTGAACTACACGCACCGCCTTCCCGAAGTCGGACGATGAAAGGATCGATAATGGTCACTTCATTTCGTGGTGCTGGTCACAGTAGTGGGTTTAGATTTCAGTTTGGACCGTTCAAAAGATGAGAGAGCGCAACCACTCTCTCGAGGTGCGTGAGACTTAGCTGTTTGGAGGTCATCTTTTAACCTCAATACCTGAAAATTGGCCCGAAAATCTTCGAGGTTATTTTCTCCCTCTACATTTAACCAAAAAATGGGTGTAATATACCATTGGAAAGCTTATGAAATTATCTTTCCAGCCATATAAGTCATGTACAATTTATAATAATTTTACAAAGTTTCGGGTCTTATGGCTAGGGTTTCAATTTTATCTCTTTTTCATGAGAGTTAGACCACAAGATTTTTCAGATTTCATCTACATACTATAGACTACATTATTCTAGAAAAATACAACATATAATAAAGAAATAAACTATTTTCCATTTTTAACCATCAAACCTTCATAATTTTGGGTTTTATAGATTTTCATGCATTCTCTACCATTTTGATACATGAATTTATATTCATACAGACTATATTCATCCAAAGAACGTAAACTCTTGCTCTAATACCAATATAAAACTAAAACGCAGCGGAATAATGGATACTTACCGATTCGACCCGAAATCTTCTAGTATATGGACTCCTCTCTGGTTCTTTATGCTTCAATCTCACTGGAGGTCAGAAATGAAATTAAAATGAAGGAAATCACGCTTTTGTCACAACCCAAAAACCCTTATGTCTCTCTAAAGGTAGAAGATGATGTTTCTCTCTCTAAATTTTCTTTCTCTCTCAAATAATCAATTGTCCAACAACCATTTTCTCCCTATATATATATATATATATATATACTGCCTGAAAAGGCATGATAATTGTAGGCATTTGAACTCAAGAGTTGCATGGCTGAGTTCAAAGTTAAATGAGCAAGTCAGGTCGCCCATCATGAGTGCCAAACTCGGCCCTTATGTCCTACACCTAACTTAATCATGATGAACTGCTTCTGCAGACTTTTCCTCTAAGTTGATATCTCTTGAGAAAATTGCTGCATGCTTGGCCATTGTTGTGGATTGGGATGCAACCATGACAATGTTATTTTCATAATAGAGACCAGTCTGTCTGCTACAACTTGTTTCTTAAGAGAAGATAGATGTTGGTCCAACACATCCCTCAATAGTAAACGATGAAATTTTGATGATGAGGATGATGAAGATGATGATGAGAGAGATGAGATCATATCGCTTGGATGTCTACCCATCAGGATTTTCAATGTCACCACTCCAAAGCTATAGACATCACACTTTTCATTCACTTCCACAGTGTAAGCAAATTTTACAAAGAAAATCGGTAATCAACATTGATTTTAGATTTTTCATTTGATCACCAATTATTATAGATTACTAAATAATCTGCACAAACAGAAGGGAAGGAAAAAAAGAAAGAAAAAAATTAACCTGGAGCCGTGTATCTAAAAGTGCCTGCAATAGAAGTCCAATTAGATGAGTGAGGCCTTAAAAGCTTAGTTGTACCAAAGTCAAAAACATGAGCCTCACAATATGAATCCAGCAAAATATTCTTGCTTGATATGTCTCAGTGAATGATAAGTGCTTAAATAATCATATTTAAGCCCCTTAATTTATAGTTGTTAGGCTCTTTGTTTATATATTTTAGTATATTCTACGTCATTTTTGTGTTTTCTGTGTTTTTCATAGGTCTTTGAAGAAAATATGACACTTTGGAGCTTTAAGGCAGAAAAACTAAAGATCTGGAACCAGCTAAGTGCGCTCGAGTGCACATCCTCTGTGATCGAGCGCACAAGCACTCGTGCGCACACCTAGAAGGCTCGAGCGTAGAAGCACGCGATCGATCACACACGCACAGAGAGACGGCAGAGCCAGTTTTGGAAAGATGTCTCCGGGTCTTATTTTGGAAAGTAGGGTTTCGAGGCACCCTAGAACCCTATATATAAGCTTGTAAAACACATAAACGAATACCTTTTGATTTTGCTTGAAGTTGTAAGCTTTGGAGAGGAATTGACGACTTGTCTCCACAGTATTCTTCGGGTTTTATCTTTTATACTTAGTTTAGTTTATGATTATGATGTTCAACATAATTAGTATGTGTAACTAACTCCCTAATAGGGCTCTATTGAAGTCCTAGTTATGCTTTTCTATATATGAGTATTGTTGCCTTTGCAAATAGCCATGTTATGATGCTTTAATTAATTAATGCTTGATTTATTGAATTCCTCATATGTGTTTGTCTGATCAACGTATGCATGTGGTATGGATTAGTTAGTTAGATCAATTTGGATGATCAAGTCCTGGGTCTAGCAATAGTAACAAAAGAAATCCACATCACATTTTTGAGTTAATCAGCATGGGAAACCAGGAGTATACAACATGCCCTAGGTCTCGTGTGGTTGTCGATTTCCACAGACCTTATGCTCTCTTAAGGAACAACTCAGTATACACCATGCTGAATTCCTTAAGAGAGAAAAGAGTTATACACCATGCCTAACTCAGTGCATAGGGAAATCAATATCCTAGGGAGCGGACCAAGCCCTTAGATTGACAACCATTAGGTATTCATGGTAGGGCTAGAGCATTGGCACATTACTAATGAGTGCCAAATATTGCATATTTTGGCCCCTTAATTTACATTTGTTAGCTTAGGAATTTGTTACTTTGAGTTGTTTTCGTTGTTTTTCAGGTTTACAAGCACTTGGAAAGGAGTTTCACTAAAATTGCCAGTACAGATCAGTCATTTTTATGGATTTTACTGTATTGATTCAAGAAGAACTAAGAGATGAGCCATATATGCTTGGAAAGATCCGGAAGTCTAGTTTCTGATGAATTTTACGGCTCGTAAAAATGATTTTTCTAGAGAAAGTTATGGCAGTTTTAGTAGACAAAGGTCAAGTTGGAATATGTCTAGTGCACTCGAGTGCACCAGACTTGCGATCGAGCGCAAGTGCGCACTCGCGACATCCCACATCAGTTAAAAATGGATTGCAGTGCACCAGTATGTGCTCGAGCTCACCAGACTGCGATCAAGCGCACTCGGGCAGTATCCCACATCAAATTTGAAACGCATTGTACTTCGGGATTTCCCCTATAAAAGCCCCATCTCACTTCATCATTCGGTGTGCAATCCGGAGGACTTTTGCTAGCATTTTGGTGGATCTCGAAGGCGTTGCTACCATGAGGGGAAGCGTTGCCCAACAGCGAGTGAAATTTCTCCCAATGTATAGTCAGTTTTAATTTATTTCTTTTTAGTTTTAAAGTTTAATGTTTAGAAATTTTGTTGTGAACTTTAATTTCATTATTATGAGAGGTTAAAATCTTCATCTAAGATTGAAGATGAAGCCTCGCCATTGTTTGGCATAATATTTTCAGAGTTGTTCATGCAATTATGATATTTTTGGTATAAATGTTCTGTTCAATTATTTGAGTAAAATCTTATGATTGATTACTTTTAAATTGTTTAAATTGGATAGTCCTTGTGTTTCATCTGCCGAATACGGCGGATCATTCAAATTAGATTGGATTTCCTTTATGATTTATAAATTAAACGGATACATTGGATGGTTTTGGTTTAGTTTGAGTATTCGCCGTGATTTGTATAATGGTGGATTCATAGAATGATTTGATAGATTATTTTTATAGAACATGAAAATATATGCTTTACTTTGGTGAGGTGGATTCAAAAACCTTAGTATTTTACCATTTGCTTTAAACTAATTTAGTTTAAGTTTATATTTCTTTGCACAATATAATCCAAAATTCATAACTAGGTTAAAATAGGCTTAGTTTAGATAAAAATATTTTCACAATGCAATTCCTTGTGGATTCGACCTCGCACTTGCACAACACTATATCTATTTCTATCATTTTATATTGTGAAGCTGATTCTAAAACGAAATTCACTAATCCTTGTGGAGATGATCTCACATTTGCACACTATGCTACTGTTGACCTTGTGCACTTGCAAATAAAATAAGTTTGAATATTTGCTTATTAATTTCCCAGCAACGGCGTCAAAAACTTGTTGTACATTTATCTACCTAAATTAATAAGCAAATATTCAAACTTGTTTTACTTGCAAGTGCACAAGTTCGAATATTTGCTTATTAATTTAGGTAGATAATCGTACAAGAAGTTTTTGGCACTGTTGCCGGGGATTACACTAAATTTCATTTTAGAATTATTTTCGTTTAGTTTAGTCATTTTTATTATTCTGTTTTATTTTTATCAAAAATCTCAAAATTCTAAGTTTCTGTTTTTCACTTTTATTTTGTTTCATCAAAAAACTAATTTATTTCCTTTTCATTTTCTATTTCAGGCACTACAGCAGAAGCTCTCTGTAACACTTGCAATCGAGCGCACTGCCTTGTGCGATCGAGCACACTTGAGGCAGAGGCTACCCGAGCAGCAGTGTTGAACTGCTGCACTGAAGCGATTTTTGTTGATTCATGCAAGGGCTTCGATCCAGGCATCCAACTTTCTTTCCTCTCGATATAGAGTTTGAGTGGACCATTCGACGAAGGCTTAGAAACAACTCTGAAGAGGTAGAAGAAGAATTCGAGGAAAAAGCATCAATAACAGAACAACTCAAAAATCAACAACCACCTGAGCGAAGACCAATGAAACAATCCTTCATCCCATGGAACCTCGACCAGCCATCTTACATTGCTTATCAACCAGAGGCGGAAGGCAATTACTACATATCTCCGCAGATACTCAGTGCATTGACTCACTTTAGGGGAACACCTGCTGAAGATCCACACTTTCACCTTCGTGAATTTTTCGATCTTTGCAAATTCCAGCACATTCGGAGCCTAGACCAAGAAGGAATCAAATTAATTCTTTTCCTCTTTTCCTTAAAAGATAATGCTAAATTGTGGTACAATTCATTGCCTGCAGTTTCTATTCATACTTGGGAGTAGTTGGCTAGCAAATTCCTAAGAAAGTTTTTCTCAGCCCAAAAGACGAGGCAAATAAGGAAGGAGATTCAGTCTTTCCAACAGAATGATGGAGATCTATTCTTTGAGGCATGGGGACATTTCAATGAGCTACTACTCAAATTCCCACATCACAATCTACCTCAAGATGAACTGGTATAAGCTTTCTATGAAGGTTTAAGTGATACTAATAAAAGTATTGTGGATTCAGGTTGTGGAGGAGTGCTGATGGAGAACAGCCATGAAGAAGCCATGAAGCTATTTGAGACCTTAAGTGAACACACCCAACAATTCTCCTATCGAGGTAGACATGGATCCAAGAGTAAAGGTATGTATAAAGTGACCCTAAATGGAGGATCCTCTAACCAAATAACTGTTGTGGAGAAGAAACTAGATCTACTTGTTAAAGTCATGACTGCTCAGAATATCTCACCTAATCCACCAACTACACCACTCCAGGTATGTGCTATATGTTTTCAATTTGATCATAATACTGAGACATGTCCTTTGTATTCATCTGCAGACCCGGAGCAAGCAAATTATGTCGGACCAAACAACTATCCGCCAAAGAACAATCCGTATGCAAACACTTACAACTCTGGATGGCGAAATCACCCCAACTTCTCTTGGAGCAACAATTAGAGCAGTCAAGGGCAGCAAAGGAACTCCCAACCAGTAGCCCACTCAGTTCCCAAAACAAAGAAAAATGACCTAGAGAGTCTAGTGAGGCAATTGGCAACTGAGCAACAACAGTTGGTATCCCAACAATAACAGTTAATGACTTCACAAGATCAGTTCATAGCAGATGAAAGATAATTTCAGACTAAATTAAGACAGACCACTGCAAAACACAAACAAGCCATTCAAAGGTTAGAGGTACAAATAGGGCAACTGGCTAAAGAATTGAGTGGCAGAAAGTAAGGTGAGCTTCCATCTCAAACACTACCAAACCCTGGGGGATACCAGCAACTAAAAGCTGTCACAACTCTCACGAATAGTAAGGTTATAGTGACCGATGAGTCTGCAAAAGCATCTATAGAGAAACCATCGGCATCAAAGATAAATGAGACAGAGAAGGTGAATGCACTACCCTTCCCGCAAAGATTAGTTAAACAAAAGAAGGAAAATAAATTGCTTGATATCTTTAAAATCTTGCAGAAAGTTGAAATAAACATTCATTTATTAGATGCAATTCAACAAATACCTGCTTATGCTAAATTTTTAAAATATTGTTGCACTCATAAGAGAAAATTTCAAGAGCATGAGATGGTAGCCTTAACTGAAGAGGTAAATGTTGTGCTATTAAGAAAACTACCACCAAAACTGAAAGATCCGGGTAGTTTCACTATTCTCTGCAGGTTAGATGACCAGCTGTTTGAGCGGGCGTTACTAGATTTGGGAGCGAGTGTAAATTTGCTACCATACACAGTATTCAAAACACTAGGTTTGGGGGAGCTTCAACTGACTTCCATCACTTTGCAGTTGGCAGACAGAAGCATCAAAAAACCTAGAGGTATTCTTGAGGATGTCCTGGTAAAGGTAGGTGAATTTATTTTACCTGCTGACTTTATTGTGTTAGATATAAAAGAATGCCCAATGCCATTACCTCTGCCCATCATATTAGGAAGACCCTTCATGAGAACTATTGATACAAATATTTATGTGAAAAAGGGTATAGTAAGTATGAAGGTAAATGGTGAGAAAATAGAGTTTAAAATATTTGATGCATTAAAACTACCTTAAGATGATATGGAATGCTTTAATGTATGTATGATGTAAAGTTTTGTTGAGCAAGCTTTTCAGGTTCATCACATTGATCCATCGGAGACTACCCTTACCTATGGTTTTACAAAAGTGACTATTGAGCAAGAACCTGAAGATGTTACTGATGACATTATTAAAGTTGTGCACCTCCTTGAGGCTTCTTAAAATATCCAAGTAAGTATGCTCCTCCATTTGAATCTCTCATACCTACTAATACTACTCTTCTCCCTTCTATTGTCCAGGCACCAACATTGGAATTGAAGCAGCTACCAGAGCATTTAACATATGCCTATTTGGGAGAGAAGAAGACATTACCAGTGATTATGGCTGCTAATTTGAGTGTTGGAGAAGAAGAAAAACTATTAAGAGTTCTTAGGGAGCATAGATCTGCCATTGGATGGACCATTGTTGACATCAAGGGGATAAGTACAGCCAAGTGCATGCATTATATCTACCTTGAGGATGAAGCAAAGCCCACTCGAGATGCTCAAAGTAGAGTTAACCCACATATGAAAGAGGTAGTAAAGGCCGAGGTATTAAAACTATTAGATGTTGGCATTATCTACCCCATCTCAGACAGTAAATGGGTAAGTCCGATCCAAGTTGTTCCTAAAAAGAGTGGGATCACAATAGTGAAGAATGAAAATAAGGAGCTCGTACGTACAAGAAAAACAACTGGTTGGAGGGTATGTATTGATTATCGAAGATTAAACAAGGTGACCAGAAGAGATCACTTCCCCTTGCCATTCAGTGATCAAATGTTAGAGAGATTAGCTGACCATAGCTATTATTGTTTCTTAGATGGGTATAGTGGGTACAACCAGATTGGCATAGCACCTGAGGATCAAGAAAAGACTACCTTCACATGTCCTTTCGGTACATTTCCTTATCGAAGGATGCCATTCGGTTTATGCAACGCACTAGCCACCTTTCAAAGATGTATGATGAGCATATTTTTCAGCATGGTGGAGAAATTCATTGAGGTGTTCATTGATGATTTCAGTGTTTTTGGTTCCAATTTCGATGAATGCCTAAATCATCTAGAAAGTGTCCTAAAGAGATGTGAAGCGAGCAACTTAGTGCTGAATTGGGAGAAATGTCACTTTATGATTCAACAAGGCATTGTGTTTGGTCATTCCATCTCCAACAAAGGTATTGAGGTAGACAAGGCTAAAAGAGACATCATTTCAAAGTTGCCTCCTCCTCTAACAGTCAAAGGAGTCAGAAGTTTCCTTAGACATGTTGGATTCTACAGATGATTCATCAAGGACTTCTCTAAGATCTCTAGACCTATATGTGCATTGTTAGCTAAAGATACTAAGTATGAATGGACTAATGACTGTATGAAGCCTTTCAACACATTAAAGGATGTGCTCACCTTCGCACCAATAATGATAGCACCAGATTAGAATCTTTCGTTCGAGCTGATGTGCGATGCTAGTGATTTCGCCTTGGGAGCTGTCTTAGGCCAGAGAGTCAATAACGTACCTCATGCTATTTACTATGCTTCTCAAACTTTAAATGATGCTCAGCTTAACTATTCTACTACTGAAAAGGAATTGTTAGCTGTTATTTTTGCTTTAGAGAAGTTTAGATCATACTTGATTGGCTCTAAGGTTGTTCTATTTATTGATTATACTGCCTTGAGATATCTATTTTCTAAGAAAGATGCAAAGCCTAGGTTAATCAGATAGGTACTCATATTACAAGAATTTGACTTGGAGATCAAAGACAAGAAGGGCAGTGAAAATGTGGTTGCAGATCACTTATCAAGGCTACCTTATGGGGATGACAAAAATGAGTTACCATTAAATGAGAACTTCCATGATGAACAATTGTTTGCACTAGATGTAACACTTCCATGGTATGCTGATATTGTCAATTATCTAACTGCTAAGGTTTTTCCTCCAGGTATGACCAGTCAAGGAAAGAAGCAGTTGATATCTATATCTAGACACTACCATTGGGATGACCCCTACCTCTTCAAATTATGTCCCGATCAAATCATCAGAAGGTGTGTCTCGGAAGAGGAGCACTTGAGCTTATTACAATATTGCCATCAGTTTGCTTATGGAGAACATTTTGGGGCTAAGAGAACAGCTCTTAAGGTATTACAATCCGGTTTTTATTGGCCTAATCTATTTAAAGATGCCTTCTCATTTTGCAGCTCATGTGATAGATGTCAGAGAACAGGTAACATCTTATCCTGAAATCAGATGCCCTTACAAAATATTCATATAGCATAACTTTTTGATGTATGGGGCATTGATTTCATGGGTCCATTCCCCAACTCCTTTGGTTATTTGTATATTTTTTTGGGTGTGGATTATGTGTCCAAATGGGTCGAGGCTATCCCCTCAAAGACTAATGATCACAAAATGATTGTAAAGTTTCTACAGGATAACATCTTTACCCAGTTTGGGACTCCAAGAGCAATCATCAGTGATGGTGGCAGCCACTTTCATCATCAGTCTTTTGCCGCACTCGTAAGAAAATATGGGATCACCCATAAAGTTGGCACTCCTTATCACCCTCAAACCAGTGGCCAAGTGGAGATAAGTAACCGAGAAATAAAAAATATACTAGAGATGACCGTAAATCCTAATCGAAATGATTGGTCTTTACGACTGAATGATGCTCTATGGGCATATAGGACAGCTTACAAGACCCCAATTGGAATGTCTCTATACCACTTAGTTTTTGGGGAAAGCATGCCATCCGCTAATGGAGCTAGAACATCAAGCATATTGGGCCATTAAACAATTAAATTTTGACATGAAACAAGCGGGTGAGAAGAGGAAGCTGCACTTAAATGAGCTGGAGGAATTAAGGTATGATGCATATGAGAATGCCAAGCTCTACAAAGAAAGGACGAAAGCATATCATGATAGGCAACTGATAAGGAAAAAGTTTCATATGGGACAAAGAATGTTGCTCTACAACTCAAGATTATGACTGTTCCTAGGCAAACTAAAGTCCCAATGGTATGGTCCTTACGTGGTCACCAAGGTCTATCCTCATGGTGCTTTGGAGATTTATGGTTCCAATGGCAATCAGACATTCACAGTCAATGAACATAGAGTCAAGCCATACCTTGATCTCAACATGCCCCCTAGAGACGAAGACTTGGCACTTTAATCTATCCAGTATGTAGCTGATCCAAGAGCACTTGGACCACATGAGGTGGGTTCTAAGTGCCCCCTTCAAAGAGAGTAGCACTAAAGCTACTATAGAGAGCGCTTGAGCAATTCTCACTTTAAAAATAATATAGCTCAAGTACCTCTATTGAGGTTAGTGGTACTGAGGCCACTAAAGTACGGTATGGTTGTATTATTTCTAACTCATTCCTCTTAGTCCTTGTAAAGTTTATTTTTCATACTTGCTGCCTTGCGCTCGAGCGCACCACACAGTGTGCTCGAGCGCACTCTCGCCCTGCGCTCCATAGTGCGCGAGCGCAACACACCCACACACACACTTGTGCACAAGTGCGATCGAGCGCACTTCATCATGCACTCAAGCGCACTCGGGGCAAAAGGTCACGTGTTAAGTTAAAAACACCTGATTTTGTTAACACTTCTTACACTTACACACATTGTCTCTCGCTCTCTCGCCCTCTCCATCTCGCACATCACTCTCCAGCAAGCCCAACACTCTCACTCTCACTACCATATCATTTAGCATCAACTCAAACCCTCCCCCATTCCATATTTCATTCACCTATTATCATTCTCATTCCCCCATCACACACCCATTCACTTTCACGTGCACACAAGGTATACCCATATCGTTTTTATTTTCTATTTAGTTGCACGCAATCACACACGGTTTTTTATTTACATTTTACTAATTATATGCATCTACCATGTGTTGTATTTGTATTTCGTGTTTATAGAAGGTTGAGATCGAGTTTGTGTGCTTCCCACAGCTTCCAGCTTTTGTCGCCCACAACATGTCCGACATATTGCTTGAACCATTGCGCTTGAGATCAACACCACTATGATCGGCAAATCACCCAGTGCGATCAAGCGCACCTAACCTGTGATCGAGCGCAAACTTGACATCAACTAGACCACAATGCCTAAACAAGTTGCCTCCACTTCCCAAGCTTCCAACAGTCGCCCCTAGTCATCCCGGCTTAGTATCAAACAGAGAGAAATCTTGTTCGAGACTACTTTCAACATCAATGCGGATTTCAAGAGCTTGGACGCCACTCGATGGGTGGTTCAAGAATTCAAGAACCAAGGACTGAAGAGGCTGTTCAAGCCTGTTTGCTCGACGGCATACACCCGATTTGTGGTCGAATTCTATGAGAACTTATCCTATGACTGCAACAAACTAGAGATCCTATCTTCCTCAGTCCAGTGCAAGTTCATCGAGGTGACCACTGCTGACATCCCTGTTGCCCTTCACTACTGCGATGAGTCCCCCTCTTGAGGACACCCAGATGGAGGAGGCACAATTTGCGAGACAAGAGGCTATGCTCTAGGCCATCCTCAATCGACTACCTCCAGCACCCGGTACCTCATCTACTGCACCACTTGGAGACCAGTAGTGAGAGGATACCCCATCTGGCTGAAGACATAAAACTTAGCACTCATGGGAGCTACCCTACAACATATCCTTTTTAATTCTAATATTTTCTTTTATTGTGAGTATTTACTTTTATTTAATTGTTTATTATTAGTAATTCTTGTTTTCCGGCACAACGTTTGTTTTTCTTTTCCAAGAACATAGTGCGTGCATCAAGGTCAAGTTTGGGGGGTGTTCTATGAGCCATACCAGCCATCTAGTTCTCCATCTCCCAGGTCAGATCTTTTTATGTCACTCACACATTGGGGACAATGTGTACATTAAGTTTGGGGGTATGGGAGACACATTCACACACTCTGTCCCAGTTTTTTTTTAGTATTTGAATTTTTATAGATAAATGCATGTTCATATTGTTCCGAAAATTTTGGTTGATTTAAAAATATTATGATAAAACTTCATCAGTAAGCTTAAAATCTAGAACACATAGCCTAGTTTTAAAAGTTTAATTACCTACCTCAAGGCAGTTAAAAACTCACAAGTTTGATTTAAAACCGACGCGAGCACATTAGTGCATAATGGTGTGAGGTATGACATATAATTTCTATATATATGTTTCCATGACCTAGCTGTAATCGGATAACTTGTTAGAATAACACTTTGGCATAGAAAAATAAAATAATGTTTATTGTGCAAAAAGAGAAAATAAAATGCTCCTAATGATCATTAAATAAACTTTCCACTGAGTAACTGGACCTCTTGCCTCAGTAAGCAATGAGTGTTCACGTCAAAAGGTAGGAATTATGCATATAATGATCATTAAATAAAGTTTCCACTGAGTAACTGGACCTCTTGCCTCAGTAAGCAGTGAGTGTTCATATCAAAAGGTGGGGATTTTTGCTTGGTAGCATTAAGACTAGTTAGTTTTGTAGCCTTTTTTACTCGAGTTAGTAAGTCTTTAGGGCTGTCTTTACACCTAATACCCTAAAACCATCTGGTTTGGGATTCATTGGCTAAAAACGCACTACATGGGTCAATTAGAAAGTTTGATGGAACTCAACATGGCAAAAATCTCGTAATAAAAGAAAAAGAAAAGAAATAAAACTATGCCATTAGTGTTCATTATGATAGGAAATTTGATGAATGTTAAGACACCGAAACACTATACAATGGAGATATTCAGAAGCTTCATCTTTTATGTGCTAAGTTACCACACACTAAGTCAAACTTGAGATGCCTTAAACCAGTCTTGTGTAAGTAATTAGAATTTAAAACCCTTTTTCATTGCAAAGATGTGTTTATATTCTCATGAACAAATATCATGGTTTTATGTGCAACCCTAAATTTTAGATAACATGAACGTTGAATTTATCTTTGATTTTGTTTTTTTTAGTTAGTTTTTCGTTTTGTATTGCTAAGGGACTAGCAATATGTAAGTTTGGGGGTATGATAAGTGCATAAATAATCATATTTAAGCCCTTTAATTTACAGTTGTTAGGCTATTTGTTTATCTATTTTAGTATATTCTACTTCATTTTTGTGTTTTCTGTGTTTTTCATAGGTCTTTAAAGAAAAGATGACATTTTGGAGCTCTAAGGAAGAAAAACTAAAGATCTAGAACCAGCTAAGTGTGCTCGAGCGCACAAGCACTCGTGGCCACACTTAGAAGGCTTGAGCGCAGAAGCGCGCGATCAATTGCACACGCACAGAGAGGCGGCAGAGCCAGTTTTGGAAAGATGTCTCCGGGTCTTATTTTGGAAAGTAAGGTTTCGAGGCACCCTTAGAACCCTATATATAGGCTTGTAAAACACATAAATGAATATCTTTTGATTTTGCTTGAAGTTGTAAGCTTTGGAGAGGAATTGACGATATATCTCTATAGTATTCTTTGGTTTTATCTTTTATACTTAGTTTAGTTTATGATTATGATGTTCAGCATAATTACCATGTGTAACTAACTCCCTAATAGGGCTCGATTGAAGCCCTAGTTATGCTTTTTTATATATGAGTATTGTTGCATTTCCAAATAGCCATGTTATGATGCTTTAATTGATTAATGCCTGTTTTATTGAATTCCTCATATGTGTTTGTTTGATCAACGTATGCATGTGGTATGGATTAGTTAGTGATGAGAGCCATAAAATACACCTTAATAGTACTCGATTGTTAGCATTTTAGGGTTGATCTAGGTTTTTATTGCACTTTTATATGTTAACAACTCTAAAGTGGTATTCTTTAATCGTTGACTTATTTCAGTGCATTTTCAAGTACTTTAAGTTCAAAAGAGGAGGAAAAACTGTTGTTGCTTGAAGCACAAAGACTCGAGGCACATCGAAGTGAAGGCATAGTCGCGGAAGGACAAATGAAAAAAATCAAGTTTTGAGTGTGCGCGCTGCGGCCTAAAAATATACATGCCTCGGCCTCCAGAAGGGAAGCCAAAAGACTAAAGAGAAGCATCAGTGTGCACCGCGGCCTAGACTAGGCTGAGCCGGGGCCTGAAGGGTTGAGCCTCGGTCTGGACTAGGCTGGGCCGTGGCCCTCAAAAGGAGAGGAAATAAACACAAGTTGAGTCGTGGCCTGACCCAATCTCAGCTGTGGCGCGACCCCGATACCCTGTCTCCGAATTACAACTTACTTAGGATTTTTGATGATTATTTAAACCCTAAAACACCCTTTGACCTCTTGTATTATAAATAGCTCACTTACAGTTTGATAAAAGGGGGGATTAAGCCTAGAAAATTCAAGGAAGCAACCAATTCTCCTCCACCAAGGTGTTCAACCATAAGCCCCATGGCTAACTAATCTCCAAGCAAGGCGAAGGGATGAATCCCTAGTTGTAGTTGTTCCTATTTTCCTTTATTTGATTCAGTTGTAATAGGGATTTATTGTCAAAACATTGTTATGATTTACTTTGCTATCTAATTATAAGATTTTCTCTAATCCGGTGATTATATCTTTCTCCTTGATATAAATCTAGTCATGCTTTTCTTATGTCAAGATTATTTGGATATGATTGAGTCCAGTAGATTTATCCTTTAGGCTTGTCCATTACTGCAATATTGCCATAAAAGATATATTCTCGTTTCTTGATAAACCTATAGGATAGATCATGTGTGCATGAATCGAAAGTAGAAAAGTATTTCATAACAATTACATTAGGGTTTATACATGCTCTTATTGAATATTTGCCGATTGCCTGTTTAGGATGAGAAACTTGCAATCAAGATAAAAACAACTGAATCAAGTTAGGATTAGGGCAACGAACCTAGGGAGGATTCCTGGAACCTTGTAGTTCCTCTTTTATATTTTACAATCTATTTTACACAATTACTTCATTATCAAAAGTTCATACTTTCCCACTTAAATCTTTATAGTTTGTGTTATGGTTCACACCTTCTTTTGTAGTTAACTATTTTCCCTATTGAATCGACACTCCAAAGCTGTGCTACAACTACCGCGTTATGTTTTGGGCGTAATCAAATTTTGGCGCCGTTGCTGGGGAAACGCGCTTACTTACAAAGAAGTTTGTTAACTCTAAGACAAGACGGTACTATCTTTCTTTTCTATTAGTTTTGATTTTCTGAATTTTTTTTATTCTATTTGGTTCTGTTTTATTTATTATTTTTAAAACTCAGTTGGTGTATGCTTAGACCAAAAGATTCGCGAGGGAGGTTCATTAAAGAACCCGAAATAGAGATACCCTTCCCTTCCATGTCCGTTAGTGAAACCTCGCCTAGATCAAATCTTAGTGCACACCCAACAAAAAATTTAGAAAACTTTGTTAACATGGCTGAAAACCCTAATGACAATGTTGCTAGGACACTTAAAGATTATTTACATCCTAGTCGGACAGCCACATGGTCATGCATTATGTTTTCAGCCAACACTCACCAACAAGACTTTAAAATAGGGATGATTCAATTACTCCCTACATTCAATGGCTTGGAAAACGAAAACCCATATGTACACATTAGAGAGTTTGAGGAAGTAGTTGCAACTTTTCATAGTCAAGACGCAACTGATGATACTGTGAGACTCAAGTTTTTTCCTTTCTCTTTGAAGGATAAAGCTAAGAGTTGGTTATACTCGCTGAGACCATGATCTATTGGGACATGGAATGAGATGGCTCAGGTCTTCTTTAACAAATACTTCCCTTAACATAAGACCAATGCTCTAAAAAGACAAATCTCCAACTTTTCACAAAAGGAAAATGAAACTTTATATCAGTCCTGGGAGAAATTTAAAGAGCTTTTAAGTATGTGTCCACACCATGGGTATAAGAGTTGGCGCTTAGTGAGCTACTTTTATGAGGGTCTTACCTATAGAGAGCGCCAATTCGTAGAGATGATGTGTAATGGTGAGTTTCTGCAAAAAGACCCTGATAAGGCCATAGAGCACCTCAATGAGCTTGCTCAAAAAGCTCACACTTGGACTGGACCTAGTGCTACTAAAAGCATAAATAGGTCACGACCTATAGGAAACCCTAGTAGTGGTGGAATATACCATCTGAGGGAGGAAGATAACCTGAAAGCTAAGGTCAAAATGCTTACTACGGAGTTAGAGGCATTAAAAACTAAAAAATCAACACACACGGTTAATCAAGTTGAACCTTTGGAACCATGTTTTGTGTGTGGTGGGGTAGATCATCCCGCTCAAGAGTGCCCTACATTTGTTAATATGAGAGGGATGTATGAGGAACAATGTAATGCCTTGGGCATGTACAAGAAGCCTTGTGCACCTTTCTCTAACACTTACAATCAGAGGTGGCAAAATCACCCCAACTTCAGTTGGAAGTCTAAAAACCATCAGCTTGCACAACCCCCTAGATCACACCCTGCACCTTCGTCCTCTAGGAGTTCTCTAGAAGACACTTTACATCCTTTTATAGAGGCACAGGGCAAAACAAACCAAAGTTGTGAAGCATTAATCACACAAGTTGTGGAAGAAAACAAAGAAATAAGGAGCCAAGTGTCCAAGTTAATGGGCTTCTTGAGTATGACTGAGCGAGGGAAGTTCCCTTCCCAAACTCAGTCCACACCCCATGGTCAACACATGGGACAAACAAATCTGAAAAATGTAAATGCCATTGTGACAATAAGTGGTAAGACACTTCACATCCCAACAACAAGCAAACCCGAGGATGTGGAGAAGGGTCAAGGTAGTAGTGACACCGAACAACCCAAAGACCCTGAAGTTACCAAAAGCCCTGTTAAGGCACCATTCCCTCAAGCCTTAAAATCAAACAAAAAAATATGGACCTAAATAATGAAATCCTAGAGAACCTAAGGCAAGTAAAGCTGAATCTTCCACTTTTGCATGTAATTAAACAAGTTCCCACCTATACAAAGGTTCTCAAGGATTTATGCACAATTAAGAGGAAACACCATGTAAAGAAAACAGAATTCCTAACTGAGCAAGTGAGTGCTTTAATTGAGCAAAGAATCCCCTCGAAATACAAGGATCCTGGTTGGCCAACCATTGCATGTAGCATTGGAAATCATGAAGTTGGACAAGCCTTGCTAGATTTAGGAGCTAGTGTAAACCTAATGCCATTCTCCATTTAAGTATAGTTGGGGTGAGGAGAAATCAAACCAACCACTGTGGTATTACAATTGGTTGATCGTTCAGTCAAAGTACCCCGGGGGTGTGGTAGAGGATGTTTTGATTCAAGTTGATAAATTCTACTATCCTGTTGACTTCTTAATTCTTGATATTACTTCTGCTGTTGGCACTAACTCTAAAATTCCTTTGATTTTGGGTAGACATTTTCTTGCTACTGCAAATGCTCTAATAAATTGTAGGAATGGACTCATGAAGCTGTCCTTTGGAAACATGACCCTTGAAGTGAATATTTTCAATGTTGCAAAACAGCCCGAAGTTGAGGATGAAAACCACCAGCTTTATATGATCGAGTCACTTATCAATGAGGGAGTTTCCTTAGCTCATGATTATGATCTTCTAGAAATTTTTCTTGTCAATTCCGAGATTAATTTATTTGACGATAAAACTGATATAATTGATATTTGTGCTGTTTTTGATAAATCCCAAGATTATGGCACTCGGGCATGGCAACCAAAGTTTGAGGAGCTGCCCAAAAGAAGCGAAACACAAGTCCCCTCAAGTATGGAAGCACCTAAAGTCGAATTGAAGCCACCACCTAAGGGTTTAAAACATGCCTTTCTCGGTCCAGGTGATACTTTTCCAGTTATTATTTCTTCTGAATTATCTGAGACCTAAGGTAAAAAATTAATTCAAACTCTAAATGCACATAAATCAGCCTTAGGATGGAGCATGGCTGATTTAGAAGGTATTAGTCCCCTGATTTGTTCACATAAAATAAATTTAGATGAAGGAACTAGTCCTTGTAGAGACCCTCAATGTAGGCTTAACGCCACTATGAAAGAAGTAGTGAAAAATGAAGTGCTGAAACTGTTAAATGCGGGTATTATATATCCCATATCTGATAGTAAATGGGTAAGCCCTACACAAGTCGTTCCTAAAAAGTCCGGTGTCACCGTGGTAAAGAATGATCTAGGAGAGCTAGTCCCTACCAAACTTGTGACCGGGTGGAATATGTGCATTGATTACAGAAAATTAAATGTTGCCACCCGGAAAGACCACTTCCCACTCCCCTTTATCGATCAAATTATTGAGTGTGTAGCTGGTCATCCCTTTCACTGTTTTCTAGATGGTTATTCTGGTTATTTTCATATTGAAATTGTAGTAAAAGACCAAGAAAAAACCACTTTCACTTGTCCCTTTGGGACCTATGCTTTCCGTAGGATGCCATTTGGATTGTGCAATGCACCTGCCAGTTTTCAACGTCGCATGATGAGTATTTTTAGTGACATAGTTGAAAATTGCATGGAGGTTTTTATGGATGACCTAACTGTTTTTGGATCTTCATTTGATGCATGCTTAATGAATTTAGAAAGAGTGTTAATTCATTGTGAGGACAAGGAACTAGTCTTAAATTGGGAAAAATACCATTTCATGGTACCTTCCGGTATTATCTTAGGTCATATTATTTCTTTTAAAGGAATAAAGGTTGATCAATCTAAGATTGAATTAATCTCTAAATTGCCTACACCTAAGACAATAAAGGATGTAAGATCTTTCCTTGGACATGCTGGTTTTTACAGGAGGTTCATGCAAAACTTTTCCAACATATCTAGACCTTTATGTGCCCTCCTAGTTAAAGACACCCCATTTGAGTGGACACAAGCTTGTCAAGAGGCCTTCCAACTGCTGATTGGCAAGCTTACTTCCGCACCTATAATGCAGTCACTGGATTGGACTTTACCTTTTGAAATCATGTGTGATGCTAGTGATTACGCTATATGTGCTGTCCTTGGACAGCGAAGAGAGGGAAAACCTTTTGTCATTTACTATGCTAGTAATACTTTAAATAGTGCTCAAATGAATTATTCCACAACTGAAAAAGAATTGCTAGCTGTAGTATTTGCTTTAAATAAATTTCATGCTTATTTAATTGGTTCCTCTATTCTTATCTTCACAGATCATGCAGCCCTCAAGTACCTTCTTACAAAGAAGGATGCTAAGGCACGATTAATACGGTGGATCTTACTCCTACAAGAATTCGATGTCACCATCAAAGACAAGAAAGGAGTGGAGAATGTAGTAGCTGGCCATTTATCAAGGCTCACTTTTTAGGACACTTGCAACGACATGCCAATCAAAGATGACTTTACTGATGAGCATTTACTCTCCGTCACTTCTTTACCATGGTTTGCTCACATCGTGAATTATTTGGCTACGGGTGATATACCAATGGATTGGAGCGCTCAAGACAAGAGGAAATTCTTATATGGGGTATGTAATTTCTATTGGGATGACTCCTATCTTTTCAAGTACTGCCCTGATCAAATTTTAAGGCGTTGCATCCCTAATGCAGAGATGGCCAGTGTCTTAGAATTTTGTCACTCCCAAGCTTGTGGAGGCCACTTTTCAATGAAAAAAACCACTGCAAAAATTTTGAAGTGTGGATTTTATTGGCCTACCTTCTTTAAAGATGCAAACATCTATTGTCACTCATGTGAAAAGTGTCAAAAGTTATGAGTTGTGTCTCGTCGAAATATGATGCCCCTAAACCCTATTTTAGTAATTGAAATATTTGATTGTTGGGGCATCGATTTTATGGGACCCTTTCCTCCTTCCTTCGGATACCAATATATCATCATGGCAATAGATTATGTATCTAAGTGGGTAGAGGCAGCAGCTTGCCGAAGCAATGATAATAGAATGGTGATTAAATTTCTTAAAGAAAATGTATTATCTCGATTTGGTACACCACGTGCTATAATTAGTGATCGAGGTACACATTTTTGTAACCATTCTTTTGAAGCTTTGATGAAAAAATATAGGGTGTTACATAAAATTTCTACTGCCTACCATCCTCAGACTAGTGGACAAGTAGAGCTTGCTAATAGGGAAATTAAACAAATTGTAGAAAAAATAGTTAACCCAGATCGCAAGGATTGGTCTTTGAGACTAACTTATGCGCTTTGGGCTTACCGTACAGCCTTTAAAACTCCCTTAGGTATGTCACCTTATCGGCTTGTTTTTGGAAAGCCTTGCCACTTACCCGTAGAGCTTGAGTATCAAGCTTATTGGGCCATCAAATCTTTTAGTTTTGACATAAGAGAGGCGGGTAAGCTTAGGAAATATCAGTTGACCGAGTTAGAGGAATTAAGAAACGATGCTTATGAGAACTCTAGAATCTGTAAGACTAAGATGAAAGTATTCTATGATAAAAACATTTTGAGGAAAACATTTAGACCCAATGATCGGGTGTTCTTATATGATTCTAGACTCCATCTTGGAAAACTTCGGTCAAGATGGACCGGTCCTTTAATAGTGAAAAATATTTTTGAAAATGGTGTGGTAGAAATAGAGGACACTAGGGATGGTTTGACTTTCAAAGTGAATGGTTAGCGCCTTAAGCTCTTAATTGGTAGACAAGATCCAGAAGTGGAAGACATTCCACTTCTGGACCAGGTCTATTCCTCTTGACCACACCACACAGGTACGTTTCTATTTATTTTGTTAGATTTATTTCATTTTTAATTTTTAGTTCTTTAGTTTGATTTAATCTCATTCTTAGCTTAAAATTGTTTTAATGGGCTAATTTTATTTTTTTTTATATGAGGAGCAAACAAGTTTTTAACAAAATTAGCACTAGGTCGCGCCTACGCCCGGCCCACTTGTGCCTTGCAGCACAGATCCGTGCGCCTCGGCCCTGATCCAGCATGCCTCAGCGCCCAACACTGGCCCAGGTCGCCTAACCCTCGTGCCACGCCCCAGTAATCTGTGCGCTGCAGCGCACAAAACACACCTTGATCACCCCACAACCCACGTCGTGGCGCACCCTCAGCCAAGCTGCGGCTTCACCTGTTTTGCCACCTGTCCCTGCACACAAAATAAAACCTTTTTTCTGCACTCATCATCTTCATTCCAACCTCACGAAAACAGCAGCTCATCTCTCTCTCTCTCTCTCCTTCTCTCTCCAAACCCTCACCTACCTCCTTACTTTTCCTAAAAAATTCTTCATTTTAACTTCATTTCTTGTAGGATTTTGCACTAATATTGTAGCTTTCGTTGAAAATTTCTCTAATAAGCTTGGTTCTAAGAAGATTTTGGGTTCATCAAGAAACACTTCAAATTGGTGGTTAGTCTTTCTTCTCTCCAATTTTGAGTATCAAGTAAGCAAAATTTCTTCTCTTTATTGTTCATTTGTGCTATTTGGGTGGTTAATTTTGCCTTTGTTATGTTATTTTATACACTTGATTCCAAAGGCACCTAAATCCAAGAGGCCAAGAGGGAAACAACCTCAAAAATATGATGAGAGCAAATTTGTTAGTTTTGAGGCTAGTGAGTGTTATCTTCGCTTGTTAAATACTAAGAAAATCATTCCTGAGAGAGGATTCAATATCACTGAGAGGGGGAATCCAGCCTTGTTTAGAATCATTATTGATAGAAATTGGGGCAAATTTACTAGACAACCTTCTAATTCCCTCCCAAATATAGTTAGAGAATTCTATGCCAATGCTGACGAACATCAGAATGGTAAGGTCATGGTGAGGGGAAAAACAGTCTCTTTTAGCAGCACATCCATTAATAGGATCTATGGGTTACCTGACATTGCACACAGTGAGTATCTTGCATATGTATCTAATATTGATTATGATGAGATTTGCAGTACTCTCTGTATTCCGAGCACAACTTGGAAAATGATGGATCCTACCGATAAAACCTTGCCCGGTGCGTCTCTTATTGTCAATGCTCGGGCTTGGCAATATTTTGTATGTCAACGGATGATGCCCGCTACACATTATAGTGACCTATATGTTGAGAGAGTTGTTTTGATATATGCCATTTTGATGGGTATGACCATAGATGTGGGCCAAGTCATATTCAATTCTATCCTACACACTGTGTGACACAAGCTTAGATTATACTTTCCTTCATTGATTACCCAATTATGCTTTCAAGCCGATGTCCCTTACAGTAGTAATAAGGAAGCCCAACCACCCAAGAAACCCATCGATGATGGCCTGCTCACTGTAATTAAAGCCTCAAGGCCGCAAACTCCAAGAGAAAGAGCCGCAATTGCTGCTCCCCCTCCTCCCCCCTCTAGGCATTTCACTGTCGCCGAACGCCTTGAGCATTTAGAGACTTGTTTTGACGAACACCAAAAATTCTTGCATAATAGGTTTGATCGTCAAGAACATTTCTTGGCTAGGAAAGCCGATTATCAAGCGGGGGTGTACTCTTCTTTTGGTCAAATATACCTTGCCTCCACTACTGGTTGTAACATTGATCATTTTCCTACTTTGCCACCTTATCAGGGTTCATCTTTTGATTTAACTCAAGAGGAAGGTGAAGAGAATGAAGACGAGGATGATGATATAGAGGATTAATTTTGGGTGCTATTTTTTTGTCTCCCTTTATTTTATTTTTCTCGGATAATTATACTAACTTTTCTTGTGTTATTTATTTCCATTTTTTGTGCTAACATACGGTGAGAATCTTAATGGTACACCACAGTTGCTTTCTTATTGTTTGTTCTATGTTGTAGATCGGACTTTTAACAAGAAGTATAGCATGCAGTTCAAATGGAGGTGCACAATTTTTCAGCTTTCATGCACTTATGCTTACATAGGGAGTTTCCTTTACCTTTTCTCTAACATTGAGGTCAATGTAATTTTTAAGTTGGGGATGGAGGAAACATATCCTTTTTCTTTCATTGAACTGCTTGGTACCATTTTCCTTGATTGTTTGTATTTAGCATGCTTTGTGTTTTCCTTGGAATTAATTCACATGTCAATGATATAAACTTAATTGAGCTAGCATATAACATTTAGAAGAAGTTAAATCTTGCTTCGGTTTGAAAATAATTTAAGTGTCAATCTTCATTTGGTTAGAGACTCTAGTTTGTGGTAAGATTGTATGATTAGTCTTAAACATTTAGAGAAGTTTTATGTGTGATTATTTTGTGAATATTTTTGCGGTCTCGACAAGCTCTAGAACTTATTTGATAATCACTTGAGGCGAATTCCTAGAATGCACATTACTTAGGATATGATAGAGGCCATTTTTGAACCGTTTGAGCCTTTCAACCTACCATTGCTATATTTATCACTAGTCACCTATTTGAGTCTTTTTCTTGAAAAAGAATTTGAGCCTTGTTTCTTTCAATAGCCCATTTACTCACCTTTATGAGCCTAAAAAATAGTTTATCCTTACCTTTCCTTTAAAAGAGCTTAGCTATACATATTTGTTGAGAAGCACTTAAAAAGAGTAAGGATGGAAATATGAGAAAATATCACTACCATAACCCAAGTACATTAAATGAGGTAAGTTGGGGGTTATGGAAACGAAAAGAAAAATGGAAAAAAAGAGGTGAATGGTCTTATGCCAAAATACAAAAGAAAAGAAAAAAGAAGAGAAATGAATTATGGCAAAGAAAGAAGAAAAGCAAAGAAAAGCGGTGACTTATCAAGAGATATGCTCTTATAAAAATGGTTGAAAGAGTTGGGTGTTGAAGTAAAGGTTATCCAGTGCATAAAGAGTTGTGTTCAAAAATAAGAGATTAAGTTCTTTTACTTGTTGAATCCTTCCCGTTCTTTCTTAACCTTTACCTTAGCCTAACGTTACAAGCTTATTAAAGACCTATTGATCCAATGTAATGTGATTTTTCTACAATAGTGGAAAGTGATTTGAAAGGTAAGCCTATGGAGCTTGTTTTTGTGATTGATGTCATGGAATTTATCACGTTTTAGAGGCCAAGACTTGTATTCACGAACGTTGTACATAAAATCATTCGGATGTTCAGATTAATAGATTATGGTAAGATGGATGTTAAGAGTCAATAATGATTTTAAGATTTTAAGTTGGGGGTTATGGAAACGAAAAGAAAAATGAAAAAAAAGAGGTGAATGGTCTTATGCCAAAATACAAAAGAAAAGAAAAAAGAAGAGAAATGAATTATGGCAAAGAAAGAAGAAAAGCAAAGAAAAGCGGTGACTTATCAAGAGATATGCTCTTATAAAAATGGTTGAAAGAGTTGGGTGTTGAAGTAAAGGTTATCCAGTGCATAAAGAGTTGTGTTCAAAAATAAGAGATTAAGTTCTTTTACTTGTTGAATCCTTCCCGTTCTTTCTTAACCTTTACCTAGCCTAACGTTACAAGCTTATTAAAGACCTATTGATCCAATGTAATGTGATTTTTCTACAATAGTGGAAAGTGATTTGAAATGTAAGCCTATGGAGCTTGTTTTTGTGATTGATGTCATGGAATTTATCATGTTTTAGAGGCCAAGACTTGTATTCACGAATGTTGTACATAAAATCATTCGGATGTTCAGATTAATAGATTATGGTAAGATGGATGTTATGAGTCAATAATGATTTTAAGATTGATGTTTGGATTACTTTCGAACTTGGGTAAAATTTAATTATTCTATGTGTTGTGTTATGTGAAATTTTTGAGACAAAATGTGAATTACCCTTGGTTAAACACTAATATTACTTTACTTTACCTTGATTCCCACCGTAGAATTCATCTCTTATTTTCGCTTAAATTGTTAGGGACTAGCAATAAGCTAGTTGGGGGTTATGATGAAAGCCATAAAATGCACCTTAATAGTACTTAATTGTTAGCATTTTAGGGTTGATCTAGGTTTTTATTGCACTTTTATACGTTAACAACTCTAAAATGGTATTCTTGAATCGTTGACTTATTTTGGTGCATTTTTAGGTACTTTAAGTTCAAAAGAGGAGGAAAAACTATTGTTTCTTGAAGTACAAAGACTCAAAACACACCGAAATGAAGGCATGGTCGCAGAAGGACAAATGAAAAGAAATCAAGTTTTGAGTGTGTGCGCTGCGGCCTAAAAATATCCAAGCCTCGGCCTCCAGAAGGGAAGCCAAAAGACCAAGGAGAAGCATCAGTGTGCGCCGCGGCCTAGACTAGGCTGAGCCTCTGCCTGGACTAGGCTGGGCCATAGCCCACAGAAGGAGAGGAAATCAGCACAAGTTAAACAGTGGCCTGACCCAATCTGAGCCGCGGCGCGACCCCAATACCCTGTCTCCAAGTTACAACTTACTTAGGGTTTTTAATGATTATTTAAACCCTAAAACACCCTTGGACCTCTTGTATTATAAATAGCTCACTTAGGGTTTGATAAAAGGGGGGATTAAGCCTAGAAAATTCAAGGAAGCAACCAATTCTCCTCCATCAAAGTGTTCAACCATGAGCCCCATGGCTAACTAATCTCCAAGCAAGGCGAAGAGATGAATCCCTAGGTGTAGTTGTTCCTATTTTCCTTTATTTGATTAAGTTGTAATGGGGATTTATTGTCAAAATATTGTTATGATTTACTTTGCTATCTAATTATAAGGTTTTCTCTAATCCGGTGATTGTATCTTTCTCCTTGATATAAATCTAGTCATGCTTTTCTTATGTCAAGATTGTTTGGATATGATTGAGTCTGGTAGATTTATCCTTTAGGCTTGTCCATTACTACATTATTGTTATAAAAGATATATTGTCATTTCCTGATAAACCTATAGGATAGATCATGTGTGCATGAATCGAAAGTAGAAAAGTATTTCATAACAATTACATTAGGGTTTATACATGCTCTTATTGAATATTTGCCAATTGCCTGTTTGAGATGAGAAACTTGCAATCGAGATAAAAACAACTGAATCAAGTTAGGATTAGAGCAACGAACCTGGAGAGGATTCTCGGAACCTTGTTGTTCCTCTATTATATTTTACAATCTATTTTACACAATTTCTTCATTATCAAAAGTTCATACTTTCCCACTTAAATCTTTATCGTTTGCGTTATAGTTCACACCTTCTTTTGTAGTTAACTTATTTCCCTGTGAAATTGACACCCTAAAGCTGTTCTACAACTACCGCGTTATGTTTTGGGCATAATTAGTTAGTTAGATCAATTTGGATGATCGAGTCCTGAGTCTAGCAATAGTAACAAAAAAAATCCACATCGGATTCTTGGGTTAATCAACATGGGAAACCAGGAGTATACAACATGCCCTAGGTCTCGTATGGTTGTCGATTTCCACAGACCTTATGCTCTCTTAAGGAGCAACTCAGTATACACCATGCTGAATCCCTTAAGAGAGAAAAGAGTTAGAGTATACACTATGCCTAACTCATTGCATAGGGAAATCAATAGCCTAAGGAGCAGAGCAAGCCCCTAGGTTGACAACCATTAGGTATTTATTCATGGTAGGGCTAGAGCATTGAGACATTACTTATTAGGAAAGTATGATTAGTGGTGAATATCAAAGCCCTATGTTCTTATCATTATCAATCTAAACTTAATATTTATTTCTAACATTTTATATTGTGAAACTGATTCTAAAACGAAATTCACCAATCCTTGTGGAGATGATCTCGCATTTGCACACTATGCTACTGTTGACCTTGTGCACTTGCAAGTAAAACAAATTCGAATATTTGCTTATTAATTTAGGTAAATAAACGCACAATAGTGAACTATAGGAGGCAAGCAATCATGATGCATATACGATAAGCACTTGCCAACAACATTCACCATTTTAATCCAATCAAAAGATATTGCTTGATCCTCATTGTTGAGCATGTTTTCCAAGCTTCCTCCTTCCAAGAACTCATAAACCAAAAACGAGTGCTTCGAATGGGAATAAATCCCATAAAGCTTGAAAACATTGCGATGGCATATTTCAGTTAAAGCACAAATTTCACTTCTGAACGATTTTTTATTAACTATGCCACCATCTGTAAGAGGGAGTAGCTTTCTCACAGCAACAACTTGTCCCGTTGACAACTCAGCTTTGTAAACGCTTCCATATCCTCCCACTTCAATGCAATGCTTGTCATCAAATTCTTCTGTAGCTTCGATTATATTTTCATACACCCTCCCATCATAACTCAAAATTGCAAATAAATTATGAATTTCTGCTCCCCTCAACGTATAAGCTCTACTCCTGCCTCTTCTAATGCATAAAAGATTCCAAGAATGGTAAATGCAAGAAATAGTGTGGATAAGAAGGGAACTACAATGAAAATCACAACATTGCGATTACGGCTTATCAAAGAAGGTCAAGGCTTCAAACCATTGATATTTCCACAAAAGTCTTTGTTGTTCTTAAAGCCTCTGATGGAGCCTCTCGAAAGGTTTTATTGTCTGGAATTGGACCCTCAAATCGATTATAAGAAACATCAGCTGATGTCAAGTTTTATATATCGTCAAAAGTAGATTAAATTATTCCAGAGAGCTTGTTGTAGGAAAGGTTCAACATCTCTAAGGTTTTTAATTCCCCAACCTGATATTGAATCTCTCCCATCAAGATATTTTGACTAAGATCAAGGTTTTCAAGGAAATACAAATTGCTGATCTCAGTTGGAATACCTTCCTCAAGTTCATTTGCGCTTAAGTTCAAGTATATCAGTTTAATGCATTGTCTCAACTGACTAGAGACGGGGCCACTCAGATTGTTAGCTGCCAAGTTAAGATGCACTAGATTTGACAGGTTCAGAATGCTTGAAGGTATGTTGTCTGAAAGTTTACTATCATTAAATGAAAGGTCAAACAACAACGTCAAACTCCCCAACTCCTTTGGAATCCTTCCATATATATTATTAGAAGAGAGGTCAAATACTTGTAGTCGAGTTGCCTTTCCGAGTTCAAGCGGTATCTCACCCGATATATTGTTATTGGAGATTTTCAAGCTCGACAAATTTTGGAAATGACTCCATTTCCATGAAATTTCTCCATAAAATTGATTGTGGCTCGGATCAATGTAGTACAAGTGGGGGTATATTCCAAAATCTTTTGATATATTTCCGGTTAATTGATTCCTTTCAAGCCTTACTTTCATTAAGCTAGTATAGTTTTTCAAGCTTCTAGGGATGGGACCTTTGAATTGATTGTTTTGTGCAGTAAGTTCTTCGAATAATTTACCAATGGTGGGAGAGATGTTACCTGTAAGATTGTGTACAATGCAAGGATATTGAGAGATCTTAGCATCTCGATTTCTCGAAGAATGGAACCACTAAGTTTCTCGTCAGACAGATTTAAAGACGATAGGTTCGTAAAGTTTCCAATGGAGGAAGGGATGTTCTCTATAAGATTGTTTTAGTTGTTTGATTTAAGCCCACTTCAAATTTAGACTTATAGGTTAGAATTCATTTAATCTGATTCAACCCGACATAGTTTAATTGATTTAGTTACAAAGAGAATGTATCTTTATAATGGATTTTGCACTCACAGACTTTTCCAATAGTTATCTAGTTTACCAATGATGATTTATGCAGTATAATTCATTCATTCTGATTCAATTAAATTCAAGCTTAAATACACATGGGGAGGTATAAAGGAGATAGTTACTACACACGTAGACTCCAAAAGAATATTAAACTTTTAGAGTAATGAAGTGATACTTAAATATAACTTTTTTTCGACGCATATTTTCAATTTGGAATAATGGTTATTGAAACCTTTTGTCCTTTTTTATTTATTTTATTTTCTTTGGTGAACCTACAGAATAGAGGTTATCAATAAATCCCGTCTTGGCCGGGCCAGGGTTGAGCCATGCTCCTAAGTATAAATCCAAGCCAATGAGTCATCTTGGTCCGACCTTATATTTTTTACCCAAGTCTAATAATTGATCCCATAACATTTTTCTTAGAAAAAAAAAATCACTTTTTACCGTTAGATTTTAAAAACTAAATGACTTTTAGAACATCTTTAATGTAACAATTCATAAATTGTTAATTTTTTTTTTATATATTTTACAAAAATATCATTATGCATTACTATAAATATTTTCGTTTTTATATGTAATAAAATAAAATAAATATTATATCGAATTAGGTTTGTTAGAATATATATTAGGCTGCTTATCTATTTAAGTTTTAATTATTTGTCTAATTTGTGCTTGCCATATATGGTTATATGTACCACTATATATACTACATTATATTTGTAAATCAAGACATACTAAATACAATTCTTCTCCTCCAAAACTCCATTTCTCTATTGTTTTCTATAAATGGTATCAAAGCACTAAACTCATTTTCTTTTTTTTTTTTTTTACTAAAATTTTCCAAGTTTGTTGCTGTTCACTTTGGCCTTCAAGAAGTTTCTAGTCTACAGGCCAAGCTCTGGTTCAAGACGGTTTAATCTGTTTATTGTCACACTTCAGTTCAGTAGTTTCTAGTTTTCTTTTTTCCTCACCACCCCTCTAGCGGCAGCGCTGGATCTACTGGAAACAAAAACTTTAACCCGTTCCGACCACCGGTGAGCTCGCACATGCTGGATCGGGTCATGGACCAGTTTCCTTCACTTTGGCTCCTGCTCCAGCTCTGCGACATCATTTGCCACGTGTCAAGCCACTATCCAGTCATCTGTCATGTCAACTATAACATCAATGCCATGTCAACTACAACATCAGTGCCACGTCAACATTCTGTCTAGTCAGCATTTGTTGGTTCTGGTCAAACCAGTTCAACTTTGACCTTTTTGATTCGGCTCATTTTTTATCGGTTTTTGTCTCCATCAGATTAGTTCCTAAGGTTTTTCGACGTGCCCTTTCCGATTTTGAAGTTTGTTTTCTCTTCTATTTGCTATGGCATTATGGCCACCTATGCTGCTTGTTTTTTTTAAAATCAAAAGGCTTGTCACTATTGTCAAAAGCATGAACATTTTATTGAAGATTGCCCAAATAAGGTTTAGCAGTAATGTCATCAGAATGCTCATTTTCTTGCAGATTGTCCTATCCAACCACTGAGAGGTAATTTTGCTCGGGGTACTCAATCTAGACTAGGTATGCAGTCTACCTTCAACTCCGGATCTCAGTTCACCACTACTGCCTCTGAAGGCTCTCAGAATAGTTCCTCAACACCCACATTTTCGATTGATGATTTTAAAGCCCTTCTAAAATAGGTTCTCTCTAAATATATTATCCAACCTTCTACTGCTATATCTACCAACCTAGGTACTTCCCATTAGTATTTTGATTCTATGTCATAATCACATGATTGCTGATTCTTCTTTTCGAAAATATGTGATTATTCTGCTCCTGTTATTTATACTGCTAATGGGTCTTCTATGCATTTCAGTCATACTGGTTACATTTCTATGCCCACATTGTCCTTACCTAACACCTTTTTTAATTCCTAAGCTACCTTTGAATTTTAATTTTGTTGGACAACTCTGTGATATAGGACTTCATGTTTTTTTGGCTCAAACTTATGTTGTACAGGATCCTCATATAGGACAGACTCATGGGAATATATATAAGGTTGGAGTTTATTAGCCTTTAGGTTTAAAAATCTTAATTTAAATTTAAAATAAATAAATAAATATGTTACTATGAGTTTATCCAAGAGCCAATATATAAAAGAATTTTTTTTTTGTATTCATCCAACAAAAGATTATTATTTTATACAAGATAACTTTATATTATTAGATGTAAATCGACCATACTTCTAATTAACCTTGGTTTCTAATGACATTTAAATCCATGTTTAGCTATATTCTAACTATTAAACCATCAATTTCAAATCTAAACAAGCACTTGGGTAATTTCTATTTTTATGATCATAAAAAATATCTATCTTTACCAAGTCAAAAAATTTGGAGATTTTAATATCTTAATAACCTAACAAATTCTCAAACTCAGTCTCTAAAATGGCAACAAATGATTAATTTATTTGGGGATTTGACCTTCGATTTCGTACAACATTTATGAAAGTGAAAAATGATTCTACTAAAGGCCTTTGGGTTTCTCCAAAGAGAAGAGTTCTAGCATAATCAATTCTTCAACAGATTCTAGCAATGACATTGAAAGAATATGGAAAAACTGTTTCCCCTTTTTCAATTTTTCTTAGAGTTTACTTGATTAGCTGAGTATTAGAGCTAGCTAAACCCTTTTTTCAGTAAAATCTTCACACTAGATGTAACGACTCATCCCGGGCTGGCCATTCCGAGACGAAATCATCACGTTTTGAAATCCTAGCACGACACATAGATGCAACAATTTAAAAACATACATCAATATAATAATAATTACATCTATAGCCTAAACTCTTTTCAAAGGAGATACATCATCTTTCTCCTATCATAATCAAATATATACAAACATAACAAAATGCATAAATATACACAATTTTTCAAAAAACTTATTTCTTTCATACTATAGTTTGAGGATCATAACTATGGGATTTACTAAACTACTTACTCTAAATCTCAGCTCAATAATCTACCAATCCTGCCACTGCATGAAATCATTCAACAATAAGGAGTGAGCTTAACAAGCTCAGTGAATTAAATTTACTAGAAGTACTAGATTTGCATGCTTCTAGTCATAACTTATAAATCAATAATTCAAATAATCTTTCAATATTTTTTCATCTATCGTCTCATATATAATTCAACATAAACATTCGTTTATCTCTTCTCATATCAATATTCCAATCAGTCATCATACTATATTCTTTCAAATAAAATACTTAATTTACAAATCATTTCAATTTTCTTCTCATATGTTTCATCATCTTAAGTTTATCATATCAATATCATTATCTTACGATCATAATTTACCTCGTTAGGAGGTTCACATTACACAATCAATGATTCATATATATTTTATTATATCATCTTTTCAATCACTTAGTCATTATAGTTGTCTCACTATGAGACTAGTCTGTCCATCAATCTTTTCACAATCAACTCTGATGCTTTAGCATCTCAATCAAAAATAATAAAATTTTCAATAAAATAAATGCATGTAATAATATCATCATCATCATCATCATCATTTCTTTCTTTCTTTCTTTCTTTATTTCTTTCTCCATTTCATCATTCACTTCATAATATCAACATATGGGAAATACAAATCTCAGTATATCATCTTAGAGCGTCTTCCCACATGTTGACATGTTTTATCCAGACCAACTACCTTCCTAGTCTTCCCTCTATGCATATGATCAACATGCAAGCGAGCATATTAAAATATCAATACAAATCAAACTATCTCCTTCATAAAAATCTTTCTTGTATCATAAGTATATCAATCATCTCTTCATAGATCAACTTACAATTGATAAATTTCTCATTAATAATTCTCCTTTAAAGATATCAATTCACTCCTTATCATTTCAAATGATTCATCATATAATTTATCAATTTATTATTCATAACTTTCTTTCAATTTCATTATCCTTCATCTTTCAATTTATTCATCCAAATAACATATATCATCATATATTTTCAATAATCTTTTCATATTATTTATTATATCAATTTTCATACAGTTTTCATATTGGTCTTGTTTAATAAAAGTAAATCTAACTCATCTAGTAACACTTAAAGCTACTATTGGACAACCCTATTTCTTTTCCTGTTTTTTTTTTTCAGCAATTTCATTTGATTGATGACCACCAACACCTACCATAACATACTCATTAAATTTCTATCTAATTCTTCATTTCTTCTATATTTTATACTTTTTAAATTTTTATACTCAATTCCGGGTAATTTCATGTATGCATAAATTCAATTGTCTTTAAAATTCAATACTGTCAATGAAATTTTTTTTCATTTTGTTCAAATCTAAATTCAAAACTTCTTTTTAAGAAATATAGAGGAATAATCCATATAAAAAAAATCAATCTTTCAAAATAAAATTCACACTATTACCTTTTTCAAAGCTTTCCTTGAATTTCTTAGAAATTCTTCCGTAAACTCCAACAATTTCAATCTTTCAATTTCAAAGTGTTTATAGTGTTTATCAATTCTTTTTCTAGAGAGAAAGAGTAGTCTTTGACAGAGAAACAAATTTGGTAAACGGATTTCAAATTTCAAATCCCATAAATATAGATTTTTTTTTTAATTCGGTTGACTACTCGTCAATCAAAAATTACAATTTTGTCATTCTTCTAAAAATTTCTGTTTTTCAACCCTTTTCTTCCTTAAACGATTCCTGAAAAATTATGTCTTCTTCCACAAAATGTTTCTAACTCTTTTCTTTAATCTTATTTTTCAAAAAAAAATTATTCTCTATTTCTTCCAAAATTTTTACCTTTTCAAATAAAAAGTTCAACATTTTTCTGAAAATAAAATTATTTCTATCTCATCTTTCAAATTTTCATACATGCACATAAACTTTTGCATATATTATTTCAATATAACTATAACAATTACTCCATTACCCTTTCTTTGAGGGTACGGGTATTACACAAGGTGAACATTTTTTTATCAGAAAATTTTTATTAAAAATCAGAAAATCAATAAGAAGGGCATCACAATGAACATGGCACAAGAATTCTGGGATCTCTATGTAAGAGAATTTTCTCTCTCATAATACAATAATACTCAAATTACTTTTTAATATTTATGCATAAAAATAGAGTAGCATTGAACAGAGGTCTTAAGAACTAGTAATACAGGAAAATATGTGTTAAGAAAACCAAGAGAAGGTGAATTGGTTCTACAAAATAGTTTGTAAATATTAAAATAATAAAATCTAAATAAGCTGTTAAAAATAGAAATTGAACATGTAACCAAATTAAGGAGAAATTGAAGAGAAAATGAACACAGTAATTTTATAGTGGTTCACCAATGCACTTACTCCAATTCTTTAATAGGACTCCCTGGTCTACTTAGTTCCATTAGTTGATCAACGTTACATTTGCTTGACTTTACTAGTATCAAGCAACCTTACAGAGAGTCTCATTGATAACTCACAATTTCACAGCTCACTCAATAAACACTACACACAGAGTATTAAACTAAATTGATGCTTGAGATTGATCTGTAGACTTGTGCTTGACTTCATGTTTGCGCCCATTATTTATAGCCTTCAGTTGTGCCTTCGAGAAAGTCAACTCCGAAATTTGCCACCCTATGATTTAGAAGAATCCTTTGAACATGGAGATCCTATTTAAATAAGGATATTGACTGACCTCCAATGGATATCTTCATACGTCTACCCAAATATCTAGCCAGTTGTCTTACCAAATGTCTAGCCAATTGTCTTACCAGACCTTTTCATCTTCTAAGTAGATAGGGGCTTTTCGGGCTTCAGTTTTCAAACTGGGTCTTCAAACTAAGTCATCATATGTCAAAAGCCTAGCCCTATCTTAGATGCCTACCAAGTCGCTCAGCCCTATCTCAGTTGTTAACCCATGTGCCTAGCCTTGGCATGCACCTTCATTGAACCATTTTTTCAACTGGTACAGTCTTTTTTCAGCTTTCACTTCTTAGGCCCCTAGTACTTTGGCAGGTGCCTAGTGCCGCTAGAAACTCCGATCCTCAGTTTTCGCTATCTTCTCTTTCAATCTTCAGTCTTCTCGGATTCCACAATCTCTCTATGATTCTTGCAATCTGAAAGTAAATGTCTGATTTTGCATTCTAGCCTTAAATGTTTTTTGTAAACTAATAATGAATATCATGCACACTTAATAAACATATTAACAATAGCAATGTGGTTTGTCTAAATCAAAACTCTTAACCGAGGATTAAACACTAAATAGCATAACAATCTACCTTTTTTGATGTAGAGAAAACCTTTAATAGATAGTGCAGATAATTTAAACAAAACATGCAGATATAGAATTAAAAACACCCAACACTATCTAAACATCTCCCTTTTTTGTCTAAAATAAAAAGCGTTAAAATCCCCCATGAATATATGAGCATTAAATAAAACAAACAGAGCAATCATGAGCAAAATAGATAATTAAACAACCCTTACTGATAAGCTCAATTTGTAGGTTTAAGCATACAGGTTCCTTTTGGAACCCAAATTTGAGTTTTCAATCTATCAAAACAAAATCTAGATATGTAACCTTTTTTTTTAGAGAATGAACATGTGGAAACTCATTTATTTCTTTTAGGTGCGGATTCTTTCATGTTATCCATTATGTTTTTGTAAGGTTTTTCTTTTTCTTTTTGATTGTACCCTAGTCATGCTTTGTCAAACACATATCTTTGAAGACTGAATAGTTTTTCAATTTTTTCTCCACTTTCATTGAATTTAGTAGAAGTCCTTTTTTAACTCAAAATTTTCTTTTTCAACTTTTTGATTAGTTTCTTTCATAGATGAGAGTTCAGATTTTAATGATAGGTTTTCAGTTGTAGTTAAGTTTAGTTCATTTTGAAATTTTGTAGATGAATTCTTAAGTGACTTGTATTTAGTCCTAAAGCTTTTTATATTCAACTAACATAGAGAAAAAAAATATTTTCTAACTCACCATATATAGAAGAAGGGTCACATTCGTTTACCTCTAACTTGTCATTTTATTGAGATTCCTCTTCTTCTATGGCTACAAGTTAGAGATTTGGGACTTCCTCATTGTCATCTGAATCTTCGGATTCACCATCATCCCAAGTTGTCACGAAGACTTTTTTCTTATTTTTTGTGATCCTTTAAGCTTTGGATAGTCTATCTTCATGTGATTGGCCTTGTTGTATTCAAAGCAAACAAGTTCTTTCTTCCTAGATGAAAATTTATGAGCAGAATCATTAGTAGAAAAATCAGATTTATTAACTTTGTTACCCCTTTTGTATCTTTTAAGAGTTTTCTTGAACTGTCTGGTTATTGTGGCAATGTCATCATCATCTAATAGCTCTCATTTTTCTTTAGGTTGTCTTCGTTGGAAATCACCTTGACAAGATGCCCAGGTGGTGATCTTCCAAACACCCAAGTCTTGAATGACTTGTAGAAAGAATTTCAGCAATCAAACACAAGAACAGAAAATCAAAGAAAGAAAGGAGACAAGTAATTTGTTGTCGAGGTTCGACAATGTGCCTACGTCCCCGTGAGTTCCTCCGAACTCTCTACACTATCTCAATGGTTCTTACAAAGTTACAGCAATCCCCTTCAAGAATCCAAGTTCTTGAAGAACCAAGAAGAGAACGAGAAAGTGATAGACCTATTACAATGCTTTCTATCAATTCTATACTAACCTCTCTTCTTTACAACCAGCCTCACTACAAGAGTCCCTCTTGTGTTTATGTCTCTCACACAATTCTCTCTTGTGTTTACAATGATCTCACAATGTCACAACCTGTGTGGTTCTCTCACACACCTTTTCCACTACTTGAAATGAGGCTAAGAAACCCTTTTTATAGCCTCTTAGTTCTTGGACAATCTTGTGAATCATTCTTGACTCTTTGATCATGTTCTTCCTTTAATCTCAGTCCTTCATCACTCTCCAAGTGATGCTGTGCATTTTGGTGTGGTGCTGTGTGCTGCGGCGTGACCTGATGCTGCAGCCTCCTGATGCTGTGCGCACACCTCCTACTTGTGTGCTGAAACTTGCACAGCAGTGTGCCTGACTTTCCCATGCTCAAAACTTAAGCACACACTTGTGTGCAACCTTTTAACTTGCTGAACTTTCATACTCCATCTTTGGTTTGGATTTTAACCATCCTTGGACCATGTTTGGACCTATTCAAACCTTGACCATGTTTGAACCATGTTTAAACCTTAGACAAAAAACCAACAATCTCTACCTTTGTCTAAGCGTTTAAACCCGAACCATTTGTGCAGAGACCTTCGGGATCCAAACTCATCTTGAGTCATCAATCAACCAACTCCAATCCTAAGTAATTCAAGGCAATGATTGAACTTACTTAGAGGTAGAAACTTGGTGCCTAAATCTGCAGGACTTTTCTCCGTGGTCTTCTTGTCAACATGAATGCTTCCTTCTGCACCATTTTCAAGAATGTAATGATACCAAACATCCATATGCTCCATCCCCTCATGGAACACCGGATACCTCCACAAGTGCCCCGCACTTTGGCTATCCAAAGATACCACCACCTGCTCTTTTAGGACCTCCCACTCGTCCAACAACCCTTTGTACCCCATAGCCTCCTTTATGGCTTCCGTAGCCGCTATGCATTCTACCCTGGTTGTTATGAGTGCTACCACTAGCTACCACTGAGCCTCCATGTACCTCAGCAACCACTTCATCCCAAGACAATACTCTTTTCTGGGATTACTCACACATTTGCTGAAAACTTCCATTGCCCAAGAAACACTTGACCTGTTTCTCTTCTTTTCCCGGATGATTCTCCTCATCCCAAGGATCTTTTGTGCAAGGCTGAGATCCTTCATCTCGAACTCCTCACTGAGTTGAGATGTAAACCTTTCCATCCTCTTCCCGCTGTTCCAAACTAACAGCCCATCAATGACATAGGTGAGGATACTCACCATCTTCTCCACCTTGTGTCCAGGTGAGAAAGTTTCTGTGAAACCTATGTCTCCTCTTCTTGTGAACCCATTCGCCACCAGCCTAGCCTTGTTTCGGACTTCATCTCTTGTAGGGCACCCTTCTTTGATCTTGTAAGTGCACTTACATTCCATAACTTTCTGATTTCCTGGAATTTTCACCAATTCCCAGAAGTTGTTCTTCCTCAAAGAATCCATTTCTTCCTCCATAGCTAGCTGCCACTTTGACGAATCCTTACACTCCATGGCCACCGTGTAAGTTTCTTGTTCACTCATCTCTCCTTCTATCCAAGGAGCTGCTGCATCCGCAGCATCCGCAAACCCACATCTTGAAGGTGGTCCGACCAGCCTTCTTTCCCGGTCTCTTGTGAGCTGAAAGTCCTTCCGACTTGCTGCAACATCCTTTTCTTGTTCAGCCTCTTCTTGAGTTTCTTGAGCTTGGCAATCATCCAAGGGCTCTACCTGGTCCGAACCCTCTTGCCTCCTTTGCTCTACCTGAACAGAATCTCCCTTGATGCTATGCTCAACAATTTCTGAATTGGTTTGCTCACTAGCCCCTGCGGGGTTAGTAATCTCTAAGTAGGGAAATAACAATTCATTAAAATTAACATCCCTACTTATTATGAGTTTTAATCCTTTTTTTTTCTAAGGACCACAACCTATATCCCTTAGCCCCTTCCCCATATCCTAGAAACACACATTTTCTAGATCCTGGGCTAAGTCCATCATCCTTTTGTTGTGCATACGTAGCACACGCAAAAGTCCTGAGGTTGTCCAACTCAGGGGGTTTTCCACTCCAAATCTCCATGGGAGTCTTTTGGAACACAATCCTAGAGGGTGATTTATTAATCAAATATGCAGCTGTAGCTACAGCTTCTCCCCAAAAATATTTTGGTAACCTGGATCCATCTAACATGCACCTAACCTTTTCCATAAGGGTCTTATTCATCAACTCAGCAACTCCATTTTGCTGAGGAGTTTCCACAACCGTCCTATGTCTTAGAATGTCATTTAACCTACAGAATTGATCAAGTTCTTGGTTAAAAATTTCTAAGCCATTATCGGTTCTTATCCCCTTAACTACTCTATCCATTTGAGTCTCAACTAGCCCTTTCCACACCACTAACTTATTCAAGGCATTTAATTTATTCTTAACCAAATAAACCCATACTTTTATTGAATAATCATCAATTAAAGACAGAAAGTAAATGTTACCTCCCTGTGTTGGTGTCCTAGTTGGTCCCCAAAGGTCCGCATGAATGTAGTCAAGAATGCACTTAGACTTGTGCACTCCGGTGTTGAAGCTGACCAGATGTTGCTGCCCAAAGACACAGCTCTTACAGAAATCCAGTTCTTCTACTTTGTCACCACCAAGTAGACCTTCCTTGCTAAACACTTGCAGGCCCTTTTCGCTCATGTGTCCCAAGCGAGTGTGCCAAAGGGCTGCCTTGTCCAGCTCAGCCATCAAGCTTGCTGCTTGATCATTGGTTTCTGTTTCTCCGATCATCTCATAGAGTCCATCGTTTCTTGCTGCCTTGATCACTACTAAAGATCCCTTGGCCACCTTGATCTTTCATCCCTCTATCTTGCATGTATAGCCCATGGAATCCAGCTGCCCCAATGAGATCAAGTTCCTCTTCAAATCTGGAACATACCTCACATTTTCCAGCAGCCTTGTGACTCCATCAAACATCCTCAATTGGATGTCTCCAATCCCTCTCACTTGGTAAGAATTATCATTCCCCAAGAAGACCCTTCCATCATTGATCTTCTTGAAATTCTTGAACCATTCTTTGTGAGGGCTCATATGATGAGTGCACCCGGTATCCAAGATCCATTTCCCGCTGCCTCCTTGCCCCTTGCTCACACTTGAGCACACAACAAGAACATCATCATCTTGCTGTTCTATTTTGGCAACCGAAGCTTCTCCATTCTTGGTATGGCTTCTTCCTCTATCCCTTGTCATCTTCTTGCAATCTTTCTTGACATGACCCTCCTTATGGCAGTAGTAGCAGCTCTTCCCTCCAAATCTCAGTTTGGAATGCATTCTCCCATGGCTTTCTCCTCTACCTCTGTCCCGGTAGTAGCCATGCATGCTGCTGTGCACTCTCCCATGGCTCTCTCCTCTACCTCTGTCCCGGTAGTAGCCATGCATGCTGCTATACCAAGTTGCTGGCCTTCTTTTAAAGAACAACCCTTTACCACTTGATGCACTCCGTTTATTGGCATCAAGATTATCTTGCAACTCTTTCTTAGGATCAAATTTAAAAGCAAAGATTCGTTTCCGAAGATACCTCTTATGTGGGAGAGTCTTGGTAAGAAACAATTCATCTAGTTTCTTCCATAATGCAGCTGGATCTTCCGAGTCTCCACACTCCCTTGTGACATTGTCCGACATGTGCAAGAAAATGGTGCTGTAGGCCATCTTCTTCATCTCGGTCCGCTGGTCCTCCGTGACACTTGCTGGAAAAGCATCATCTTCTCCAATAGCCAATTCCACTTTCTGCTGTATTAGAACTGCCTTGATCTTCCGCTTCCATAGGGTAAAGTCCCCCTTTCCATCAAACTTCTCCACACAGAAATTTGAAGCCATCTTTCGCGGACAAGATCCCAGATTTGTGCACTAACCACAACTACTTTCTTTAACCTCAAGAACACAAATCGAAGATGGATCTTTAACACCATTCTTGAATCAACCTTTAAGAACACGACCGGATCTTGATCTTTAACCGTTCTTGATTCACCCAAGAAGTTTGATCTTTGATTCTTGGAGTCTTGGCTCTGTACCTTCTACTTCTTGTTCCGATAACCAGCTGCTGTGCTCTGATACCACTGTCCAAAGCTCTGATACCACTGTTGGAAATCACCTTGACAAGATGCCCAGGTGGTGATCTTCCAAACACCCAAGTCTTGAATGACTTGTAGAAAGAATTTCAGCAATCAAACACAAGAACAGAAAATCAAAGAAAGAAAGGAGACAAGTAATTTGTTGTCGAGGTTCGGCAATGTGCCTACGTCCCCGTGAGTTCCTCCAAACTCTCTGCACTATCTTAATGGTTCTTACAAAGTTACAGCAATCCCCTTCAAGAATCCAAGTTCTTAAAGAACCAAGAAGAGAACGAGAAAGTGATAGACCTATTACAATGCTTTTTATCAATTCTATACTAACCTCTCTTCTTTACAACCAGCCTCACTACATGAGTCCCTCTTGTGTTTATGTCTCTCACACAATTCTCTCTTGTGTTTACAATGATCTCACAATGTCACAACCTGTGTGGTTCTCTCACACACCTTTTCCACTACTTGAAATGAGGCTAAGAAACCCTTTTTATAGCCTCTTAGTTCTTGGACAATCTTGTGAATCATTCTTGACTCTTTGATTATGTTCTTCCTTTAATCTCAGCCCTTCATCACTCTCCAAGTGATGCTGTGCATTTTGGTGTGGTGCTGTGTGCTGCGGCGTGACCTGATGCTGCAGCCTCCTGATGCTGTGCGCACACCTCCTGCTTGTGTGCTGAAACTTGCACAGCAGTGTGCCTGACCTTCCCACGCTCAAAACTTAAGCACACACTTGTGTGCAACCTTTTAACTTGCGAAATTTCATACTCCACCTTTGGTTTGTATTTTAACCATCCTTGAACCATGTTTGGACCTGTTCAAACCTTGACCATGTTTGAACCATGTTTAAACCTTAGACAAAAAACCAACAATCTCTACCTTTGTCTAAGCGTTTAAACCCGAACCATTTGTGCAGAGACCTTCGGGATCCAAAGTCATCTTGAGTCATCAATCAACCGACTCCAATCCTAAGTAATTCAAGGCAATGATTGAACTTACTTAGAGGTAGAAACTTGGTGCCTAAATCTGCAGGACTTTTCTCCGTGGTCTTCTTGTCAACATGAATGCTTCCATCTGTACCATTTTCCAGAATGTGATGATACCGAACATCCATATGCTCCATCCCTCATGGAACACCGGATACCTCCACAAGTTCCCCGCACTTTGGCTATCCAAAGATACCACCACCTGCTCTTTTAGGACCTCCCACTCGTCCAACAACCCTTTGTACCCCATAGCCTCCTTTATGGCTTCCATAGCTGCTATGCATTCTGCCTTGGTTATTATGAGTGCTACCACTGGCTACCACTGAGCCTCCATGTACCTCAGCAACCACTTCATCCCAAGACAACGCTCTTTTCTGGGATTACTCACACATTTGCTGAAAACATCCATTGCCCAAGAAACACTTGACCTGTTTCTCTTCTTTTCCCGGATGATTCTCCTCATCCCAAGGATCTTTTGTGCAAGGCTGAGATCCTTCCTCTCGAACTCCTCACTGAGTTGAGATGTAAACCTTTCCATCCTCTTCCTGCTGTTCCAAACTAACAGCCCATCAATGACATAGGTGAGGATACTCACCATCTTCTCCACCTTGTGTCCAGGTGAGAAAGTTTCTGTGAAACCTATGTCTCATCTTCTTGTGAACCCATTCGCCACCAGCCTAGCCTTGTTCCGGACTTCATCTCTTGGAGGCACCCTTCTTTGATCTTGTAAGTGCACTTACATTCCATAACTTTCTGATTTCCTGGAATTTTCACCAATTCCCAGAAGTTGTTCTTCCTCAAAGAATCCATTTCTTCCTCCATAGCTAGCTGCCACTTTGACGAATCCTTACGCTCCATGGCCACCGTGTATGTTTCTTGTTCACTCATCTCTCCTTCTGTCCAAGGAGCTGCTGCATCCGCAGCATCCGCAAACCCACATCTTGAAGGTGGTCCGACCGGCCTTCTTTCCCGGTCTCTTGTGAGCTGAAAGTCCTTCCGACTTGCTGCAACATCCTTTTCTTGTTCAGCCTCTTCTTGAGTTTCTTGAGCTTGGCAATCATCCAAGGGCTCTACCTGGTCCAAACCCTCTTGCCTCCTTTGCTCTACCTAAACAGAATCTCCCTTGATGCTATGCTCAACAATTTCTGAATTGGTTTGCTCACTAGCCCCTGCGGGGTTAGTAATCTCCAAGTAGGGAAATAACAATTCATTAAAATTAACATCCCTACTTATTATGATTTTTAATCCTTTTTTTTTCTAAAGACCACAACCTATATCCCTTAGCCCCTTCCCCATATCCTAGAAACACACATTTTCTAGATCCTGGGCTAAGTCCATCATCCTTTTGTTGTGCATACGTAGCACACCCAAAAGTCCTGAGGTTGTCCAACTCAGGGGGTTTTCCACTCCACATCTCCATGGGAGTCTTTTGGAACACAATCCTAGAGGGTGATCTATTAATCAAATATGCAGCTGTAGCTACAGCTTCTCCCCAAAAATATTTTGGTAACCTGGATCCATCTAACATGCACCTAACCTTTTCCATAAGGGTCTTATTCATCAACTCAGCAACTCCCTTATTCTAGAGTCATCGTGGTGATCTTCTCAGATTCTTTGATAGCTGACACTTTGGGCAGTCACTCCCTTGGTAAGAATTTGATCATCTTGATCATCAGATCAGTTTGAGTGAACTCATTTCCAAGTGACTTTAACTCGTTCACTATTTTTGTGAACTAAGTAGTCATTTCTAGAATGCTTTCGCTTACACCTATCATGAAAAATTCAAACGATGACATTATTATATTTATTTTTGTTAATTTAACCTTACTCATACCTTCAAAAGATTTTTCTAGTTTGTTCCAGATTTCTTGTGAAATTTCATATGATTGAGTCTGATTAAACTAATTCTTACCAATTCCACAGTATAGCAAGTGCATGGCCTTATTGTTGGTTTCCCGTTAAGCCTTTTCAGTGGTGGTGCATTCATCTTCATCCTTATCAACTTCAACATGTCCAATCTTCTTGGTATGTCTGTATGGGCCTTTGGCAATCACTCTCTAGCAGTTGGTGTCAATGCTTTTGAAATAGACCATCCATCACTTCTTCCAAAATAAGTAGTTTGATCCATCAAAGATTGGAGGGTTGAATCTATCCAATTACTCAGCACTCAGTATCAGTAGAACCAGTGTATGAATTCTTATTTTAAGAACTCGTCGATTGTTAATCAAGTGGACTGGAGACCTGCTCTGATACCAATTGTTAGTAAAACCAAGAGGGGTGAATTGGTTCTATAAAACATTTTGTAAATATTAGCATAATAAAATCTAAATAAGCTGTTAAAATAGAAATTGAACGACTAACCAAATTAAAAAGTAAGAGAAGAAAAAAAGAACACATTAATTTTATGCTTCTGCAGACTAATAATGAATATCATGCACACTTAATAAACACATCAATAATACCTCAATTTGAAGCTTTTTCATGTAAGGTGCCTACCTAGGCACCTAGTACCCTGTCAGACGCCTAGCCAGGCTCTTAGTAGCCTGTCAGGTGCCTAAGCAAAGTGCCTTTCTAGCTTCAATCCTTGGTTTCTACAATCTTCTCATCCTATACTGCAATCTTCTCTCTGATTCTTGAATCTTCTCGAATTCAGTAATCTTCTTGAGATCTTCTCGGATTTCGCAATCTTCTTGGATTCTATAATCTATCTCTGATTCTTGCAATCTAATAGTAAATGTTTGATTCTGCATTCTAGCATTAAATGCTTCTAGAAACTAATAATGAATATCATGCACACTCAATAAACATATCAATAATAATAATATGGTTAGTCTACATCAAAACAATGAACTGGGCATTAAAAACTAAAAACCCTAACAATATGCATAGAAAATTAATTCTCTTTTCATGTTATGTGGCTTACAATGGAAAGTTATTGAGACTAAATTAAGTACAAGGAAAAAGAAATACAGCAAAATTAAAATCTAAATTGAAGGAAAAATAATAGAAAAACAAGGCATACAAAACAAAAGAAAGATACAAAGGACATTTAGGAAGATGAATCCATGATATCAAGCACTTCTCCAAGAGTAATCATGATGAACTCCTTCTTTAGACTTTTCCTCTGAGTTGATATCTATCGAGAAACTTGTTCCATGCTTGGCTGGTGTTGTGGATTGGGATGCATGCATGAGAACGCTATTTTCACAATAGAGACAAGTTTTTCAGCTACCTGTTTCTTAGGAGAAGATAGACGCTGGTCCAATACATCCTTCAATAGTAAATGATGAAATTTTGATGATGAGGATAATGAAACAGATGATGAGAGGGAGAAGATAAGATCTCTTGGATGTCTGCCTATCAGTATTTCTAGTGTCACCATTCCAAAGCTATAGACATCACATTTTTCATTCACTTCCATCGTGTAAGCAAATTCTGCAAAGAAAAAGATATGTTAATCATGCCTTTTATTATAACAAAAGCTAAGCACACAGAAAGAAAGGAAAAAGAAAAAGAAAATGAAAGAAAAAAAGAAATGACCTAGAGCTGTGTATCCAAAGGTGCCTGCAAAAGAAGTCCAATTGGATGAGTCAAGATTTAGAAGCCTAGCTGTGCCAAAGTCAGAGACATAAGCCTCATAGTTTAAATCCAGTAAAATATTCTTGCTTGATATGTCTCAGTGAACTATAGGAGGCGAGTAGTCATGATGCATATACGATAAAGCACTTGCCATGCCTTTGATAACATTCACCCTTTTAGTCCAATCAAAAGATGTCACTAGTTCTTCATTGCAAAGCATATTTTCCAAGCTTCCACCTTCCAAGAACTCATAAACCAAAAACAAGTGTCGAGGATGGGAACAGTAACTATAAAGCTTGACAACATTGCGATGGTGTATTTCAGTTAAAGCGTGAATTTCACTTGCGAACGATTTTTGATTGAGTATACCACCATCTGCTCGTGGGTGTAGCTTTTTCACAGCAACAACTTGTCCTGTTGACAACTCAACTTTGTAAACGCTTCCATATGCTCCCACTCCAATGCAATGCTTGTCGTCAAATTCTTTAGTTGCTTCGATTATATTTTCATACACTATGCTCCCAGCATAACTCCAAATTTCAAATAAATTTTGAATTTCTACTCCCCTATAATCATCTTCTCTACTCCTACCTCTTCTAATGGCATAAAAAATTCCAAGAATTGTAAATACAAGAAATAGTGTACAAAAGAAGGGGACTACAATGAAAACCATAATTCTTGTATGATCTTTTCTATATAGATTGCGACTTATCGAAGTGGGGCATACCTTCAAACCACTAACATTTCTGCACAAGTCTTTGTTTTTCTTAAAATCCTCCAATGGAGCCTCTCGAAAGGCTTTATTGTTTGGAATTGGGCCCTCTAACTGATTATAGGAAATATCAGCTATTGTCAAGCTTAACATATCATCAAAAGTTGAAGAAATGACTCCAGAGAGCTTGTTATGGGAAAGGTTCAACATCTCTAAGATTTTCATTTCCCCAACTTGCCATGGAATCTCTCCAGCCAAGAGATTTTGACTGAGATCAAGGTTTTCAAGGAAACACAAATTGCTTATCTCAGTTGGAATACTTTCATTAAGTTCATTCACGCTCATGTTTAAGTAAATCAGTTTAATGCATTGTCCCAGTTTGCTAGAGATAGAGCCCCTCAAATTGTTGGCTGCCAAGTTAAGATGTTCTAGATTTGACAATTTCCCTATATCTGACGGAATGTTGCCGGAAAGTGTATTTCCATTCAGTGAAAGATTGAACAACAACGTCAAGCTTCCCAACTCCTCTGGAATCTCTCCAAATAGATTATTAGAAAAGAGGTCGAGTACTTGTAGTGGAATTACCTTTCCCAAATCAAGTGGTATCTCACTCGAAATATTATTGTTTGAGATTTTCAGGCTTGTCAAATTATGACAATGACCCCACTTCCATGAAAGTTCGCCGTAAAATTTGTTGTGGCTCAAATCAATATAGGTCAAGTTGGGGTATATGCCAAAATCTTCTGATATATTTCCATTAAATTAATTCCAATCGAGCCTTACTTTAAGTAAGCTAGTGCAATTTTTCAAGCTTCTAGGGATGGGGACTTTGAATTGATTGTTCTTTACAACCAATATTTCAATTAGTTTACCTATGCATATGTCTTGTGGTAAATTGATACCGGATTGAAATAGAATTGAAGGAAACTAAACAAACAAACAACAAAATGAAAGATAAGAGTTCACCACCCAAGAGATAACACCAAAGGGATATAGAATATCACCACCCAAAGGATTAACACAAGGGATACAGAACTATAGGAATTCACCACTCTAAGGATTATACCAAAGAGATACAGAATTACAAGAAGGAGAAAACTCTCTTCTAAAAACCAAAGGCTGATTTCAATTTATAAACTCAAGTCTGATTTTTAGCTTACAAACACAAGTACTTATAGAGCTTAGAACAACCCTCTAAGCTTAGGAAAAGTAAGAAAACAATCCATAAAACATGCAAGGAAACAATCCCTAAAACAAGGAAGGAGACAATCCCTAAAACATGCAAGGAATCAAGGAATTGGTCAAAAGTAAAAAGAGGAACACAATTTCGGATTTTCAGGAGCACCCAATGACCAGAATTCAAATGGTCATATCTTCTTGTAGACATCTCCAAATGGGCTGAAACTTGTTTGATTGGAAAGATGACGTCTTGAACTTTAATTTGGACTTAAGAAAATCTCAAAAATGATATTGTTTGGGCCTGTTATGATGGGCCAAAATCCAGTAGGCTGTTGCATCCGAATCTTCCTCCACTTTGGGCTTGGACCTTGCACCTTGCTTAGTTGACAAGAGATTATTAGATTTTTGTTGGGAAGGCCCATGCTAGGTTGGACATACCCATGTCAGGCTCCCCCAGTTGATGGGGACTTGCCCTCAAGTCCAAGATTTCTTCATTTACTTCATAGGGAGATAAGTCACTCACATTGAAAGTTGCAGATACTCCATAATCTCCTGGAAGTTCAATCTTGTAAGCATTTTCTCCAATGCGTTGAAGTACCTTAAATGGGCCATCAGCTCGTGGCAGAAGTTTAGACCGTCGTTTTGCGGGAAAACGTTCCTTTCGAAGATGAATCCATACTAGATCTCCTTCTTTGAAAGCTGCAGGCTTTCTATGTTTATTTGCTTGCTTGCGGTACTTCTCATTTTGCTTCTCAATATGAGCTCGAATCTGCTCATGTAATTTCTTGATCTCCTTCGTTCGTTCATTGGCATCTCCACTAAATTGGGTAGTAGTCGGAAGTGGAGCCAAATCAAGAGGGCTAATAGGTTTGAGACCATAGACAGCCTCAAAGGGGCTATAGCCAGTGGTTTGGCTAGTAGACCTATTATAGGCAAATTCAGCTTGAGCTAGGAGGAGATCCCATTGACGGATGTTCTTCCCCACAAAGCTTCTCAAAAGATTTCCCAAACTTCGATTAACAACTTCAGTTTGACCATCTGTTTGGGGATGATAAGCGGAGCTGAATTGAAGGATAGTGCCAAGCTTTCGCCAAAGAGTACGCCAAAAATGTCCGACGAACTTGGAATCACGATCAGAAGTAATCGTCTTAGGAATGCCATGAAGTTTGACAATTTCTCTGAAATATAGGTCAGCAACATGAGATGCATCAAGAGTTTTGTGGCAAGGAACAAAATGAGCCATCTTTGAGAATCGATCAACCACCACCATAATGGAGTCTTTATTTCGTTGAGTTCTTGGCAAACCTACAACAAAATCCATACTAACGTCCTCCCATGGGGCATTAGGAATAGGTAATGGGATGTATAGCCCGGTGTTTTGCTTGCGGCTCTTTGCGAGGTGGCAAATTTGACATTGCTTCACATGTCGCTCAACATCTCTCACCATTTTGGGCCAAAAAAAATGTTCCTGCACAAGAGTTAAAGTTTTATCTCTACCAAAATGACCAGCAAGGCCTCCTCCATGGGCTTCTTTGATAATGGCTTCTCTCAACGAACATCGAGGAATGCACAAAAGATTGCCCTTGAAGAGAAAACCATCTTGTAACAAGAAATGGTTGTTAGGACCATTAGAAGATTCCTTCCATGCATTGCCAAAATCAAGATCATCTTTATAAAGTTCTTTGACAACTTCAAAACCCAAAACCTGCACTTGCATAGTGTTAAGTAAAGAGTGTCTTCGACTTAGAGCGTCAGCAACTTGATTAAGTTTACCTGACTTGTGCTTGATGGAGAATGAATAGGTTTGCAAGAATTCACTCCACTTTGCATGTCGCTTGTTGAGTTTTTGCTGGCTGCTCAAATACTTTAAAGCTTTATGATCAGAATGAAGTATAAACTCTTTATGGAGTAGATAATGACTCCAATGCCCCAAGGCACGAACAAGAGCATAGAATTCTTTGTCATATATTGAATACTTCTTTCGAGATTCATTGAGCTTTTCACTAAAAAAGGCAATGGGTTTACCTTCTTGGCTGAGAACACCACCAACCCCTAAATTAGAGGCATCGCAATCAACTTCGAACACTTTGGAGAAATCTGGAAGTGTAAGGACTGGGGCCTCTGTTACCTTCTGTTTGAGAAGTTCAAAGCTCTTTTGGGCTTCCTTCGTCCACTTGAATGTTCCCCCTTTAAGGCATTCCGTGATAGGAGCAATAATGGTGCTGAAGCCTTTGATGAACCGTCGATAGAATGATGCAAGTCCATGAAAGCTTCTTATGTCGTGAAGGGACTTGGGAATAGGCCAGCTGGTGATTGCCTCTATCTTGCCCGGATCCATCATGATTCCTTCTTTGCAAACAACATAGCCTAAGAACACAAGGCTATTAGTGAAGAAATGACACTTCTTCAAGTTGACATACAACTTTTGTTCCCGTAAGGTTTGGAAAACTTGATGAAGATGCTCCATATGTTGCTCTTGAGACTTGCTGTAAACTAAGATATCATCAAAGTAAACAACAACAAATTGACCCATAAATGGTTTGAAAATATGATTCATAAGGCGCATAAAGGTACTCGGAGCATTAGATAGTCCGAATGGCATGACCATCCATTCATAAAGACCATCTCTCGTTTTGAACGCTGTCTTCCATTCATCGCCATCTCTCATGCGAATTTGATGATATCCGCTGCGAAGATCGATGTTTGAGAAGATTATGGCTCCATGAAGTTGATCCAAGAGATCATCCAACCGTGGGATGGGAAAGCGGTACCGGATGGTGATTTTGTTGACAGCCCTGCTGTCAATGCACATTCGCCATGAACCGTCCTTCTTTGGTACTAGAAGTGCTGGAACAGCGCAAGGACTCATGCTTTCTCGTACAAGGCCTTTGGAGATCAGCTCATCAACTTGACTTTGTAACTCTTCATGCTCCCTTGGATTCATCCGATAAGCTGCTTTGTTAGGTAAAACAGAACCTGGAATAAGATCAATATGGTGCTGTATACCCCTCATAGGTGGAAGGCCCGGTGGAAGTTCTTCAGGAATAATATCAGGGAATTCCTTAAGAAGTGGTTGTATTATAAGTGGAATCTCAATGGGATCTTTCTTTTCAACAACCATAAGAGCGTACCCCTCTCCACATTCTGTTAAAGTTTTCTCAACTTCACCTACAGAAAGTAAACTACAACCCTCCCTTTTAGAAGGTTTAGGAGTGAATATCATTTTCAGTGGGGCTAAAGTCACTTTAATTCCATTCTTTACAAAAGAATAGGTGTTTTTGAGACCATCATGGATAACTTTCCTATCATACTGCCATGGCCTACCAAGTAGTATATGACATGCATCCATAGGGACAACATCACACATAACTTCATCCTCATAATTTTTCCCAATGGAGAATTGAACTAAGCATTTCTTAGTTACCTGAATATCGTTGCCTTTTCGAAGCCATTGAAGTTTGTAGGGATGAGAATGAGCTTCTGTTTTTAGATTCAGCTTCTCCACCATGGTTGTAGACACCACATTCTCACAACTTCCCCCATCAATGATGACATTACACACCTTGCCATTGGAAGTGCATTTGGTGTGGAAAATGTTGTTTCGAAGCCAATCATCTTCTGCATAAGTTGACTTCAAGAGTCTACGAATAACAAGAGACTCTCCCTGATCCGCATACGTGAACTCCTCCTCGGATTCGTCCTCAACTTGCTCCTCCTCAGCATTATCTTCCAATTCTTCTTCAACAAGGGAGACTATCTTGCGATTTGGACAATCGGAAGCAATATGTCCAAAACCATGACATTTAAAGCATTTTCTACTTGAATTAGAATTATTGAAGCGATTAGAACCTGATGGAGCTTCATTCCTTGCAGGTGGTTTGACAGCTGCAGTTTTGGTTGATGGAGTGGCCTTGGAAGTAGAACTACTCCCCCGGTTTGTGATTCCATCGCGATTGAAAGGTCGATAAGTATTCTTACGCCCTTCCATTAATTGTTTCTCCACCTTTAGTGCTAGCTTGCAAACATCATTGTAGGTCCAGTAAGGTTGTAATTGTACAACATTACTGATTTCACGACGTAACCCTCCAAGGTAGCGGGCTACCATTTGTTCTTCGGGCTCTACGATGTCACAACGCATCATAGAATAATCGAACTCTGCTGTATATTCTTCCACGGAGAGATCGTTTTGTCGAAAGTTGTGGAACTTAAGAAAAGCATCTTGCCTATAATGATCTGGCAAATACTTCTTCTTAAGAGCCTTCTTCATCTTTGCCCATGTCACAATGCGACTCTTCCTTTCACGTTCTCGCTGCCTCTTAAGGTGTTCCCACCAAATAGAAGCATGTTTTCGTAGCTTGATGGCAACAAGCTTCACCTTCTTGTGATCTGCAACATCTTTGTAATCAAAGATCCGCTCAATGGTGTTAAGCCAATCAATGAATTCATCGGGTTGCATTCTTCCTTCAAATTCTGGAATGTCCACCTTGACATCATAATCACGTTGGAAAACGTGATTTCTTAGCTCACGGGGGTGAGGTGGCGTGCTGTCATTTGAGGCATGGCTACGAGCTTGGTGAAAAGGATTAACTTCATCTCCATCATTGCTGGAAACTTCAGCATCTGAGCCATGATGAGGAGCACCATGTTCAGAAGTTTCATAACGCCCTAGGCGTTGTTCGAGTTGCTGCACTTGTCTCCTCAAGGCTTCCAGCTCGATATCTCGCGGGTCTCCTTGCGGTGCTGGAGCTGCTATTGGAATAGCTTGACCACGACGACCACGACCAGCCATAATAACAAGAACTATGGAAATCAAGGTGTTAGATATCACACTTGAGAAACCAAAGCTCTGATACCAATTTGATACCGGATTGAAATAGAATTGAAGGAAACTAAACAAACAAACAACAAAATGAAAGATAAGAGTTCACCACCCAAGAGATAACACCAAAGGGATATAGAATATCACCACCCAAAGGATTAACACAAGGGATACAGAACTATAGGAATTCACCACTCTAAGGATTATACCAAAGAGATACAGAATTACAAGAAGGAGAAAACTCTCTTCTAAAAGCCAAAGGCTGATTTCAATTTATAAACTCAAGTCTGATTTTTAGCTTACAAACACAAGTACTTATAGAGCTTAGAACAACCCTCTAAGCTTAGGAAAAGTAAGAAAACAATCCATAAAACATGCAAGGAAACAATCCCTAAAACAAGGAAGGAGACAATCCCTAAAACATGCAAGGAATCAAGGAATTGGTCAAAAGTAAAAAGAGGAACACAATTTCGGATTTTCAGGAGCACCCAATGACCAGAATTCAAATGGTCATATCTTCTTGTAGACATCTCCAAATGGGCTGAAACTTGTTTGGTTGGAAAGATGACGTCTTGAACTTTAATTTGGACTTAAGAAAATCTCAAAAATGATATTGTTTGGGCCTGTTATGATGGGCCAAAATCCAGTAGGCTGTTGCATCCGAATCTTCCTCCACTTTGGGCTTGGACCTTGCACCTTGCTTAGTTGACAAGAGATTATTAGATTTTTGTTGGGCAGGCCCATGCTAGGTTGGACATACCCATGTCATAAATACCCAGTGAAATTGTTGTCAGATAATCCTAATTTTTTCAACCGAGTAAGATTGTTCATTTTTTTAGGTGAAGGACCAAAAAGTTTGTTGTCATACAGGTACAAAGTGGACAGTTTTGACAAGTTTCCAAACGAAGCAAGGATGTTACCTGTAAAATTGTTACAATTAAAGGTCACTGAGAGACATAAGAATCCTGATTTCTCGAGGTATGGAACCAAAAAGTTTATTGTTAAACAAGTAAAAAAATGATAGGTTCGTCAATATTCCAATAGAGGCAAGGATGTTACTTGTAAGATTGTTTGTGCACAATGAAAGGTCATTGAGAGATCTTAGCATCCCGATTTCTTGAGGTATGGAACCAGAAAGTTTGTTCTCAAACAGATACAAATTCGATAGGTTCATTAAGTTTCCAATGGAGGCAGGGATGTTACCTATAAGATTGTTACAATTCAAGATCAATGAGAAACCTTAGCATCCTGATTTCTTGAGGTATAGAACCAAAAAGTTTGTTGTTAAACAAGTAAAAAAATGATAGGTTCGTCAATATTCCAATGGAGGCAAGGATGTTACCTGTAAGATTGTTACTTGACAATTCAAGGTCATTGAGAGACCTTAGCATCTCCATCTCTCGAGGTATGGATCCAGAAAGTTTGTTACCATACAGGTATAAAGTGGACAAGTTCGTTAAGTTTCCAATAGAGGCATGGATGTTACCTATAAGATTGTTACAATTCAAGTTCAATTAGAAACCTTAGCATCCCGATTTCTCGAGTTAAGGAACCAAAAAGTTTGTTGTTAAACAAGTAAAAAAATGATAGTTTTGTCAATATTCCAATAGAGGCAAGGATGTTACCTGTAAGATCGTTACTTGACAATGAAAGGTCATTGAGAGACCTTAGCATCCCGATCTCTCGAGGTATGGAACCAGAAAGTTTGTTGTCATCTAGGTACAAAGTGGACAGGTTCGTTAAGTTTCCAATGGATGCAGGGATGCTACCTATAAGATTGTTACAATTCAGGGTCAATGAGAAACCTTAGAATCCTGATTTCTCGAGGAATGGAACCAAAATGTTTGTTGTTAAACAAGTAAAAAAATGATAGGTTCGTCAATATTCCAACGGAGGATAGGATGTTACCTATAAGATCGTTACTTGACAATTCAAGGTCATTGAGAGACCTAAACATCCCGATCTCTCGAGGTATGGAACCAGAAAGTTTGTTGTCACACAGGCACAAAGTGGACAGGTTCGTTAAGTTTCCAAAGAAGGTAGAGATGTTACCTATAAGATTGTTTGTGTGCAATGAAAGGTCATTGAGAGACCTTAGCATCCCGATTTCATGAGGTATGGAACCAGAAAGTTTGTTCTCAAACAGGTACAAATTCAATAGGTTCATCAACTTGCCAATGGAGGCAGGGATGTTACCTATAAGATTGTTACAATTCAAGGACAATGAGAAACCTTAGCATCCTGATTTCTCGAGGTATGGAACCAAAAAGTTTGTTGTTAAACAAGTAAAAAAAATGATAAGTTCGTCAATATTCCAATGGAAGCAAGGATGTTACCTGTAAGATTGTTACTTGACAATTCAAGATCATTGAGAGACCTTAGCATCCCGATCTCTCAAGGTATGGAACCATAAAGTTTGTAACCATACAGGTATAAAGTGGACAAGTTCGTTAAGTTTTCAATGGAGGCAGGGATGTTACATTTAAGATTGTTACAATTCAAGGTCAATTAGAAACCTTAGCATCCCGATTTCTCGAGTTAAGGAACCAAAAAGTTTGTTGTTAAACAAGTAAAAAAATGATAGGTTTGTCAATATTCCAATGGAGGCAAGGATGTTACCTGTAAGATCGTTACTTGACAATGAAAGGTCATTGAGAGACCTTAGCATCCCGATCTCTCGAGGTATGGAACTAGAAAGTTTGTTGGTACAAAGTCAACAGGTTTGTTAAGTTTCCAATGGAGGCAGAGATGTTACCTATAAGATTGTTACAATTCGAGGTCAATGAGAAACCTTAGCATCCTGATTTCTCGAGGTATGGAACCAAAAAATTTGTTGTTAAGCAAGTAAAAAAATGATAGGTTCGTCAATATTCCAATGGAGGATAAGATGTTACACGTAAGATCGTTACTTGACAATTCAAGGTCATTGAGAGACCTTAGCATCCCGATCTCTTGAGGTATGGAACCAGAAAGTTTGTTGTTATACATGCACAAAGTGGATAGGTTTGTTAAGTTTCCAATGAAGCCAGAGATGTTACCTGTAAGATTGTTTGTGTACAATGAAAGGTCATTGAGAGACCTTAGCATCCCAATTTCTCGAGGTAAGGAACCAAGAAGTTTGTTCTCAAATAGGTACAATATCGATAGGTTCATCAATTTGCCAATGGAGGCAGGGATGTTACCTATAAGATTGTTACAATTCAAGATCAATGAGAAACCTTAGCATCCTTATTTCTTGAGGTATAGAACCAAAAAGTTTGTTGTTAAACAAGTAAAAAAATGATATGTTCATCAATATTCTAGTAGAAGTCAGGATGTTACCTGTAAAATTGTTTGTGCACAATGAAAAGTTATTAAGAGATCTTAGCATCCCGATTTCTCGAGGTATGGAACCAGAAAGTTTGTTCTCAAACAGGTACAAATTCGATAGGTTCGTTAAGTTTCCAATGGAGGCAGGGATGTTACCTATAAGATTGTTACAATTCAAGGTCAATGAGAAACCTTAGCATCCTGATTTCTCGAGGTATAGAACCGAAAAGTTTGTTGTTAAACAAGAAAAAAAATGATAGGTTCGTCAATATTCCAACAGAGGCAAGGATGTTACCTGTAAGATTGTTACTTGACAATTCAAGGTCATTGAGAGACCTTAGCATCCTGATCTCTCGAGGTATGGAACCAGAAAGTTTGTTACCATACAGGTATAAAGTGGACAAGTTCGTTAAGTTTTCAATGGAGGCAGGGATGTTACCTTTAAGATTGTTACAATTCAAGGTCAATTAGAAACCTTAGCATCCCGATTTCTCGAGTTAAGGAACCAAAAAGTTTGTTGTTAAACAAGTAAAAAAATGATAGGTTTGTCAATATTCCAATGGAGGCAAGGATGTTACCTGTAAGATCGTTACTTGACAATGAAAGGTCATTGAGAGACCTTAGCATCCCGATCTCTCGAGGTATGGAACTAGAAAGTTTGTTGGTACAAAGTCAACAGGTTTGTTAAGTTTCCAATGGAGGCAGAGATGTTACCTATAAGATTGTTACAATTCGAGGTCAATGAGAAACCTTAGCATCCTGATTTCTCGAGGTATGGAACCAAAAAATTTGTTGTTAAGCAAGTAAAAAAATGATAGGTTCGTCAATATTCCAATGGAGGATAAGATGTTACACGTAAGATCGTTACTTGACAATTCAAGGTCATTGAGAGACCTTAGCATCCCGATCTCTTGAGGTATGGAACCAGAAAGTTTGTTGTTATACATGCACAAAGTGGATAGGTTTGTTAAGTTTCCAATGAAGCCAGAGATGTTACCTGTAAGATTGTTTGTGTACAATGAAAGGTCATTGAGAGACCTTAGCATCCCAATTTCTCGAGGTAAGGAACCAAGAAGTTTGTTCTCAAATAGGTACAATATCGATAGGTTCATCAATTTGCCAATGGAGGCAGGGATGTTACCTATAAGATTGTTACAATTCAAGATCAATGAGAAACCTTAGCATCCTTATTTCTTGAGGTATAGAACCAAAAAGTTTGTTGTTAAACAAGTAAAAAAATGATATGTTCATCAATATTCTAATAGAAGTCAGGATGTTACCTGTAAAATTGTTTGTGCACAATGAAAAGTTATTAAGAGATCTTAGCATCCCGATTTCTCGAGGTATGGAACCAGAAAGTTTGTTCTCAAACAGGTACAAATTCGATAGGTTCGTTAAGTTTCCAATGGAGGCAGGGATGTTACCTATAAGATTGTTACAATTCAAGGTCAATGAGAAACCTTAGCATCCTGATTTCTCGAGGTATAGAACCGAAAAGTTTGTTGTTAAACAAGAAAAAAAATGATAGGTTCGTCAATATTCCAACAGAGGCAAGGATGTTACCTGTAAGATTGTTACTTGACAATTCAAGGTCATTGAGAGACCTTAGCATCCTGATCTCTCGAGGTATGGAACCAGAAAGTTTGTTACCATACAGGTATAAAGTGGACAAGTTCGTTAAGTTTCAAATGGAGGCAGGGATGTTACCTATAAGATTGTTACAATTCAAGGTCAATTAGAAACCTTAGCATCCCGATTTCTCGAGTTAAGGAGCCAAAAAGTTTGTTGTTAAACAAGTAAAAAAATGACAGGTTTGTCAATATTCCAATGGAGGAAAGGATTTTACCTCTAAGATCGTTACTTGACAATGAAAGGTCGTTGAGAGACCTTAGCATCTCGATCTCTCGAGGTATGGAACCAGAAAGTTTGTTGTCATCTAGGTACAAAGTGGACAGGTTCGTTAAGTTTCCAATGGATGCAGGGATGCTACCTATTAGATTGTTACAATTCAAGGTCAATGAGAAACCTTAGAATCCTGATTTCTCGAGGTATGGAACCAAAATGTTTGTTATTAAACAAGTAAAAAAATGATAGGTTCGTCAATATTCCAACGGAGGATAGGATGTTACCTGTAAGATCGTTACTAGACAATTCAAGGTCATTGAGAGACCTTAACATCCCGATCTCTCGAGGTATGGAACCAGAAAGTTTGTTGTCATACCGGCACAAAGTGGACAGGTTCATTAAGTTTCCAATGAAGGCAGAGATGTTACCTATAAAATTGTTTCTGTACAATGAAAGGTCATTGAGCGACCTTAGCATCCCAATTTGAATAGGTATGGACCTAGAAAGTTTGTACTCAAACAGGTAAAAATTCGATAGGTTCATCAACTTGCCAATGGAGGTAGGGATGTTACCTATAAGATTGTTACAATTCAAGGACAATGAGAATCCTTAGCATCCTGATTTCTCAAGGTATGGAACCAAAAAGTTTGTTGTTAAACAAGTAAAACAATGATAGGTTCGTCAATATTCCAATGGAAGCAAGGATGTTACCTGTAAAATTGTTACTTGACAATTCAAGGTCATTGAGAGACCTTAGCATCCCGATCTCTCAAGGTATGGAACCATAAAGTTTGTAACCATACAGGTATAAAGTGGACAAGTTTGTTAAGTTTTCAATGGAGGCAGAGATGTTACCTATAATATTGTTACAATTCAAGGTCAATTAGAAACCTTAGCATCCCGATTTCTCGAGTTAAGGAACCAAAAAGTTTGTTGTTAAACAAGTAAAAAAATGATAGGTTTGTCAATATTCCAATGGAGGCAAGGATGTTACCTCTAAGATCGTTACTTGACAATTAAAGGTCATTGAGAGACCTTAGCATCCCGATCTCTCAAGGTATGGAACCATAAAGTTTGTAACCATACAGGTATAAAGTGGACAAGTTCGTTAAGTTTTCAATGGAGATAGAGATGTTACCTATAAGATTGTTACAATTCAAGGTCAATTAGAAACCTTAGCATCCCGATTTCTCGAGTTAAGGAACCAAAAAGTTTGTTGTTAAACAAGTAAAAAAATGATAGGTTTGTCAATATTCCAATGGAGGCAAGGATGTTACCTCTAAGATCATTACTTGACAATTAAAGGTCATTGAGAGACCTTAGCATCCCGATAACTCGAACCAGAAAGTTTGTTGTCATCTAGGTACAAAGTGGACAGGTTCGTTAAGTTTCCAATGGATGCAGGGATGGTACCTATAAGATTGTTACAATTCAAGGTCAATGAGAAACCTTAGAATCCTGATTTCTCGAGGTATGGAACCAAAATGTTTCTTGTTAAACAAGTAAAAAAATGATAGGTTCGTCAATATTCCAACGGAGGATAGAATGTTACCTGTAAGATCGTTACTTGACAATTCAAGGTCATTGAGAGACCTGAACATCTCGATCTCTTGAGGTATGGAACCAAAAAGTTTGTTGTCATACAGGCACAAAGTGGACAGGTTCGTTAAGTTTCCATTGAAGGCAGAGATGTTACTTATAAGATTGTTTGTGTACAATGAAAGGTCATTGAGAGACCTTAGCATCCCGATTTCATGAGGTATTGAACCAGACAGTTTGTTCTCAAACAGGGACAAATTCGATAGGTTCATCAATTTGCCAATGAAGGTAGGGATGTTACCTATGAGATTGTTACAATTCAAGATCAATGAGAAACCTTAGCATCCTTATTTCTTGAGGTATAGGACCAAAAATTTTGTTGTTAAACAAGTAAAAAAATGATATGTTCTTCAATATTCTAATAGAAGTCAGCATGTTACCTGTGAGATTGTTTATGCATAATGACAGGTCATTGAGAGATCTTAGCATCCTGATTTCTCAAGGTATGGAACCAGAAAGTTTGTTCTCAAACAGGTACAAATTCGATAGGTTCGTTAAGTTTCCAATGTTGGCAGGGATGTTACCTATAAGATTGTTACAATTCAAGGTCAATGAGAAACCTTAGCATCCTGATTTCTCGAGGTATAGAACCAAAAAGCTTGTTGTTAAACAAGTAAAAAAATGATAGGTTTGTCAATATTCCAATGGAGACAAGGATGTTACCTGTAAGATCGTTACTTGATGAAAGGTCATTGAGAGACCTTAGCATCCCGATCTCTCGAGCTATGGAACCAGAAAGTTTGTTGTCATCTAGGTACAAAGTGGACAGGTTCGTTAAGTTTCCAATGGAGGCAGGGATGTTACCTATAAGATTGTTACAATTAGAGGTCAATGAGAAACCTTAGCATCCTGATTTCTCGAGGTATAGAACCAAAAAGTTTGTTGTTAAAAAAGAAAAAAAATGATGAGTTCGTCAGTATTCCAATGGAGGATAAGATGTTACATGTAAGATCGTTACTTGACAATTCAAGGTCATTGAGAGACCTTAGCATCCCGATCTCTCGAGGTATGGAACTAGAAAGTTTGTTGTTATACAGGCACAAAGTGGACAGGTTTGTTAAGTTTCCAATAAAGCCAGAGATGTTACCTGTAAGATTGTTTGTGTACAATGAAAGGTCATTGAGAGACCTTAGCATCCCAATTTCTCGAGGTAAGGAACTAAAAAGTTTGTTCTGAAATAGATACAATATCGATAGGTTCATCAATTTTCCAATGGAGGCAGGGATGTAATCTATAAGATTGTTACAATTCAAGATCAATGAGAAACCTTAGCATCCTTATTTCTTGAGGTATAGAACCAAAAAGTTTGTTGTTAAACAAGTAAAAAAAATGATATTTTCGTCAATATTCCAATGGAAGCCAGGATGTTACCTGTAAGATCGTTTGTTTGTAATGAAAGGTGATTTAGAGACCTTAGCATCCTAGTTTCTCAAGGTATGGAACCAGAAAGTTTGTTGTCATATAGGTACAAAGTGGAAAGGTTCGTTAAGTTTCCAATGGAGGCAGGTATGTTACCTGTAAGATTATTACAATTAACGGTCATTGAGAGACCTTAGCATCTCAAATTGTCGTAGTGTTAAAACATGTAAGTTTGTTTGTCATAAAAGTACAAAAACTATAAGTTAGTCAATTTTCCAATGGAGGTAGGGATGGTACCTGTAAGATCATTTGTGTATAATGGAAGGTCATTGAGAGACCTTAGCATCCTAATTTCTCGAGGTATGGAGCCGAAAAGTTTGTTCTTAAACAGATGCAAAGTCGATAGGTTTGTCAACTTGCCAATGGAGACTGGGATGCTACCGATAAGATTGTTACTTGACAAATCAAGGTCATTAAGAGATCTTAGCATCCCGATTTCTCGAGGTATGGAACCAGAAATTTGTTGTCATACAAGTACAAAGTGGATAGGTTCGTTAATGTTGTTATTTGTCTAAGTTTCAAACATGTCCAAACATGGTCTAAGGTTGGTTAAAGTCCAAACCAAATGTGGGTTATCAAATTTTAGCAAGTCTGATGGCTGCACACATGTGTGTGCTTACGTTTTGAGCATGGGAAAGTCATGCACACTGCTGTGCAAACTTCTGCACATAGATAGGAGGTGTGCGCACAAGCAGCACCAGGTCTCGGCGCGCCACACACTCCCAGTGCCGCATTGCGTAGCGTGCGCATAGGCAGGACAGGACCAGCGCCACACCACACAGCCCCAGTGCTGCGCCCTCCAGAGAGTCATGTATCACACCCTGCCTCAGCGCTGCACCGCGCCCTGCTGAGCGCCACATCGCCTAGGCAAGATGCTGCACACAAAGCCAGCATGCATAAGACCTCTCCAATGATGTGTGCACAACACCACAACGCACAGCATCACTTGGAGGGTGATGAAGGGCTAAGATTCAAGGAAGATCAAGATCAAAGGGAGGAGAATGATTCACAAGAATGTCCAAGAATTTAGAGGCTATAAAAGGAGTTCTCAAGCCTCATTTCACACATATAATAAGTGATAGCATACAAGAGAGATTTGTGACATTGTGAGATCATTGTAAACACTTAGAGAGAATTGTGTAAGAGTGACAAACACAAGAGGGACTCTTTGTAGTAAGGCTGGGTGTATAAGATAGAGAAGTCTAGAATAGTGGAGAGAACATTGTTAGTTCTCATCTTCTTCCTTCTCTTCTTGTTTCTTCAAGAACTTGGATTCTTGAAGGCGATTGCTGTAACTTTGTAAGAACCATCGATTTACTGCAGAGAGTTCAGAGGAACTCACGGGGATGTAGGCACATTGCCGAACCTCGATAACAAATTGCTTGTCTTCTTTCTTTCTTTGATTTTCTGTTCTTGTGTTCGATTGCTGAAATTATTTCTACAAGTCATTCAAGACTTGGGTGTTTAGAAGATCACCAGCTGGGCATCTTGTCAAGGTGATTTTCGACAATGGTGTCAGAGCTTTGGACCGTAGTATCAGAGCAATACAGCTGGTTATCGAAGCAAGAAGCAGAAGGTACGGAGCCAAGACTCCAAGAATCAAAGATCAAACTTCTTGAGTGATTCAAGAACGGTGTAAAGATCAAGATCCGATCGTGTTCTTGAAGGTTGATTCAAGAACAGTGTTAAAGATCCATCTTCGATCTGTGTTCTTGAGGTTGAAGAAAGTAGTTGTGGTTAGTGCACAAATCTGGGATCTTGTCCGCAAAAGATGGCTTCAAATTTCTGTGTGGAGAAGTTTGATGGAAATGGGGACTTTGCCCTATGGAAGTGGAAGATCAAGACGGTTCTAATGCAGTAAAAAGTGGACTTGGCTATTGGAGAAGATGATGCTTTTCCAGCAAGTGTCACGAAGGACCAGCAGATTGAGATGAAGAAGATGGCTTACAGCACCATTTTCTTGCACATGTCGGATAATGTCACAAGGGAGTGCGGAGACTCGAAAGATCTAGCAGCATTTTGGAAGAAACTAGATGAGTTGTTTCTTGCTAAGACTCTCCCGAATAAGAGGTATCTTCATAAACGAATCTTTGCCTTTAAATTTGACCCTAATAAAGAGTTGCAAGATAATCTTGATGCCAAGATAAGGAGTGCATCAAGTGGTAAAGGGTTGTTCTTTAAAAGAAGGCCAGCAACTCGGTATAGCAGCAGCCATGGGTACTACCAAGACAAAGATAGAGGAGAGAGCCATGGGAGTGTGCACAACAACATGCATGGCTACTACCGGGACAGAGGTAGAGGAGAGAGCTATGGGAGAATGCATTCCAAACTAAGATTTGGAGGGAAGAGTTGCTACTACTGCCATAAGGAGGGTCATGTCAAGAAAAATTGCAAGAAGATGACAAGGGATAGAGGAGAAAGCCATACCAAGAATGGAGAGGCTTCAGTTGCCAAGAAAGAACAGTAAGATAATGAGGTTCTTGTTGTGTGCTCAAGTGTGAGCAAGGGGCAAGAAGGCAGCGAGAAATGGATCTTGGATACCGGGTGCACTCACCATATGTGCCCTCACAAAGAATGGTTCAATAATTTCAAGAAGATCAATGATGGAAGGGTCTTCTTGGGGAACGATAATTCTTGCCAAGTTAGAGGGATTGGAGACATCCAATTGAAGATGTTTGATGGAGTCACGAAGCTGCTGGAAAATGTGAGGTATGTTCCAGATTTGAAGAGGAACTTGATCTCATTGGGGCAGCTAGATTCCATGGGCTACACATGCAAAGTAGAGGGAAAAAAGATCAAGGTAGCCAATGGATCTTTGGTAGTGATCAAGGCAGCAAGAAACAATAGACTCTATGAGATGATTGGAGACATGGAAATCAAGGATCAAGCAGTAAGCTTGATGGCTGAGATGGATAAGGCAGCCCTTCGGCACACTCACTTGGGACATATGAGAGAAGAGGGCCTACAAGTTCTCAGCAAGGATGGCCTACTTAGTGGAGACAAAGTAGAAGAACTTGATTTCTGCGAGTGTTGTGTTCTTGAGAAGCAACACCGGGTCAGCTTCAACACCGGAGTGCACAAGTCTAAGGGCATTCTTGGCTACAATCATGCAGACATTTGGGGACCAGCAAGGACACCAACACAGGGAGGTAACTTTTACTTTTTGTCTTTAATTGATGATTATTCAAGAAGAGTGTGGGTTTATTTGGTTAAGAATAAATCAAATGTCTTGAATAAATTAGTTGCGTGGAAAGGGCTGGTTGAGACTCAAATGGGTAGAGTAGTTAAGGGGATAAGAACTGATAATGGCTTAGAAATTTTTAACCAAGAACTTGATCAATTCTGTAGGTTAAATGGCATTCTAAGACATAGGATGGTTGTGGAAACCCCTCAGCAAAATGGAGTTATTGAGTAGATGAAGAAGACCCTTAGGGAAAAGGTTAGGTGCATGTTAGATAGATCCGGATTACTCGAATGTTTTTAGGGGGAAGCTGTGTCTACTGCTGCATATTTAGTGAATAGATCACCCTCTAGGATTGTGTACCAAAAGACTCCCGAAGAAATGTGGAGTGGAAAACCCCCTGAGTTGGACAACCTTAGGACTTTTGGGTGTGCTGCATATGCACTCCAAAAGGAGGATAAGTTTAGCCTAGGGTCTAGAAAATATGTGTTTTTAGGATATGGGGAAGGGGCTAAGGGATATAGGTTATGGTCCTTAGAGAAGGAAGGACTGAAACTCATTATAAGTAGGGATGTTATTTTTAATGAATTATTATTTCCCTACTTGGAGAAAACTAACCCTGCAGGGGCTAGTGAGCATACCAGTTTGGTTCTTATGGAGCATAACATCAAGGAAGATTCTGTTAAGGTAGAGCAGAGGAGGCAAGAGGGTTCGGACCAGGTAGAGCCCTTGGAAGAAGGCCAAGAAGCTTAAGAAACTCAAGAAGAGGCTGAACAAGAAGTTGTTGATGCAGTAAATAACTACCAGCTCATAAGAGACCAGGAAAAAAAAGTGGTTAGACCACCCTTGAGATATGGGTTTACGGATGTTGTGGATGCAGCAACTCCTTGGACAAAAGGAGGGATGTGTGAACGAGAAACTTACATGGATGCCATGGCATGTAAAGATTCGCCAAGGTGGCAGCTAGCTATGGAGGAAGAAATGGATTCTTTGAGGAATAACAACTTCTGGGAATTGGTAAAAATTCCAGGAAAACAGAAAGTTATGGTATGTAAGTGCACTTACAAGATCAAAGAAGGGTACCCTCTAGGAGTTGATGTTCGAAACAAGGCTAGACTAGTGGTGAATGGGTTAACAAGAAAAGAAGACATAGATTTCACAAGAACTTTCTCACCTGGATACAAGGTGTTGAAGATGGTGAGTATCGTCATCTATGTCATTAATGGGCTGTTAGTTTGGAACAACAGGAAGAGGATGGAAAGGTTTACATCTCAACTCAGTGAGGAGTTCGAGAGGAAGGATCTCAGCCTTATAATAAAGATCTGTGGGATGTGTATAATCCAAGAAAAAGAGAAAAACCAGTTGAGGGTTTCTTGGGCAATGGGTGGACTCAGTAGATTTGTGAGTAATCCCGAAAAAAAAGCATTGGCTTGGGATGAAGAGGTTGCTGAGGTATTTGAAGGCTCAGTGGCAGCCGGTGGTAGCACTCATGATAACCGGGGCAGAAGGCATAGTGGCTACGGAGGCCATTAAGGAAGCTATGTGGTGCAAAGGGTTGCTTTAAGAGTTGAAGGTACTAGATGAGCAGGTTGTGGTATTTTTGGATAGTCAAAGTGCCTTGCACTTGTGTAAAAATCCAGTGTTCCATGAGAGGACAAAGCACATGGATGTTCGGTATCATTTCATTTGGGAAAATGTTACGAAAGGATGCATCCATGTGGACAAGGTTGCCACGGAAGAAAATCCTGCGGACTTGGGTACTAAAGTTCTACCTCTAAGTAAGTTCAATCATTGCCTTAAATTACTTAGGATTGGAGTTGGTTAATTGGTAACTCAAGATGAGTTTGGATTCCGAAGCTTTCTGCATAATGGTTCAGGTTTTTTGAACACTTAGACAAAGGTAGAGATTGTTGTTATTTATCTAAGTTCCAAACATGTCCAAACATGGTCTAAGGTTGGTTAAAGTCCAAACCAAATGTGGAGTATCAAAGTTCAGCAAGTCTAATGGCTGCACACATGTGTATGCTTAAGTTTTGAGCTTGGGAAGGTCATGCACACTACTATGCAAACTTCTGCACACAGGCAGGAGGTGTGCACACAAGCAGCACCAGGTCTGGGCGACCCGCACACTCCCAGTGCCGCACCGCACAACGTTCGCATAGGCAGGACCGGACCAGCACTGCATTGCACAGCACCAACACTGTGCCCTCCAGAGAGTCATGCATCATGCCCTACCTCAGCGCCGCACCGCGCCCTGCTGACCGTCGTACTGCCCAGGCAAGATGCTGCACACAAAGCCAGCATGCATAAGACCTCTCCAATGATGTGTGCACAACACCAAAATGCACAGCATCACTTGGAGGGTGATGAAGGGCTAAGATTCAAGGGAGATCAAGATCAAAGGGAGGAGAATGGTTCACAAGAATGTCCAAGAATTGAGAGGCTATAAAGGAGTTCTCAAGCCTCATTTCACACATATAATAAGAGGTAGCATACAAGAGAGATTTGTGACATTGTGAGATCATTGTAAACACTTAGAGAGAATTATTTAAGAGTAACAAACACAAGAGGGACTCTTTGTAGTAAGGCTGGGTGTATAAGATAAAGAAGTCTAGAATAGTTGAGAGGACATTGTTAGTTCTCATCTTCTTCCTTCTCTTTTTGTTTCTTCAAGAACTTGGATTCTTGAAGGGGATTGTTGTAACTTTGTAAGAACCATTGATTTAGTGCAGAGAGTTCAGAGGAACTCACGGGGATGTAGGCACATTGCCGAACCTCGAAAACAAATTGCTTGTCTTCTTTCTTTCTTTGATTTTCTATTCTTGTGTTTGATTGCTGAAATTATTTCTACAAGTCATTCAAGACTTGGGTGTTTGGAAGACACCACCTGGGCATCTTGTCAAGGTGATTTCCAACAGTTAAATTTCCAATGGAGGCAGGTATGTTACCTGTAATATTGTTACAATTAAAGATCATTGAGAGACCTTAGCATCCCAATTTGTCGAGGTGTGAAACTATTAAGTTTGTTTGACATAAAAGTACAAAAACAATAGGTTAGTCAATTTTCCAATGGAGGCAGGGATGTTACTTGTAAAATCGTTTGTCTGCAATGAAAGGTCATTGAGAGACCTTAGCATCCCAATTTCTCGAGGTATGGAACCAGAAAGTTTGTTCTTTAATAGCTGCAAAGTCGATAGGTTCGCCAACTTGCCAATGGAGACTGGGATGCTACCGGTAAAATTGTTACTTGACAAATCAAGGTCATTGAGAGACTTTAGCATCCCGATTTCTTGAGGTATGGAACCAGAAAGTTTGTTGTCATACAGGTACAAAGTGGACAGTTTCATTAAGTTTCCAATGGAGGCAGGTATGTTACCCGTAAAATTGTTACAATTAAAGGTCATTAAGAGAACTTAGCATCTCGAATTGTCGAAGTGTTAAAACTAGTAAGTTTGTTTGTCATAAAAGTACAAAAACTATAAATCAATTTTCCAATAGAAGTAGGGATGGTAACTGTAAGATCGTTTGTCTACAACGAAAGTTCATTGAGAGACCTTAGCATCCCAATCTCTCAAGGTATGGAACCAAAAAGTTTGTTGTCATATAGGTACAAAGTGTACAGGTTCGTTTAGTTTCCAATGGAGGCAGGTATGTTACCTGTAAGATTGTTACAATTAAAGGTCATTGAGAGACCTTAGCATCTCGAATTGTCGAAGTGTTAAAACTAGTAAGTTTGTTTGTCATAAAAGTATAAAAACTATAAGTTAGTCAATTTTTCAATGTAGGTAGGGATGGTACTTGTAAGATTGTTTGTTTGCAATGAAAGTTCATTGAGAGACCTTAGCATCCCAATCTCTCGAGGTATGGAACCAGAAAGTTTGTTGTAATACAGGTACAAAGTGGACAGGTTCGTTAAGTTTCCAATGGAGGTAGGTATTTTACCTGCAAGATTGTTACAATTAAAGATCACTGAGATACCATAGCATCTCGAATTGTCGAGGTGTGAAACTAGTAAGTTTGTTTGTCATAAAAGTATAAAAATGATATATTAGGCAATTTTCCAGTGGAGACAGGGATGTTATCTGTAAGATCATTTGTGTACAATGAAAGGTCATTGAGAGACATTAGCATCCTAATTTCTCGAAGTATGGAGTCGGAAAGTTTGTTCTTAAACAGATGCAAAGTCGATAAGTTCGTCAACTTGCCAATGGAGATTGGGATGCTACCGATAAGATTGTTACTTGACAAATCAAGGTCATTAAGAGACCTTAGCATCCCGATTTCTCGAGGTATAGAACCAGAAAGTTTGTTGTCATATAAGTACAAAGTGGACAGGTTCGTTAAGTTTCAAATGGAGGCAGGTATGTTACCTGTAATATTGTTACAATTAAAGATCACTAAAAGACCTTAGCATCCCAAATTGTCGAGGTGTGAAACTAGTAAGTTTGTTTGTCGTAAAAGTATAAAAATGATAGTTTAGGCAATTTTCTAATGGAGGCAGGGATGTTACCTGTAAGATCGTTTGTGTAAAATGAAAGGTCATTGAGAGACCTTACAATCCTAATTTCTCGAGGTATGGAGCCGGAAAGTTTGTTCTTAAACAGATGCAAAGTCGATAGGTTCGTCAACTTGCCAATAGAGACTGGGATGCTACCGGTAAGATTGTTACTTGACAAATCAAGGTCATTGAGAGACTTTAGCATCCCGATTTCTTGAGGTATGGAACCAGAAAGTTTGTCATACAGGTACAAAGTGGACAGGTTCATTAAGTTTCCAATGGAGGCAGGTATGTTACCTGTAAAATTGTTACAATTAAAGGTCATTGAGAGACCTTAGCATCTCTAATTGTCAAAGTGTTAAAACTAGTAAGTTTGTTTGTCATAAAAGTACAAAAACTATAAGTTAGACAATTTTCCAATGGAGGTAGGGATGGTACCTGTAAGATCGTTTGTCTGCAATGAAAGTTCTTTGAGAGACCTTAGCATCCCAATCTCTCCAGGTATGGAACCAGAAAGTTTGTTGTCATACAGGTACAAAGTGGACAGGTTCGTTAAGTTTCCAATGGAGGCAGGTATGTTACCTGTAAGATTGTTACAATTAAAGGTCATTGAGAGACCTTAGCATCTCGAATTGTTGAAGTGTTAAAACTAGTAAGTTTGTTTGTCATAAAAGTACAAAAACTATAAGTTAGTCAATTTTCCAATGGAGGTACGGATGGTACCTGTAAGATTGTTTGTCTGTAATGAAAGTTCATTGAGAGACCTTAGCATCCCAATCTCTCGAGGTATGAAACCAGAAAGTTTGTTGTCATACAGGTATAAAGTGGACAAGTTTGTTAAGTTTCCAATGGAGGCAGAGACGTTACTTGTAAGATTGTTTGTGTACAATGAAAGGTCATTGAGAGACCTTAGCATCCCAATTTCTAGAGGTATGGAACCAGAAAGTTTGTTCTCAAACAGGTACAAATTCGATAGGTTCATCAACTTGCCAATGGAGGCAATGATGTTACCTATAAGATTGTTACAATTAAAGGTCAATCAGAAACCTTAGCATCCTTATTTCTCGAGGTATGGAACCAAAAAGTTTGTTGTTAAGCAAGTAAAAAAATGATAGGTTCGTCAATATTCCAATGGAGGCAAGGATGTTACCTGTAAGATCGTTTGTTTGTAATGAAAGGTGATTGGGAGACCTTAGCATCCCAATTTATCGAGGTATGGAACCAGAAAGTTTGTTGTCATACAAGTACAAAGTGGATAGGTTTGTCAAGTTTCCAATGGAGGCAGGGATGCTACCTATAAGAATGTTACAATTCAAGGTCAATGAGAAACCTTAGCATCCTGATTTCTTGAGGTATGGAACCAAAAAGTGTGTTGTTAAACAAGTAAAAAAATGATAGGTAAGTTTGTTTGTCATAAAAGTACAAAAACGATAGGTTCATCAATATTCCAATGGAGGCAAGGATGTTACCAGCAAGATCGTTTGTGTGCAATGAAAGGTGATTGAGAGACCTTAGCATCCCAATTTCTCGAGGTATGGAGCCGAAAAGTGTGTTATTATACAAACAGAGAAAGGATAGATCTCTCAAGTTTCCTATAGAAGGAGGAATTGGACTTGTTAGATAGTTTGTAGTCAAATAGAGATCAGAAAGAGACCTCATGTTTCCTATTTCTGAGGGAATATTTCCAGTGAGATGATTAGTAGACAAGTCAAGGTAGTTCAGATGGGTAAGGTTGATGATAGATGGGGGAATGTTTCCATAGAATGAATTGAAGCTCATATCAAGGGATTTAAGGTTATGGAAAGATGAGAAGCTGAAATCACCAAGTGCACCTGTCAAACCAGACGTTGAAAGATTTAAATTGGTGATACTTGATTACGCCCAAAGTATAACATGGTTATTGTAGTACGGCTTTGGGGTGTCGATTCCACAGGGAAACAAGTTAAGTACAAAGGAAAATGTGTGAACCTTAAAACGAACGATAAAAGTTAAACTCAAGATTTTTGAGCTTTGATGGTGAAATAATGTAAAGGAAAATTGCATAAATGTAAATGAAATATAAATGAGAAATAACAAGGTTCCGGGAATCCTCCTTAGGTTTGTTCCCTATTTCCACTCTTGATTCAATTGATTTTATCTCGATTGCAAGTTTCAACTCCCAAACAAGCAATCGGAATATATTCAATCAAGCACATTTACAACTCTTATATAATTGCTACGAATTAATCATTGATTTTGGTTCATGCACACATGACCGATCTTAAAGATTATCAAGAAACGACAATATATCTTAAAAGACAATATCACAGTAATGGACAATCAATAAGATAAATCTACCAGAATCAATCACATCCAAGCAACCTCAATGGAGGAGAAGGATGCAATCACCGGATTAAGAGAGTCTAAAAGAAGAAGAATAAAAAGTACATCTATCACATGAACTCAAATCTTCTTATTTAATCAATGAATAATTCATAACCAATATTTAACAATAAATCCGTACAACTGAATCAAGAACAGGAAATAAAGAACAAGAAATCCCTAAAGATTCATCCCTTTCCCTTGTAAAATGATTACTTGGCCATGGAAATCAAGGTGGAAGAACAATAAGGATGCTCTCCACTTGATTTGGCCATGGAGTTCAAGGTGGATGAACAATATGGATGTTCTCCCCTTGATTTGCAACCAAAGAAAACTTAGAAATAAAATGGAAGAATGCTGGATTTGGATCCCTTGAATCCTCTCTTTTTTCTCTCTTCCTTGGTTTCTCTCTTCAATTATTTGAATGCCTGGCTGCACACTCCTTAAGGAGGTATTTATAGATCACAAGTAGTAGCTAGGGGTATTTTGGTCTTGGAAAAATGTCACTTGCTCGCCCTAATTAGGTCAAGAGGCGAGTGGGCCGTGCTATGCGTCTGGGCCTGCTGTGCTGGCCTGAACTGTTTCCACTAAAACTGCCATAACTTTCTCTAGAAAAATCCTTTTTTACGAACCGTAAAATTCTTCAGAAAATAGACTTCTGGATCTTTCTAAGAATATATGGCTCATCTCCTGATTCCTCCTACATCAATACATTTTAATCTGCAAAGATGATTGATCTGAACGGGAAATTCTGGCAATTCAGTGAAACTCCTTCAGCTTGTATGCAGAAGTGCACACACTAGTGTGCCTACCCTTAACTTGCTCCAAAGTGATGCACACACTTGTATACAGTCTTTTAACTTACTTTACGTTATTATTCTAGCCTTGGTTTAGACTTTAACCATCTTTGAATCATGTTTGGACATGTCTAAACCTTGGACAAAAACAAGCACCGACACCCAAGATCTTTTGGTGCTTTAAACATGGATCGCTATATTATCTCTTTTGTACTCAAAGCACCTGAAAATGCATCGAATTAAGTCAATGACTTATGAATATCACTTTAGAGTTATCAACATGTAAAAGTGCGATTACGACCGAGATCAACCCTAAAATGTTAACAATTAAGTATTGTTTAGATGCATTTTATGACTCTCATCACAACCCCCAACTAGCTTATTGCTAGTCCCTAGCAATTCAAGCGAAAGGCATAAAATGAATTCTTTATTTAGAAATAAAAACAAAATACAACAATGCTGGCGTTAACCAAGAGTGCTTCAAAAATCTGTCTAAAAAATTATGCATAACATATAGCACATAGAATCATTAAATATCACTCAGGTCCAAGAATAATCCAAATGTCAACCTTAAAATCGTTATCGACTCTTACCATCCATCTTACCACAATACATTAGTCCGAACACCCGGATGATTTTACGCACAACATAGCATGAATACAAGTCTTGGCCTCTAAAAATATATTAATTTGCGTGACATCAATCACAAAACAAGCTTCATATGCTCACTTTTCAAATCACTCTCCACTATGTAGAAAAATCACACTTCATCGGATCAATAGGTCTTTAATAAGCTTGCAACGTTAGGCTACGGTAAAGGTCAAGAAAGAACGGGAAAGTTTAAACAAATAAAAGAACTAAGTCTCTTAATTTAAACACAACCACTTTAAGCACAAGATAACCTTACTTCAACACCGAACTCTTTCAACCATTTTTCGAGCATTTCTCGCAATAAATCACCATTTTTTTTTCTTCTTTCTTTGCCATAATTCATTTATTCTCTTTTTTTTATTTTTTATTTTGGCATAAGACCATTCACCTCCTCTTTCATTCTTTTCTTTTCTTTTCCACAACCCCCAACTTATCTCTTTTAATGTACTTGGGTTATGGTAGTAATATTTTCTCATATTTCCACCCTTACTCCTTTTAAGTGTTTTTCACAACATGTGTATAACTAAGTTCTTTTAAAAGAGAGGTAAGGATAAAATATTTTAAGGCTCATAAAGGTAAGTAAATGGTTTATCGAAAGAAACAAGGCTCAATTTTTCTTTTCAAGAAAAAGGCTCAAATAGGTGACTAGCGATAAATATAACAAGAATAAGTTTAAAAAGGCTCAAACGGTCCAAAAATGGCCTACATCATATCCTAAGTAGTGTGCATTCTATGATTTTCGCCTCAAGTGATTATCAAATAAGTTCTAGAGCTTGTAGAGACGGCAAAAGTATTCACAAAACAACCACGCATAAAACTTCTCCTAATGCTTTAGACTAATCATGCAATCTTACCACAAACCAGAGTCTCAAACCAAAGAAAAATTGACACTTAATTTATTCTCAAAGCGAAGCAAGATTTAACTTCTTCTAAATGCTATATGCTATCTCGATTAAGCTTATATCATTGACATGTGAATTAACTCCAAGGTTAACACAAAGCATGCTAAAAACAAACAAACATTTTTTTTTTATCCTAACAATGAAAAGAAAGAAAGTGACACCAAGCAGTTCAATGAAAAAAAAAAGAAAAGAAATATGTTTCCTCCACCCCCAACCTAAACATTGCATTGACCTCAATGTAAAAGAAAAAGGAAAGGAAACTCCTTGTGTGGCCAAAAACGCACAGAAGCTGAAAATTGCGCACCACCAATTGAACTGCATACTGTTCTTTTCGCTGAAATCAACTAGAAACTAAAAAATAAAATAGACTTAACACAACCAAAATTCTAAGTTAATAAAGACTTGACAACAAAATATTAATATATTTTTTTAAAAAAATTTGAAGTAAACTAAAAACTAACAATTAAGATTGAATGAAAACTAACTAAAAACAGAATAAAAATTAAAAGGAATAACGTACCTTTGTTGTGTGGTCAAGGTGAATAGACCGGATCCGTAAGAGGAATGTCTACCATCTCCGGATCATGTCTATTAATTATAATCTTAAGTCGTTGACCGTTTACTTTAAAGACCCGACCATCTCTAGTATCCTCAATTTCTACCGCCTCATTTTCAAAAACATTCTTTACTATAAAAGGGCCGGTCCATCTTGACCAAAGTTTTCCAGGATGCTTATGAAGTCTAGAGTCGTATAAGAATACCCGATCATTGGGTTTAAATGTTTTCCTTAAAATTTTTTTGTCATGGAATACTTTCATCTTAGCCTTATAGATTCTAGAATTTTCATAAGCATCGTTTCTTAATTCTTCTAACTCGGTCAGCTGATATTTTCGAAGTTTACCCGCTTCGCCCATGTCAAAATTGAAAGACTTGATGGCTCAATAAGCTTGATGCTCGAGCTCCACGGGTAAGTGGCAAGGCTTTCCAAAAACAAGCCGATAGGGTGACATACATAAGGGAGTTTTAAAGGCTGTACGGTAAGCCCAAAGCGCATCAGTTAATCTCAAAGACCAATCTTTGCGATCGGGGTTAACCATTTTTTCTAAAATTTGTTTAATCTCCCTATTAGCAAGCTCTACTTGTCCACTAGTCTGAGGATGATAGGCAGTAGAGATTTTATGTAATACCTCAAATTTTTTCATTAAAGCTTCAAAGGAACGGTTGCAAAATTGTGTACCTCGATCACTAATTATAGCACGTGGTGTACCAAATCGAGATAACACCTTTTCTTTAAGGAATTTAATCACCGTTCCATTATCATTGTTTCGACAAGCTGCTGCCTCTACCCACTTAGATACATAATCTATTGCTACAATGATATATTGGTACCCGAAGGAAGGAGGGAAAGGTCCCATGAAATCAATGCCCCAACAATCAAAGATTTCAATCACTAAAATAGGGTTTAGGGGCATCATATTTCGGCGAGACACAGCTCCTAACTTTTGATATCTTTCACAAGAGTGACAATAGGTGTTTGTATCTTTAAACAAAGTATGCCAATAAAATCCACACTGCAAAATTTTTGCAGCGGTTTTTTTCATCGAAAAGTGGCCTCTACAAGCTTGGGAGTGACAAAATTCTAAGACACTCGAAATCTCTTCATTAGGGATGCAACGCCTTAGAATTTGGTCAGGGCAGTACTTGAAAAGATAGGGGTCATCCCAATAAAAATTACGTACCTCATATAAGAATTTCCTCTTGTCTTGAGCGCTCCAATCCATCAGGATCTCACCTGTAGCCAAATAATTTACGATGTGAGCAAACCATGGTAGAGAAGTAATGAAGAGTAATTGCTCATCGGGAAAATCATCTTTGATTGGCATGTCATCACAAGTGTCCTCAAAAGTGAGTCTGGATAAATGGTCAGCTACTACGTTCTCCACTCCTTTTTTATCCTTGATGGTGATATCGAATTCTTGCAAGAGAAGGATCCATCGGATTAGTCGTGCCTTAGCATCCTTCTTCGTAAGAAGATACTTGAGGGCTGCATGATCTGTAAAAATAAGGATAGGAGAACCAATTAGATGAGCACAAAATTTATCTAAAGCAAATACTACAGCTAGCAACTTTTTTTCAGTTGTAGAGTAATTCATTTGAGCACTATTTAAAGTCTTACTAGCATAGTAAATGACAAAAGGTTTACCTTCCCTTCGCTGTCCAAGAACAGCACCTACAACATAGTCACTAGCATCACACATGATTTCAAAAGGTAAAGTCCAATATGGTGACTGCATTATAGGTGCGGAAGTAAGCTTGCCAATCAATGTTTTAAAGGCCTCTTGACAAGCTTGACTCCACTCAAAGGGGGTATCTTTAACTAGGAGGGCGCATAGCGGTCTAGATATTTTTGAAAAATTTGTATGAACCTCCTATAAAAACCAGCATGACCAAGGAAAGATCTCACATCCTTTATTGTCTTAGGGGCAGGTAACTTAGAGATTAACTCAATCTTAGATTGATCAACCTCTATTCCTTTAGAAAGAGATAATATGCCCTAAGACAATACCGGATGGTACCATGAAATGGCACTTTTCCCAATTTAAAACCAATTCTTTTTCCTCACAGCGAATTAATACTCTTTCTAAATTCATTAAGCATGTTTCAAATGAAGATCCAAAAACAGTTAGGTCATCCATAAAAACTTCCATGCAATTTTCAACCATGTCACTAAAAATGCTCATCATATAGCGTTGAAAAGTAGCAGGGGCGTTACATAATCCGAATGGCATTCTACGAAAAGCATAGGTGCCAAAGAGACAAGTTAAGGTGGTCTTTTCTTGGTCTTCTAATGCAATTTCTATTTGATAGTAACCAAAATAACCATCTAGAAAACAGTAGAAGGGATGACTAGCTACACGCTCAAGAATTTGATCAATAAAAGGGAGTGGGAAGTGGTCTTTCTTGGTGGCAGCATTTAATTTTCTGTAATCAATGCACACACGCCACCCGTTCACAAGTTTGGTAGGGACTAACTCTCCTAGGTCATTCTTTATCACAGTGACTCCGGACTTTTTCGGGACGACTTGCGTAGGGCTTACCCATTTACTATCAGCTATGGGATATATAATACCCGCATCTAATAGTTTTAGCACTTCATTTTTCACTACTTCTTTCATAGTGGGGTTAAGCCTACGTTGAGGGTCTCTACGAGGACTGGTTCCTTCATCCAGATTTATTTTATGGGAGCAGATTAGGGGACTAATTCACTTTAAATCAACCATGCTCCATCCCAGGGCTGATTTGTGTTCATTTAAAGTTTGAATTAATCTCTTACCTTGGGTCTCAATTAATTCAGAAGAAATTATAACAGGAAAGGTATCACCTGGACCGAGAAAGGCATGTTTTAGACCCTTAGGTAGTGGCTTCAATTCGACTTTAGGTGCTTCCACACTTGAGGGGACTTGAGTCTTGCTTCTTTCGGGCAGCTCCTCAAACCTTGGTTGCCACGCCCGATTTCCATAATCCTGAGATTTGTCAAAAATAGCACATATATCAATTATATCAGTTTTATCATCAAATAAATCTATCTCAGAATTAACAAAAAAAATTTCAAGAGGGTCATAATCATTAGTTAAGAAAACTCCCTCATTGACAAGCGACTCGATCATGTAAAGCTGGTGGTTTTCGTCCTCATCTTCGGGCTGTTTTGCAACATTGAAAATATTTACTTCAAGGGTCATGTTGCCAAAGGACAGCTTCATGATACCATTCCTACAATTTATTAGAGCATTCGCAGTAGCAAGAAAAGGTCTACCCAAAATCAAAGGGATTTTAGAGTTAGTGTCTACAGCAGAAGTAGTATCAAGAATTAAGAAATCAACAAGATAATAAAATTTATCAATTTGAATCAAAACATCCTCAACCACACCTCGGGGTACTTTAACTGAGCGATCAGCCAATTGTAATACCACGCCGGTTGGTTTGATTTCTCCTAACCCCAGCTGTAAGTAAATGAAAAATGGCATCAGGTTTACACTAGCTCCTAGATCTAGTAAGGCTTGTCCAACCTCATGATTTCCAATGCTGCAAGCAATTGTAGGACAGCCCGGATCTTTGTATTTTGGGAGAATTCTTTGCTCAATTAGTGCACTAACTTGCTCAGTTAGGAAAGTTGTTTTCTTGACATGATGTTTCCTCTTAATTGTGCATAAATCTTTGAGAACTTTTGCATAGGTGGGGACTTGTTTAATCACATGCAAAAGGGGGAGATTAAGTTTCACTTGCCTTAAGTTCTCAAGGATTTCATCATTCATTTCCAGATTTTTCTTGTTGGATTTTAAGGCTTGGGGGAATGGGGCCTTAACAGGACTTTTGGTCACTTCAGGGTCTGTAGGCAACTCGGTTTCACTACTGGTTTGGCCTTTCACATTCTCGGGTTTATTCTCTGGTGAATGTGTAGTGACTTACCACTTCGGGTCACAATGGCATTTACATCTTTCACATTTCCTTGTGCCATATGTTGACCGTGAGGTATAGACTGAGCTTGGGCAGGGAACTTACCTCGCTCAGTGACACTCAAGGAGCTCATTAATTTAGCCACTTGGCTCCTTATTTCTATGTTTTCCTCAACCAGCTGTGTAATTAATACCTCCCACTTTTGGTTTGTCTTGCCTTGTGCTTCTATAAAAGTATGTAAGGTGTCTTCTAAAGAGTTCCTAGAGGACGAGGGTGCATGATAAGGTGCTGGGTACGATCTGGGGGGCTGCACATGCTGCTAATTTTCAGATTTCCAACTGAAGTTGGGGTGATTTCGCCACCCCGGATTATAAGTGTTAGAGAAGGGTGTTGAGGGCTTCTTGTACATGCCTAAGGTATTGCATTGTTCCTCGTACAGCCCTCTCATGTCAACAAATGTGGGACAATCTTGCACGGGATAATCAACCCCGCCACACACAAAACATGATTCTAAAGGTTCGGCCTGATTAACCATGTGTGTTGGTTTTTTCGTTTTCAATGCCTTCAACTCCCTAGTAAGCATTTCAACATTGGCCTTGAGGTTATCATCTTCCCTAAGATGGTAGATTCCTCCACCACTAGGTCATGACCTATTCGTGCTCTCAGTAGCACTAGGTCCAGTCCATGTGTGAGCTTTCTCAGCAAGCTCATTGAGGTACTCAATAGCCTCATCAGGGTCTTTTTGCAGAAACTCTCCATTACACATCATCTCGACAAATTGGCGTTCTCTATAGGTAAGACCCTCATAGATATAGCTCACTAAACACCAATTTTCGTACCCATGATGTGGACATATACTTAACAGCTCTTTAAATTTCTCCCAAGACTGATACAAAGTCTTGTTTTCCTTTTGTGCAAAGGTGGAGATTTGTCTTTTCAAAGCGTTAGTCTTATGTTGAGGGAAGTACTTGTTAAAAAAGACTTGGGTCATCTCATTCCATGACCCAATTGATCGTGGTCTCAGCGAGTATAACCAACTCTTAGCTTTATCTTTCAAGGAGAAAGGAAAAAGCTTGAGTCTCACAATATCATCAGTTGCATCGTGACTATGGAAAGTCGCAACTATTTCCTCAAATTCTCTAATGTGCACATAGGGGTTTTCGTTTTCCATGCCATGAAAAGTAGGGAGAAGTTGTATCATCCCTGTTTTAAAATCTTGATGACGGGTATTGGCTGGAAACATAATGCACGATGGTGTGGCTGTCCGGCTAGGATGTAGGTAATCTTTAAGTGTCCTAGCGCCATTCTCATTAGGTTTTTCAGCCATGTTAACAAAATCCTCTAAATTCTCTGATGGGGGTGCACTATGGTTTGATCTGGGCGAGGTTTCACCAATGGAGGTGGAATGAGAGGGTAACTCTAATTCGAGTCCTCTAATGAATCTACCTCGCGAATCTCTCAGTCTAAGCATGCACCAATTAATTTAGAGGGGGAATAAATAAATAAAACAATATAATAAACAAATAAATAAAACAGAATAATAAACAAATAAATAAAACAGAATAATAAACAAATAAATAAAACAGAATGATAAACAAATAAATAAAACAGAATAATAAACAAATAAACAAAACAGAGTAATAAACAGATAAATAAAAACAGAATAATAAACAGATAAATAAAAACAAAATAATAAACAGATAAATAAAACAGAATAATAAATAGATAAATAAAAACAGAATAAAATAATAAACAAATAAATAAAAACAGAATAATAAAAAGGTAAATAAAAACAGAATAATAAACAGATAAATAAAACAGAATAATAAAAGAAAATTAGAAAATCAAAACAAAAGTAAAGGAATGATATTTCTGTATTTACAAACTGCTGAAAAGAAAAATATTTATGATTTTTTTTTTATTGTCACACTCAAAGTTGACAAGTTTCCTTATACTTAAGCGTGTTTCCTCGGCAACGGTGCCAAAATTTGATTACGCCCAAAGTATAACACGGTTATTGTAGTATGGCTTTGGGGTGTCGATTCCACAGGGAAACAAGTTAAGTACAAAAGAAAATGTGTGAACCTTAAAACGAACGATAAAAGTTAAACTCAAGATTTTTGAGCTTTGATGGTGAAATAATGTAAAGGAAAATTGCGTAAATGTAAATGAAATATAAATGAGAAATAACAAGGTTCCGGGAATCCTTCTTAGGTTTGTTCCCTATTTCCACTCTTGATTCAATTGATTTTATCTCGATTGCAAGTTTCAACTCCCAAACAAGCAATCGGAATATATTCAATCATTTACAACTCTTATATAATTGCTACGAATTAATCATTGATTTTGGTTCATGCACACATGACCGATCTTAAAGATTATCAAGAAACGACAATATATCTTAAAAGACAATATCGCAGTAATGGACAATCAACAAGATAAATCTACCGGAATCAATCATATCCAAGCAACCTCAATGGAGGAGAAGGATGCAATCACCGGATTAAGAGAGTCTAAAAGAAGAAGAATAAAAAGTACATCTATCACATGAACTCAAATCTTCTTATTTAATCAATGAATAATTCATAACCAATATTTAACAATAAATCCGTACAACTAAATCAAGAACAGGAAATAAAGAACAAGAAATCCCTAAAGATTCATCCCTTTCCCTTGTAAAATGATTACTTGGCCATGGAAATCAAGGTGGAAGAACAATAAGGATGCTCTCCACTTGATTTGGCCATGGAGTTCAAGGTGGATGAACAATATGGATGTTCTCCCCTTGATTTGCAACCAAAGAAAACTTAGAAATAAAATGGAAGAATGCTGGATTTGGATCACTTGAATCCTCTCTTTTTTCTCTCTTCCTTGGTTTCTCTCTTCAATTATTTGAATGCCCGGCTGCACACTCCTTAAGGAGGTATTTATAGATTACAAGTAGTAGCTAGGGGTATTTTGGTCTTGAAAAAATGTCACTTGCTCGCCCTAAATCAGGTCAAGAGGCGAGTGGGCCGTGCTGTGCGTCTGGGCCTGCTATGCGTCTGGGCCTACTGTGCTGGCCTGAACTGTTTCCACTAAGACTGCCATAACTTTCTCTAGAAAAATCCTTTTTACGAACCGTAAAATTCTCCAGAAAATAGACTTCTGGATCTTTCTAAGCACATATGGCTCATCTCCTGGTTCTTCCTACATCAATACATTTTAATCTGCAAAGATGATTGATCTGAACGGGAAATTCTGGCAATTCAGTGAAACTCCTTCAGCGTGTATGCAGAAGTGCACACACTAGTGTGCCTACCCTTAACTTGCTCCAAAGTGATGCACACACTTGTGTGCAGTCTTTTACTTACTTTACTTTATTACTCCAGCCTTGGTTTAGACTTTAACCATCTTTGAATCATGTTTGGACACGTCTAAACCTTGGACAAAAATGAGCACCGACACCCAAGATCTTTTGGTGCTTTAAACATGGATCCCTTTATTATCTCTTTTGTACTCAAAGCACCTGAAAATGCATCGAATTAAGTCAATGATTTATGAATATCACTTTAGAGTTATCAACATGTAAAAGTGCGATTACGACCGAGATCAACCCTAAAATGTTAACAATTAAGTATTGTTTAGATGCATTTTATGACTCTCATCAATACTTCCAAACTCGTCGCAACCAATCCCAACCCAATCGCAAGGATTGATCCCGACCCAAGAAGACAAGACTTGTTGGCTTTGGTTGTCAAGACTGTTTCCATTTTAGGAGAGTCTCTGCTTCTTTCCCTCCTCCTCCTGCTACTTTGTTTCTAACAGCATGAACAAAAGAAGAATTTTCATAAGAAGCAAAAGCAATGATATTTGAAGAAAAAAGCAATAAGGGATTAGGAAGTGGAAGAGTTTGCAAGAAAATGAGAGTGGTTTCTCTAATAAGGGCGCCATGGCTTCAGTTTTAAGGGTACTGAAATGTTTAGGCTTTTGGCTAGGATTGAGATGCATTTATATGAAACAAATGGAATCTTTATAATATTTATCACTATGGAAAAATCAGAGATTTCTGCCGTGTTTTGTGGGGTTTACTAGTAGTCTATCTGGCATTAGAGAAACATACCCATAGCCATACAATTACCTTGTTGATATGTTAAGTGTTTCTTTGATTTAACAGAACAAGACTGACCTGTCTAATGTGCATTGGAAAATTAATCCATTGACTACACTGTGAATCAGTTGGTTTATCATCAGCAATTAATCTTTTCAATCCATATCAGCTACATGGAAAATACCAAATGTACCTTAGTTAATCAAGACCTTGACTTAAAAAAGTCATGTGGTTCATTGTAGCTTTAATATAACAAGACTGACATGTCTAGTGTAGGTGAATATATAGTCCAGATTTGCACCAAAGAAACAGGATTAATTAATTAGTGTAGGTGAATATATAGTCCCGAGTTCGTCAAGAGTTTTGGTGGTTGCATCAAAATTGTGTGGTCACAGATACAGCTACGGCCTAGATGGATTGTGAATCATTTAATTTTTTTATTATCAACAATACTTTTCAATCTATAACAGCTGCATGGAATATACCAAATGTATCCTAAATCGATCAAGACCTTGACTTAGAAAATTCATCCAAAAAAAAAAGAGAGACCTTGACTTAAAAAGTCTTGTGTTTATCTTCTTCTCTTTCGTCACAAGGAAGCAAAAATTGAAGTGATTCATTGTAGCTTTCTGTGTTTATAGTTACACAATGATTCAAATAGTATATTTCGAATAAAAAAATATTAAATAAATATTGATTCGAGATAGAGCTTTGGCTTGCTGCAAACTCGGTAATACTTTTTTGAACTGTTCGAGACCTTTTTGAATCATACCTTAAGGTATTCGAGCTCAGTTCGAACTCAATCGAGCGGAGGTTAAAGTTCATCTCGAGTCCAGCCCCAGTCCCGATCAGTCACAATGTGATTGTCTTGGGTGAGCGACAACCACTTATTGCCATAGTTAGTCTGAACTCATCACGAAGTATCTGAAGTGCTTTTCTAACACCAGCCTCACCTTCAGCAGCCAATGAGAACACCGCTGGTCTTCCAATCTGAAAATTAAATATCCTTTTTAAAACATCATTAAATTTAGATAGATGAACACATTTTATAGAAATCAATGTACGTTTTATTTTTGTTAATTAAACATAAGAATGAGAGATAATGTGTCTCCCCTAGCTTTAGAATTTCTTAATTTTCACCTTGTCAACTGGCGGTGGCGATATTAGACAATACATGAAAGAAATTAATTTTGAAATTTACTTTGATTGTGTTTTAGTTATTGATTGTGTCGATACAATTATAACACAAAATAATTATGTCTAATCGTGGCTTAACTCGTCAATCTCAAAATAATATGCGAATGACACGATTAATTATCAGTGTCCTGGTTATAAACTATACTCATGTGTCTTTTAATTAAATGTGTATGATCCACTTTGATTCAATTAAATACTATTTTTAACATACTAATAGAATATCTATTGTTATAATTTTAGTGTAAACATGAAGAAAAGTTGATATTATAATTGTCTTATATATGTCTAGTAATAAATAAATAAATAAAACAATACGGTTAATATAGTGTATTAGAAATTTATGTTATTTTGTATAATAGGTTTATTTTGAAAACATATAATAGGTCTATCTGTCAAATTATTAAAGGAATGACGTATTTTGTGGGGTTCAGTAGCATTAATTTGATTTAATAGAACAGTTACAAGACTGGCCCATCTATGTGGAGAGTTAATCCCTTGACTGCAACTTGCTATGCTCTTTTGCACCAAAGAATACGGGATTCGTTTTTCCTCTTGGTGATAGCTTGAGAATCGTGTGATCACAGATACTAGTATTCCACCTGCAAAAATGTGCAATTAATTACTAATTATCTTCTTCTCTTTCGCGATAAGGAAGCAAAAAATTGAATTCATTGATTGTAATTTATTAACAGTTACATAATGGTTCAAATAGTGAAGGCTATGCAATTTATGTGAACTGCAAATGTTCTTTTATGGCTTATTGTTTTATGCAAATGATTAAGCACTTCCTTGGCTTCAATGTTTATGGCAAATGAAAGAATCAGGCAAAAACATTTTTCCTAGTTTTTAATTATTTATTATTAGCAGAGAATTAGAAACCCGCTAAATCACTTTTTTGTTAAATGCACACTAGGTAATCATATTTTCATCAGAAAATCAATGATAAGGGCATAAAAATTAACCATGGCATAAGGATCTATTGCATGCATTACATCACTAGTTTAATAATGTCCTTGTTAATAATACTCTAAGGATTTATTGAATGCATTAAATCAGTAGTTTAATAAATTGAATATCACATACTTGATATTTGCGACATATTGTTATTCCGGTAATACCACAGAGATCTCAACACACCAATACGTGCAAGACTGTCTAGTTAGAGTTCTTTCTCTCTCTGTTTTATACGATAGTTTTATAATTAGAAAAAACTCTCATCATAGTCCATTAGGTTTGTCAAGCCAACACCACTGCCCAATCACATCTAAATCAATTAGGTATATCTGGCCCACCCACGAAATCAAGTGGATGTCAGACCCACAAAATTCATATCAAGAACCCAATCCAATCCGTTTTATAAATACAAAACCCTATAAACTAATGGAAGCCTATCAGTAATATTAGAACATTTTATCTCTTAAAACAGAATTTTACTCAATTGCTTTCCAATATTTTCATCTTTTTTCGGCAATCCAGACATCAGCTATTCTGAAAATTTTGGCAAAAGAAAAGAAAATAATGTGTGGTGAAATTTCATTTTTCTATTTTTCTGCAAATCAAAAGTAACATTACACAACAAAAGTCGAGTGCAATAATTACAGCTAGAAAGATGTACGGAAAAGACACAATCAATTTATGAAAATTGTCACTAAAAAGGTTTTAACTCTTCTAAGCACGTAATAACCATTGAATTTCAGATAATGACATACTCTTATAATTAATCTTTTCGTCACCACAAAATAATCCCTTGACTATAATTTCTCTGCTCTTCTAGTTATACTAAAGAAGATGGGATATGCATTTCCAAAAGTAGATGGGAGTAACATGTGGGCATGATGATAGAGTCTATTTGTAACAATTAATTTCATTCAATGCCTTCGATAGATATTTTAAGTCACAAAATAATGGAGATGTGCATTGATGGTGAAGATTTTGAAATGGTCAGTTGTTCATCACCAATTAACATGGTATGCATGACTCGCCAGGACAAAGGATATATTTGCACCAAAGAAGATGGGATTAACTTTTCTAAGCTTTTGGTGATAGGCAGTTACTGAAAGTCTGAATGGGTTCTCTCATCCACAGGCCAATATCAGAATAAGACCTACAGTAACTACTGACCAACATTACTTAAATCAAGATGTGTACAAACTCAAATCACATTATCATTGATTAAACAATTTATGGGCTCACATACTTTTCTTATTGGACCGATTTCCTTAACCCGGTTTACAAAATTATAACTACTATAATTAATAGCAACTCACATAAGAAAATTTCAACACACAAAGGATATATTTGCACCAAAGAAAACAAGATTTGGTTTTCAAAAACAAGGTGGGAGTAACATATAGGCATAATGATAGAGTCTATTTGTAACAATTAATTTCATTTAATGCCTTCGAAAGATATTTTCACACACAAAATAATGGAGATGACTTTGAAATGGTTAGTTGTTCATCACCAATTAACATGACATGCATAACATATGGGCGTGATGATAGAGTCTATTTGTAACAATTAATTTCATTCAATGCCTTGGATAGATATTTTCAGTCACAAAATAATGGAGATGTGCGTTGACGGTGAAGATTTTGAAACGGTCTGTTGTTAATCACCAATTAACATGACATGCATGACTCGCCAGGACAAAGGATATATTTGCACCAAAGAAGATGGAATTAACTTTTCCAAGCTTTTGGTGATAGGCAGTTATTGAAAGTCCAAATAGGTTCTCTCATTCACAAACCAATATCGGAATAAGGCCTACACTATCTGCTGACCAACATTACTTAAATTAAGATGTGTACAAACCCAAATCGCATGATCATTGATTAAACAATTTACAGGCTCTCATACTTTCTTATTGGACCAATTTCCTTAACCCAGTTTACAAAACTATAACTACTATAATTAATAGCAACTCACATAAGAAAATTCCAACAAACAAAGGATATATTTGCACCAAAGAAAACAAGATTTGATTTTCAAAAACTAGGTGGGAGTAACATATGGGCATGATGATAGAGTCTATTTGTAACAATTAATTTCATTCAATGCCTCGGATAGATATTTTCAGTCAAAAAATATTGGAGATGTGCGTTGATGGTGAAGATTTTGAAATGGTCAGTTGTTCATCACCAATTAACATGACATGCATGACTCGCTAGGACAAAAGATATATTTGCACCAAAGAAGATGGGATTAACTTTTCCAAGCTTTTGGTGATAGGCAGTTACTGAAAGTCCAAATGGGTTCTTTTATCCACGGGCCAATATCAGAATAAGGCCTACATTAGCTGCTGACCAACGTTACTTAAATTAAGATGTGTACAAACCCAAATCACATGATCATTGATTAAACAATTTATGGGCTCCCATACTTTTCTTATTGGACCAATTTCCATAACTTGGTTTACAAAACTATAACCACTATAATTAATAGCAACTCACATAAGAAAATTCCAACAGGCAAAGAATATATTTGCACCAATGAAAACTAGATTTTCTTTTCAAAAACTATGTGGGAGTAACATATGGGCATGATAATAGAGTCTATTTGTAACAATTAATTTCATTTAATGCCTTCGAAAGATATTTTCATACGCAAAATAATGGAGATGACTTTGAAATGGTCAGTTGTTCATCACCAACTAACATGACATGCATAACTCGTCAAGGCAAATGATATATTTTCACCAAAGAAGACAGGATTTGCTTTTCCAAGCTTTTGGTGATAGCCTGAGAATTGAATATCCAGAGATACATCAACGACCCGAATGCAGTTACTAAAATTTCAAATGGGCTCTTCCATCCACAGGACAATATCAGACTGAGGCCTACACTAGCCCCTAAATCACATTAATTATATTAAGACGTGTACAAAACCAAATCACATTATCACTTATTAAACAACTTATAGGCTATCGTACTTTCCTCATTGGACCAAATTCGCTAACCTGATTTTACAAAACTAAAACTAACATAATTAGTAACAACCTACATAAGAAAATTCCAACAGTCAAAGGATATATTTGCCCCAAAGAAAAGAAGATTTTCTTTTCCAAAAGTAGGTGGGAGTAACATATGGGCATGATGATAGAGTATATTTGTGACAATTCATTTCATTCAACACCTTTGATAGATATTTTCAGACACAAAATAATGGAGATATATGTTGATGGTGAGGACTTTGAAATGGTAAGTTATTCATCATCAATCAACTTGGTGTGCCTAACTCGTCAGGACAAAGGATATATTTGCACCAAAGAAGACAAGATTTTCTTTTCCAAGCTTTTGGTTATTGCTTGAAAATTGAGTGTTCAAAGATACATCAATAAACCTAATGCAGTTACTGAAAGTCCAAATGGGCTCTCCCATCCACGGGCCAATATCGGACTAAGCCCTACACTAGCTGCTGACCCACATTAATTAAATTAAGATGTGTATAAACTCATATCATATGATCACTGATTAAACAATTTATGGTCTCTCATACTTTTCTCATTGGACCAAATTTGCTAACCTGATTTTACAAAACTGAAACTAACATAATTAGTAGCAACTCACCTAAGAAAATTCAAACAGAAAAAGGATATATTTGCACCAAAGAAAACATGATTTACCTTTCAAAACCTAGGTGGGAGTAACATATGGGCATGATGATAGAGTCTATTTGTAACAATTAATTTCATTTAATGCCTTCGAATATTTTCATACACAAAATAATGTAGATGTACATTGATGGTGAGGACTTTGAAATGGTCCGTTGTTCATCACCAATTAACATGATATGCATAACTCATCAAGACAAAGGATATATTTTAACCAAAGAAGATGAGATTTTCTTTTCCAAGCTTTTGGTGATAGCTTGAGAATTGAATGTTCAGAGATACATCAGCAACCCTAAAGCAATTACTGAAAGTTCAAATGGTTTCTTCCATCCACAGGACAATATCAGACTGAGGCCTACAGTAGCCCCTAACTCACATTAATTAAATTAAGATGTGTACAAACCCAAATCACATTATCACTAATTAAACAACTTATGGGCTATCGTACTTTCCTCATTGGACCAAATTCATTAACTTAATTTTTCAAAACTAAAGCTAATATAATTAGTAGTAACCCGCATAAGAAAATTCCAACAGTCAAAGAGTATATTTTTGCTGATTGAAATCGCAAGTACACGAATCGTAACAAGTAATAAAGTGAATGAGTAAGAGTATCGTCCCACGAGGATTGAAAAATTACTAATAAGTACCAAAATTTATTAAACTATAATCTATTTGATAATTCGAATGAGAGTGAATTGTTGAATTAGAGAGTTTAAAATAACGAAATAAAATAAGCAAGTTGAGATAAAGGAAACAAGATTATAGGGCTTTCGATTCACCATAACTGATCCTATGCGAATTTCCTACTTGAACTATTTGCAATTATTTCCTATTGTTGATAATTGGTTCTCTAATTCATTCATCAATCTTTCTCAAACATTAACAAAATATCCCAACAAGCAAATCTTCTACATCTCTGTGAAAACTCTAAACCTGTCAAAATTCAGTAAGAACAAGAAACCCCATAAAGATTACGCAAGTCCATAGATATCTCTATCCTACAGATTCCTTGTGGTATCTCGAACATATGCTGAAACAATTATCACTTCTCAGTCTCAAATTGAATCCCAAATCATGCAAATGTTGATCAATCATTCACAAGCATTAATTCTAGAATGAAATACTCAACAATATAAAGCAACTACTAAATTAGTTCAATTAAAGGAAGATTCACATAATCATAGTTAGGCTACATCTTAATCCTAGAAAATGGAGGTTAATTCATGATAAACTTGAATAAAAACATAATCAAAGAGTTTAACATCAAGAAATTGAAAGAAAATCGGAATAAAGAAAAAAAACCAAAAACTAATCTCCTCTTTGATGAAGAAAATAATTCCCCCTTTCCGAATCGTAAATTCTGCAGATTTTTGGCCTCAGATTACGGGGCTGTTTCTTCCTCCAAAACATTCGAATCATGAAACTTCTATTTGAGGAACAATTAGAGCCCGTTGACCTAGCTTTGAGACTATCCAGAGACATTTCCAATTCGGGATTACATTAAACCCACCATGCCTTCCATTTGTTTGATCCCTTCCATTCAGCTTTCATTTCTCTCGATTGGGTTGGGCCAAGCCCACTTGAATTGAGCTCTGTCTTTTGGGCCTTGGAATTTATTATTTTTAGCTTCATCTTACTAAGATAGTAGACTTGACTCGATTTGAATTGCAGGCTAAAGGACGTTCCAGAACGTCAACAATGCAGGTGCAGCAACTTCAAGCCCGGTTTCAACCTTGATTCATCTAGTATCTCTTAAAACTCAAAGCATGAAAATTGTAGAGATTTTTATTGGTGTTCCATAACATCTTGAATACTCTCAATCAGAGCTTGGATGAGAGAGTTATGCGCAGATTACGAAACGATGTCGAAACTGCCCAAAATCACTCAATTAGCTTCCTTTTGCGCTTAACGCCTCCATTTGCATCCTAAATAAAAATATAAGAATAAAAAGTACATTTAGACACCAAATGAGTATAAAAGACTAAACATTAAGGGAGAAAAATATGACATTTTGCATTCTCATCAATTTGCACCAAAGAAAACAGGATTTTCTTTTCCAAAAGTAGGTGGGAGTAACATATGGGCATGATGATATAGTATATTTGTGACAATTCATTTCATTCAATGCCTTCGATAGATATTTTCAAATACAAAATAATGGAGATATACGTTGATGGTGAGGACTTTGAAATGGTTAGTTATTCATCATCAATTAACATAATGTGTGATAGGAGCTTAAATATTCATATTTAAGCCCCTTAATTTACATTTGTTAAGCCCTTTGTTTACATATTTTATTCTATTTTACTTCTTTTTTGTGTTTTTTGTGTTTTTATAGGCTTGTGAAGAAAAAAAAAGCATTTTGAAGCTTTAAAGGAATAAAACTGAAGATCTGTAAAGAGCTAGTACGATCAAGTGCAACATTGTTGCGATCGAGTGCACAAGCAATTGTGCACACACATAAAAGGATCGAGCGCACCCATACGCTCGAGTGCAGAAGCATGCGATCGAGCACACACGTGCAGAGAGGCGGCAGAGCCAGTTTTGGAAAGATTTCTTCCGGACTTATTTTGGAAATTAGGGTTTCGAGGCACCTTTAGAACCCTATAAATAGACTTGCAAAATACAAAAACACTACTTTTGATCTCCCTTTTAGTTTTAGTTTTAGTTTTTGTTCGGGGAGACCGTGGAGACAAATTGATGACTCTTCTCCCAGGTTTCTTCTTTCCTTTATTTTATTATGTGTAACTAAATTTTTAGTAAGGGCTTGGTTGAAGCCCTAATTATGTTTAACCAATAGTTCAATATTGGTGTCCTTGCAGTACTTATGTTGTGATTCTTAATTTGATTAATACCTGTTTTTATTTGTATTCCTCATATGTGTGTGTCTGATCAACTTATGCATGTGGTATGGATCCGTTAGTTGAATCAATTTGGATGACCGAGTCTTGGGTTCAACAATAATAACAAAAGACATCCACACCGGTTTCTTGGGTTAATCAACATGGAAAACCGGGAGTGGACCAAACCCTAGACCACGTGTGGTTGTCAATTTCCACAAACCTTATGTTCTCTTAAGGAACAACTTAGTATACATCATGCTGAATCCCTTAAGAGAGAAAAGAGTTAGAGTATACACCATGCCTAACTCGTTGCTTAGGGAAATCCATAGCCTAAGGAGTGGGCCAAGCCCTTAGGTTGACAACCTGTAGGTATTCATAGCATGAGTAGAGCATTGGCATATTGTTTTGTTGGGGTAGCATAATTAGTGGTGGATAATAAGTCCCTACGTCCTTATCATTATTGTTTAAACTCAATATTTATTCCCATCTATTTTTACTTTGTGAAACTAATTCTAAATCAAAATTCACCAAACCCTATGGAGATGATCTCGCACTTGCACACTATGCTATTATGGACCTTGTGCACTTGCAAGTAAAACTGTACGATTATTTGCTTATTAATTTAGGTAGATAAACGCACAACAAGTTTTTAGCGCCATTGCTGAGGATTGTGCTAAATTTCTTTCTAGAATTATTTTCGTTTAGTTTAGTAATTTTTAATTATTTATTCTGTTTTATTTTTATCAAAAATCTCAAATTTTAAAGTTTCTGTTCTTATCTTATTTTTGTTTCATTAAAACCCTAATCTATTTCTTTATGTTTTCTGTTTTAGGCACACCAGGAGAACTTTCTATACCACTTGCGATCGAGAGCACCCCATTATCATTATTGTTTAAACTGAAGCTGTTTTTTTTTTTTTTTTTTTCTGATTCATGCACGGACTTCGATCCAAACATCCAATGTTTTTTCCCCTCGATATTGAGCTTGAGCAGACCATCCGACAAAGGCTTAGAAACAACTCAGAAGAGGTAGAATAGCTCGAAAACCAGCAACCACCCGAGCGAAGACCGATGAAGCAATCCTTCATCCTAAGGAATATCGACCAACCATCATTCATTGCGTATCAACCTGAGGCGGAAGGAAATTACTATATATCTCCGCAGATACTCAGTGCATTGACTCACTTTAGGGTACACCTAATGAGGATCCACACTTGCACCTTCGAGAGTTCTTCAATCTCTACAAATTCCAGCACATCCGAGGCTTAGACCAAGAAGGAATAAGGTTAATTCTTTTCCCTTTTTCCTTAAAAGATAATGCTAAATTGTGGTACAATTCATTGCCTGCAGTTTTTATCCACACTTGGGAGGAGTTGGCCAGCAAGTTATTAAGGAAGTTTTTCCTAGCCCAAAAGACGAGGCAAATGAGAAAAGAGATTCAGTCTTTCTAATAAAAGGATGGAGATCTATTCTTTGAGGCATAGGGACATTTCAATGAGCTGTTACTCAAATGCCCACACCACAACCTACCTCAAGACGAACTGGTACAAGCTTTCTATGAAGGTTTGAATGATGCTAATAAAAGTATTGTGGATTCAGGTTGTGGAGGAGTGTTGATGGAGAAAAGCAGTGAAGAAGCCATGGAGCTCTTCAAAACCCTAAGTGATCACACTCAACAGTTCTCCTCTCGAGGTAGACACGTAACCAAGAGTAAGGGTATGTATGAAGTAAATTTAAATGGAGGATCATCTACTTAGATAGCTACTGTGGAAAGGAAACTAGATCTGTTGGTTAAAGTCATGGCTGCTCAGAACGCCTCAAGTAACCCACCAGCTACACCACTCCAGGTATGTGCTATTTGTTCCCAATTTGATCATAATACTGATACATGTCCCTTATATTCATCTGCAGATCATGAGCAAGCAAACTTTGTGGAACCAAACAACTATCCGCAGAAGAACAATCCTTATGCAAATACCTACAACCCTGGATGGCAGAATCACCCTAATTTTTCTTGGAGCAACAATCAGAACAGTCAAGGGCAGCAAAGAAACTTCTAACCAGCAACTCATTCAGCTCTCGAAATGAAGAAGAGTGACCTTGAAAGTCTTGTGAGGCAATTGGCATCTCAGTAACAACAACTAATGACTTCACACGAACAGTTCATGGAAGAAACTAGGCAATTTCGGACTGAGATAAGACAAACTACTACAAAACATGATCAAGCCATTTAAGGACTAGAGGTATAAATGGGGCAATTGACCAAGGAACTGAGTAGTAGAAAGCAAGGTGAGCTTCCTGCCCAACCAATACCTAATCTAAGAGGACATCAACAATTGAATGTTGTGACAACCCTAAGAAGTGGAAAGATCATAGGCGTCGATAAGCCTGCACAAGCATCTCCAGACAAAGCATCCACATCTAAGGTAAGTGAGATGGAAAAGGTAAATGCACCTCCATCTTTCCCTCGAAGGTTAGTAAAACCTAAGAAAGAGACTAAACTGATTGACATTTTCAAAAATTTGAAAAAAGTGGAAATAAACATTCCTTTATTAGATGAAATTAAACAAATTACTGCTTATGCTAAGTTTTTAAAAGATTGTTACACTAACAAAAGGAAGTTTCAGGAACATGAGAAAGTAGCCTTTACCGAAGAGGTAAGTGTTGTGCTATTAAGAAAACTACCACCAAAACTAAAAGATCCGGGTCGTTTTATTATATCTTACAGGTTAGGTGACCAGCTATTCGAGCATGCACTATTGGATCTAGGAGGAAGTGTCAATCTACTACCATACAGTGTATTCGAGACACTAGGTTTGGGGGAGTTTCAACCAACCTCCTCACTTTGCAATTGGCTGACAGAAGCATCAAACGATCGAGAGGTATTCTCGAGGATGTTTTGGTAAGAGTAGGTCAATTTATTTTACCTGTTGATTTTATTATCTTAGATATGGAAGAATGTTCTATGCCATTACCCCTCCCCATCATCTTAGGAATACCCTTTATGATAACTGTTGACACCAATATTAATGTAAAAAAGGGCATTGTCACTATGACAGTAAATGATGAGGAAATAGAATTCAAAATATTTAATACATTAAAATCAACCAAAGATGATAATGAATATTCTAATATAAGCTTAATGCGAAGTGTTGTTGAGCAAGTTTCTCAGGACCACCACATTGATCCATTGGAGACCATCCTCAAAGATGGTGACACAAGATTGGACATTAGGCCAAAAGATGACGATGTGATTAAGGACTTCAACAGAGCTATGCACCCCCTCAAGGACACACCAAAGCCTTCAAGTAAGTATATCCTTTCAATTGAGCCTCCTGAACTTACTAACAGTACTTTCCCCTCTTCTGTTGTCCAGGTACCAAAATTGGAGATGAAACAGTTGTCAAGGGCATTAGAACCACCTTATGTGGGCTCTAAGTGCCTCCTTCAAAGAAAGTAGCACTGAAGCTACTATAGAGAGCGCTTGAGCAATCCCCACTTGCATAACATATAGCTCTAGTGCCTCTATCGAGGTTAGTGATACTGAGGCCACTAAAGTGTGGTAAGGTTAAGGTTGTATTGGTCTAAAGTTATTGCCTCAGTTGTGGTGAGTTAAAGTTGTTTATACTTTTAGCCTTGCGCTCGAGCACACCACACAGTGTGCTCGAGTGCACTCTTGCCTTGTGCTACATAGCCCGCGAGCGCACCACACCACACACTTGCGTATAAGTGCGATCGAGCACAATTCATAATGCGCTCAAGCGCACTCGGGATAGAGAGTCCCATGATGGATTTAAACATTTCACACTCTGCCCTCACTCACTCACACTCTTTTCTTCACTCACTCACTCTCTCCCTCACTCACTCGCACTCTCAGTCACCTACCACTCTCAACCTCGTACCACCGGCACTTCACCATGCTAACTACCATCACCACCCTACTATTGTCACCATATCTCCTTCCCTAGACCACCGTCCTGAACCACTACACACCAGGTATTCACACACATTTTTACCCTCACTTCCTTTTATCTCCCATTTTCGGATTTCTTTTCATATACTTATTGTTTCTAGCAAATTAAATTCTTAACTTTCTTCTATTCTTATGCTATTTGGGCTGTATTATATCTTTTTGCAGGGGGTTAAACGAATTTTAGCCAAGAAAGAAAACCTCGCTTGGTTTCACACGCACACAACGTGTTCAATCAAAGTCCTCAGACAAGTTTTAGTAAATGCACTCGAGCACAAGGCCCTGTGATCGAGCGCAAGATCCCCAGCGTGATCGATCGCACAGAGTTATGATCGAGCGCAATTTGGACAGAAGCTAGCACTAGAATGCCTAAACAAATGGCCTCCACCTCCCGTGCTTCGAACAGTCGTGCCCAGTCATCCCGGCCAAGCTTCGAGAAAAGAAAGCTATTATTCGAGACCACATTCAATATCGATGGGGACTTTAAGCACTTGGACTTCATTCAATGGGCAGTCCAAGCATTTCGGCATTGGAGACTGAAAAGGTTGTTTATACCAGTTTGCTCGACCACCTACTCTCAGCTCATAATATAGTTCTATGAGAGCCTGTCTTTTGACTACAGTAGGCCAAGAGTCTTGACTTCTTCAGTCCAGGGCACATCTCTAGAGGTGACCAGTACCAACATCGTTGCTCTTCACTGCTGTGATGAGTCACCTTTGGAGGATACCGATATAGAGGAGCAGCCGGAGTCTTTTACCTTGTCCTTGATCATCTAGGACATGTACTCTGGCCAGTATGCGGATAGGCATAACAATGCGGTGAGCCAGTCAAAGTTGCCTCCACGGGTCTGGCTTGTGGACTCCATCCTCTAGCGCAATGTGTGCCCATTGGGGCACAAGACACAAAGGAGATACCAGTTTCTGCAGATATTATATGCCTTCCACAGAGGCCACTGGTACTCTATCCCAGCTGTCATTTGGAGTCAGCTGTATAAATTTTGGGATTATGTCCATGGCCGCCAGACCACCACGGCCAATGCACGGGGGCTCCCGTTCCCGTTCCTACTATCATATATCGTCAAGAAGAAAGGGATTAAGAGGACCTCCAGCGACGGACCAGTGTGAGAGCATCCTTTTTTTAGGAAGGCTCAGTGGACTCAGAGCCAGTCTCACATGCCTCGAGGACTCCCAACACCAGCACCTGCAGCTACAGCTGAGAGGGTTAAGGAGGATCATATAGAGACAGAGACCCCTGTAGTTAGCCTATTGTGAGAGGAAGACCATCCGAACATGGGACCCACTGAGTATCAACACTTTATCATTGAGATGTCCTCCTTTCGAGGTGAGGTCTTTGCAGCTACATCACTAGTGCACCAACGCATAGATGGTTTGGAGCACAGTTTGCACTACAAGAGGCGATGCTATAGGCCATTCTCGATCGCCTACCTCTTGCACCCAGTACCTCTTCGACTGCACCAGATGACTAGCCATGACAGGATACCTCGTCTGGCTGAAAACGTTAAACTTAGCACTCATGGGAGAGTGAGTGCATCCAGTTGAAGTTTGGGGGCGTGCTACGAGCCATGCCAGCCATATAGTTCTCCATCTCCTAGGTCAGAATATTTCATGTTATTCACATATTGGGGACAATGTGCAATTTAAGTTTGGGGGTATGGGGACACACTCACACACACATTATGTCCCAAATTTTTGTTTTTTTATAAATAAATTCATGTTCATACAGTACTAAAATTTTTGGGTGATCTAAACAAAAAATATGATTTGACTTCATAAGTAAGCTTAAGACCTTGAACATATAGTCTAATAATTAAGTTTTAAACCTTAATCACTTACTTTTAGGCATTTAAGGATTGATAAGTTTGACCTAAACTAACACAAGTAATATGTATGTTTATTTGGCTTGACTATGAACCGGATGACTTGTTAGATAAACACTTTGGCATAAAAAAATAGAAAAATATTGTTATTGTTCAAAAAAAAAAGCGATCCTAATGATCATTAAACAAACTTTCCACTGAGTAACTGGCCCTCTTGCCTCAGTAAGAAGTGAGTGTCACGTCAAAAAGTGAAAATTTTGATTGGTAGCATTAAGACCAGTTAGTTTCGTAGCCTTTTTGACTCGAGTTAGTAAGTCCTTAGGGGTGTCTTTACACCTAAATGCCCTAAAACCATATGGTTTGGGAGTCATTGGCTAAACACTCGCTACATGAGTCAAATAGAAAGCTTAAGGGAACTAAACTTGGCCAAAAAAATCTAACAATAAAAGAAAAAAAAAACTATGCTATTTGTGCTCGTTCTAATAGGAAATTTGGTGAATCCTGAGACACTGAAACACTACACATTAGAGTTATTTGGAAACCTAATCTTTTATGTGCTAGTTCACGACACACAAAAAATCAAACTTGTGATATCTTAACCAGCCTCATGAAGGTGATTAGCGTTCAAAACTCTTATTCATTGCAAAGATATGTTTGTATTTGTTATGCTTGCTTATGAATGCACATCATGGTTTTGTGTGATACCTAAACTTTTGTGGACACCATGAATATTGGATTTATCTATGTGTCATTATTTTTCATTTTAGTGTTTTTAGTTTTGTATTGCTAATGGACTAGTAATAAGTAAGTTTGGGGGTGTGATAGGTGCTTAAATATTCATATTTAAGCTCCTTTAATTTACATTTGTTAAGTCCTGTTTTATGTTAATTTAGTCCATTTTACTTCATTTCTGTGTTTCACATGCTTTTATAGGGTTTTGGAGAAAAACAAACATTTTTGGCACTTAAAGGAAGAAATCTGGAAATCCTGGAGCAGCTGCTAGCTAGAGCGCGATCGAGTGCAACCTTGCGATCGAGCGCACCACGAATGCGATCAATCGCACATGTATGGGCGTGAATAGTAAAACGACATAACCAATTTTGGAAATAGAGGAGGTTTTGTGTTTTAGGAAGTTTAAGGTTTCCATAGTCATCTAGGGTTATTCAACCCCTATAAATACACTTATAAATAACACAAAAAGAGATACTTTTGAGTTTCAAAATCTTTTTACTTTGGAGTTGTAAGCTGGGGAGAGGATTGACAACCCATCTCTACAGTATTCTTTGGGTTTTATCTTTTCTGCTTAATTATTGTTATGATGATTATCATACTCAGCATATGTAACTAACTCACTAGTAGGGCTCGATTGAAGCCCTAATTATGTTTTTCCATTAATTCTGTATTGCTGCCTTTGCGATATTCATGTTATGTTGCTTGACTTGATTAATGCCTGCATTTATTTAAATTCCTCATATGTGTTTATCTGATCAATAGATTAGTTAGTTAGATCAATTTGGATGACCGAGTCCTGGGTCTGACATTAGTAATAAAAGATATTCACACCGGATTCTTGGGTTAATCAACATGAGAAACCGGGAGTGGACCAAGCCCTAGGTCTCATGTGTTTGTCTATCTTCACAGACCTTATGCTCTCTTAAGGAACAACTCAATATACACCATGTTGAATCCCTTAAGAGAGAGAAGAGTTAGAGTATACACCATGCCTAACTCGTTGCTTAGGAAGATCAAAAGCCTAAAGAGTGGACCAAGCCCTTAAGTTGGCAAGCATTAGGTATTCATAACATGGGTAAAGCATTGACATGCTATTTTATTGGGAAAATATGATTAGTGGTGGATATCAAACCCTTATGCTTTTATTATTATAGATTCCAACTCAATATTTATTTCTATCAATTTTTACATTGTGAAACTGATTCTAAAAATAAATTCCCCAATCCTCATGGAGATGATCTTGCACTTGCACACTATGCTACTTTTGACCTTGTGCACTTGCATTTAAAACAAGTTCGATTATTTGCTTAAATATTTAGGTAGATAAATGCACGACATGTTTTTGGACTCTTCACAGCAGTGAAAAGTACGGGGCCTAGGGTTACAACAGTGAATTAACGGGAAAACATAATTAAGAAAAACTTGTTGTGCATTTATCTACCTAAATTCATAAGTAAATAATCGTACAGTTTTACTTGCAAGTGCATAAGGTCCATAGCAGCATAATGTGCAAGTGCAAGATCATCTCCGCAAGGATTGGTAAATTTTGATTTAGAATTAGTTTCACAAAGTAAAAATAGATGGGAATAAATATTGAGTTTAAACAATAATGATAAAGATGTAGGGACTTGGTATCCACCACTAATCATACTACCCCAACAAAACAATATGCCAATGCTCTACTCATGCTATGAATACCTACTGGTTGTCAACCTAAGGGCTTGGTCCACTCCTTAGGCTATGGATTTCCCTAAGCAACGAGTTAGGCATGGTGTATACTCTAACTCTTTTCTCTCTTAAGAGATTCAGCATGATGTATACTGAGTTGTTCCTTTATAGAGCATAAGGTCTGTGAAAATCGACAACCACACGGGGCCTAGGGTTTGGTCCACTCCCGGTTTTCCATATTGATTAACCCAAGAATCCGGCATGGATGTCTTTTGTTACTATTGTTGAACCCAGGACTCGGTCATCCAAATTGATTCAACTAACTGATCTATATCACATGCATAAGTTGATCAGACACACACACATGAGGAATGTAAATAAAAACAGGTATTAATCAAATTAAGAATCACAACATAAGTACTGCAAGGGCACCAATATTGAACTATTGGTTAAACATAATTAGGGCTTCAACCAAGCCCTTACTAAAAAGTTAGTTACGCATAATAAAATAAAGAAAAGAAGAAACCTAGGAGAAGAGTCGTCAATTTGTCTCCACGGTCTCCTTCTCTGGTCTCCCCGAACAAAAATTAAAACTAAAAAGGAGATCAAAAGTAGTGTTTATATGTTTTACAAGTCTATTTATAGGGTTCTAAAGGTGCCTCGAAACCTTAATTTCCAAAATAGGTCCGGAAGAAATCTTTCCAAAACTGGCTCTACCGCCTCTCTGTGTGTGTGGGCTCGATCGCATGCTTCTGCCCTCGAGCGTATGGGTGCGCTCGAGCCTTTTTTGTGTGTGCACAATTTCTTGTGTGCTCGATCGTAGCCATGTTGTGCTCGATCATACTAGCTCTTTCCAGATCTTCAGTTTTCTTCCTTTAAAGCTTCAAAATGCTTTATTTTCTTCACAAGCCTATAAAAACATAAAAAAACAAAAAAAAAAAGTAAAATAGAATAAAATACGTAAAGAAAGGGCTTAACAAATGTAAATTAAGGGGCTTAAATATGAATATTTAAGCTCCTATCACACTACCAAACTTACATATTGCTAGTCCTTTAGCATTACAAAACGAAAAACTAACTGAAAAACAAAATCAATGATAAATTCATCATTTATGTTATCTTAAATTTGGGTTGCACATAAAACCAAGATATTTGTTCATGAGTAGGCTTAAAATATAAACACACCTTCACAATGAATAAGGGTTTTAAATTCTAATTACTTATACAAGGCTAGTTTAAGGCATTATAAGTTTGACATAGTGTGTGGTGGATTAGCACATAAAAGATGAAGCTTTCGAATACTTTCGATGTATAGTGTTTCGGTGTCTTAAGAGTCATCGAATTCCATATCAGAGTGATCAATAATGGCATATTTTTATTTCTTTTCTTTTTCTTTTATCATGAGCTCTTTTCCATGTTAAGTTCCATTAAGTTTTCTAATTGACCCATGTAGCGAGTGTTTAGCCAATGACTCCCAAGCCAGATGGTTTTAGGGCATTAGGTGTAAAGACACCCCTAAGGACTTACTAATTCGAGTCAAAAAGGCTACGAAACTAACTAGTCTTAATGCTTCCAAGCAAAATCCCCACCTTTTGACGTGAACACTCATTGCTTACTGAGGCAAGAGGTCTAGTTACTCAGTGGAAACTTTATTTAATGATCATTATATGCATTATTCCCACCTTTTGACGTGAACACTCACTGCTTACTGAGGCAAGAGGTCCAGTTACTCAGTGAAAACTTTATTTAATGATCATTAGGAGCATTTTATTTTCTCTTTTTGCATAATAAACATTTTTCTCTATTTTTCTATGCCAAAGTGTTAACAAGTTATCCGATTACAATTAGGTCATGGAAACATATACATAAAAATTATACGTCATACCTCACACCATTATGTGCTAATGTGCTCGTGTCAGATTTAGATCAAACTAATGAATTCTTAAATACCTTGAGGTAGGTAATTTAGACTTTTAAAACTTCATTATTTAGACTATGTATTCTAGATTTTAAGTTTACTGATGAAGTTTTATCATAGTCTTTGTTTTAAATCAACCAAAAATTTTAAAAACAATATGAACATGCATTTATCTTTTTAAAAATAGTAAAAAAAAACTGGGACTGTGTGAATGTGCCTCCCATACCCCCAAACTTAAATTACATATTGTCGCTAATGTGTGAATAACATGGAAAGATCTGACCTGGGAGATAAAGAACTAACTGGACCGGTATGGCTCATAGCACACCCCCAAACTTGAACGGATGCACACATTGTCCCTAAAAAAAGAAAAACTAATGTAATACGGGAAAATAAAAAGTACTAAAAGAAAATAAATAACAGTAAATCTGAAAAATAAAAATAAAAGAATAACCTATGGGGTGCCTCCAATGAGCGCTAAGTTTAACATCTTCAGCTGGACCGTGCCTTATTCTTCCCCAAAACTAAGATTGGCAGCAACTAGCACAGGTAGTATCTTATTTTCTCCCATGTAAGCATAAGTCAAATTCGGCAATTGCTTCAACTCCAAATTTGGTGCCTGGACAATAAAAGGGAAAAAAGTAGTATTAGAAGGCACAAGAGTGTCAAATGGATCGGTGTACTTACTTGGATGCTTTGGAGGGGCCTCAAGAAGGTGCATAGTTTCAATGATGTCATCAGTAACATCCTCACATTCGGGCTCAAATTTCGATCTTGTGAAACTATAGGTAAGAGCGGTTTCTAATGGATCAACGTGATGGGCTAGAAATTCTCCCTGTTTTCTTTCACTTAGCTCCTTAGCCAATTTCCCCATTTACACTTCTAATCTTTGAATAGCTTGCTCATGCTTGGCATTGATTTGTCTTTGCTCAGTCCGAAATTGTATTTCCTTTGCCATGAACTGTTCTTGTGAAGTTATCAGTTGTTGTTGCTGAGCTGCCAGTTGCCTCACAATGCTCTCTATGTCAATATCCATTGATTTTGGAACTGATTGGGTTGTTGGTTGGGAGTTCCTTTGCTGCCCTTCAAGGTTCAGGACATTTTGATCGTTGCTCCACGAGAAATAGGGGTGGTTTCGCCATTCAGTATTGTAGGTATTTGCATATGCATTGTTCTTAGAATGATAGTTGTTTGGTCCCATATAGTTTGCTTGCTCTGAATCTACAAAGTAATACACATGGCAAGTTTCAAAAGTGTGATTAACATTAGAACATATAGCACATACCTGGAGTTGTGTAGCTTGTGGACGAGGAGGGATGTTCTGCGCAGTCATGTGTTTTACAAGCATATCTATCTTTCTTTCCATAGCATCTAACCAATCTGGAAATCCACCATTTAAGTTCACTTCATACATGCCCTTGCTCTTTTCTCTTTTCTCTGTATCAAGTGGAAAGAAGATTGGATTTCTGGCTCAAAGCCTTTGCATGAATTAGTTGAACCGCTTCAGTGCAGCAGTTTGAGTACTGTTGCTCGGGTACTCTTTGGATTTTTTGCGCTCGAGCACACCCTGAACTGCACTCGATCACTGTTCTTCCTGCGCTCGAGCGCTACACTAGTGCGCTCGAGCACTACACTAGTGCACTCGATCACAATGAGGATAGAAACTCCTCTGCTGCACACCTAAACAAAAACAGAAAAACAGAAAACGAAAAGATGAAAAAATTTGGGTTGCTTGATAAAGAAAATATAAACATAACAGAAAAAATAAAAATAAAAATTACTAACGAAAATAATTCTAAAAAGAAATTTGGTGAAATTCTCGACAACAGCGCCAAAAACTTGTTATGCGTTTATCTACCTAAATATTTAAGCAAACAATCAGACTTATTTTCCTTGCAAGTGCACAAGGTCAAAAGTAGCATAGTGTGCAAGTGCGAGATCATCTCCATAGGGATTGGTGAATTTCTTTTAGAATCAGTTTCACAATGTAAAAATTCTTAGAAATAAATATTGAGTTGGAATCTATAATAATAAAAGTGCAACGGCTTTGATATCCACCACTAATCATATTTTCCCAATAAAACAGTATACCAATGCTTTACTCATGTTATGAATACCTAATGCTTGCCAACTTAAGGGCTTGGTCCACTCCTTAGGCTTTTGATCTTCCTAAGCAACAAGTTAGGCATGGTGTATACTCTAACTCTTCTCTCTCATAAGGGATTCAGCATGGTGTATACTGAGTTGTTCCTTAAGAGAGCATAAGGTCTGTGAAGATCGACAAACACATGAGACCTAGGGCTTGGTTCATTCCCAGTTTCTCATGTTGATTAACCCAAGAATCCGATGTGAATATCTTTTATTACTAATGTTAGACCCAGGACTCGGTCATTCAAATTGATCTAACTAACTAATCTATACCTCATGCATATATTGATCAGATAAACACATATAAGGAATTTAAATAAATGCAGGCATTAATCAAGTCAAGCAACATAACATAAATATTGCAAAGACACCAATACTGAATTAATGGAAAAACATAATCAGGGCTTCAATCGAGCCCTATTAGTGAGTTAGTTACACATGCTGAGTATGATAATCATCATAATAATAATTAAGCAGAAAAGATCAAACCCGAAGAATACTGTAGAGATGGGTTGTCAATCCTCTCCCCAGCTTACAACTCCAAATTCAAAAGATTTCGAAACTCAAAAGTATCTCCTTCTATGTTTTTTACAAGTGTACTTATAGGGGTTGAATAACTCTAGACTCTAAACTTCCTAAAACACAAAACGTCCTCTATTTCCAAAACCAGTTCTGCCGTTTTACTGTTCACGCCCGTACATGTGCGCTCGATCGCATTTGTGATGCACTCGATCGCAAGGATGCGCTCAAGCCTTCTATGTGTGCACATAAGCGCTGGTGCACTCTAGCCAACAGCTGCTCTAGGATTTCCAGATTTCTTCCTTTAAGTGCCAAAAATGCTTCTTTTTCTCTAAGACCCTATAAAAGCATGTGAAACATAGAAATGAAGTAAAATGGACTAAATTAACATAAACTAAGACTTAATAAATTTAAATTAAGGGGCTTAAATATGAATATTTAAGCACCTATCAACGTACCTAACTCATCAAGACAAAGGATATATTTGCACCAAAGAAGACGAGATTTGCTTTTCCAAGCTTTGGGTGATAGCTTGAGAATTGAATGTTCAAAGATACATCAGTAACCCTAAAGAACTTACTAAAATTCAAAATAAGCTCTCCCATCCATGGGCCAATATTGGACTAAGTCCTACACTAGCTGCTGACCCACATTGATAAGATTAAGATGTGTACAAACCCAGATCACATGATCACTAATTAAACAATTTATGATCTCTTGTACTTTCCTCATTTGACCAAATTCGCTAACCTGATTTTACAAAACTAAAACTAACATAATTAGTAGCAACCCACATAAGAAAATTCCAACAATCAAAGGATATAGTTGCACCAAAAAAATAGGATTTTCTTTTCCAAAAGTAAGTGGGAGTAACATATGGGCATGATGATAGAGTACATTTGTGACAATTCATTTCATTCAATGCCTTCGATAGTTGATTACACCCAAAGAGTAACGCGGTGTTGTAGTATAGCTTTGGGGTATCGATTCCACAGGGAAACAAGTTAACTATAAAAGAAGGTGTAAACTTTAATCTAAAACAATAAATCCAAATGAGTAAGAGAATCTGAAATTGATAGTGAAATAATTGTGTAAAGTAGATTGTGAAATATAATAGGAAAAACAACAAGGATCCGGGAATCCTCCCTAGGTTCGTTGCCCTAATCCTAACTTGATTAAGTTGTTTTTATGTCGATTGCAAGTTTCACATCCCAAACAGGCAATCGGCAAATATTCAATTAAAGCACATGTATAAACCCTAATTTGATTGTTATGAAATACTCTTTATTTTCAATTCATGCACACATGATCTATCCTATAAGTTTATCAAGAAACGACAATATATCTTTGATGACAATATTACAGTAATGGACAAAACTAAAGGCTAGATCTACCAGACTCAATCATATCCAAATAATCTTGACATAAAGAAAGCATGACTGAATTTATATCAAGGAAAAAGATACAATCACCGGATTAGATGAAATCTTATAATTAGATTAAAAAGTAAATCATAACAATGTTTGAATGCTAAAGCTCTATTACAACTGAATCAAGTAAGGGAAATAGAAACAACTACATCTGGGGATTCATCCCTTCGCCTTGCTTGGAGATTAAGGCTAGATCTACTGGACTCAATCATACCCAAATAATCTTGACATAAAGAAAGCATGACTGAATTTATATCAAGGAAAAAGATATAATCACCGGATTAGATGAAATCTTATAATTAGATTAAAAAGTAAATCATAACAATGTTTGAACAATAAAGCTCTATTACAACTGAATCAAGTAAGGTAAATAGAAACAACTACACCTAGGGATTCATCCCTTCGCCTTGCTTGGAGATTAAGGCTAGATCTACCGGGCTCAATCATACCCAAATAATCTTGACATAAAGAAAGCATGACTGAATTTATATCAATGAAAAAGATACAATCACCGGATTAGATGCAATCTTATAATTAGATTAAAAAGTAAATCATAACAATGTTTGAACGCTAAAGCTCTATTACAACTGAATCAAGTAAGGGAAATAGAAACAACTACACCTAGGGATTCATCCCTTCGCCTTGCTTGGAGATTAGTTGGCCATGGAGGAGAGTGTGGCAGCCTCCCTTGAGTTTTTCCCCTCTTTTTGAATGTCTAATTACAAACCCTAAGTGGTCTATTTATAGTGTACAAGGCCTAAGGGTGTTTTAGGGTTTGAACAAATCATTAAAGACCTAATTAGGGTCTAACTCGGAGAGCAAAGCCTGTGCGCGCGCTGCACCTTGTCTTTTGTCAAGTCTGGTGTGTGTGTTGTGAGGTGTGCCTCAAATAATCCAAGGTGTGCCTCTACTTGATGCTTCTTTCAGCATCTTTTGGTCTTCTTTCTGTAAGGTGCGCCTCAACTGATCCAAGGTGTACCTTGACCTGATGCTGATTCAGGAGGTCTGACCTCTGTCCTCTAAAACTACCATAACTTTCTCTAGAAAAATTATTTTTATGAACCATAAAATTCTCCAGAAAATAGACTTCTAGATCTTTCTAAGCATATATAGCTCATCTCCTGGTTCTTCCTACATCAATACAGTTTAATTTGCAAAGATGATTGATCTGCATGGCAATTTTGGCAATTTAGTGAAAACTTCTTTCTTGGATTCTCTTCATCTTGGCTCTTCCGCGACCATTCTCTCACTCGAGTATTCATCGAAGCTTCGTGTTTAAAATGATGATAGCTTTTCCATCTCTTTTAACTCAGCATACCTGAAAATGCACCAAAATAAGATAATGCTCCAAGAATACCACTTTAGAGTTGTTAACGAATAAAAATGCAATTAAAACCTAAATCAACCCTAAAGTGGTAACAAATAAGTACGATTAAGATGCATTTTATGGCTCTCATCACAACCTCCAACTAGCTTATTTCTAGTCCCTAGCAATTCAAGCAAAAACAAGAGATGAATTTCTATGGTGGGAATCAAAGTCAATGAAAAGCAATATTAGTGTTAACCAAGAGTAATTCACATTTTGTCTAAAAAAAAATTGCACATAACACACGGCACGTAGAATCATTAAATTTCACCTAAGTCCAAAAGTAATCCAAACACCAATCTTAAAATTGTTATCGACTCTTAACATCCATCTTACCACAATCCATTAATCCGAACACCCGGACGATATTATGCACAACATTCATGAATACAAGTCTTGGCCTCTAAAAACATAACAAATTGTGTGGCATCAATCACATAAACAAATTCCATAGGCTTATTTTTCAAATCATTCTCCACTATTATAGAAAAATCACACTTCATTGGATCAATAGATCTTTAATAAGCATGTAATGTCAGGCCAAGGTAAGGGTTAAGGAAGAACGGGAAGGATTTGCAAGTAAAAGAACTTAATCTCTTAGCTTTAAACACAACCACTTTTAAGCACTAGATAACTTTACTTCAATGCTCAACTCCTTCAACCATTTTTTTATAAGAGCATATCTCTTGATAAGTCACCACTTTTCTTTTCTTTTCTTTTTCTTCTTTCTTTGCCATACTTCTCTTCTTTTTCTGTTTTCTTTTCTGTTTTTGGCAAATACTCATTCACCTCTTTTTTTCTCATTTTCTTTTCCACAACCCCCAAATTATCTTCTTTAATATACTTGCGTCATGGATTTTTGTATTTCCATTCTTACTCCTCTTAAGTGCTTCTCAACAAATATGTATAACTAAGTTCTTTTTAAAAGAAGGGTAAGGATAAAATATTTTTAGGCTCATAAGGGTAAGTAAATGGGTTTTTTGAAAGAAACAAGGCTCAAATTCTTTTTCAAGAAAAATGGCTCAAATAGGTGACTAGTGATATATATTGCAAGGGTAGGTTTGAAAGGCTCAAACGGTTCAAAAATGGCCTATATCATATCCTAAGTAGTGTGCATTCTAGGAATTCGCCTCAAGTGATTATCAAATAAGTTCTAGAGCTTGTCAAGACCGCAAAAATATTCACAAAATAATCACACATAAAAATTTTCTAGAAGTTTTAGACTAATTATACAATCTTACCACAAACTAGAGTCTCAAACCAAATGAAGATTGATACTTAAATTAATTTCAAACCGAAACAAAATTTAACTCATTCTAAATGATGTATGCTATCTCAATTAAGCTTATATCATTGACATGTGAATTACATCCAAGGCAAACACAAAGCATGCTAAAAACAAACAAAAAGGGAAAATGACACCAAGCAGTTAATGAAGAACATGAAAAACAGGAATATGTTTCCTTCACCCCCAACTTAAATAAGCATTGTCCTCAATGTGAAAGTAAAAGTTAAGGGAACTCCCTTTGTAGCCAAAAGTGCACAGAAGTTGAAAATTGTGCACCACCATTTGAACTGCTTTGTATATTTGTCCCTGAAAAAGAAATACAAAAGTAAAACTGGAAAACAGCAAAATAATAATAATAAACAAGAAAAATAAATATGAAAAACAAAAAATAAAAGGATATGTTGTGGGTTGCCTCCCATGAGCGCTAAGTTTTACGTCTTCAGCCAGATGCTGCACCACTCTCACTGCTGGCCTCATTGTGGTGCTGGAGATGAGGCTCCAATTTAATGGCCTTAATGCTAATCTTTTGGCAAGAAATACTTAAAGTCTACCGCATGTGGCTCAAGTGTTCTTGGTGTTACCTCTGTCCGCTAAAACTTTCATAACTTTCTCTAGAAAAATCATTTTTATGAACCGTAAAATTCTCCAGAAAATAGACTTCCAGATCTTTCTAAGAATATATGGCTCATCTCCTGGTTCTTTCTACATCAATACAGTTTAATTTGCAAAGATGATTGATCTGCATGGCAATTTTGGCAATTTAGTGAAAACTCCTTTCTTGGATTCTCTTCATCTTGGCTCTTCCGCGACCATTCTCTCACTCGAGTATTCATCAAAGCTTCGTGTTTAAAATGATGATAGCTTTTCCATCTCTTTTAACTCAAGATACCTGAAAATGCACCGAAATAAGTTAATGCTCCTAGAATACCACTTTAGAGTTGTTAACGAATAAAAATGCAATTAAAACCTAAATCAACCCTAATGCATTTTATGGCTCTCATCAATAGATATTTTCAGACACAAAATAATGGAGATATACGTTGATGGTGAGGACATTAAAATGGTCAATTATTCATCATCAATTAACATGATATGCCTAACTCGTTAGGAAAAAGGATATAATTGCACCAAAGAAGACGAGATTTTCTTTTCCAAGCTTTTGGTGATAGTTTGAGAATTGAAAGTTCAGAGATACATCAGTAACCCTAAAGTAGCTACTGAAAGTCCAAATGGGCTCTCCCATCAACAGGCCAATATTAGACTAAGCCCTACACTAGCTGTTGACCCACATTAATAAAATTAAGATGTGTACAAACTCAAATCACATGATCACTGATTAAACAATTTATGGTCTCTCGTACTTTCTTCATTGGACCAAATTCTCTAACCTGATTTTAGAAAACTAAAACTAACATAATAAGTAACAACCCACATAAGAAAATTCCAATAGTCAAATGACATATTTGCACCAAATAAAACAAGATTTTCTTTTCCAAAAGTAAGTGGGAGTAACATATGGGCATGATGACAGAGTATATTTGTGACAATTCATTTCATTCAATGCCTTCGATAGATATTTTCAAACACAAAATAATGGGGATATATGTTGATGGTGAGGACTTTAAAATGGTTAATTATTCATCATCAATTAACATGATGTGCCTAACTCATCAGGACAAAGGATATATTTGCACCAAAGAAGACGAGATTTTCTTTTCCAAGCTTTTGGTTATAGCTTGAGAATTGAATGTTCAAAGATACATCAGTAACCCTAAAGCAGTTACTAAAAGTCCAAATGGGCTCTCCTATCCACATACCAATATCAAACTAAACCCTACACCAGCTATTGACCCACATTAATTAAATTAAAATGTGTACAAATCCAAATCACATTATCACTAATTAAACAACTTATGGGCACTCGTACTTTCCTTATTGGACCAAATTCACTAACTCAGATTTACAAAACTAAAATGACTATAATTAGAGAAACACACATAAGAAAATTCCTACAGAAAAAAGGATATATTTGCACCAAAAAAAACAAGATTTACTTTTTCCAAAAGCAGGTGGGAGTAACATATGGGCATGTTAATAGAGTCTATCTGCAACAATTAATTTCTTCTAATGCCTTCGATAGATATTTTCAGACACAAAATAATGTAAATGTAAGTTGATGGTGAGGACTTTGAAATGGTCAACTGTTTTTCTCCAATTAACATGATGTGAATAACTCGTCAGGACAAAAGGATATTTTTACACCAAAGAAGACGAGATTTGCTTTTCCAAGCTTTTGGTGATAGCTTGAGAATTGAATGTTCAGATATACATTAGTAACCTAAAGCAGTTACTGAAATTCCAAATGGGCTCTCCCATCCACAGGCCAACATTGGAATAAGGCCCACACTAGCTGCTAATCCACATTAATTAAATTAAGATGTGTACAAATCCAAATCGCATGATCACTTATTGAAAAACTTATGAGCTCTCTTACATTCCTCATTATACCAAATTCACTAAGTTGGTTTTACAAAACTAAAACTACTATAATTAGTAGCAACCTAAATAAGAAAATTCCAACATATAATGGATATATTTGCACAAAAATAAATAGGATTTGTTTTTCAAAAATTAGGTGGGAGTAACATAAGGGCATGATGATAGAATCTATCTGTAATAATTAATTTCATTCAATGCCTTCGATAGATATTTTCAATCACAAAATAACAGAGATGTACATTGATGGTAAAGACTTTGAATTGGTTAGTTGTTCATCACCAATTAACATGACATGCATAACTCGTCACGATAAAGGATATATTTGCACAAAGAAGATGAGATTTGGTTTTCCATGCTTTTGGTGAATGATTGAGAATTTAATGTTCAGAGATACATTAGTAACCTCAAAGGAGTTACTGAAAGTCCAAATGGGTTCTCCTATCCCCGAGGAAATATCAGACTAAGGCCTAGACTAGTTTTTGACCCACCTTAATTATATTAAGATATGTACAAACCCAAATCACATGATCAATGATTAAACTACTTATGGGCTCTCATTCTTTCTTCATTGGACCAAATTCACTAACCTGGTTTTACAAAACTAAAACTATTGTAACTAGAAGCAACCCATATAAGAAAATTCCAACAGTCAAAGGATATATTTTCACCAAAGAAAACAAGATTTGCATTTCCAAAAGTAGATGGAAGTAATATATGGCCATGATGATAGAATCTATCTGTAACAATTAATTTCATTCAATACATTTGATAGATATTTTTAGACAAAAAATAATGGAGATATATGTTGATAGTTAGGACTTTGAAATGGTCAGTTGTTCATCACCAATTAACATGACGTACTTAACTCGTCAGGACAAAGGATATATTTGCACCAAAGAAGACGGGATTTGCTTTTCCAAGCTTTTGGTGATAGCTTGAGAATTGAATGTTTAAAGATACATCAATAACCCTAAAGCAGTTACTGAAAGTCGAAATGGGCTATCCCATCCATGGGCCAATATCGAAGTAAGGCCTACACTAGCTGTCGACCCATATTAACTAAATTAAGATGTGTACAAACTCAAATCACTTGATCATTGATTAAAAAATTATGGGCTCTCATACTTTCCTTATTGGACCAAATTAGCTAATTCAATTTTACAAAACTAAAAATATTATAATTAGTGGCAACCCACATAAGAAAATTCCAATAGACAAAGGATATATTTGCACCAAAGAAAACAAGATTTACTTTTCCAAAAGTAGGTAGGACTAATATATGGGCATGATAATAGAGTCTAGATGTAACAATTAATTCCATTCAATGCCTTCAATAGATATTTTCAGACCTAAAATAATGGAGATATACATTGATGGTGAAGATTTTGAAATGATTAGTTGTTTATCACTAATTAACATGACATTCATAGATTATCTGGACAAAGGGTATATTTGCACAAAAGAAGATGGGATTTGCTTGTCTAAGTTTTTGGTGATAGCTTGAGAATTGAATGTTTAGAGATACATCAGTAACCCTAAAACAGATATTAAAAGCCCAAATGGGTTCTCCCATTCATGAGTCAATATTAGACTAAAGCTTACACTAGTTACTGACCCAATTTAATTATGTACAAACCTAAATCACATTATCACTTATTAAACAACTTACAGGCTCTCTTACTTTCTTCATTAGACCAAATTCGTTAACCTAGTTTTTCAAAACTAAAACTACTATAATTAGTTGTAATCTACATAAGAAATTTCTAACAAACAAAGGATATATTTGCACAAAAATAAACCAGATTTGTTTTTCAAAAAGTAAGTGGGAGTAACATAAGGGCTTGATGATAGAGTCTATATGTAACTATTGAGATTCCTAATAGGATTCTTAATGAGTGTCCTAGTATGCTTAGATTATATTTATCTTATCTAATTGTTGTGTCAATTTCCTATTAGACTTAGTATTCATAAGTTTATAATGGGTCAATTGTATATTTTTCATTCAATCAATATACAAGAGTTTCTTCTCCATTATTTTCTATATTTCAACATGGTATCATAGCAAGATTTCTCTAAGGATTCTAAATAAATTTTTCTTATTCCTTCAAAAAAAAGGGTACTATTCATCCGGTGCCGTTCATCTGGCACTGTTCATCGACACAATTAATCGGTACTATTTTCAAGTATTGTTCACAGGTAGCAGCAAAAGTTTTTTAAATTCATTAAAAAAAAAAACATATTCCTTTCTCCTACCTTTTAATTTATCTTCAGTGTGTGGAAGATTTTTTGTTAACCTTTTTTTTTAAGAATTCACTATGGAATCTAAGACTATCTCTGGTGTGTTTCCTCATCCAAGTCCTCATATTATTACTACTCGAAAGTTGAATAGTAGTAATTATGTTCAATAGTCCAAAGCAATATATAAGTATGTCACTGGTCAGGGCAAGCAAAAATTTCTTACTGATGATCCGCTTACTGATTCAAAATTGTTTGATACATAGGAACGAGAGGATTCCTTACTCATCACTTTATTATGTAATTCCATGGAACCCAAAATTACTGACTTATGTGCACATCTTGAAACTTGTAAGAAAGTTTGGGAATATATTCATCTATTATATTCTAGAAATCTTAATCGGATATATGATGTGAATGCCAAGTTCTTTTATGGCCAGCAAGGTGATCGAGATATTACTGAATATTTTGCTGATATGAAGAGAATGTATTTAGAATTGCGTATTTTGATGCCTATTTCAGCTGATGTAAAGGCCATGCAAAAACACCAGAAGCAAGTCGAGGTATTCACATTCCCGGTTGGCCTCAAACCTGAGTATGAACCGATTCGATCCCAAATATTAGGAGAGGCAGAACTTCCTACATGGTCTAAAACTTATGCTTGTGTGCTATGTGCAGTTTTTAAAAATAGTAACAACAAATCTTTGGTTGAAAAATCTGTTTGGTTTTTCAAGCTTGGCATGGTGACCGAGTGAATGGTACTAATACTTGTAGAGGTCGTGGTTCTGACAATATAAGTAGTCGTGATGGAAAATGAGGAGGTTGTAGTAGTAACTCTATTGGTCATGGTGATGGTCGAGGCTCACTTCGTCAATGTATGTACTACCATTATTCCGGTCATACTCGGGACACGTTTTGGAAATTAGTTGGTCGTCCCATAGTTTCTAATGTTATAACTTCTGGTTCTGTTGAGTATGGATCAACCTCAAATTTTGTGCCCTCAACTTCTATAATGATTTTCGAAGATGAGTATAATGAACTCTTACAATATAAGATAGCTAGCCAGACATCTTTCTCAACTGCCATTTTCATTTAGAAAGGTACACCAAAAGCTTGTCTTTCATCTAGTAACTCTTCATCTAGACCTTGGGTCCTTGACTCGACAGCTACTAATTATTTTTAGGTATTACTAATGTTTTCTCTAGTTTTTTATCACTCTTCGTCTTCGCCTACTATTACTCTTTCATATGGATCTAAAACTACTACTAGTGGCATTGGCACTGTGTACCCTAGTTCTTCTATGTATTTATCATCTATCCTTTATGCTCCATTTTTTCAATATAATTTTATGTCTGTTAGTCAGCTTACAAAACGTCTTAATTGTTCTGTTACCTTCCTGAAAAAGTTAGTTCCTACTTTGAGTCAGGTTTCATCTTTAGAATATGAGTCGTGTCAATTGAGTAAGCATCATCGTGTGTTGTTTGCTTTCCAAATTAATAATCATGTGTCTAGTCCTTTTGTGTTAGTACATTCTGATATTTAGGGTCCAAGTCATGTGACTTCTAAACTTGGATTTCGGTATTTTGTTACCTATTTGGATGATTATTCTAGGCTTACCTGACTTTATTTAATGAAAGACTATTCTGAGTTATTTTTTTTTATATTTTTTTTGTGCTTTTTGTGTTGAGATAAAAACCCAATTTGACATATCCATTAAGATTTCCCATAGTGATAATGCTTGTGATAATTTTTCTAAGCCTTTTACAACGTTTACGACTAAGTTTGGCATTATTCATCAGTCATCTTGCTCTCATACATCCCAACAAAATGGGGTTGTGGAGCGAAAAAATCGTCATCTTATGGATACTACTCGTACTATTTTATTTCATATGAATGTCCCCAAATTGTTTTGGAGTGAGGCCATTATGATTGCATGTTACTTAATTAATTATATGCAATCATCTATCCTTGATGGTCAATCCCCCCACTCCGTGATTTTTCCTAGATATGTTACCTTCCACTTACCTCCTCTTATATTTGGGTCAGTTTGGTTTGTTCATCAGCTTCGTCCAGGAGTTGACAAACTTGACCCATGCTCTATTAAATGTATTTACTTAGGCTATTCTCATACACAGAAAGATTATTGGTGTTATAGTCCATCATTAAAAAAGCACTTTGTTTGTGCCGATGTTACATTCTTTGATTCTACCCCATATTACTCCGAGTTTCATTCTATCTCAAATCTTGATGATTCATTTCCTTGTCCATTACCTATTTACATGCCCTTAACACAGTTAAATCCTCCTCCGTTAGTATCTTCGTCATCTATTCTTTTGTTGCAAGTTTATTCCCATCGTATGGAGCATGCTACCTCTATTGCTCCACCAATTGCTGCCTTGTAGACGAATCTTGATCCTCCTTCATCATCTGAGGATGATCATTCTATTGCTATTTTTAAAGGTAAACATTTATGTACTGCTTATCTGATTGCTAATTTTGTGTCTTATGATTATTTGTCTCCTTTATATGATTTGTTTGTTACTTCGATTTCTTCTGTCTCTATTCCTAAGCTATTACAGAAGCTTTGTCTCATTCTGGGCGAAAAATAGCTATTGATGAAGAGATACTGATGCAGGACGATCCGAGTCAGACGATGCTGAGTTATCAGATGGCAAGTGGGCTACCTAGGCCGGTTTACATCGTTTAGCAGACCACAGACTCGGATTGGGCCCCGTAGACCCTAGTTTGATTGGAAACGAGCTTTCGGGAAAAACTTAGTACTTTATACTAAGCCTTATTGTTTTTAAGCCAAAAAACGAAGTTTATACCTTCAAATTGACAGTTTTTAGATTTTAGGAAACTTTTTGTTTTATTTAATTTAATTTTCCTATTTTAGCTTCGACCTTATAAATAAAATCTTAGGGTTTCGTAATATTATTGTTGTATTTTTGGAATAAATTAAAATAAAGCATCAGAGTAGTTTCTCTGTATTGTTTTAGGGTTTTTCTTATGTTACTTCCTGTGAACTATCTGTTCGACTAGCCTGCAGAATAATCGCTATTATACCCGGTATCAGTTGGTATCAGAGCTTCAACATCTTCCTGGGGTGAGATTTCATCAGTTTCCATGGCTGGTGATCGTGGTCATGGTCGTTGCGGGCAGGTTCCGAACGAGGAAGCCCCACGCCGTGATCGTAACGTTCAGGATGTGATGATTGAGGATTTACAGAGGCGGGTTGCAAAGTTAACCCAGTGTCTAACAGCGCAGAATTTCGGTGATCCTGAGATGAAAGATCACGATTCCGATTCCAGTTTCGAAAACCTGTATTACAATCCTGCTCAATTCAGGGAACGCCGTAGTCGGGAGGATCATTACGAAGATCTCGGTTTCAGAGTGGATTTGCCGCTATTAGCAGAGTTTTCTGACCTGATACTAGAGGATCTTCCTCCCGGGTTGTTGCCTGAGGTCTTTAATGTGAAACACTTGAGTTCTTGTTTTGGGGATTCTGATATGGCTATTGTGAACTCGAGGACGAGTTCTTTCCAACCCGGGGTGACTGATGCAGAAGGATTCGAGTCAGATGATGCTGAGTTGTCAGATGGCAAGTGGGCTACCTAGGCCGGTTTACATCGTTTAGTAGGCCACAGGCTCAGATTGGGCTCTGTAGACCCTAGTCTGATTGAAAACGAGCGTTCGGGAAAAACTTAGTATTTTAAACTAAGCCTTATCGTTTTTAAGCCAAAAAACGAAGTTTAGACCTTCAAATTGGCAGTTTTTAGTTTTTAGGAAACTTTTTATTTTATTTAATTTAAATTTGGCTTCAATTTAATTTTTCTATTTTAGCTTTGACCTTATAAATAAAGTCTTAGGGTTTCGTAATATTATCATTGTATTTTTGGCATAAATTAAAATAAAGCATCAGAGTAGTTTCTCTGTATTGTTTTAGGGTTTTTCTTGTGTTACTCCCTGCGAACTATCTGTTCGACTAGCCTGCAGAATAATCACTATTCTGCCCAGCGTCGGTACTGATGCAGGAGGATCCGAGTCAAATGGTGCTAAGCTATCATATGGCAAGTGGGCTACCTAAGCTGGTTTACATCGTTTAGCGGGCTATGAGCTCGGATTGGGCCCCGAAAACCCTAGTCTGATTGGAAATGAGCTTTCAGGAAAAACTTAGTATTGTATACTAAGCCTTATCGTTTTTAAGCCAAAAAACAAAGTTTAGACCTTCAAATTGGCAGTTTTTTTGTTTTTAGAAAACTTTTTATTTTATTTAATTTAAATTCGGCCTTAATTTAACTTTCTTATTTTATCTTCGACCTTATAAATAAGGTCTTAGTGTTTCGTAATATTATTATTGTATTTTTGGAATAAATTAAAATAAAGCATCAGAATAGTTTTTCTGTATAGTTTTAGGGTTTTTCTTATGTTACTCCCTGTGAACTATCTGTTTGACTAGCCTGCAGAATAATCGCTATTCTGTCCGGTGTCAGTTGGTATCAGAGCTTCAGCATCTTCCTGGGGTGAGATTTCATCAGTTTCCATGGCTGGTGATCGTGGTCGTGGTCGTCGCGGGCAGGTTCCGAATGAGGAAGCCCCACACCGTGATTGTAACGTTCAGGATGTGATGATTGAGGATTTACAGAGGCAGGTTGTAAAGTTAACCCAACGTCTAACGGCGCAGAATTTCGATGATCGTGAGATGAAAGATCACGATTCCGATTCCAGTTTCGAAAACCCGTATTACAATCTTGCTCGATTCGGGGAACACCGTGGTCAGGAGGATGATTATGGAGATCTCGGTTTCAGAGTGGATTTGCCGCTGTTATCAAAGTTTTCTGACCTGATACCAGAGGATATTCCTCCTAGGTTGCTGCCTGAGGTCTTTAATGTGAAACACTTGAGTCCTTATTTTGGGGATTCCGATGTGGCTATTGTAAACTCGAGGATGAGTTCTTTCCAACCTGGGGCGACTGATGCAGGAGGATCCGAGTCAGATGATGCTGAGCTATCAGATGGCAAGTGGGTTACTTAAGCCGGTTTACATCGTTTAGCAGGTCATGAGCTCGGATTGGGCCCCGAAGACCCTAGTCTTATTGGAAACGAGCTTTTGGGAAAAACTTAGTATTATATACTAAGCCTTATCATTTTTAAGCCAAAAAAACGAAGTTTAGACCTTCAAATTGGCAGTTTTTAGTTTTTAGGAAACTTTTAATTTTATTTAATTTAAATTCGGCCTTCATTTAATTTTCTTATTTTCGTTTCGACCTTATAAATAAGGTCTTAGGGTTTCGTAATATTATTATTGTATTTTTGGAATAAATTAAAATAAAGCATCAGAGTAGTTTCTCTGTATTGTTTTTGGGTTTTTCTTGTGTTACTCCCTGTGAACTATCTGTTCGACTAGCCTACAGAATAATCGCTATTCTGCCCGGCGTCAAATACATGCCTTAAGCACTAATGATACATGGGACTTAGTTCCTCTTCCATCTGTTGTTGGTTCTCGCTTTGTCTATGCTGTAAAGGTTCATCCTGATGATACTATTGACAGATTAAAAGCTCCCTTAATAGAAAAAGAGTATGCACGGGTCTATTGTTGTAACGACCCGTCCCGGATTAGCCACCCTCGAGATGGTATCGTCACATTTTGAAATCCCAACACGACAGATATATGCAACAATATAAAAACATCATCAGCCGAATGTATATATATCTATACATTAATCCTCAACCCTTAACAGGGGAGTTACATTATTAAAATTTCAACTAAAATAATATATACAACATATGATGTATGAATATTTACAAAAAAAAATTTTCCATTAGTCTGAGAATGTGGACCACATAGCTTACAGATAATGACTCAGTCTGAATCTCAATTCACCAATCTATCTGTCCTACCCACTTCTTGAAATTATTTAACAATGAGGAGTGAGCTTCACAAGCTCAGTGAATTAAATTACTAGAAGAAATCGATTATATACTTGTTTCACAAGCTCAGTGAATTAAATTTACTAGAAGTACTCGATTATATACTTCTAATCACATCTTATAATTCAGTCGTTTCTAATTGACCAATATAAATCATCTATTTCTTCACAGATAATCATTCTATCTTTCAAATAATCTTCCTATATTCATTCATCTATTATCTCATATAAATCAATAATAACATCCTATTATAATTTCAACCATCTATCAATCTCATCTTAAATTAATCATCAAACATATCAATTTTTCTTTTCATATATTTAATCGTCTTGAGATTTTCAATTTAACATCATTATTTACCTCGTTATGAGGTTCATAGCATATACTCAATCAATCAAATAATTTTTTATCATATTATATTGTCATATTTCTTTCTCACCATATTTGTCTCTCTGTAAGACTCATTTATCTATCAATAAATTCACAATCAATAATGATGCTTTAGCATCTCAAGCAATAATAACCAAGATTTAAAACAAATGTAATGCATGAATTTAAATTATCATATCATTTCATATTATCATTTGGGAACGTCTTCCCACATGTTGACATGTTTCAGCTTAGATCGACTGTCTTCCCAGTTCTTTATTTTCAGTTAGACCTGCTGCCTTCCCAGTTCTTTTATTTTCAGCTAAACTGGCTCCCTTTCCGATTCTTTTATTTTCATTTTGACCGGCTCCCTTCCCAGTTCTTTTATTTTTCAGCTAGATTGATTGCCTTCCCGGTTCTTTTATTTTCAGCTAGACTGACTGCCTTTCCGGTTCTTTTATTTTCATTTAGACCGGATGCTTTCCTGGTTATTTTATTTTTATTTAGATCGGCTGCCTTCCCGGTTCTTTTATTTCATGCATATGAGTAATAATATGAAATATGCATGTGATCAATAATGTAAAAACAAGCATACATTCAAGCATTCAATTTAGCTATTCAGTTCTTTCTCAAAATTATTATTTTTATCATATTCATTAAATTATCTCCTCATATATCATATCAAATTATCAATCATAGCTCGTCAAGAATTTCATTTATCCTTTCATTAAATATATTTCATTAACTTATTATTTCAATAATATTACTTCTCATATAATAAATTTTTAACATACCAATTATTCATATAATATCAATCAACCAACTTTCATATATCATCCAATCATAGTTCAATAATTAATTCAAATATCATCACTTTATATTTCATATTTATCTTGATTACTAAAAGTAAATCTAACTCACCACGTAGCACGTAAAGCTATCCTTGGATCACCTCCTTGCCTTTCCTGCTCCTTTAAGCAATTTTACCTAATTGTTGATCGTCAACACCTGACATAATATTTATATTAAAATTTATGATTTATTCTTCAATTCTTCCACAATTCATACCCTTTCAATTTCTACATCAAATTCTAGATAATTTTATGTATGAATAATTTCAAAAATAAAATTCACATTATTACTTTTGTTTTTCTTAAAGTTTCCCTCGAATCTTTTTAAAATTATCATGTAAACTTCTTCAAAATTTCAATCTTTCAACATTTCTTTGAGTCCCCAGGTGTTTAAAGAAATATAGTAATTTGAGTTGAAGAAAAAATAAAACCAAACAGGATTTGGTAAGAAATTACCAAACAAAAATAAAAACTAAATTTATATCCTAAATCATCACTGCCACCTATGCAAGTTTACACTGCTTAGTGTCCAACATGCTTGCTTTGCATGCTGGACAGGCAACACCTGGGCATCCAGGTGTTTGCCCTTCTTTTTTTCAAAAAAATTATTTTATTCAATAATAAATCTTTCATATATATTATTTTAATTTGATGTCATTTTATCAAATTACTTCTTTACCCTTACTTTAAGAACACAAGTATTACAATGGTATTGACTATGCTGAGACATTCTCTCTAATGACGAAGATTACGTCTATTCGTGTGTTTATCTCTTTAACTGTTACTTTTGATTGGCCTTTACCTCAATTGGATGTGAAACATGTGCTTCTAAATGACAATTTGCAAGAAGAAGTATACATGGAGCAACCATCCTAATTTATTGCTCAGGGGGAGTCTGGGTTAGTATGTCATTTAAAGAAATCTCCATATGGCTTGAAACAATCTCCTCGAGCATGGTTTGGTTGGTTTAGTGAAGTAATTGTTAATTTTGGTCTTAGCAGATGTGGTGTAGATCATTTTATATTTTATAAACACGATGAGGCAGGTAGAATACTGTTAATTGTATATGTGGATAATATTGTGATCACCGGAGATGACAAAGAAAGAATTCTAGCACTGAAACAATTCTTAAGTACTAAATTTCAAACAAAGAATTTAGGGCAATTGAGATACTTCTTAGGTATTGAGGCTACTAGATCTCATCATACTGTTTCTCTATCTCAACGCAAATATGTTCTTGATTTGTTGACTGATGCTGGAATGTTATAGTGTAAGCCTATAGATAGTCCTATGGATCCTAATACAAAACTTGCAGTTGATTAGGGTGACTTACTATCTGATCTAGGGTAATATAGGCGTTTGGTTGGAAAATTGAATTATTTGACTGTTACCAGACCTGATATTTCATTTGCAACCAGTGTGATTAGTCAATTTCTCGATGCTCCATGAACTAGTAATTGAGATGTTGTTATTTGAATTTTAAGATATCTTAACAGTGTTCCTAGTCGTGGTTTACTTTATCAAAAGCATGGTTATGCTCAAATTGAAGATTATACTGATGCAAATTGGGTTGGCTCTCCATCTGATAGAAGGTCCAATACTAGATATTATGTATTTGTTGGAGGTACTTTAGTATCATGGAAAAGTAAGAAGCAAACTATGGTTGTTAAGTCGAGTGTTGAATCCAAATATAGAGCAATGACACATACTACTTGTGAGATGGTTTGGCTAAAGCAGTTGTGAGCAGAAATTGGGGTTAACCAATCAAGTCCTATGAGTATGGTGTGTGACAATCAAGCAACTATTCATATTGCAAATAATCCAGTGTTTCATGAGAGAACTAAACATATTGAATTTGATTATCATTTTGTTCGAGAAAAACTTTTACAAAATATGATTAGTACCAGACATATGAAGTCGACAGATTAGTTAGCAAATTTATTTACTAAACTATTGGATGGTCCTCAAGTTCGATCTATTTGTAACAAGTTGGGTGCATATGATATCTATGCTCCAATTTGAGGAGAGTGCTGACCCGTATTAATTAAATTAAGATATGTATGAGCTCAAATTACTTAATCACTGATTAAACAACATATGAGCTCTCGTATTTTTTTTATTGGACTAAATTCACTAATCTGTTTTTACAAAACTAAAACTACTATAATTAATGGTAGCCCACATAAGAAAAGATATATTTGCACCAAAGAAAACGAGATTTGCTTTTCCAAGCTTTTGGTGGTAGATTGAGAATTGAATGTTTAGAGATACAAAGTATTGTGAATCATTTAATTTATTGTCAACAATACTTTTCCATCTATAACAACTAATTGGAAAATATCAAATGTATCCTAAATCAAGACTTTATTAGACTTAAAAATCATGTGGTTAATTATCTTCTTCTCTTTCGCCATAAGTTAGCTCATGATATCCTCCTGTAAATTTTTCAGTTAAGTACCAAAAAAGAATTAGTTACAAGTGCTTAATTTTGTTATGTATGAAGAATTGGGGGTCCATTTTATTTGTTGATACAAATGGTTTGAGGCAAGTAAAGAAGAGGGGTCCTCATATGCTTTCTCGAACTTCTCAATTTTGCAAGGTTTTCTACTACTCAATAAAGTGGTACTAAATATCGAGTATTATTTAGTACTTACAGGAATGTTGCCTGAAAGTTTATTACCATTCAGTGAAAGGTTGAACATCAATACTTACAGGAATCATTTGGTTTATTATCAGCAATACTTTTCAATATATATCATCTACATGGAAAATACCAAATGTACCTTAATCAACACCTTGACTTAAAAAAGTCTTGTGGTTATCTTCTTCTCTTTCACCACAAGGAAGAAAAATTGAAGTGCTTCATTGTAGCTTAATTATTGTGTTTACAGTTTTACATATTAAGAAATTTATTACCCCAATAGTTCAATTTTTTTTTAAAATAAATTTCCATATCAGTTGTCACAAGTCTCATGGACAAAGTTGTTCAAGCTTTCATTTGGCTGAAATTGAAACTTGATCTCACATACAAGCTTAGCCTGGAAAATTTGGCTGAAATTGCAATAACAATTAACACAAGAGGTCAATGTTTGTTGTAACATTTGGTACATGATTCAACACTTTCATGGCTTCAGTGTTTTATGGGCAGTTTTTTTTTTTAATTAGCAGAGTATTAGAGACCTGCTAAACCCTTTTGTTTTGTGAAAACTCCACAGTAGGGCGTGTGCTTTACTGAAATTTCATTTTTCTGTTTTGCTCAATTGCTAATTGGATCTTTGTATAAGGGATTTACTCGATTCTGTTCCAATATTTTCATGTGTTTCGGCTACTGAACTCGCTATTCTGGAAATTTTTCCATGAGAAAACAAAATAATAACGTGTGCTGTGCTGAAATTTCATTTTTCTGTTTTAATTCTGCAAGTCCAAAGTAACATTACACAACAAAAATCATGTGCAAGCAACAAAGTAAGAATTATAGCTAAAAAGACAGGGAAAAAGCAGTATCAATTTATGAAAATAATGCTCATATTTTTTTCCTCTAAAAAAGTTCCAATTCTTACAAGTATGTATTAACCATTGAATTTGGGATAATGACACTCTTATAACTGCCCTTTTTTCATCATTTTGATGCGCAATTAGGACCAAATACCATCTTTATAACCTGGGTAGGATGCGAGGAGGGTCCCAATCAGTCACAATGTGATCGCGCGTAATCTCCTTGAGTGAGCGACAACCACTTAGTGCCATAGTTAGCTTGAACTCGTTGCAAAGCATCTGAAGTACTTTTCTGACACCAGCCTAACCTTCAGCAGCCAATGAGAACACCACTGGTCTTCCAATCTGAAAATTAATATGGAAGCATACCATCAATCTTGGTTACATCAATAAGAATACGGGGTCGAAACCTGTTTTCAATTAACAGAAATACATTTTCAGAGGGAGAGAAAAACCATGAATCATAAATAGAATTTTAATCAAAATAAAAGTTGACTGTGTACTGACAGAAAAGCTTACAGAATCCTAGAGAATGCATTTCAGTTTTCCTTTAGAGTCCACTGGTCTTCTGCACCTGATGCATAATAATCATAAACCATCTTGGGCAGTTTTTCCTTTGCGATTGCCTCATACTCCATAATATTAGTTATCTCCATCTTTCTCTAATGGATTATATGTGCTATCCCAAAGTATTCTGAATAAAATTACGAAATAATAGATCACAATCTGCAAGAAATTTATGCTGACTACTTGTTGTATTCAAAGAATCAAAACAGTAACACCCAATATCTGATCAAGACACTGCAAATAATGCCAGCTAATAGTGAAATTAAACTTCACTCTTAAAGATCATAAATAGGTAATCAGAAAGATGAAAAAGGAGAAAAGTATCTACCAAGAACCAAGTGATTTTAAAAGAAAAAGAGAAAACAAAAACAACACCAAAATCTCATAAAATCGGAGCCTTATTTTCCATCCTAGTAGCATAAGGTGATCTCTTAAAAAAAATATTATGTTAAACACATTGCAGGAAACACAGAAATAATCACAAACATGTGGGACTCATAATCCCCTGGAACTATATTCATGCTTTATCCATCCTTCTTTGCCTCTTTGGTACAAAACTACTGCTCTATTTTAGCTGCAGGATTCATTATTTAGTCCCACAGCCATGTAAAACAGAATCATCTAAATTCTATGTTAGGAAAAATTACCGGGTCGAAGCTAACACACAACTAAAGTGAAATGAGAAAAATAAAGATAAAATAGACACAAATATTTTACGTGGAAAAACCCCGAACAAATTGGGGTAAAAAACCACGGGCAAGTGTAGGAGGATTTCACTATTGAAAAATAGAGATTACAACAACTTCTCTCTAATTACAATGAGATAACAATTGTCTAATTTCTATTGTAATAGGAGAAACAACTCTCTCACAAAATTGGAAAAATATTACTTACAAAGAATGAACAAATTTTCCTCTCTAAGTAGTAACTCTCACACTCTCACCAATACTCTTATTTCTTATAAATTTGATTACAAATGAGAGCTTTTTTATAGGCTTCAAGAACATTATTGTTCATTCACATGAACACTATTGTTTATTCACGTGGCCACTATTGTTCATTCACATGGCCACCTTTGTAATTTGGAGAAAGTGGCTTTACCATTAAAAGGTCATCTCTCATTACATTCTCCCACTTAAAGTCACTTTCGTAATCCTTCCATCCTTCCTCACTTGCCAAATCCATGCTTGCTTACGTTTCAGCTAGACCACATGAGGATCTACACCATTTAAACTTGTCAGTGTTGATCGGCTTGGTCATAACATCTGCTAGGTTCTCGTCGGTGTGAATCTTCTGCATATCCACACTACCTTCTTCCACTACTTCTCGAACGAAGTGATATTGCACCCTTATGTGCTTTGTCCAAGAATGAAACACTGGATTCCTTGCAATGTGCAAGGCACTCTGACTGTCACAAAACAGAACAATCTTCTCCTGCTTGTGCCCGAGCTCTTGCAATAACCTTTGTATCCAAACTGCTTCCTTGCAAGCTTGTGTAGCCGCCATATATTATGCTTCCGTTGTAGAGAGAGCCACAACTGTCTGCAGTTTAGAAACCCAGTTTACAGCTCCTCCTGTAAGTGTAAACACATAACCTGTAGTAGACTTGCTTTTATTGAGATCCCCTGCAAAATCTGAATCAACATAGCCTCTGACAGTAAAATCTGATCCTCCATAACATAATGCAGCATCTGAGGTTCCTCTGATGTATCTCAGAACCCTCTTCACAGTATTCCAATGTTCTCCACCAGGATTCGCCATAAATCGACTAAACACTCCCACTGCTTGTGCAATGTCTGGTCTTGTACAAATCATAGCAAACATTAAACTTCCCACTGCTGATGCATACGGTACTCGAGACATCTCCCTCCTCTCTCCTTCATTGCTAGGACACATACTTGAGGATAACTTGAAATTAATAGGAAGTGGGGTAGAAATTGGCTTACTATCTTGCATGTTAAAGCGTCGCAAGATCTTGTTGAAGTAGTTCTTCTGTGAAAGCCAAATCTTCCTGTTATTTCTATCTCGGTGAATCTACATCCCTAGAATCTTGTTTGCTGGTCCCAAGTCCTTCATATCAAACTCCCTAGCCAACTGTGCCTTCAATTTTCGGATTTGATATTTGTTGGGGCCTGCTACCAACATGTCATCCACATACAACAACAAGATAATAAAATCATTATCACCATCAAACCTTTTGAAGTACGTACAATGGTCTGAACTGAGTCTGTTGTATCCAAGGCTAATAATGAAGGAATCAAATCTCTTATACCAACACCTCGGCACCTGTTTGAGACCGTATAGAGATTTGTTCAACCTGCAAACCAAGTTCTCCTTTCCTGTTTCAGCAAAACTTTCTGGTTGGAGCATATAGATTTCTTCTTCATGTTCTCCATGAAGAAATGCAGTTTTCACATCCAACTGCTCCAGATGTAAGCCAAACGTAGCACACATAGCCAGGACTACTCTAATTGTTGTAAACCAAACCACCGGGGAAAATATCTCATTGAAATCAATACCTTCTTTCTGAGCGAATCCCTTTACCACCAGTCTTGCACGAAACCGTTCTACTTGATCATTGCTATCCCGCTTGATATTGTAGACCCATTTGTTACCTATGGCTTTTCTCCCATGTGGCAATGGTACCAGTTCCCAAGTCTTGTTCTTGTGTAGAGCTTCAATTTCTTCCTGCATTGCTGCCATCCACAAAGACACATCTGAGCTACTTGTAGCTTCTTGGAAAGTTGAGGGCTCTCCATCCTCTGTTAAAAGACAGTATGCAACATTGTTCTCAGTGACATACTCCGAATGCAAAGCTGGCAGCCTTCTCTCACGAGTTGACCGGCGAGCTTTTGCAGCTTCGAACTCGATTGGTTCTTGTACCTCGTGCTTTGGTGCTGCTTCAGTAGAAACTGGAGTTTCTTGTACCAGATTATTTTCCACCTGTATTGTTGTAGTCGTTGAAACCTCTTTCGACGTGCTATCGTCTCCATCTTTTTGTAGTAGTTGATCTTCTACAAAGATCACATCCCTACTGACAACAACCTTGCGGGTAGTGGGATCCCACAGGCGATACTCTTTTACTCCATCAGCATACCCCAAGAATATACACCTCCTAGATTTCGGATTCAACTTCGTTCTTTCTTGGGCATTATACATCACATACGCAGGACATCCAAAAGAATGTAAAGTAGAGTAGTCCGCTGGCTTACCAGTCCACATCTCCATCGGTGTCTTTAAATTAATTGCTGTTGATGGCGATCGATTTATCACATAACAGGCGGTTTTGACTGCTTCTGCCCAAAAAGAGTTGGGTTGATCTGCAGTCCTCAACATAGCTCTCACCCTTTCTGTAAGAGTTCTATTCATCCGCTCTGCCACTCCATTTTGCTGAGGCGTGTATGTGATTGTGAACTGTCGTTTGACACCCTCCCGCTTACAAAGAGCAAGAAACTCGCCGTCTGTGTACTCTCTTCCATTATCTATCCTCAAGCACTTGATCTTTTTCTCAGATTCAAGTTCCACCAGCGCTTTGAAGTCTTTGAATACCGAAAATACATCTGACTTCTTCTTGATTAGATACACCTAACATCTCCTAGAGTAATCATCAATGAAAGACACAAAGTACTTAGCTCCTCCTAGGGACATTTTTGGTGACTCTCATACATCAGAATGAATCAAGTCTAGAATGCATTTACTCCTAGCATCAGATCTGCTAAACTTCAATCTATGCTGCTTACTTGTAACACAATGCTCACGGAAAGGTAGATTTACCGTTTTGAGCCCTGGAAGCAGCTTTCTGTTGGAGAGAATCTTCAAACCTCATTCCGACATATGGCCTAGTTTGAGATGCCACATCATCGTAGACTTTTCTCCCTTGCTGGTTGACGCGACACACGTATCAGCTTCCAACAATGTTTCTCCTTTAAGCATGAATAGATTCATTGCGATCTTTTCTGCCTTCATAACCATAAGTGCACCTCTGACAATCTTCATGATCCCATTTTCGACATGGGTCTTGCATCCAAGACTATCTATTTGCCCCAAAGACAATAGATTCTTCCTCAGGCCATTTACATGTCGTACCTTCTGAATAGTGCGAACCGTACCATCAAACATCTTTATCTTGATAGTACCAATACCAGCGATCTCCAAAGCATAATCATCACCCATGTGTACAGAACCTCCTGAGATTTGTTCATATTTGTGAAATCATTCTCTCCGAGATATCATGTGCCATGTTGCTCCTAAGTCTAGTAACCAGACGTCAGTGAACTGCTTCCTGCCTCCAACTACCATTGTTGCCTCGCTGTATAGAACTTCACCATCATCTGAGGCACTTGCCACATTCTCTTGAGCATTTGATGACTTAGGGACTCCACTCTTCTTTGTGTACCAACAATCCTTCTTGACATGCCCTTTCTTGCCATATTTGTAGCACTTGAAATTCTTCTTACTTTTTGATTTCGATCTACCATGATTCTGACTCCCACTGGGGCCACGTTCTGTTGATCTTCCTCTTGTCATCGTCAAAGCTTCCACTTGTTGTGAACCGGCTTGTCTGTCTTCCTTGTTTTTGAGACTAGTTTCTTCTTCCAAAACAACAGCAGCAATTTCGTCGAAGACTAGATAGTCCGTGAGGATATTGTTCGTTAAGTTGATGATGAGTTGATCATACGAGTCAGGTAGACTTTGTAGTAGAAGCTTTGCATGTTCAGATGCCTTTATTGTGTAACCCATCGATGTAAGTTGCGAAAATAAAGTATTCAAAATGTTGATGTGGTCGGTCACCGGCGTGGATTCCATCATTCAAAGAGTATAAAGTCTCCTCTTTAAGAAGATCTTATTGTGTAGTGACTTGGCCTCGTACAGTCTTGTTAGAGTATCCCAAATCTCCTTCGCAGTCTTCTTTTCCGCCACACTAGATAACACTCCATCGGCTATTGCTAAGTGCAGATCGGTAATTGCGATGCCATCCATCTCGTTCCACTTGCTATCGTCAGTGATCTCTGCGGGCCTTTCTTTAATTGCTGCCAAACAATTGTCTTTCCTCAAAATTGCCTTAATCTTCATTTTCCATAACAAGAAATTACTCTCGTTAAACTTCTCAACATCAAACTTTGTTGTAGTTGACATCTCGTTCACAACGATCTACTTCACACCCCTCAACCAATAGCTCTGATACCATTGTTGGGAAAAATTACCGGGTCGAAGCTAACACACAACTAAAGTGAAATGAGAAAAATAAAGATAAAATGGACACAAATATTTTACGTGGAAAAACCCCGAACAAATTGGGGTAAAAAACCACGGGAAAGTGTAGGAGGAATTCACTATTGTAAAATAGAGATTACAACAACTTCTCTCTAATTACAATGAGATAACAATTGTCTAATCTCTATTGTAATAGGAGAAACAACTCTCTCACAAAATTGGGAAAATATTACTTACAAAGAAGGAACAAATTTTCCTCTCTAAGTAGTAACTCTCACACTCTCACTAATACTCTTATTTCTTATAAATTTGATTACAAATGAGAGCCTTTTTATAGGCTTCAAGAACACTATTGTTCATTCACATGAACACTATAGTTCATTCTCATGGCCACTATTGTTCATTCACAAGAACACTATTGTTCATTCACATGAACACAATTGTTCATTCACATGGCCACCTTTGTAATCTGGAGAAAGTGGCTTTACCATTAAAAGGCCATCTCTCATTATATTTTACAATAATTGCACAGGATACCAGCCCTAATTAGTAATTTATATTTGATAAAATTTCAATGGAATCATTCTTCAGGGGTGTGAGATTACGCTTTGCTATAGCTAATGACAGAAGATATCTCCATAGTATATTTTATGAGTTCATGACTAATTAGTATTATATGAAGTTCTGATTACACCAATTAACTTATAATAATCACTATTAAGCTGCATGCAGTAAAATCCTGCTAAAACCTGTTGGTGTTTGTCTAAAGTTTAAACAAGGTTTTGAATAGCTTCAGCATTAGGGTATGCACACCAGTGTGTGCCACGGCCCAGAACTTCCAAGGTGCAGTGCCCAGCATGGAGGAGCTTCTGGCCAGGTGTGCGCCGCGGTCCTGACTCCCCCAGGCCACGGTGCCTAGAAGATGGTGAATGTGTGCTATGCCCTGGGCCGCGGCCTGCCTTGTTCTGGGCCGTGACGCCAGGCACACTGATGCACACATGTTTCAGCCTCTTGAATGGTTCGTGAGACATGTCCAAAATGCACAGCTTCACTTTGGATTAATGGAGGGCCATGGTTGATTAGTCATCAAGATCTAAGGGTGGATATTGACCCTTAAGATTGGTCAAGAAGTTAGTGAAGTATATAAAGAGTCACCTAGCTTCAATTCTCAACACAAGATACACAATTCACAAAGTGAGAAACACAAAGTGATCATCATACAAAAGAGTTCTAGTGCAAGTGTGAGAGTGCAAAGACATAAAACACAGAAGAGGCATTAGAATAGATCTCAATAGATAGGTTGGTTGTAAAGAGAGAGTAGCATAGATTTGATAGAGGGCTTTTGTAATAGTTCTTATCATCTTCTTTCTTCTCTTCTTTGTTCCTTCAAAAACTTGAGGTTTCTTGAAGAGGGTTGCTATATTTTGTAAAGAGCCATTGATTTAGTGCAGAGGGCTCGGAGTAGCTCACAGGGACGTAAGCACATTGCCGAACCTCGATAACAAATTGCGAGTGTTTTTTCTTTCTTTGATTTCTGTTTCTGTTTCCGATACATTAGAAGTCATTCTAGACTTGGGTGTTGGAGGATCACATCCTAGGTCATTGAGGGTTGATTCCCAACAAAACCCAATAAAGCAAGACAGAACATGAAACTGAAACTGAACTTGATAAACTCAACTCCAAAGAAACCAAAATTAGATAATTGGAAATCCACTTGTAACTAAAATCAAAGAAGAAGAATATAACAACCGAACATGAACAGAACCTGGAAATCAAATCAACCCAGTTTCACATATTGGGTATCACAAATGCTGAATTTACACGTAGTTTTGATCACACCCATATGGAATTAATATCAAAGAAGCAAAACTAATTATCATATAATCAAAAGCCAATAAAAATAAGAACCTGAGATTGAAGTTGAAAACAAAAGAAAAGAGAAGAGCTAAGAACAGATTTCGGCCTCCACTACCAATAGGATACGGAGAGAGAGAGAGATGGAGAGACAATGAATGAAAGGAAGCTACAGAGGAGTGCAGATAAGGTTGGCGAGAGAGAGAGAGAGAGAAAATCTCAAGCTCCTAGTAATACAAACAGACAAATACTAGTAGAGGGAAAAGGAGAGAAATAAATTGTTAAAGAAAAGTAAGTGAAGACAAAAAGGGTAAGGATGAAATTGAGAGAGAAAATGGGTATGGATTGGTTTTTCAAGGACGAGAGCATTTGAGGCCAAATCTGTTTCATTGCAAGGAGAAACTACTTGTGTGTGAGGAGACCATTTTGTTGATCATCACTCTTTCAATCCTCAATCCTCAATCCTCGTCCCCATAATTGGCAAATAAATTTTCCCAATTCAATTTGTTGAGAATAATGTAATTACTCGGAATGAAAATGAGTCATCTTGATATGGAAACTATATACATGTGGTGTGGTCTTCCATAACTTGTTTTTTCTTTTTTTTTTACAAAGGTTTTCCATAAATATTTAGTCTATGATAATGATTTTAGATTACCTTCCCTTTTTGCAAATTAAAATTTACAACCTTTTTGTACAAGGAAAATAAAAATTTCACGAACAAACTATCTCAAATCAAAGAAAAAAATAATCAATATTTATGAATTTCAAGTTACGAATATTTAAGCTTTTGGACTGAATTTTTATTTGTCCATATATATTTTATGGCATGAATCTTTTTCAAAGGCTACAAAAGATGTTATCAATATCAAATAAGTGTAATAAAATCATTTTAATTGATGGGTCTAAAATTTCATAATTGGATTTAAAATTTTGTAATATAATGTCTAAAATTACTAAATTAGAGTTTCTACTAAATGCTTTATTCTTTATGTTTTTTTAATGGAATGGTTCAAGTACTCTTAATCTAGAAGAAGTTTCGATTCATAGTTTACAAAAGAATTTTTGATATAATTATTGATAAAACAAATATGAAGCTAAAATTTGTTTAGTATTTAATAAAAACAATTTTTTTTTATACAAATTCATCTTTTTAAAAATTATTTTTATTCTTTTAATTTTTTTCACAAATCAGTTTTAAATGTGTAATTGACTTAAATTCTATTTACAAGAAATAGAATTCATTTCATAAAATCCCTTAAACACCATTTCTAACTCTATTGGTCGGCTATACATTCATTAAATTTCTTATTTTAATTTTTCTTTTTTTATTGAACTAACATATACGCTATTATTAATAACTAGCATCTCAACACACGTTATGCGTGTGTTAATCTGCTATTTCATGTGATAAAGAGTCATAAAGAAAATCAACATGAGTTAAAAGATAAGAAATATAAAGAGAGCGAAAAAGTTAAGTCTGCGTGATATAGTGGAGAAAAAAACATAGGAGAAATGTGTGGAAAATTGGAGTCAATTGAGTTACATATATAACTTTATTTAAATATTTGATTTATATATTCAAATAGATGTTTAAGAAATATTTTGAGGGGTAGACACTAAATAGATTATGACTTTATTAATAGTATAGATATATAGATTAATCACATATAATATACATACAAACTATACTAGTAAGGGTCAACATTGATGTTCCACTTATGAGTGGTGATTCCATGGACCTGGTTCTATGGTAATTATCACGGAACGAAAAACGTCCATAAATAATTACGGAAAAATTAAGTAATAACTTTGATATATAATTTTTTTTTTAAAATTTTGATAAGTTTTTTTTTTTTTTTGGGGTAAGTTATTGTTTTATTCTTCACCAAATAGATTTCATAATTGGTATCACTGATTGGTGGGTGTTACTCACGTGCTGGTGACGTGTGAAAACTATATGATGTGTCAATAAAATATTTTAAAATTATTAATAAATTTTAAATTTGATCTAATGAAGAAGTTTTTACAATGGTAAACTGCTGCTTCAGAAGTCAAAATCGTGATGGAAGATGAACTATAAAAGCCTAAACCAAGGTATTTTTGCGGTTGAGGAAGGTGCTCATTCACTTTATTTACGAAAAGGCCATTAATGAATTTTAGTAATTACCATTTTACCATAACTTACCGTATGTTTGAGAAGTTATTGCATCAAATTATATGTAACTAGTTTTATGTTCGAGCATTGCATCGGATCGTTTTATATTACTTTAAAAGAAAGTGATGATAGATTTTAAATTTTGATATTATTACACAAATAATCAATTATACAGCCAATATCTTTTATATTAAACTTGTCAAGAATTCGTATATATATATATATATATATATATATATATATTTTAAATTTTGATATTATTACACAAATAATCAACTATACAGCCAAGATCTTTTCTTATTAAACTTGTCAAGAATTCGTATATATATATATTGAGAAGATGAGTTAGAAACAAACCGAAATCCATTGCAAGCAAGCCTCTTTGGGTTGATCTTCTAAGACTACAGGGAGAACCATCTTTGGTATGGGAACCAATCGACTGAATGATAGTGGGGAAGGAGAAGAACTGTCTGTTTCAACAAAGTTTTAACATACACTAAACACCCTTCCCTGATGTCTATTTATATCTTTGTGCCTTAGGGACCATAACCCTAATAGTTACCTCACACATGTGCATTGGGTCTTTGGCCCATTAACAAAGACCCATACCACATCAGGCTTCTACACATAAGGTGGCCCATACTAAAGAACCTTGATACTTTGAGACCCATAAAATTATATCACTTAATTTGGTTCTTTATTAGATAACGAGTCTACATGTACAATGTTATAACATATCTGAACCCAAAATTCCATCAATCTCCCACTTGGGTTACATATGTTATCCTTTATATTGTATATGAAGATAACCTTAATTAAGCTCATTTGTACTATCTAAACCAAAATATCCAACAACAATCTGGTCCATTAACCATATCAATGTAGGATCAAAGCGGCCTTTATCACATTTATCGTAACAAGACCCATCAATGGTCACAACACTAACATAATTAATGGCATAGATCTAGTATGGATGTGTAGCATGGACATTACATGAAACGTGATCTTAAACATATCAATTTCCAATTAGTCCTCCATATGACTCAAAAGAATCATATGAAATACTTTCAAACATTAAATGCAAAACTGCAATGAAAGTCATCATAGAGTAATCAACATAACCATGTCAATTAAGCAAAAGTAAAAGGCTAAATACAAACTCCAACTATATGGGCATATGGTTCAAAAGAACAAAACCCATGTGAGCAACATGCTCATGAAACACTATAAGTGGCAAACCCTTAGTAAGCGGATCCGCAATCATAGAGTTTGTACTGATATGCTCAATTGACACTTGAGAATTCTGAACTCTCTCTTTGACAACCAGAAACTTGATGTCAATATACTTTGACCTCGACGAGCTTCAGTTGTTCTTGGAATACAACTCAGTAGCCCTATTATCACAATAAATCGTTAATGGTCTATCAATACCATCAATCATGCGCAGCCCAGTGATAAAACTTCGCAGCCATATTCCCTGATTTGATGCCTCATGGCAAGCTATGAACTCTGCCTCCATGGTGGAAGTAGCTACGAGTGATTGTTTCACACTCTTCCATGATATAGCTCCTACAGCTAACATAAAAGCATAGCCAGAAGTGGATCTCCTGCTATCGAGACACCCAGCAAAATCAGAGTCTGAATACCCAACGATCTCCAAAAGATCCAATTTCGATATGTGAGCATATAATCCTTCATTCTCTGTAGATATCTCATAACTTGTTTAGCTGCTTTCCAATGATCCATGCCCGAGTTACTCAAATATCTGCCTAGCATTCCAACAATGTACGCAATATCCAGTCGCGTACATACTTGTGCATACATGAGACTTCCAATAGCCGAAGCATAGGGACATTTCTCCATTTCTTTCTTCTCAAGTTCATTTTTTGGACATTGGAGCAAACCGAACTTATCACCCTTTGCCACGGGTGTGTTTCCTGGTGCACAACCACTTATGCCAAATTTACTTAGCACTTTATCAATATAGGCCTTCTGTGACAGCCCAAGTATACATCTGGAACGATCTCTATGGATCTGTATACCCAAAACAAAGGACGAATCACCAAAATCTTTCATTTCAAATTTACTTGATAGAAATCTCTTGGTTTCATGCAATAGGCCTATATTGCTGCTTGCCAGTAGAATGTCGTCCATATATAGCACCAAGATAATAAATTTGCTCCCACTGAACTTGAGATATATGCACTGATCAACGGTGTTTTCCTTAAATCCAAAGGATGTAATCACCTGATCAAATTTTCGATACCATTTCCGGGATGCCTGTTTTAAGCCATAAATGGACTTCTTAAGCTTGCGTACAAGATGCTTTGAATCTTTGGACTCAAAGTTCTTCGGTTGCACCATGTATATTATTTCTTCAATGTTTCCATTGAGAAACGTTGTTTTAACATCCATTTGATGTAGCTCCAAATCATAGTGAGCTACAAGTGCCATAATGATTCTAAAGGAATCTTTCGTCGAAACCGACGAAAAAGTCTCTTTATAATCAATGCCTTCCTTTTGGGTGAAACCTTTGGCGACTAGGCGGGCCTTATACCTTTCAATGTTGCCTTTCGAATCTCGTTTGGTTTTAAATATCCATTTGCAACCAATCGGTTTCGCACCTTTGGGCAACTCTACTAAGTCCCAAACACCATTATCATCCATTGATTTCATCTCATCATTCATGGCTTCAATCCAATTTTCAGAATTAGGACATTGAGCCACTTGACTAAAAGAAGTCGGATCATCTTTCAGACCCATATCAAACTCATGCTCATGGAGATAGACGATATAATCAGTTGAAATCACGTTTCTCCTTTCTCTAGTGGATCTTCTTAATGGCACTTCCACTTGAGGTTGTTGAGGTACTTCTTGATGAACCTCAGGCGGTTTCTGATTTTGAGCGGGTGGCAATTCAGGTTCGTCATCAATGCGTTGGATCTCCGGATTTGCATTTTTAATAACATCAGGTATGGATACCTGAAAGTTTTCAGTTGCAGAAACAGGAATGTAAACATATTCCTCCTCAAAATTGACTTGCCTGAGTTGGTCTCTCCCACTTAACTTAACATCCTCAATGAACTTGGCATTACTCATTTCGAAAAAGGATCTATTAGAGGAATCATAAAATTTGAAACCCCTTGATCTTGCAGAGTATCCAACAAAATAGCAGCTAATGGTCCTTGAGTCTAGCTTCTTCTCATTTAGCTTATAAGGTCGAGCCTCAGCTGGACATCCCCAAACATACAAATGCCTAATGCTAGGCTTTTTGCCTGTCCATAACTCGTATGGGGTTTTAGCTACTGCTTTATTTGGAACTCTGTTTAGGATGTAAACTGCAGTCTTGATGGCTTCACTCAAAAGTGATTCTGGCAAAGAAGAATGACTAATCATACTTTTTACCATATCTTTTAAGGTTCAGTTTCGTCTCTCAGCTACATCATTTTGACTAGGAGTCCCTGGCATGGTGTATTGAGGAACGATCTCACATTCCATCAAAAATTTTGCGAAGAGTCCGGGATGTTGTTCACCTGATCCATCATATCTATTGTAGTATTCACCACCACGGTCAGATTTGACAGCCTTAATTTTCTTGCCTAATTGATTTTCAACTTCGGCTTTGAAATTCTTGAACATGTCTATAGATTGAGACTTCTCATGAATTAAATAAAGATAGCCATACCTGGAGTAGTCATCTATGAAAGTGATAAAATATTGTTGTCCATTCCAAGAAGCTGTAGGGAATGGACCACAAATATCCGTATGTATCAATTCTAAGACACTATTACTCCTATTAGCACCTTTATTTTTAACATTTGTTTGTTTTCTCTTAATGAACTCAATGCAGACTTCAAAATCTGACAAATCTAAGGGATCAAGAATTCCTTCTGACACAAGTCTTTGAATCCATTGTTCAGAAATATGTCCTAAACGCTTGTACCATAACATTAATGAATTCTCATTTGTTAATCTGCGCTTAATTCCAACATTACTGGTATGCAAGGATTCATTTTCTTTGGAGGCAGTCATATCCAGTTCGTATAAATTATCAATTAAAGAACCGATACCAAACAAATTTGAATTCTGAAATAGACTAAACTTTCTATTTGCAAATGAATAAGAAAAACCTGATTTCTCCAAACATGAAATAGAAACCAAATTCTGTCTAAAAGACGGTACATAAAAAGTCTCATCCAAATCCAAATTACAACCAGATTCTAATTGTAATCTAAATAAACAAACTGCCTCCACAGGAGCTCTTTTACCATTTCCTACATAGATGAATCTTTCAGCATCAGTTGGCGTTCGGCTTCTTATGAACCCATGCATAGAAACACTTATGTGAGTAGTTGCACCTGTATCTATCCACCAAGTGTTCTTAGGTACTAAGGCTAAATTAACTTCTGAACAAACAAAGTTTAGAAGTTTACCCTTCTTCTCATGCCAGATCACATACTTGGCATATTTTGTGCAGTCTTTCTTCACATGACCAGCTTTATGGCAAAAGAAACAAGTTATACCTTTATCTTGTTTCTATTGTCCCTTGTGGTGTGAATTTCTAGACCCTGTAGTTTCATTTCCTTTAATGTTCCTCTTTCTTTTCTTGTTGGAGCTGGGGTCCTGATAAGTTAATGCTAAATGAGCACTTTCAACCTTTTCATGATTAAGTCTCTCTTACTCTTGGACACATTGAGCAATCTGCTCATTCAAAGTCCATTTCTCCTTTTGAGTATTGTAACTTATTTTGAAAGGACTGAATTGTGTAGGAAGAGAGATCAAGACTAAGTGCACCAGAATGTCTTCTGGCAATTCTAGCTTGAATGCCTTTAGTCTTGTCACAAGGTTTGACATCTCCATGATGTACTCTCTTATATTCCCCTTCCCCTTGTACCGCATTGAGACAAGCTTAGTCAAGATGGTGCTTGTCTCGACCTTTTCATTTGCAGCGAATCGGTTTGCTATTTGGGAGAGGAATTTCTTAGCATCATTTTCATCAGGAATAGAACCCCTGATGGTATCCGGAATCGAGTGCTTCATAATCATTAGGCTCATGCAGTTTGATCACTCCCACTTTTAATATACAACCTTTTACTCAGCGGTACTATCGCTGGTCAAAGGTGCGGGGCGATCAACCCTCAATGTATAGTCTAATTCCATGCACCCCAGCACAATCATAACATGATCTTGCCACTTCTTGAAATTTGTGCCGTTAAGCACAGGAATGCTGTTGATGTTAGCAGAAATCAATGTTTCTACAAACAAGAACAAAAGCTCACAATTAGTAACAACTCATGTGTATATGAATCAAAACATAACTGTACACATATATACATGCATATGGGCCCATAACAAGATAGCTAGCACAACATTAATACTTAGTCTTTGGACAGAAATATCAACTTGTAAGTGGTATCTCAAATATAGTTCATGAATATTGACAACCTAACCTGCCAAATAATGTGCCTTTCTTTGGACCGACATATTATTCGCATGGCAACTTTTATTTGTCACATATTCACAACTATTTTAATCTATTAACAATGCAAAAAAATAACTTTCCTATGGGCCGATTATTTTCACATATTAATAGCATGTTTACATGTCTTAAAATAAATAAATTTACATATTAGAGATTGCTTTGGCAACATAATGCTTCAATTCCTTCATCTCAAAAACATTAAACATAAGATTCGGAACAAAATCCTTAAAAAAAAATTTGCCCTTTACCTTGACCAGCGCCACGGTGCCAGTCTTTGATGCTGCAGCGCCAGCAATTTGCCCGAGGGACAGATCACTGATGCTGCAGCGCTAGTTATTACACCATAAAAATGCATTCTAATAATTTAAAAATAGTGTGCCTTTTCTTTTATGGTGTAATGTTTCAAATTTTGAGCTTTCAACTGCAAAGTTCATTTTCTCATCAAGAGAACCAATAATCCATGGTCTCAATTACTAAGCAAAACGTAAAAAAAAAAAAAAAAATGGAAAACCCATTTCAAAGTTAATCAAATTAACAAAAAATAACTAAACATCTAATGTTCGGAAATTTAACTAATTTTTTTTTTTGTAGGGCAGTAGAACGCTACTGACTAGAATCACAAAATCAAAAGCCCAAATGCAAGATCCTTTTGATACCAGTAAGAACAAAACATCTATACAATAAAATTAAAAACTTCATTGCGATTAGTATCATTTGGGAATTTAAAAGACTTGGAAGTGGGAACAGTTGTTGCAAAGCCATACATTAACTTTGAGGAAAAATGTTAGTTTTCAAATAATGCCTTCATCTAGGAAAACAATTAAAGAATAAAAATGAAAGAATTTGTATTGTCCCTATTAAGGCAGCAGACTTGAAATTATTCTATAATGAAAGAAATAGATATGAAAGAATATGACATTCTCCTCCACCCAACAATTTGATAAGCATGTTACCGCTTGTGCAGCAATTTAATTGCAATGGCTTATAGGGAGTAACTCAAGTGCATAAGTTTGCATAACATCAAGCATTCAGAATCTTTTTTGTATATTTAAAAAAAAAAAAAATTCTGCCCTAAACATGCTTTATGGGAGAAAATTCAATAAACTCAAATTTCATATGAATCTCAACAATTTAATATGAAAGGCTCTAATACCACTTGATAGATTTTAAATTTTGATATTATTACACAAATAATCAATTATACAGCCAAGATCTTTTCATATTAAACTTATATATATATATATATTGAGAAGATGAGTTAGAAACAAACCGGAATCCATTGCAAGCAAGCCTCTTTGGGTTGATCTTCTAAGACTACAGGGAGAATCACCTTTGGTATGGGAACCAACCAACTGAATGGTTGTGGGGAGGGAGAAGAACTATCTGTTTCAACAAAGTTTTAACATAGACTAAACACTCTCCCCTGATGTCTATTTATATCCCTGTGCCTTAGGGACCATAACCCTAATAGTTACCTCACACATGTGCAATGGGTCTTTGGCCCATTAACAAAGACCCATACCACATCGGGCTTCTACATATAAGGTGGCCCATACTAAAGAACCTTGATACTTTGGAGACCCATAAAATTATATCACTTAATTGGGTCCTTTATTAGATAACGGGTCTACATGTACAATGTTATAACATATCTGAACCCAAAATTCCAACAAGTGATTTTATGTTAATAAGTAAATCATTTTGCTTTGAGTAATTTTTTTGATGAGTTGCATTGGAAATGGATTAAGAATCATTATTTTTGAGTGATGATATCAACGATGTTAGTATTTTTTATTTATTATGGATTTTGTATTAGTTTTTGTGTGTTAAATAAATTGATTTTTAATAACATACAAAAGTTGTTACATCTGTTATGCTAGATCAATGTAGGAATAATTTTGCGAATAAGTATATCCTTATGTTCCTAAAAATCAGAGAAATTCTATAAGATTTTTATTTTTTGAGCTCTTCTGAGATTGGATTACATTTTATTTTTTCCCATGTAACTCATTTTATATTAATTAAAAATAAGATGATTGCATGTCATATTGATATTCATAATTCTTATAGTAGAATTGTACAGCCAAAAAAGTTTGATTTGTTGGAATTATGGGTTCAGATATGTTATAACATTGTACATGTAAACCCATTATCTAATAAAAGACCCAATTAAGTGATACAATTTTTATGGGTCTCCAACGTATCAAGGTTCTTTAGTATGGGCCACCTTATGCGTAAAAACCTGATGTGGTATGGGTCTTTGTTAATGGGCCAAAAACTCAATGCACATGTGTGAGGTAACTATTAGGGTTATGGTCCCTAAGGCACGGGGATATAAATAAACATCAGGGGAGGGTGTTTAACATGCGTTAAATTTTATTGAAACAGATAGTTCTTCTCCCTCCCCTCTAAATTTAGTTGATTGGTTCCCATACCAATGGTGGTTCTCCCTGTAGTCTTAGAAGATCAACCCAAGGAAGCTTGCTTGCAATGGATTTCTGTTTGTTTCTAACTCATCTTCTCAATATATATATATATATATATATGAATACTTGACAAATTTAATATGAAAAGATCTTGGCTGTATCATCGATTATTTGTGTATTAGTATCAAGATTAAATATAACAATTGGTATTAGAGCTTTTCATGTTAAATTGTTGAGATTCATATGAAAATTGAGTTTCTTGAATTTTTTCCCATAAAGTAATTTTAGGGCAGAAATTTGTTTTGAAAAAAAAAATTGCTATAAATCCATATTTGTTGATGAGATTGTATAATTACTTTGTGAATTGCATCTCAAAATATGATTTTTTTTTGTATAAAAATATTCAATTTGAGTGATTTTCGCGATTGATTCAATTGTCGTTTATCGAACCAGCGTTGCAGCGCTGGCTTTGGGTTTTGTTTTGTGGCTTAATGTGCAATATCAAAACGATTTACACAGTTTTCACTTTTTGCAAATATAACAAGTGGATTAGGTAGTTAATAGTGACCGCATGTTCTGTGCATATTCTTGTCATTATGTGCATCTCCACATGTTCTGTGCAAGTTCTTGATCTTCAACTCATTACCTTTCAATTATAAAATGCATGGATACTTAATAGTGGAGTGATCTCATAGCTGATGCAAACAAAATCATTTTGCTTAGCTAAAGGCCAAAAGCACAAAAGACAAAAGAATGATACAAATTGTAATTTGCTAGAAACAAATCAAAGTTGCATTACTGATCTTATTGTAATTTCGTTTCTATAGTAAATCGATCGCTTGCCAATTGCAAACATAGCAATTTGGTATTTCCTCAGCGCTAGCAATCTGTCCCTCGGGTAGATTGCTGGTGCCGCAACGCCAGCCAAAAAAAAAATTTAAGGATTTTGTTCTGAATTTTATGTTTAATGTTTTTTATGAATGAATTGAAGTATCATGTTGCTAAAGCAATATCTAATATGTAAATTTGTTTATTTTAAGACATGTAAACATGCTATTAATATGTGAAATAATCGGCCGAAAGGAATGTTATTTTTGCATTGTTAATAGATTAAAATAGTTATGAATATATGACAAATAAAGGTTGCCATGCGAATAATGTGTCGGTCCAAAGAAAGGCACATTATTTGGCAGGTTGGGTTGTCAATATTCATGAACTATATTTGAGATGCCACTTACAAATTGATATTTTTGTCCAAAGACTAAGTATTAATGTTGTGCTAGGTATCTTGTTATGGGCCCACATACATGTGTATATGTATACAGTTTTGTTTTGATTCATATATACATGAGTTGTTACTAATTGTGAGCTTTTGTTCTTGTTTGTAGCAACATTGATTTCTGCTAACATCAACAGCATTCCCGTACTTAACAGCACGAATTTCAAGAAATGGCAAGATCATGTTATGATTGTGCTCGGGTGCATGGAATTAGACTATACATTGAGGGTCGATCGCCCCGCACCTTTGACCAGCGACAGTACCACTGAGCAAAAGGTTGTATATGAAAAGTGGGAGCGAACAAACTGCATGAGCCTAACGATTATGAAGCACTCGATTCCGGATACCATCAGGGGTTCTATTCCTGATGAAAATGATGCTAAGAAATTCCTCTCCCAAATAGCAGACCGATCCGTCGCAAACGAAAAAGTCGAGACAAGCACCATCTTGACTAAGCTTGTCTCAATGCGGTACAAGGGGAAGGGGAATATAAGAGAGTACATCATGGAGATGTCAAACTTTGTGACAAGACTAAAGGCATTCAAGCTAGAATTGCTAGAAGACATTCTGGTGCACTTAGTCTTGATCTCTCTTCCTACACAATTCAGTCCTTTCAAAATCAGTTACAATACTCAAAAGAAGAAATGGACTTTGAATGAGCAGATTGCTCAATGTGTTCAAGAGTAAGAGAGACTTAATCATGAAAAGGTTGAAAGTGCTTATTTAGCATTAACTTATCAGGACCCCAGTTCCAGCAAGAAAAGAAAGAGGAACATTAAAGGAAATGAAACTACAGGGTCTAGAAATTCACACCACAAGGGACAATAAAAACAAGATAAATGTACAACTTGTTCCTTTTGCCACAAATCTGGTTATGTGAAGAAAGACTGCACAAAATACGTCAAGTATGTGACTTGCGTGAGAAGAAGGGTAAACTTCTAAACTTTGTTTGTTCAGAAGTTAATTTGGCCTTAGTACCTAAGAACACTTGGTGGATAGATATAGGTGCAACTACTCACATAAATGTTTCTATGTAGGGGTACATAAGGAGCCGAACGCAACTGATGCTGAAAGATTCATCTATGTAGGAAATAGCGAAAGAGCTCCTGTGGAGGTAGTTTGTTTATTAAGATTACAATTGGAATCTGGTTGTAATTTGGATTTGTATGAGACTTTTTATGTACCATCTTTTAGATATAATTTGGTTTCTATTTCATGTTTGGACAAATCAGGTTTTTTTTGTTCATTTGGAAATAGAAAGTTTAGTCTTTTTCAGAATTCAAATTTGTTAAGTACTGGTTCTTTAATTGATAATTTATATAAACTAGATATGATTGCCTCTAAAGAAAATGAATCCTTGCATACCAGTAATGTTAGTATTAAGCACAGATTAACAAATAAGAATTCATTAATGTTATGGCACAAGTGTTTAGGACATATTTCTAAACAAAGAATTCAAAGACTTATCTCAAAAGGAATTCTTGATCCCTTAGATTCGTCGGATTTTGAAGTCTACATTGAGTGCATTAAGGGAAAACAAACAAATGTTAAAAATAAGGGTGCTAGTAGGAGTAATAGTGTCTTAGAGTTGATACATACGAATATTTGTGGTCCATTCCCTACAGCTTCTTGGAATGGACAACAATATTTTATCACTTTCATAGATGACTACTCAAGGTATGGCTATCTTTATTTAATTTATGAGAAGTCTCAATCTATAGATGTGTTCAAGGATTTCGAAGCCGAAGTTGAAAATCAATTAGGCAAGAAAATTAAGACTGCCAAATCTGACCGTAGAGGTGAATACTACGATAGATATGATGGATCAGGTGAACAACATCTCGGACTCTTCCCCAAAATTTTTGATGAAATGTGGGATCGTTCCTCAATACACCATGCCAGGGACTCCTAGTCAAAATGGTGTAGCTGAGAGACGAAATCGAACCTTAAAGGATATGGTAAGAAGTATGATTAGTCATTCTTCTTTGCCAGAATCGCTTTGGGGTAAAGCCATCAAGACTGCAGTTTACATCCTGAACAGAGTTCCAAGTAAAGCAGTAGCTAAAACCCCATATAAGTTATGGACAAGCAAAAACCCTAGCATTAGGCATTTGCATGTTTGGGGATGTCCAGCTGAGGCTCGGCCTTATAAGCCAAATGAGAAGAAGCTAGACTCAAGAACTATTAGCTGCTATTTTGTTGGATACTCTGAAAGATCAAGGGGTTTCAAATTTTATGAATCCTCTAACAGATCTTTTTTCGAAATGGGCAATGCCAAGTTCATTGAGGATGTTGAGTTAAGTGGAAGAGACCAACTCAGGCAAGTCAATTTTGAAGAGGAATGTGTTTACATTCCTGTTGTTGCAACTAAAAACGTCCAGGTATCCATACCTGATGTTATTCAAAATGCAAATCCAGAGATCCAACGCAGTGATGACGAACCTGAATTGTCGTCTGCTCAAAATCAGGAACCGCCTGAGGTTCATCAAGAGGTACCTCAACAACCTCAAGTGGAAGTGCCATTAAGGAGATCCACTAGAGAAAGGAAAAACGCGATTTCGACTGATTATGTTGTGTATCTCCAGGAACATGAGTTTGATATGGGTCTGAAAGATGATCCGACTTATTTTAGTCAAGTCACACAATGTCTTAATTCTGAAAAGTGGATTGAAGCCATGAAGGATGAGTTGAAATCAATGGATGACAATGGTGTTTGGGACTTAATAGAGTTGCCCAAATGTGTGAAACCGATTGGTTGCAAATGGATATTTAAAACCAAACGAGATTTAAAAGGTAACATTGAAAGGTATAAGGCCCATCTAGTCACCAAAGGTTTCACTCAAAAGGAAGGCATTGATTATAAAGAGACTTTTTCGCCGGTTTCAACGAAAGATTCCTTTAGAATCATTATGGCACTTGTAGCTCACTATGATTTGGAGCTACATCAAATGGACGTTAAAATAGTGTTTCTCAATGGAAACATTAAAGAAACAATATACATGGTGCAACCGGAGAACTTTGAGTCCAAAGATTAAAAGTATCTTGTATGCAAGCTTAAAAAGTCCATTTATGGCTTAAAACAGGCATCCCAGCAATGGTATTCAAAATTTGATCAGGTGATTACATCCTTTGGATTTAAGGAAATCACCGTTGATCAGTGCATATATCTCAAGTTCAGTGGGAGCAAATTTATTATCCTGGTACTATATGTAGACGACATTCTACTGGCAAGCAGTGATATAGGCCTATTGCATGAAACCAAGAGATTTCTATCAAGTAAATTTGAAATGAAAGATCTTGGTGTTGCATCCTTTGTTTTGGGTATACAGATCCATAGAGATCATTCCAGAGGTATACTTGGACTGTCACAGAAGGCTTATATTGATAAAGTGCTAAGTAGATTTAACGTGAGTGATTGTGCACCAGGAAACACACCCGTGGCAAAGGGTGGTAAGTTCAGTTTGCTCCAATGTCCAAAAAATGAACTTGAGAATAAGATAATGGAGAAATATCTCTATGTTTTGGCTGTTGGAAGTCTCATGTATGCACAAGTATGTACTCTATCGGACATTGCGTACATTGTTGGAATGCTAGGCAGATATTTGAGTAACCTGGGTGTGGATCATTGGAAAGCAACTAAACAGGTTCCGAGATATCTACAGAGAATGAAGGATTATATGCTCACATATCGGAGATCGGATCTTTTGGAAATCATTGGGTATTCAGAATCTGATTTTGTTGGGTGTCTCGATAGTAGGAGATCCACTTCTGGTAATGTCTTTATGTTAGTTGGATGAGCTATATCACGGAAGAGTGTGAAACAGTCACTCGTAGCTACTTCCACCATGGAGACAGAGTTCATAGCTTGCCATGAGGCATCAAATCAGGGAATATGGCTACGAAATTTTATCACTAGGCTACGCACGATTGATGGTATTGATAGACCATTAACGATTTATTGTGATAATAAGGCTGTTGAGTTGTATTCCAAGAACAACCGAAGCTCATCAAGGTCAAAGCATATTGACATCAAGTTTCTGGTTGTCAAAGAGAGAGTCCAGAATTCTCAAGTGTCAATTGAGCATATCAGTACAAACTCTATGATTGCGGATCTGCTTACTAAGGGTTTGCCACCCATAGTGTTCCATGAGCATGTTGCTCACATGAGTGTTGTTCTTTTGGACCAGATGCCCGTATAGTGGGAGTTTGTATTTGGCCTTTTACTTTTGCTTAATTGACATGGTTATGTTGTTCTGTAAAGACTTTGGATTATGTATTTTTGATTACTCTATGATGACTTTCATTGAAGTTTTGCATTTAATGTTTGAAAGTATTTCATATGATTCTTTTGAGTTATATGGAGGACTAGTTGGAAATTGACATGTTTAAGATCATGTTTCATGTAATTTCCATGCTACACATCCATACTAGATCTATATCGTTAATTGTGTTAGTGTTGTGACCATTGATAGGTCTTGTTACGATAAATGTGATAAAGACCGCTTAGATCCTACATTGATATAGTTAATGGACCAGATTGTTGTTGGATATTTTGGTTTAGATAGCACAAATGAGCTCAATTAAGGTTATCTTCATGTACAATATAAAGGATAACATATGTAACCCAAGTGGGAGATTGTTGGAATTTTGGGTTCAAATATGTTATAACATTGTACATGTAGACCCGTTATCTAATAAATGATTCAATTAAGTGATATAATTTTTATGGGTCTCCAAAGTATCAAGGTTCTTTAGTATGGGCCACCTTATGTGTAGAAGCCTGATGTGATATAGGTCTTTGTTAATGAGCCAAAGACCCAATGCACATGTGTGAGGTAACTGTTAGGGTTATGGTCCCTAAGGCACAGGGATATAAATAGACATCAGTCTCGTCTATGTTTACCAAACTTATGATGGAAAACATCAATCTTCTTCTTTTTCCATTCTCTCTCTCTTTCTTTCTCTCACTTTTCTTCTCTACCAAGTAGAGCCTAAGTGATTTTTAATAATTATACGGAGTATTAGAAAAACTACTTTTCTTCTTAACAAATGAATTGTTCAATTGGCTTGAAAATAAAGTGATTTTTAATAATTTGTGAAAAATGTTACATTTATTATACTAGTTTGATGTATAAACAGTTTTGCAATTCATTATGCCTGTGTTCCTAAAAATCAAAGAAACTCTATAAGATCCTTGTATTTCGAGGTCTTGTGAGATTTACATTTTTTTTGGAAAAAAATTAATTTCCAAGTAACTCGTTTTATATTTAATTTAAAATAAGATGATTGCATATAAGTAAGTAAATAATGTTAGTATTCATAATTTATATAGTGGAGTTATGCAACCAAGAGAGTCTGATTGTGTATTTACCCACTTTCTAGTCATACAAAATTTTATGTTAGAAAGCCTGAATTTTGGTAATTGAAATTATTCAATTAGTTTGATTCGTAATAGTTAAAATAAAATGAATTTTGATAACCTATGAAAATTGTTATATTTGTTATACTTGTTTGATATAAGAATGGTTTTGTTAATAAATGCTTGCCCTTGTTCTTAAAAATCATAAAAATTCTATAAGATCGTTGTAATCCAAACCCTGGTGAAATTGAATTAAATTTTATTCTTTGTAAAAAAAAAAAAAATCTAACCATAGTTTCTACCACAGAAAACACGGATTAAAATAGTACTATAAACCCACACGCTATAACTTCAATATAGGTATAAAAGAGAACGAAAGAAAGATGCCGAACAATAAAACCTCACAAATTCTATTCTATTATACTCCATATTCCTTTGCAAAGAAGTTGATTTTGAAGCAGAAAAAAAAAAAAAAAAAAAAAAACATTGTTTAATTTTGCTTTAATTTTCAACCTAAGACAAGTCTCATTTCTACGTAATTAATTAGAGGCCTGCAATTCCTTAAAGTATAATTCAAACACATTTCTTTTCTCCCGCATATTTTTATTTTAGATATATAAATGCTATATAGAAACGAGAAATATAAAGAACGACACAAAATAATTTAAGAATCAAATTACATACACTTCTAATTGACCTCGTCAAATCTTGTATTTTCACTAGCAAAAATTTTAGCTATAGCTTTCTTACTTTCACTCAATCTGTCTCTATTATATCGAACAATCTAAAATTTATCCATCAACCCCAACTTTACTTATGTTGTTCTCCATGCACCACTCTAGTGCCTCGAGGTCCAAATCCATTCCTACGATAGTCACTTTGGGGTCTCTACGCAGCCTACATTTATTATTGTCAAGACATACATAATACGATTTTGTATTAGTTATTCAGAAAAATCTCTTGCCTAAGAAATAATTAAGAATTAAGTCACTCTAAAGTTTAATATATCTCACGTGTCTTGATCACAACTCAGAAAAGACTTGGGTAGATACCGGTCTATTATTTGTCAAAATGAGATCAATGGAAAAATAAAAATAAAAAAACAATTGAAACCAGTAGCTTAAGTTCATAAACTTCAATTTATGGCATCATAAAATCAACAATAATGCAATACCCAACCACTGATTATGAAAATGGGAGAGTTAAACAAATCAATAAATGTGATTAGTAATTGAGTTCCTTCTAGGTAGATACCAGTGTGTTTCTTGTCAAATTTTTGGAGAAAATTCTTCGATCTGTAATTTAAAAAACCAAAAGAAAAATAAAGAATGGAGCAAAGAGTTGCTACACGCAATAAAATTTTCAAGCCAGGTCATATATGATAAAAGGGGAAATGTAAAATAACATGAGAAAGCTATGCAATAATTGCAGTAGAAGTAAAAGAAACCGAAATTTACCTCAAATTGTACAACATTAGTGATTTAGCAAAGAAGCAATGGAAGAAATAAATGATGAATTTTCTTAGACAAAAGAGTATGAAGAAAAGAAATTATAAATGAACATGTACAAGGTTTAGAAAATGAAAATCAGGAACATACCTTATCCTGTTCCAAATTACATTGTATATTAATCATCCTACAATAAAAATCCTATATTAGTTATCAATCAAATTTATAGTAAAACTTTTAATGTCAGGCCAATATAATCACATGTACAGATCAATGAGAGGATCAAATTATGAATTTAACATTACACAAAACTACTCTATAAAAATAAAACAGTACAAAAAACTATTAGAGAGTAATTTAGATGAATTAATACGGGAAAGAAAAACATTTTGAACTATTATTCATAGAGAATTATTATGGTGTGATCACTTAGCTCTAAACTACAACACAGATAATTTGGAGTTTCCCATTGTAGCACTATACTTAATCTTTCCTATATGTTTCCAATCCTTTACTTCATGTTATATGTACTCTAAATTTTGAAAACTGAAGCTACCAAAGCATAATATCAAATTAGTATCAAAGGCTGAATATCTTCCCTATTTGTTGGTTTTCTATACAATTGGATGTGAGAAACAGAGTACCCACCTCTTACAAATTTGAGGTGAGAAATGCATGGCTCAAAAAGCCCAGATGCTATTTCCTCAGTGTTCCCATTTTAGAAGAGCAATAGATCGAATCTTCATGATACTGCCAAAATACACCTCTCCAACAAGAAGACGACACGTGGATCATCTTGACCCCAAGCTGCAAGGAGACACGCGGAAGAACCAGGCTCGGACAGTTGGGCCTCCAGGTCATGACCGCCCTTCAGGGCATCATTGCCCCCCAGCTGGGTCTCCACGTCACCACCGCCCTCCAGGCCATCATTACCCAACCAAGTTGGGACGTCAGGTCGTCAAACCGCCTTAACGCATAAATGACTTCAGAGCAAGCCAGCAAGGCAAAGCCCTAATGGACGGTCCCCAGCCACCTAGCTGGGCCTCCTAGGCATCATTACCCAACCCAGTTGGGACAACATATCACTGCCGCCTTCGAAGCCCTATAAAAAGGATCAGGTATACACTCCAAACCCGAACTTTTTGCTCAACTGCAAAAGGGAGCGCTCATCCCCTACATATTTTTGCTCTGACTCTAACTAAAGCTTCGGAGCATCCTCGGAGGCACCCCCTCCGACGACCCCCTAGCTCACCTTCCTCTCCCTGTGCAGATACGTCTGGGTCCTAGCCTCCAGCTCAACACAACACATTTTTGGCATCAACAGATTGGCGCCGTCCGTGGGAAACCACCACCTCTCGCTGGCAGTAACAGCGAAGAAGTTTAAAGAACTCATCTGTTGTCATGCCGCCCAAATCCACCGCCAGGGATGCGGGTTAAAGAGCAGTAGGGGCCAGTACTCATACCCCTCTGTTTAGGTCAAGGTCCTTAGGTGTAGTGCGCACGCCCCTGTCCGAACTCTCGTATAGCGCACACGGCTAAGCACTGTAGTGCGCACGCCCCTGTCCGAACTCTCGTATAGCGCACACGGCTAAGCACTGTAGTGCGCACGCCCCTGTCCGAACTCTCGTATAGCGCACACGGCTAAGCACTGTAGTGCGCACGCCCCTGTCCGAACTCTCGTATAGCGCACACGGCTAAGCACTATAGTGCGCACGCCCCTGTCCGAACTCTCGCATAGCGCACACGGCTAAGCATCAGTGCGCACACCCCTTTCTGAGACAAAGCAATGCACACTCCTCGAACGGGGTCCAACGTCAATATACACTAATGCACACTGGCCGAGCATCCATGCGCACGACCAAATTAAGTTGCGCACACCCAAGGTCCGACCCAGTCCTCGGCCTCGGCCACAAGCTCTAAGATCCGAGCAGATGGATCGCTCTATCTGTCCTCGGACTCGTCCCTCAAAGGCCATGTCCTCGGCCTCGGCCTCGATCCAGTCCTCGGCCTCGACCCAGTCCTCGGCCTCGACCCACTGTCCTCGCCCTCGACCTAGTCCTCGGCCTCGGCCTCGACCCACTGACCTCGGCCTCGGCCACAAGCTCTAAGATCCGAGCAGATGGATTGCTCTATCTGTCCTCGGACTCGTCCCTCAAAGGCCATGTCCTCGGCCTCGGCCTCGATCCAGTCCTCGGCCTCGGCCTCGACCCACTGTCCTCAGCCTTGGCCACGAGCTCTAAGATCCGAGCAGATGGATTGCTCTATCTGTCCTCGGACTCGTCCCTCAAAGGCCATGTCCTCGGCCTCGGCCTCGATCCAGTCCTCGGCCTCGACCCAGTCCTCGGCCTCGGCCACAAGCTCTAAGATCCGAGCAGATGGATTGCTCTATCTGTCCTCGGACTCGTCCCTCAAAGGCCATGTCCTCGGCCTCGGCCTCGATCCAGTCCTCGGCCTCGACCCAGTCCTCGGCCTCGACCCAGTCCTCGGCCTCGATCCAGTCCCCGGCCTCGACCCAGTCCTCGGCCTCGACCCACTGTCCTCGGCCTCGGCCACAAGCTCTAAGATCCGAGCAGATGGATTGCTCTATCTGTCCTCGGACTCGTCCCTCAAAGGCCATGTCCTCGGCCTCGGCATCGATCCAGTCCTCGGCCTCGACCCAGTCCTCGGCCTCGATCCAGTCCTCGGCCTCGACCCAGTCCTCGGCCTCGACCCAGTCCTGGCCTCGACCCAGTCCTCGGCCTCGACCCAGTCCTCGGCCTCGACCCAGTCCTCGGCCTCGACCCACTGTCCTCGGCCTCGGCCACAAGCTCTAAGATCCGAGCAGATGGATTGCTCTATCTGTCCTCGGACTCGTCCCTCAAAGGCCATGTCCTCGGCCTCGGCCTCGATCCAGTCCTCGGCCTCGACCCAGTCCTCGGCCTCGACCCAGTCCTCGGCCTCGATCCAGTCCTCGGCCTCGACCCAGTCCTCGGCCTCGATCTAGTCCCCGGCCTCGACCCAGTCCTCGGCCTCGGCCTCGACCCACTGTCCTCGGCCTCGGCCACAAGCTCTAAGATCCGAGCAGATGGATTGCTCTATCTGTCCTCGGACTCGTCCCTCAAAGGCCATGTCCTCGGCCTCGGCCTCGGCCTCGATCCAGTCCTCGGCCTCGACCCAGTCCTCGGCCTCGACCCAGTCCTCGGCCTCGACCCAGTCCTCGGCCTCGACCCACTGTCCTCGGCCTCGACCCAGTCCTCGGCCTCGACCCACTGTCTTCGACCTCGACCCATTGTCCTCGGACTCGTCCCTCAAAGGCCATGTCCTCGGCCTCGACCTAGTCCTCGGCCTCGACCTACTGTCCTCGGCCTCGGCCTCATCCCTCCAAGGTCCGAGCGGCTGGACTTATTCCATATGTGCTCGACTCTTGTCTTTCCCGTCCAAGGCCGAGTAGATGGATTGCTCCACACTTACTCGGCTCTAGCAGAACACGGTACATTATCATTGTCATTTAAGATCGAACCCTGCAATACTTCCTTAAGCACATAAATGTACTCAAGGAAGTGGGGGGCCTCTGATACTGCCAAAATACACCTCTCCAACAAGAAGACGACACGTGGATCATCTTGACCCCAAGCTGCAAGGAGACACGCGGAAGAACCAGGCTCGGACAGTTGGGCCTCCAGGTCATGACCGCCCTTCAGGGCATCATTGCCCCCCAGCTGGGTCTCCACGTCACCACCACCCTCCAGGCCATCATTACCCAACCAAGTTGGGACGTCAGGTCGTCAAACCGCCTTAACGCATAAATGACTTCAGAGCAAGCCAGCAAGGCAAAGCCCTAATGGACGGTCCCCAGCCACCTAGCTGGGCCTCCTAGGCATCATTACCCAACCCAGTTGGGACAACATATCACTGCCGCCCTAGGCCAAATGCCGCCTTCGAAGCCCTATAAAAAGGATCAGGTATACACTCCAAACCCGAACTTTTTGCTCAACTGCAAAAGGGAGCGCTCATCCCCTACATATTTTTGCTCTGACTCTAACTAAAGCTTCGGAGCATCCTCGGAGGCACCCCCTCCGGCGACCCCCTAGCTCACCTTCCTCTCCCTGTGCAGATACGTCTGGGTCCTAGCCTCCAGCTCAACACAACACATTTTTGGCATCAACACTTCATAATTTTTTTTATAAAAAAATTAATATCACTCTTTGTCTTCTTCATTCAAACCCAAACTCTTTCAAAGATTGCCATATCAGCACAAAAGTTCTCTTAAGGCCTAAACTTTGGTGAAATTTGAGAATCACTTTAAGATTTTTATAATAAACTGAAGTTATGTCAAATTAAGTGTTTTACCAAAAATACTTAAATAATTTTTAACTCTACATTTATTTTATCAAAAACTGTTTTTAAAATTATTTTAATAGCTATGAATCAAAACAACAACTAAGGTATCACCTAGCCTTTTTCAGACCCAAGATAAAACAAATGGATCCAAAGAGGCAAAAAGTAAAAGATTTTTCACCCTTCCATGCAAATTCACTTCAACTATGTATAATGCTGCTACTTACACATTTGTACATTGTCCATGCGATTATCCAACAAGAAAATGACCCATCAATGGCAATATATCAAACATATTTATCAAAAAATATATATATCAAACATAGTGTTCTTTCAAAAAAAAAAATCAACATTTGTTCTATGGAGGAGAGACAAAAAAAAAAGGATGCAATAATGTTACAATAATAAACTCATGAGGTAAAAAAGTAAAAAATCTACTACTGTAGTTGACATGAGCTTTGGGTAATCTAGCCATGTAGCAGCACTAGAACTTGTCTTGCCATGAAACCAAGATGACTGTATTCCTTTACAATCATCACCTGGGAGCCCTTGATCATCAGGGCAAGTTTTGTTGTCACCAATTTCTTCATTAGCACTCGAACAAGGAGGTGTTTGTAGATAAATAGAATTGTTGATAATCTTCTTATATAACTCATTGTTTGTGCAAAGCCCACTGTTCCCTCTCAAATCCAGCCTCTTTCCAAGCCTGTTAATGAATTCTTCTGGTAATAGTACCTCTCCACCTAGCTGATTGTAGCTCAGGTTTAGCTGATCTAAGCTTGGAAGTGACCCTAAATTTGGGGGAACTGACCCAGTGAGGTTGTTGTTGTCTAAAAATAAAGCAGTGAGATTCTTAAATGAAGAGAATGAATTGGGTATTATTGGGCTAATTGATTTCAGGTTCTTTTGGGTTCTATCAAATAAGGGTATCAAAGAATTTAATGGGTTCTGATCAATTACTAAGTACTCTAATTGTTGAAAACTTGAGAGTGTAATGTCAGGGATTGGTCCATTGATTAGATTATGACTTAAATCAAGAAAAACAAACCTGCTTAGCTTCCCTAACTCTTGAGGTATCTTTCCAACAAGCTTGTTTGATCCCAAATCAATCTTTTGAAGAAGTTGAAGCTCACCCAAAGAAGAAGGCAACTCTCCTTCAAGCCCATTCCAGCTTAGATCTAAAATGGTCAGACTTTTTAACCCAGCAATCTCTTTTGGGATTTCACCACTAAGATTGTTGTAACTCAAGTCAAGCTGCTCTAAATCAAGCAATTTATCACCAAGCTCAAAAGGGATTTCTCCTTGTAGATTGTTTTGTGATAAGGTCAAGACTTTTAAGCTAACAACTTTTGATAAGCTTGAAGGAATCTCTCCATGTAAAGATGGGTTTGATTGAAGGGAAAGATGCTCTAAGGAAGAAAGTGAACCAAACAGAGTTGGAGAAAGAAAGACTGGTGATGCTACAAAACAGTTGAAAACCGAGAGGGTTTTCAAGTAAGGTAGCTTTAGGAGTGAATCTGATAGGTTAGCAGAGGATTTGCAAAGTGGGTTGTAATTTACAAGATTACCCTCAATGTGAATCTTTGTGATATGAAAGATTGGTGGGTTTTGATCATCACCATCATCAGCAATCTCACACTCAACACCAGGCCATGGGGTGTCAGTACATGGCTGGGGGTAGGGGTAAGTATGGGTCAGTTTGGGTCGGGTTATCCTAAAATTTTAACAACTCATTCATACTCGGTTGAAAAAATCTCGACTCAACCCAACCCATGAACCCATCAAATCTCAACTCAACCAAACTCATTCTAATTAGTTTGGGTCGGTTTGGATCACTGGGTTGATATATTTTTTTTACTAAATAATTAAACTATACATATTACATAACAAAAACAATATTCTATTAAATCCAAAATTAAATCCCTTCATATTACAAGTAAAATATATGTGCTTGACAGTATAAAGAATATTTGGTAACATGGAAAAGAGAAAAATTTTCTCATGGACTACAATGGTTGTAGGCTATGCTAGATTTGTTTTTTTGAATACTGTTAAAAAGTTTTTTGATGACATGCAAAAGAATGATGTTGTGCTATGAAATGCCATAATTGAAGGCTATGTTGAAGCCAAACTTGGTAAGGATGCTTTGGAATTGTTTCATGAAGTATAAGCGAGTAATATAGAGTCTGATGAAGTGACTGTTGTCAATTGTTTATCTGCATGCTCACAACCTAGAGCCCTTAATGTTAGAATATGGATTCATCGTTATATTGAAAAACACAATTTTCATCTGAATGTTGCACTAGGAACTGCTTTAGTTGACATGAATTTAACTTACTTTAGAAGACTGTTCAATTACGAAGGAAATATGGATTTCTGGACAGTTGTTAATAATATATTTTAGTAACTCAGCATTTGTTGGCTATGCTTATGCTTTCTCACCAATCAATCTAATTTTTGGACTAAGTTTTAATGCACTTGGAAGTGACATGGGGACTCTTAAAAAGTCACGGAGAGACAAATTGAATGGTTCAATAATGTTTGGATGAAAGGCTTCCAACAAGTTGGTATTACTAAGTTTTATTATACATTCAGTATTTCTTCCATCAACATTATGGTACATCTTTTTTGGAATATAAGTTTATCTGCATACATTGATCCCGACTGGAATTTTATAGGTTAGTGTTAATTTCTATATTTATTTTATAGTTACAACGATACAATAAATCAAAATTTTGCTAGCATAAGTTAATTGTGCATCAATTTATTCTAATTGAAGTTATGCTTAAGAATAATTGTAGCTTAATTATTGTGTTTACAGTTTTACATATTAAGAAATTTATTACCCCGATAGTTCAATTTTTATTTTATTTTAGATAAATTTCCATATCAGTTGTCACAAGTCTCATGGAAAAAGTTGTTCAAGCTTTCATTTGGCTGAAGTTGAAAATTTGGCTGAAATTGCAAAAACAATCAACAGGAGAGGTCAATGTTTGTTGTAACATTTGGTACATGATTCAACACTTTCATGGCTTCAGTGTTTTATGGGCAGTTTTTTTTTTTTTTTTTTTTTTTTAATTAGCAGAGTATTAGAGACCTGCTGAACCCTTTTGTTTTGTGAAAACTCCACTCTAGGGCGTGTGCTTTACTGAACTTTCATTTTTCTGTTTTGCTCAATTGCTAGTTGGATCTTTGTATAAGGGATTTACTCGATTCCCTTCCAATATTTTCATGTGTTTCGGGTACTGAACAAGACATCAGCTATTCTGGAAATTTTTCCATGAGAAAACAAAATAATAACGTGTGCTGTGCTGAAATTTCATTTTTCTGTTTTAATTCTGCTAGTCCAAAGTAACATTACACAACAAAAATCATGTACAAGCAACAAAGTAAGAATTATAGCTAAAAAGACAGGGAAAAAGCAGTATCAATTTATGAAAATAATGCTTTTTTTCCTTTAAAAAAAGTTCCAATTCTTTCAAGTATGCATTAACTATTGAATTTGAGATAATGACATTCGTATAACTGCCCTTTTTTTCATCATTTTGAAGCGCAATTGAGACCAAATACCATCTTTATAACCTGGGTACGATGCGAGGAGGGTCCCAATCAGTCACAATGTGATCGCGCGTGATCTCCTTGAGTGAGTGAACCATTTCAAGTTTTTAACTGTCCTTTGAGCATGCGCAAGCAAATCAGCCCCTTCTTTTACTTATGGATGACAACAGCACATTCTTTCAACAATACTGCTTATGTTCATGTTTTTTTCCATAAGGCGAGTTCAATGAATTAGACATTTAAAACATGCTTATGTTCATGGTTTTAAAAAATTGAATTTGTTAGATGCAGAAGCTTCACAATTTTTTTATTAAACATTAAACAATTTTAAGTTTTATATCTCTTTCATCAAAATTTGTTTCAAAAACTCTTTTAACTCCAAATAACTGAAATTTAAGTTAGGCCAAATGGTACTTAGTGGGTTATGCTTAGGTTATTAGATTTTTTTTTCCTTGATTAAAAATAGTGTATATATATATATATATATAGTACATTTTTGTATCTTTTGAGACCAAGTCCTTGGAAAATCAGGTGTATAACAGGCAGATAGCAACACATTTTAGTTAGTATTTTAATCGATTGTTCAACCTCCCAGATTTCAATGTGCCAAAGGGTTCAAGCTATAACTTCTAATATGAGTAAATGATTTTCATGTTGCAATTGGAATGAAGCAAGACAAATGTGATCGCTATGAATGTGAGTGCTTTCGATGTTGAATGGACAACATGAGTGGTGGTAACAATTTGCTTGCAAAGTGTTGCTTGTCAGTCACGTCTCACACGTTAATGAATCGCGAAAGAAATTTGTGTCTGAAAAGCATCAACACGAGTCATGACTAACTTTAGCAAACTCCATTAGTTACGAAAATTCTTGATTAAACTGATATGTTTGAAATTTTATTAATAATTTAAAATTTTTTTATTGATAGTATTGATGTAAACATGATACTCAAAAAATAATATTATCAATAAACTTAATCAAAAATTAATAATAGTGGTGAAAAAGTGGAATGAGGAGATGATTAATACCATCACAGGTTAATTTTTTTTTAATATATTTTAAACGGAATGAGATATGAACCAACATTTAGCACTAAAATCGAAAAAGAAAAACGTAAGTTTTTTTATGGAAAAGGAAAAACATATATAATTGAACCATACCCATTAAAGCAAATGATCAAAGATCTCCAAAATCAATTTTTGACATTATTTCTGGCACCAAGAGAGAAAGTGAGAGAAGAAAGAAAGATAAAGATGATAATATTTTTCTAAAAAAGAGAGAAAAAGAGTAAAACGATTGATACATTTTTTTTTCACATTAACAAATCACAATTTTTTTAAATTAAAGAAATTGTTGGGTATTTCTTACTTTATGTAGTGTTATTATTCACCCATTGGTAATCTAAAGAACTCCAGTGGTAATTTCAAAGAACTTGAGTGATAATGCAATACATTGGTACCACTCAAGTTACTTGAAATTACCATTAGAATTCTTTAGAATTACAATTGAAGTTTCTCATATTACCAATAGACGAATAATAACATTGCATAAGGATAGTAACACCCCGGAAATGTTTCTCAAATTGAAATGGTTGGTTTGTAAAAATTAAAGTAAGTTATTTTTTATCAATTTTTTTTCTTTTGACATTTTTATAATCTTTATTGCAAGCATAATGAAAAATATCATTTTCCTACCAATAAATTGATAATCGTACCATAACAGCCATACCTAACCCAAATCTATATCAATGCCCTAGGATTGGCTGAGAATGAGTTGAAAATTGGGACCCATATCCTCTAAACTATGTTTGGGCCCAAATTCACCATGATAGAAATACAAAGACAAGCACTTTCTTTCCCCCATGTGATTGAATATTGATGCGTGCTACCCACGTCCCACAACAACCGTGGGCCGTGGCGACTCGTGACCTTACAAAACTGCGAGTCCTTCTTGATCCCTTTACCAGCTTGTCGACCTATTTTTAGTATTATCACGTTTTTAATGCATTGATTTAATTTTGTTCACATTTCTGATTTTTTTTTTTTTTTTTTCACATTTGAAAATTTCTGAGAAATATTATATTATTCTTGTGGGTGCAAACAATCTTATTACTTAAACATGTTTGATTTGTAGTTAATTAATAAATATTATATTATTTTTTTAAAAATGTAAAATTTAGGACATGATTAGTGATTAGATTAAAATTTATATAAGACTTAGTTTTGATTTTATATATATACATTAATCACAACATATATTCAAAATATCATTTCACAATTGAACTTTTTCATGGTATCATAGTAGTAAAGTTTAGAAGAAAAAAAAAATCCTATCCTCCCTCATCTGAAAACACGTGCATGTGAAGAAAAAAAAATCTTCTCACTCCTTTCTCTCTCTTTCGTTATGAAATTAAGAATTCATAAATTTAATCAGAAGTCACATCGCATCAAACTTTGGACATGAAAATTAATCTAAGATATTTTTGATGTAAAATTCAGTATAATTCGCACTCGCATTATTACCAAACGATCACATATATTAAATAGGTTCGAATCTTCATAATCTTCATCATTTTAGCCTTTTGCACCTTCACAAGCAGATGCAACATCAAATATAAATTTGCACGATCCATTTTCTCATTATAATTACTAAAGCTTCATTAATTTTCCCCGAATCCACATTTCTAACTCCACCTTTGCTCACAAAATCAAACAAAAGACACCTTCATGTGACACATGCATAGGACATGTATCCATAGGTTTGCTCCAAGATTTTTATATGTTCACATTTTTTTTCATGCGGTGTATCCAGCAATAATCATGTTACCTAAGCTTTACAAACACATGGCTCTGTTTCGACATGGCACACAAAAACAAAGGAAGATTATCACGTGCTATAAATCTTTTAGGCCGTAAAGTAAAAAGATAGGTAACCGATTTAAGTGAAATCTGAACTGCCAAAGCCCATTTTTCCAAAACAATCCCAACAGGCGAATTGGTTTTAGTTTTGATCACGTGGGGAAGGCCAATTTGCAGTTTTACTATTTTCTGTTCCCATGACAGGTTCCATGTGAAAATTTAAAAAGATACGCAAACAACCACCACCACCTAAAAAAAGTATTTTCTCATCAAACAAGCAAAAAAAGAAAAATAAGAGACTTAAATTAAAATGATAAATCATTGGATATAATAATTACGAGTTGTTTATTAAACATGTTATGCATGCTATGTCGTGTAATATTATTCAATTTTTTAACATAATTAATTAATTTTATCATATCTGTATCAATTCAAACAATGTTATATCTAACTTTTGATATGTTATAAACACATGTTAATACAAATTACCACCCTCTTGAGAAAGGTATTCACTCTTCCTAAAAAAAAAAAAAGGAAAAAGAAAAAGAAAAAGCTCTCATATATGTTTTTCGGCTTCAAAGGTTTTCTGTTTTGGGCTGTATGGGCTAGAGTTATTATCATAGCTTACCAAGCACGTATCCATGGGCTTTTGTTCTTAACATTTTTCCCAACACAAATCATAATAGCATGAATACTATTGAGGAATTGGCTATATCAAATATTTAAAATTTTGGATTTTTAATCTTTTAGTTATCTTTTAACATTGCATTAACGCAACAAAAAAAAAAAATTGTGTTTAAATTTTAAGAATTGATTTGAACAAATTTAAGCAAACTTGCTTTAAGTCGGTTTTAATACAAACCCAAACAAAACCAATGTATCTCTTTAGAAGTATGAGCGGTCATTTAAGTGTACATGTAAAACTCATTAATCAAATCTGACTCGCAAGTGGAAGAGAGAGTTTGTGTCCATTTTGTGTGTACTCCTCGCCAGTAATAAATTGACATCTCAATTAATGATACAGATAAGCATAAGGCCTAACAAAGGCTAACGATGTCAAAGAGACTTTGCTTAATGAAGCATCAAATTGAATTAGGAAAGAATATCTTTAGTTGATTTGTTAGGGAAATTTGAGAGGGTTATTTATCAAAATAACGGGAAACTAAGAGAAAAATGACTTCAAGACATGATTTTAATTCGTCCCTCTATGGTGGAAGAAGGTTAAGTACAATGAAACTCTGTTGTTGATTTGCACTTTATACTAGTGAAAAAATAACTCACAACAATTTCTATTAATTTATGGATATAAAACTTGTGATTGAAAATTTATCGTTCATGAATTTTGAATTTTACATTCTCATAGTCGACTATGATCTCGCGGTAATCAACTATACCTTTAAATTACTCAAAGTACGCATCGGGTCGGGCCTGTAATTGACTACATAAGGTTGCAATCAACTAGACAAGCCTGTCGTCCACTACTATAGCCTTCTGTCTAACTTGTAGTTGACTATATGAAGCTGTAGTCAACACCTACGCTGTTCTAAATCCGAAATTTTATCTACTTTCTCTCTTCTTTCAACTTTCAAATCATCCAAGCATAAAACCATTATTTTGAAAATTATCAACATGATTTCCAGCTCATCAATCACAGACCAAAAGAAATCTCTTCTCTCTTGCTCTGCTTGTCGTTTTTCTCTTTGCTTCAATTGTTCAATTTATCTCCTTTTCACAAAAAAAAATAATAATAAAAACCTCATTCTTGATTAAATCATTACAATCCATCAATCTAATATTCTTACAAGAGTGATTTTTTTTATAAAAAAAATAGGATAGAGTGCAAAGCTAGTATTCTATACACAATAAATAACGATATATGGAAGATTACTCAGTTCAATCCTATGCACAATCATGAAGGCTTTTTTTAAAGCCATCTAGAAAAATAACTGAGGCAGATGCGAACAATTCTTTTAAAGCTGCAGTTACAAAAACAATGAGTACATATGGGTTTTTAGAAGGGAAAGCTTGTGGGGTTTCGAATGTTGGATTCTTGAAACGAGATTGCTATAATTTTGTGAGTAGGCAAAAGTTAATCAAGATTGAAGCTGGAGATTCACAGAGTTTGATCAACCTTTCCAATTATGTTCTTTATGTAGTTCAGGTGGATCAGAAAAACCGGATGACAATTTTTTTTCTGGAGGGCTGGTAGATCAAGAATTGATTATAACTGCTTTGTTAAAGTTGGAGACAAAGGCCATGTTTTATGGTGGAGACAAAGGCCATGTTTTCAACCATGTTGTCTTGAAGAATTGTTTAAACACCTACCATGTGATGAGCTCCTCTATAAATTGAGATGCCTAAGGTCATTCATTCCAAGAAAAGTGAAGTGTGCTTGAGTGTCTCTTATGTGTGAGGAAAAGTGAGAAACAGGGTGTCTTCTAAAAATAAAGTGAGTAACTTTTGTAACAGAGCACTGCTCTGGTTTTGTTTTCTCTGGGCTTTTGCGAAATAGCAAAAATACTTTGGGTGTGAGTCCGAGGAGTAGGCTGCCGAACTTCGTTAAATCTCTGTGTTCAATTCTTTGTGTGTGCGTGTAGTTCGAATTCTAGCTATTTCCTTAACAACTAGTATCAGAGTCATTTGGTGATAAATTTCTGTCTATTTTCTGCGAGGTTACTATTCACATGAATAGTGAATTTAGTGAATAATGGAAATTTCGTCCGTGGTACCGATTCATCGGCAACGGTGTTCTAATACATGGAGGTTCAATGGAGCAAACTTCGGATTTTAGAAGATGCAAATAGAGGATTATCTTTACCAGAAAGACCTTTATCTTCCTCATAGCGGCAAAACAAAAAAACCACAAGAAATGACAAATGAACAGTGGGAGGTACTGGACAGGAAGGCTCTTGGCACGATCAGACTCTCTCTCGCTGCAACTATCGCGTTCAACATCTCGAAGGAGAAAACCACTGCAGATTTAATGGCGGCTCTATCCATGATGTACAAGAAGCCATCAGCCTCAAATAAGGTATTCTTGATGAAAAGACTCTTCAATATGAAGATGAAAGATGGCGGTAGCATCGCTGAACTCTTGAACGATTTCAACACACTGACAAGTCAGTTGGAATCCATTGGGATCAGCTTCGACGACGAAGTTAGAGCACTGCTAACTTTGTCAACATTACCAGATAGTTAGGATAGTTTGGTAATGGCCGTCAGTAACTCTTCTGGCTCTGGAAAGCTAAAGTTCGATGACTGATTACGCCCAAAACATAACGCGGTAGTTGAAGTACAGCTTTGGAGTGTCGATTCCACAGAGAAACAAGTTAATTACAAAAGAAGGTGTAAACTTTAATCTAAAACGATAAATCCAAATGAGTAAGAGAATCTGAAATTAATAGTGAAATAATTGTGTAAAGCAGATTGTGAAATATAATAGGAAAAACAACAAGGATCCGGGAATCCTCCCTAGGTTCATTGCCCTAATCCTAACTTGATTCAGTTGTTTTTATCTCGATTGCAAGTTTCACATCCCAAACAGGTAATCGGCGAATATTCAATTAAAGTACATGTATAAACCCTAATTTGATTGTCATGAAATACTCTTTATTTTCAATTCATGCACACATGATCTATCCTATAAGTTTATCAAGAAACAACAATATATCTTTGATGACAATATTGCAGTAATGACAAACCTAAAGGCTAGATCTACCGGACTCAATCATACCCAAATAATCTTGACATAAAGAAAGCATGACTGAATTTATATCAAGGAAAAAGATACAATCACCGGATTAGATGAAATCTTATAATTAGATTAAAAAGTAAATCATAACAATGTTTGAACGCTAAAGGTCTATTACAACTGAATCAAGTAAGGGAAATAGAAACAACTACACCTAGGGATTCATCCCTTCGCCTTGCTTGGAGATTAGTTGGCCATGGGAGAGTGTGGAGCCTCCCTTGAGTTTTCCCCTCTTTTTGAATGCCTAATTACAAACCCTAAGTGGTCTATTTATAGTGTACAAGGCCTAAGGGTGTTTTAGGGTTTGAACAAATCATTAAAGACCTAATTAGGGTCTAACTCGGAGAGCAAAGCCTGTGCGCGCGCTGCACCTTGGCTTTTGTCAAGTCTGGTGTGTGTGTTGTGAGGTACGCCTCAAATAATCCAAGGTGCAACTCTACCTGATGCTTCTTTCAGCGCCTTTTAGTCTTCTTTCTGCAAGGTGCGCCTCAACTGATCCAAGGTGCACCTTGACCTGATGCTGATTCAGGAGGTCTGACCTCTGTCTGCTAAAACTGCCATAACTTTCTCTAGAAAAATCATTTTTATGAACCGTAAAATTCTCCAGAAAATAGACTTCCAGATATTTCTAAGAATATATGGCTCATCGCCTGGTTCTTCCTACATCAATACAGTTTAATTTGTAAAGATGATTGATCTGCGTGGCAATTTTGGCAATTTAGTGAAAACTCCTTTCTTGGATTCTCTTCATCTTGGCTCTTCCGCGACCATTCTCTTACTCGAGTATTCATCAAAGCTTCGTGTTTAAAATGATGATAACTTTTCCATCTCTTTTAACTCAAGATACCTGAAAATGCACTGAAATAAGTTAATGCTCCAAGAATACCACTTTAGAGTTGTTAACGAATAAAAATGCAATTAAAACCTAAATCAAACCTAAAGTGGTAACAAATAAGTACGATTAAGATGCATTTTATGGCGCTCATCACAACCCCCAACTAGCTTATTGCTAGTCCCTAACAATTCAAGCGAAAACAAGAGATGAATTTCTATGGTGGGAATCAAAGTCAATGAAAGGCAATATTAGTGTTAACCAAGAGTAATTCACATTTTGTCTCAAAAAAATTGCATATAACACACGGCACGTAAAATCATTAAATTTCATCTAAGTCCAAAAGTAATCCAAACATCAATCTTAAAATTGTTATCGACTCTTAACATCCATCTTACCACAATCCATTAATCCGAACACCCGGATGATTTTATGCACAACATTCATGAATACAAGTCTTGGCCTCTAAAAACATAACAAATTGTGTGATATCAATCACATAAACAAGTTCCATAGGCTTATTTTTCAAATCATTCTCCACTATTGTAGAAAAATCACACTTCATTGGATCAATAGGTCTTTAATAAGCTTGTAATGTCAGGCCAAGGTAAAGGTTAAGGAAGAACGAGAAGGATTTGCAAGTAAAAGAACTTAATCTCTTAGCTTTAAGCACAACCACTTTTAAGCACTAGATAACTTTACTTCAATGCTCAACTCCTTCAACCATTTTTTTATAAGAGCATATCTCTTGATAAGTCACCATTTTTCTTTTCTTTTTCTTCTTTCTTTGCCATACTTCTCTTCTTTTTCTGTTTTCTTTTCTGTTTTTGGCAAATACCCATTCACCTCTTTTTTTCTCATTTTCTTTTCCACAACCCCCAACTTATCTTCTTTAATATACTTGGGTTATGGATTTTCATATTTTCATCCTTACTCCTCTTAAGTGCTTCTCAACAAATATATACAACTAAGTTCTTTTTAAAAGAAGGGTAAGGATAAAATATTTTTAGGTTCATAAGGGTAAGTAAATGGGTTTTTTGAAAGAAACAAGGCTCAAATTCTTTTTCAAGAAAAAGGGCTCAAATAGGTGACTAGTGATATATATTGCAAGGGTAGGTTGAAAAGCTCAAACGGTTCAAAAATGGTCTATATCATATCCTCAGTAGTGTGCATTTTAGGAATTCGCCTCAAGTGATTATCAAATAAGTTCTAGAGCTTGTTGAGACCGTAAAAATATTCACAAAATAATCACACATAAAACTTCTCAAGATGTTTTAGACTAATCATACAATCTTCCACAAACTAGAGTCTCAAACCAAATGAAGATTGATACTTAAATTAATTTCAAACTGAAACAAAATTTAATTACTTCTAAATGCTATCTGCTTTCTCCATTAAGCTCATATCATTGACATGTGAATTAACTCTAAGGCTAACACCAAGCATGCTAAAACAAACAAAAAGGAAAATGACACCAAGCAGTTCAATGGAAAAACATGAAAAACAGGAACATGTTTCCTCCACCCCTAACTTAAAATAAGCATTGTCCTCAATGTAAAAGTAAAAGTTAAGGAAACTCCCTTTGTAGCCAAAAGTGCACAAAAGCTAAAAATTGTTCACCACCATTTGAACTGCTTTGTATTTTTGTCCTTGAAAAAGAAATACGAAAGTAAAACTGGAAAACAGTAAAATAATAATAATAAACAAGAAAAGGGTATATGAAAAATAGTAAAAAATAAATAAAATAAAAAGATATGTTGTGGTTTGCCTCCCATGAGCGCTAAGTTTTACGTCTTCAGCCAGACATTGCACCACTCTTACTGCTGGCCTCATTGTGGTGCTGAAGATGAGGCTCCAATTTAATGGCCTTAATGCTAATCTTTTGGCAAAGAATACTTAAAGTCTACCACATGTGGCTCAAGTGTTCTTGGTGTTTCCCACTCACTATCAACAGTAGGGTATTTGATTTTCGCATCCATGTGACTTCTCTCAAGTGACTTCTCAAAGCATGGTTGCCATGATTTCTTAATAAATTCCTGTAACTTATCAAAAATATCAACAACATTAACGGCATGGGAATAAATTAAAGAATCATCAAACTTAAAATTATTAGGAGGGAATTCCATAGAATTATCTTTAGTGTGCTCATCCTCCAAATTGAGCTTATCAACCATATAAGTATCGACACACTCATCCTCTTCATGCGGCTGTTTTGAGACTCGGAAAACATTTACCTCTTGTTTTCCGAATCAACATTTATTTTTCTTTTTCAGGTATCAAAAACTTGTTGAGCGATTATCCACCTAAATTAATAGGCGAATAATCACACTCGGTTTTACTTGCAAGTGCATAAGGTCAACAGCGTAGCATAGTGTGTGAATGCAAGATCATCTCCATAGGGATTGGTAAAGTTCAATTTAGAATTATATTCGCAATATTAAAAGATAGAAATAATAAAAGAGTTGATTTTGATAAAGATAAAATAATAAAGATAAAGGTGTAGGGGCTTGATATCCACCACTAATTATGCTACCACAATACAACAATATGCCAATGCTTTACTCATGCCATGTATACCTAATGATTGTCAACCTAAAGGCACGGTATCTACTCCTTAAGCTATTGATCTCCCTAAGCAACGAGTTAGGCATGGTATCTACTCTAACTCTTCTCTCTCTCAAGGGATTCAACATGGTGTATGCTGAGTTGTTCCTTAAGAGAGTATAGGATCTGTGGAAATCAAAAACCACACGGGACCTAGGGCATGGTATCTACTCCTGGTTTCCTATGTTGATTAACCCAAGAATCCGGTGTGGATATTTTTTGTTACTAATGTCAGACCCAGGACTTGGTCATCCAAATTGATCTAACTAATAAGTCCATACCACATGCATACGTTGATCAGACACACACATATGAGGAATTTAAATACAAACAAGCATTAATTAAGTTAAGCAACACAACATAAATATCGCAAATGCGCCAATACTGAATTATTGAATAAACATAATTAGGGGTTCAACCAAGCCCTTAGTAAAAGTTTAAGTACACATAATAAAAATAAAGGAAAGAAGAAATCCGAGAGAAAAGTCGTCAATTCCTCTCCACGGTCTCCTTCTGGCCTCAAGCCTCCTGACCTAAAACTAAAGTAAAACTAAAAGAAGATTGAAAGATAAAAGTTGGGATAAAAGAAGTGATTATTTGTGTGTGCTTTACAGGTGTATTTATAGGGCTTGAGTAGTACTAGAAGGCTCATGAGTTCCTAAACTTTCCTAAAACATAAAACTCCTTTATTTCCAAAATTAGGTTATTTCCAAAATAGGGTTCTGCAGTTTACTATTCAAGCCCGTACATGCGCACTAGATCGCATGCATCTTGCGCTCGGTCGCATTGCTGCACTCGATCCTTCATGTGTGTGAACGATCGCACTTTGACCAGAAGCTGCTCTAGGATTTCCAGGCTTCTTCCCTTAAGTGCCAAAACTGCTTTCTTTTTCTCCAAGACCTATAAAAACATGTGAAACACACAAAATGAAGTAAGACAGACTAAAACGTATAGACAAAGAGCTTCACATATGTAAATTAAGGGCTTAAATATGAATATTTAAGCACTTATCACACCCCCAAACTTACATATTGCTAGTCCCTTAGCAACACAAAACTAAAAACTAAATGAAGAACAAAATTAAAGATAAATTCACTTCCATGATACTCAAAGATTTGGGTTGCACAGAAAACTATGATAACAGTTCAAGAGTAAACTTAAAATAAAAACACATTTTGGATTGCAAAAGGACTTTCAAAAGTTTTAAGTTACTTACCTAAGGTTGGCTTAAGGCATCGCAAGTTTGATTTGTGTGTGATGAATTAGCACATATAAGGTGGGGGCTTCCACATAATTTTAGTGTATAGGGTTTCGATACCCAAACCTTTATCGAATTCCTTATCAAAGAGAATAAAAATGGCATAATACTTGCTTCTTCTTTCTTTTTCTTTCATCATGCGATCTTTGCCATGTTGAGTTCCATCGAGCTTTCTATTTGACCCTTATAACGAGTGTTTAGCCAATGACTAGGGCATTAGGTGTAAAAACACCCCTAAAGACTTACTAACTCGAATAAAAAAGACTACAGAACTAACAGGTTTTTAATGCTTCTAAATGAAATTCCCACCTTTTGACGTGAACACTCAATGCTTACTGAGGCAAGAGGCCTAATTACTCAGTGGAAAGCTTTTTGATCATTTTTGTATGATGAACATTTTTTCTTTATTATTTTTTTTCTTCTTTATTTTTCTTATGCCAAAGTGTTCTTTTCAACAAGTTCTCCGATTAAAGTTAGATTATGGAAACATATACAAGAGAATTATGTGTCATACCCCACACAAATGCATGTTTAAATGTGCTCGTGCAAATTTGGATCAAACTCGTGAATTCTTAGGTGCCTTGAGGTAGGTAACTAAACTTTGTAAAATTTCCATTGCAATACTATGTGTTCTAGATTTTAAGCTTACTAATGAAGTGTTATCAAATTTTTAAATCAATCAAAATTTTTGTTTACCAAAAGAACATGCATTTATCTTCCTAAAAAAAAAAAAAACTGAGACTTAGTGTGTGCATGTGTTTCAAATGTGTGTGTGATAGTATCTAGTATCTCCCACTGCCCCTAAACTTAAAATACACATTATCCCCAATGTGTATGGTATGGAAAGATCTGACCTGGGAGATGGAGAACTAGGTTACTTGCTTTGCTTGTAACATGCCCCCGAACTTGAACTGGATGCACGCACTAAGTACCGGACAAAAAAAAAGTAAACATTATTCCGGAAAACAAGAAATATAAATACTAGATATGTAAATATAAATAAAAGAAAAATATTAAAATGAAAAGGATAAGTCTGGGGTGCCTCCCATAAGCGCTAAGTTTAACGTCTTTAGCCGGACCAAGCCTTATTTTTTTTCAAAAATAAGAGTGGCAGCAGCTAGCATAGGAAGTGTCTTATTCTCTCCCATATAAGCATAAGGTAAGTGTTCTGGAAATTGCTTGATTTCCAAGTTAGGTGCCTGTACAATAAAAGGGAAAATAGTATTAGTAGGCACATGAATATCAAATGGATCAGTGTACTTACTTTGATGCTTTGGAGAGGCTTCAATGAGGTGCATAGTGTCAATGATGTCATCAGTAACATCCTCACATTCGGGCTCAAATTCTGATCTTGTGACACTATAGGTAAAAGTAGTTTCTAATGGATCAACATGATACGTTGGAAAAGCTTGCTCAACAACACCTTGCTCTTGTTCACTTAGGTCCTTAGTCAATTTCCCCATTTGTTCCTCGAGTCTTTGAATGGCTTGCTCATGTTTTGTAGTGGTTTGTCTTTGCTCAATCATGAACTATTCTTGTGAAGTCATCAATTGCCTCATAAGACTCTCTAGGTCACTATTTTCTGATTCCGACACTGGCTGGGCTGCTGGTTGGAAGTTTCGTTGCTGTCCTTGAAGATTAAAAGCATTTTGAGTATTGCTCCATGAGAGGCTGGGGTGGTGCTGCCATCCAGGATTGTAGGTATTTGTATATGCATTCTGCAGTCCCTCATAATTTGCTTGCTCTTAATCTGCATATAAATATAATGGGCAAGTTTCAGAAGTGTGATTAAAACGAGAACATATAGCACATACCTGGAGTGGTTTGGCTCGCAGACTAGGTGAGATATTTTGAGTAGTCATGGTGTTTATGAGTATATCCAGCTTCCTCTACATAGCATTTAGATAAGCATAACTAGCTTCTGCCATTGGTGCTTCTCCTTCGAATGAATCAGTTGAAAAGTGTTAGTGCAGCAGTTTCAGTATTGCTGCTCGGGTACTCTCTGGAGATTTTGCGCTCGAGTGCACACTGAACTGTGCTCGATCGCAGACTTGCACTTGATCGCACAAGGCACTATGCTCGATCGCAATGAGGACAGAAACTCCTCCTCTGCACACCTGAACAAACAAAAAACAGAAAACGAAAAGAAGGATTAAATCTGATTTTTGATAAAAAAAAAATAAAACAGAACAGAATAACATAAAATAAAAATAAAATAAAATAAAAACTAACGAAAATAATTCCAAAAAAAAATTTAGCACAATCCCCAGCAACAGCGCCAAAAACTTGTTGCGCAATTATCCACCTAAATTAATAGGCGAATAATCGCACTCGGTTTTACTTGCAAGTGCACAAGGTCAACAGTGTAGCATAGTATGCGAATGCAAGATAATATCCATAGGGATTGGTAAAGTTCAATTTAGAATTATATTTGCAATATAAAAATATAGAAATAATAAAAGAGTTGATTTTGATAAAGATAAAATAATAAAGATAAAGGCGTAGGGGCTTGATATCCACCACTAATTATGCTACCACAATACAACAATATGCCAATGCTTTACTCATGCCATACATATCTAATGATTGTCAACCTAAGGGCATGGTATCTACTCCCTAAGCTATTGATCTCCCTAAGCAACGAGTTAGGCATGGTATCTACTCTAACTCTTCTCTCTCTCAAGGGATTCAACATGGTGTATGCTGAGTTGTTCCTTAAGAGAGTATAGGATCTGTGGAAATCGACAACCACACGGGACCTAGGGCATGGTATCTACTCCCGGTTTTCCATGTTGATTAACCCAAGAATCCGGCGTGGATATCTTTTGTTACTAATGTCAGACCCAGGACTCGGTCATCCAAATTGATCTAACTAACAAGTCCATACCACATGCATACGTTGATCAGACACACACATATGAGGAATTTAAATACAAACAGGCATTAATCAAGTTAAGCAACACAACATAAATATCGCAAAGGCGCCAATACTGAATTATTGAATAAATATAATTAGGGCTTCAACCAAGCCGTTACTAAAAGTTTAAGTACACATAATAAAAATAAAGGAAAGAATAAACCCGAGAGAAGAGTCGTCAATTCCTCTCCACGGTCTCCTTCTGGCCTCCGGCCTCCTGACCTAAAACTAAACTAAAACTAAAAGAAAATTGAAAGATAAAAGATGGGATAAAAGAAGTGATTATTTGTGTGTGCTTTACAGGAGTATTTATAGGGCTTGAGTAGTCCAAGAAGGCTCATGAGTTCCTAAACTTTCCTAAAACACAAAACTCCTTTATTTCCAAAATAAAGTTATTTCCAAAATAAGATTCTGCAGTTTACTGTTCACGCCTGTACATGTGCGCTCGATCGCATTGCTGCACTCGATCCTTCATGTGTGCGAACGATCGCATGTGTGCGAACGATCGCATGTGCGCTCGATCGCATGCAGTTGTGTGATCGATCACACTTTGACCAAAAGCTACTCCAGAATTTCCAGGCTTCTTCCCTTAAGTGCAAAAACTGCTTCTTTCTTCTCCAAGACCTATAAAAACATGTGAAACACACAAAATGAAGTAAAACAGACTAAAACGTATAGACAAAGAGCTTAACATATGTAAATTAAGGGGCTTAAATATGAATATTTAAGCACTTATCACATTGTTGTGCGAAAATATACCTAAATAAATAAGTAAATAATCTTACTTTGTTTTACTTGCAAGTGCACAAGGTCAATAGTGTAGTATAGTGTGCGAATGCAAAGTCATCTCCACAGGGATTGGTAAAGTTTGCTTTTAGAATTAGTTTCTTTGAAGTAAAAAGAAATAAATAACTGTTGAATGTGATTTGATAATAATAAAGACATAGGGCTTTGATATCCACCATTAGTCATACTTTCCCAATTGTAATAGCTCAATGCACTAGCCTTATCATGTATACCTAATGGTCGCCAACCTAAGGGCATGGTATCTACTCCTTAAGCTATTGATTTCCCTAAGCAACGAGTTAGGCATGGTATCTACTCTAACTCTTTTCTTTCTTAAGGAGTTCAGTATGGTATCTAATTGAGTTGTTCCTTAAGAAAGCATGGGTTTTGTGGAAATCGACAACCACATGAGACCTAGGGCATGGTATCTACTCCCAGTTTCCCATGTTGATTAATTCAAGAATTCGGTGTGGATATCTTTTGTTACTTTTGTTAGATCCAAGACTCGGTCATGCAAATTGATCTAACTAACCTATCCATACCACATACATACGCTGGCCATACACATACATATGAGGAATTTAAATAAACACAGGTATTAATCAAGTTAAGCAACATAATAAAGGCTATTGGCAAAGATAATCATTAAATATATATATAGGAAAGCATAACTAGGGCTTCAATCGAGCCCTATAAGAAAGTTAGTTACACATGCTGTCTAAACTAAACATCATATATAACATAAACATAAAAGGAAGAATAAACTCGAGAGAAGAGGCGTCAATTCTCTCCCAAGCTCACAACTCCAAGTAAAAGAAAAGAGAAGTGTTCTCTCTAAGAGATGATTTAAGAAGTGATGATTTGTGTGTGCTTTACAGGTGTATTTAAAGGTCTTTGAGAAGTCCTAGAAGCCTCATGAGTTCCTAAAACAACAACTCTCTTATTTTCAAAATAGGATTCTGCAGTTTACTGTTCACGCCCGTACATGTGCGCTCGATCACATGTATCTTGCGCTCGATCATTGTGTGTGCTCGATCCTTCTTGTGTGCGCAAGATCGCACTGTGTGCTCGATCGCATTGCATAGTGCAATCGATCGCAATTTATCCAGAGACTGCTCCAAGAATTCCAGGCTTCTTCCTTTAAGTGCCAAAACTGATTCTTTTTCACCAAGACCCTATAAAAACATGTAAAACACACAAATGAAGTAAAAGAGACTAAATTAACGTAACTAAGGACCTAACAAAATGTAAATAAGGGGGTTTAAATATGAATATTTAAGCACCTATCATATCCCCAAACTTACATATTGCTAGTCCCTTAGCAATACAAAATTAAAAACTAAAACAAAAAACACAGATCAATCCAATGTTCATGGCATCAATCAAAGGTTTAGATTTTACACAAAACTATGATGTACATTCATGAGCAAGCTTAACAAGTATAAACATATTTTAGCAATGAATAAGAGTTTTGAACGTAAATCATTTTCATGAGGTAGTTAAAGGCATCACAAGTTTGACTTTAGTGTGTGGTGACTAGCACATAAAAGATTGGGTTTCCAAATAATTCAAAGGTATAGTATTTCGATGACCCAAGATTCACCAAACATCCTATCAGAGTCAACAAAGATGGCATAGACTTTTATTTGTGAGATTTTTGCCAAGTTAGTTCCCTTGAGCTTTCTTGTTGACTCGTGTAACGAGCGTTTAGCCAATGACTCCTAAACCAAATGGTTTTAAGGCATTAGGTGTAAAGACACCCCTAAAGACTAACTAGCTCGAGTCAACAAGGCTACGAAACTAACTGGTCTTAATGCTACCACTTAGAATTTTCCACCTTTTGACATGACACTCAATGCTTACTGAGGTAAGAGGGCCAGTTACTCAGTGGAAAGTTCTTTTTAATGATCATTTAAGATTTTTCACCTTTTGACGTGACACTCAATGCTTACTAAGGCAAGAGGGCCAGTTACTCAGCGGAAGATTTGTTTTATTGATCATTAGGAGCATTTTTTTCTTTTTGAGCACTGATCAATCTTTTCTATTTTTATATATCAAAATTTCAATCTAAGAGGTCATCTAGTTCACAGTCAAGCAAAAGAAACATACAAATCCAAATAACATGCCATACCCCACACAATTATGTGCTAATGTGCTCATGATAGTTTAGGTTAAACTTGTGAATTTTTAAATGCCTAAAAGGCAGTGATCTAAGTTCAAAACTTGATTATTGGCCTATATGTTCAAAGTGTTAAGCTCACTGATGAATTCGAATCATAAAGTTTTGTTGAGATCACAAAAAAAAGTTTATTGGACAGAATGAACATGCATTTATCTATGAAAATAACAACAAAACAAAAAAATGTGGGACATAGTGAGTGTGTGAATGTGTCCCCATACCCCCAAACTTAAATTGCACATTGTCCCCAATATGTAAATAACATGGAAGGAGCTGACCTGGGAGATGGAGAACTGATGGCTGACATGGCTCGTAGCACGCCCCCAAACTTCAACTGGATGTACTCACGCTGTCCTTGAAAAAGAAAGAAAAACAGACATAAAATGGAAAACAAGTAATAAACAACAATAGAAAAGTAAAGTATGAAATACTAATAATAAACTATGAAAAAGATATGCTTTGGGGTACCTCCCATGAGCGTTAAGTTTAATGTCTTCAGCTAGACGTGATATCCTCTCAATGTTAGTCTTTTGGTAGGGAGTACTTAAAGCCCACTTCATGTGGCTCAAATATTCTTGATGGTGACGCACATTCATCATGACTCAATCTTTTCAAATGTGATTTCTTCTTATCACTCGGTTTTGGATGCATAGGATAAACTTTAAGGAGGTGCATAGCTTCAAAGATGTCATTAGGGACAGTTTTTAATGCAGGCTCAATATCTGATATTTTGAAGCTATGAGTGAGGGCGGCCTCCAATGGCTCAGTGTGATGGACCTGAAAAGCTTGCTTGACAACATTTTGCATCATACATTCATTAAAACATTCATCATTATTATCATCTTGGATTAATTTCATTGCATCAAATATCTTAAATTCTATTGTCTCACAATTTACCGTCATACTTAAAATACTCTTTTTCACATTAATTATTGTATCAGCCGTCCTCATAAAGGGTCTTTCTAAGATGATGGGCAGAGGTAATGGCATAGGGCATTCTTCCATATCTAACACAATGAAGTCAGCAGGCAAAATAAACTCTCCTACCTTCACCAATATATCTTCAAGTATACCTCTAGGTCTTTTGATGCTTCTATCTGCCAATTGCAAAGTAATAGATGTTGGTTGAAGCTCCCCCAAACCTAGCTTTTCAACTACTATGTAAGGTAGCAAATTGACACTTGCTCCTAAATCTAGTAATGCTTGGTCAAACAACTTATCACCTATCCTATAGGGAATAGTAAAACTACCCGGATCTTTTAGTTTTGGTGGTATTTTTCTTAACAAAACCGCACTTACCTCTTCAGTTAGAGCCACTGTTTTATGTTCTTGAAACGTTCTTTTATTAGTGCAACAATCTTTTAAAAATTTAGCATAAGCAGGGATTTGTTTAATTGCATCTAATAAGGGAATGTTATTTTCTACTTTTCTCAAAGTTTCAAAGATATCAAGCAATTTATCTTTCCTTGGCGTTACTAACCTTTGAGGGAAGGGTGGTGTATTCCACTTCTCTCTTCACTTACCTTGGATGTGGATGGATTAGCTGGAGATGCTTGAGCAGGCTCATTAACTCTTATGATCTTACGGAGAGTTGTAACGGCTTTTAGCTGCTGATGTCCTCTTGGATTTGGTAGTGTTTGTGCAGGGAGTTCACCTTGCTTTCTTTCGCTTAGTTCCTTAGAAAATTGCCCCATTTGTACCTCTAACCTTTGAATTACTTGCTCATGTGTTTGTTTTTGCTGATCTAATGAAGTCATCCATGTTGTCATTAGTTGCTGTTGTTAAGTGGCTAATTGCTTTACAAGACTTTCTAGATCATCCTTCTTGGGTTCTGGAACTGGTTGGGCTACTTTATGGAAGTTCCTTTGTTGCCCTTGAAGGTTCAAGGTGTTTTGATTGTTGCTCCATGAGAGGTTTGGGTGATCTCGCCATCCAGGGTTGTATGTATTTGCATATGCACTAGTCGGTCCCATATAGTTTGCTTGCTCGGGATCTGTAGATGAATGCAAATGGCAGGTCTCAGTAGTGTGATCAAATTAACAACATAAAGCACATACCTGGCTTTGTGTAGCTTGTGGTCGAGGAGATATGTTTTGAGTAGACATGACTTTTACAATCATATCTAGCCTCATATCTAGCTTCCTCTCCAAACAGCAATTTGGGTAGAGGGTCCACCATTCAGAGTAACCTCATACATACCTTTGCTCTTGACTCTTTGTCTACCTCTAGAGGAGAATTGGTGGGTATGCTCACTCAATGCCTCAAACAGTTCCATGGCTTCTTCACTACTCTTCTCCATCAGCACACCTCCACAACCAGAATCAGTAATACCTTTATTCATGTCATTTAGACCTTCATAAAAGGCTAGTACCAGCTCATCTTGAGGTAGGTTGTGGTGTGGGCATTTGAGTAGTAGCTCGTTCAAGTGTCCCCATGCCTCAAAGAACAGATCTCCATCCCTTTGTTGGAAGGATTGGATCTCTTTCCTCATTTGCCTCGTCTTTTGGGCTGGGAAGAAGTTCCTTAGAAATTTGCCAGCCAACTCCTCCCAAGTGTGGATTAAAACTGCAGGTAAAGAATTATACCATAGTTTAGCATTATCTTTTAAGGAAAAGAGAAATAGAATTAACCTTATTTCTTCTTGGTCTAGGCCTTGGATATGCTGGAACTTGCAAAGATCGAAAAATTCCCGGAGGTGTAAGTGTGGATCTTCGTTGGGTGTACCCCGAAAGTGAGTTAGTGCACTTAGTATTTACGGAAATATGTAGTAATTGCCTTCTGCCTTAGGTTGATATGCAATGCATGATATCTGAATAAGGTTCCGTGGGGTGAAGGATTGCTTCATCGGTATTCGAGCAGGTGGTTGCTGGTTTTCGAGCTGTTCCGCCGTTGGAGCTTCGTTCTCGAATTCTTCTTCGTTCTCCTCGAAGTTGTCCCTAAGTCTTTGTCGGATGGTTCATTCAATCTCGAGATCAAGGGGAAAAAATGTTGGATGTCAGGATCGAAGTCCGTGCATAAATCAGAAGACACAGCTTCAATGCAGCAGTTCAACTCTACTGCTCGGATACTTTCTGTCTTAAATGCGCTCGATCGCACAGGAGGTTGCGATCGATCGCACGTACCATAGAAAGTAAGATTAGGGTTTGAAGTGCTTAAAATAGAAAGGAAATTAATTAGGGTTTGAAGAATAAAAATAAAAGTAAAAAAAAAAACATAAACTTAAAATTTTTAGAAAATTTTAAAGCAGAATAAAAATAATGACGAAAATAATTCTAAAAGAAAAATTTAGTGCAATCCCCGGCAACGGCGCCAAAAATTTGTTGTGCGAAAATATACCTAAATAAATAAGTAAATAATCGTACTCTATTTTACTTGCAAGTGCACAAGGTCAATAGTGTAGTATAGTGTGCGAATGCAAAGTCATCTCCACAGGGATTGGTAAAGTTTGCTTTTAGAATTAGTTTCTTTGAAGTAAAAAGAAATAAATAACTGTTGAATGTGATTTGATAATAATAAAGACATAGGGCTTTGATATCCACCACTAGTCATACTTTCCTAATTGTAATAGCTCAATGCACTAGCCTTATCATGTATACCTAATGGTCGCCAACCTAAGGGCATGGTATCTACTCCTTAAGCTATTGATTTCCCTAAGCAACGAGTTAGGCATAGTATCTACTCTAACTCTTTTCTTTCTTAAGGGGTTCAGTATGGTATCTACTTGAGTTGTTCCTTAAGAAAGCATAGGTTTTGTGGAAATCGACAACCACATGAGACCTAGGGCATGGTATCTACTCCCAGTTTCCCATGTTGATTAATCCAAGAATCCGGTGTGGATATCTTTTGTTACTTTTGTTAGATCCATGACTCGGTCATGCAAATTGATCTAACTAACCTATCCATACCACATGCATATGCTGGCCATACACATACATATGAGGAATTTAAATAAACACAGGTGTTAATCAAGTTGAGCAACATAATAAAGGCTATTGGCAAAGATAATCATTGAATATATATATGGGAAAGCATAACTAGGGCTTCAATCGAGCCCTATAAGAAAGTTAGTTACACATGCTATCTAAACTAAACATCATATATAACATAAACATAAAAGGAAGAATAAATCCGAGAGAAGAGGCGTCAATTCTCTCCCAAGCTCACAACTCCAAGAAAAGAAAAGAGAAATGTTCTCTCTAAGAGGTGATCTAAGAAGTGATGATTTGTGTGTGCTTTACAGGTGTATTTATAGGTCTTTGAGAAGTCCTAGAAGCCTCATGAGTTCCTAAAACAACAACTCTCTTATTTTCAAAATAGGATTATGCAGTTTACTGTTCACGCCCGTACATGTGCGCTCGATCGCATGTGTCTTGCGCTCGATCGTTGTGTGTGCTCAATTCTTCTTGTGTGCGCACGATCGCACTGTGCACTCGATCGTATTGCATGGTGTGATCGATCGCAATTTGTCTAGAGGCTACTCCAAGAATTCCAGGCTTCTTCCTTTAAGTGCCAAAACTGCTTCTTTTTCACCAATACCCTATAAAAACATGTAAAACACACAAATAAAGTAAAAGAGACTAAATTAACGTAACTAGGGACCTAACAAATGTAAATAAGGGGGCTTAAATATGAATATTTAAGCACCTATTATGCTCATCCTCCAAATTGAGCTTATCAACCATATAAGTATCGACACACTCATCCTCTTCATGTGGCTGTTTTGAGACTCGGAAAACATTTACCTCTAAAATTCTATTTCCAAATGATAATGTCATTAGGCCATTCCTACAATTAATGAGGGCATTGGCAATGGAAAGGAATGGTCTTCCAAGTATCAAAGGAATTTTGGACTCTATGTTTATAGTAGAAATAGTATCTAAAAGCAAAAAATCAACAGGATAGTAGAAATTATCAATTTGCAACAAAACATCTTCTACAATGCCTCTTGGTTTTCTTACCGATCTATCCACTAATTGAAGTACCACGAAGGTTGGTTTGATCTCACCTAGATCGAGCTGCAAGTACATGGAGTATGGCATGAGGTTCACACTAGCACCCAAATCTAGCAATGCTTGGCCACAAGATTTGTTTCCAATTTGACAAGCCACTGTTGGACAGCCCGATTCTTTATATTTGGGTTGTGTCTTGCTATCAATTATTGCACTTTCTTGCTCCATTAGGAATGTCTTCTTGTTCACATGGTGCCTCTTCTTGAGTGTGCACAGATCCTTGATGACTTTAGCAAAGCTGGGGATCTGTTTTATGGCATGAAGAAGGAAGATTAATTTTAACATGCTGAAGTTGTTCAAGAATCTCACATTTCGATGCAGAATTTATCTCCTTAGGTTTAAGGAGTGCTTGAGGGAAAGGCACCGGTGGGTGATAGACATCACGGGCCTCTTGCTCCTTGGAGGTTTCATCATTGTTGCTCAAGTTTGATGGTAGAGTGGGACCATCAATTTTCTTACCACTACGGGTGATTATGGCATTAACCTCTTTAACATTTTGATTTCTAGGATTGGAGGTTTGTGCTATATGTTGTCCCCTTGGAATTTGTTGTGGCTGTGAAGAAAACCGTCCTTGCTCTTGAAACGCCAAGAAACTAGTCAATTTAGTGAGTTAGCTCTTTATATCCTTTTGTTCCGCGTTGATCCGTTGTTGCTCCTCTAATAGTTGTTGATTTATTTTGCCTTGATCTTCCACATTCTTGGCATGTACCTGCATAAATGACTTAAACATATCTTCCAAAGGTAAAGATTGTTGAGGTGCATTATATGAAGTTGCTTCCGGTTGCCATTGGGTACTAGAGTGGGTAGGAGGTTGTGTATCAGGTTTCCAATTAAAATTTGGGTGATTTTTCCAACCGGGATTGTAGGTGTTAGAGTAAGGTGAGTGTGGTTTCCCAAAGGGTATACCTACAGCATTACACTCTTCCTTCATCTCGAAATAAACTGGACAATCCTTAGGCAAATGATCTACCCCATTAAACATGAAACAAGGCTCATAGGACTCTACCCTAGCAACTGATTCAGGAGCCCTAGCATTTCTGGTTTTTAAGGCTTCAATTTCTTTAGTTAGGGCCTCTAAACGGGCTTTAAGGTTATCCTCTTCCTTAAGTTGATAAATCCCATCGGGTTGATTTCTCCTAGTGCTTTCCATGGCATTTGGTCCTGTCCAAGTGTAGGATTTTTCTGATAGGTCATCTAGGAAATCCATGGCTTGGTCGGGATCTTTTTGAAGAAACTCCCCATTGCACATCATTTCTATGAACTGCCTCTCCCTACTTAGAAGTCCATCATAGAAGTAGCTAACCACCCGCCAACTCTCATACCCATGGTGTGGACAAGAATTCAAAAGGTCCTTGAAACGTTCCCAGACTTGATATAAGGTTTCACTCTCTTTTTGTGCAAAGTTTGAGATTTGTCTCTTGAGGTTATTGGTCTTATGGGTTGGGAAGTGCTTTTGGAAGAAAACTCGTGTCATCTCATCCCAACTACCTATGGACCTAGGCCTTAACGAGTACAGCCAAGCCTTGGCATTTTCCTTAAGTGAAAAAGGAAAAAACCTAAGTTTAATGGTGTCTATCATATCAGCCCTACTGTGAAAAGTTGCTACTACTTCCTCAAATTCCCTAATGTGGACATAGAGGTTTTCATTCTCGAACCCATGGAAGGTTAGTAGCAATTGGATCATGCCCGGCTTAAAATCAAGTTGTTGAACATTAGGGAGGAACATGATGCAAGATGGGGTGGCTGTTCGGATAGGATGTAAATAATCTTTAAGTGTCCTAGCAACAATTTCATTGTGATTTTTGACCATGTTGGGGGAAATAAATAAAACAGAAAGAAAAAATAAATAAATAAATTAGAAAATCAAAACAAAGAGCAAAGAACAACAAAAATAAAAAATAAAAAAATCAGAAAATCAAGACTTCAAGAAAGGAACGATATTACCGTTTTGTCTCAAAGTTGACAATCTTCCTTGTTTGTAAGCGCGTCTCCCCGGCAACGACGCCAAAATTTGATTACGCCCAAAACATAACGCGGTAGTTGTAGTACAGCTTTGGGGTGTCGATTCCACAGGAAAACAAGTTAACTACAAAAGAAGGTGTAAACTTTAATCTAAAACGATAAATCCAAATGAGTAAGAGAATCTGAAATTGATAGTGAAATAATTGTGTAAAGTAGATTGTGAAATATAATAGGAAAAACAACAAGGATCCAGGAATCCTCCCTAGGTTCGTTGCCCTAATCCTAACTTGATTCAGTTGTTTTTATCTCGATTGCAAATTTCACATCCCAAATAGGCAATCGGCAAATATTCAATTAAAGCACATGTATAAACCCTAATTTGATTGTTATGAAATACTCTTTATTTTCCATTCATGCACATATGATCTATCCTATAAGTTTATCAAGAAAAGACAATATATCTTTGATGACAATATTGCAGTAATGAACAAACCTAAAGGCTAGATCTACCGGACTCAATCATACCCAAATAATCTTGAGATAAAGAAAACATGACTGAATTTATATCAAGGAAAAAGATACAATCACCAGATTAGATGAAATCTTATAATTAGTGTTGGTTTTTTGTCTAAGGTTTAAACATGGTTCAAACATGGTCAAGGTTTGAACAGGTCCAAACATGGTCCAAGAATGGTTAAAATCCAAACCAAAGGTGGAGTATAAAAGTTCAGCAAGTTAAAAGGTTGCACACAAGTGTGTGCTTAAGTTTTGAGCATGGGAAGGTCAGACACACTATTGTGGAAGTTTCTGCCCACAGGCAGGAGGTGTGCGCACAGCATCAGGAGGCTGCAGCATCAGGTCACGCCGCAGCACACAGCACCACACCAAAACACACAGCATCACTTGGAGAGTGATGTAGGGCTGAGATTAAAGGAAGAACATGATCAAAGGGAGGATAATGACTCACAAGAATGTCCAAGAATTAAGAGGCTATAAAAGGGGTTCTCAAGGCCTCATTTCATAAGATAATACAAGATACAAAAACACACATACAAGAGAGTTTTGTGACATTGTGAGATCATTGTAAACACTAAGAGAGAATTTTGTAGAGAGACATAAACACAAGAGGGACTCTTGTAGTGAGGCTGGTTGTAATAAGATAGAGAGAGTCTAGATTAGATTAGAGAACATTGTTGAGTTCTCATCTTCTTCCTTCTCTTCTTGTTTCTTCAAGAACTTAGATTCTTGAAGGGGATTGCTGTAACTTTGTAAGAACCATTGAGATAGTGCAGAGATTTCGGAGGAACTCACAGGGACATAGGCACATTGCCGAACCTTGACAACAAATTACTTGTCTTCTTTCTTTCTTTGATTTTCTGTTCTTGAGTTCGATTGCTGAAATTCTTTCTACAAGTCATTCAAGACTTGGGTGTTTGGAAGATCACTACCTGGGCATCTTTTCAAGGTGATTTCCAACAGTGGTATCAGAGCTTTGGTTAGTGGTATCAGAGCACAGCAGCTGGTTATCAGAATAAGAAGTAGAAGGTACAGAGCCAAGACTCCAAGAATCAATGATCAAACTTCTTGGGTGAATCAAGAACGGTGTAAAGATCAAGATCCGATCGTGTTCTTGAAGGTTGATTCAAGAACAGTGTTAAAGATCCATCTTCGATCTGTGTTCTTGAGGTTGAAGAAAGCAATTGTGGTTAGTGCACAAATCTGGGATCTTGTCCGCAAAAGATGGTTTCAAATTTATGTGTGGAGAAGTTTGATGGAAAGGGGGACTTTGCCCTATGGAAGCGGAAGATCAAGGAGGTTCTTGTACAGCAAAAAGTGGACTTGGCACTTGGAGAAGATGATGCTTTTCCAGCAAGTACCACGGAGGACCAGCGGACCGAGATGAAGAAGATGGCTTACAGCACCATTTTCTTGCACATGTCGGATAATGTCACAAGAGAGTGTGGAGACTCGGAAGATCCAGCTGCAATATGGAAGAAACTAGATGAGTTGTTTCTTCCCAAGACTCTCCCTAATAAGAGGTATCTTCAGAAACAAATCTTTTCTTTTAAATTTGATCCTAAGAAAGAGTTGCAAGATGATCTTGATGCCAAGATAAGGAGTGCATCAAGTGGTAAAGGGCTGTTCTTTAAAAGAAAGCCAGCAACTTGGTATGGCAGCAACCATGGCTACTACCAGGACAGAGGTAGAGGAGAGAGCCATGGGAGAGTGCACAGCAGCATGTATGGCTACTACCGGGACAGAGGTAGAGGAGAGAGCCATAGGAGAGTGCACAACAACATGCATGGCTACTACCAGGACAGAGGTAGAGGAGAAAGCCATAGGAGAATGCATTCCAAACTGAGATTTGGAGGGAAGAGCTGCTACTACTGCCATAAGGAGGGTCATGTCAAGAAAGATTGCAAGAAGATAACAAGGGATAGAGGAGGAAGCCATACCAAGAATGGAGAGGCTTCGGTTGCCAAAACAGAACAGCAAGATGATGATGTTCTTGTTGTGTGCTCAAGTGTGAGCAAGGGGCAAGAAGGCAGCGGGAAATGGATCTTGGATACCGGGTGCACTCATCATATGTGCCCTCACAAAGAATGGTTCAAGAATTTCAAGAAGATCAATGATGGAAGAGTTTTCTTGGGGAATGACAATTCTTGCCAAGTGAGAGGGATTGGAGACATCCAATTGAGGATGTTTGATGAAGTCACAAGGCTGCTGGAAAATATGAGGTATGTTCCAGATTTGAAGAGGAACTTGATCTCATTGGGGCAGCTGGATTCCATGGGCTATACATGCAAGATAGAGGGAGGAAAGATCAAGGTGGCCAACGGATCTTTGGTAGTGATCGCAGCAAGAAACGATGGACTCTATGAGATGATCGAAGAAACAGAAACCAATGATCAAGCAGCAAGCTTGATGGCTGAGCTGGACAAAGCAGCCATTTGGCACACTCGCTTGGTACACATGAGCGAAAAGGGCCTGCAAGTGCTTAGCAAGGAAGGTCTACTTGGTGGTGACAAAGTAGAAAAAATGGATTCCTGTAAGAGCTGTGTTCTTGGGCAGCAACATCGGGTCAGCTTCAACATCGGAGTGCACAAGTCTAAGGGCATTCTTGACTACATTCATGCGGACCTTTGGGGACCAGCAAGGACACCAACACAGGGAGGTAACATTTACTTTCTGTCTTTAATTGATGATTATTCAAGAAAAGTGTGGGTTTATTTGGTGAAAAATAAATTAGATGCCTTGAATAAGTTAGTGGTGTGGAAAGGGCTGGTTGAGACTCAAATGGGTAGAGTAGTTAAGGGGATAAGAACCGATAATGGCTTAGAAATTTTTAACCAAGAACTTGATCAATTCTGTAGGTTAAATGGCATTCTAAGACATAGGACGGTTGTGGAAACTCCTCAGCAAAGTGGAGTTGCTGAGTTGATGAATAAGACCCTTATGGAAAAGGTTAGGTGCATGTTAAATAAATCCGGATTACCCAAATGTTTTTTGGGGGAAGCGGTGTCTACAGCCGCATATTTGATTAATAGATCACCCTCTAGGATTTTATACCATAAGACTCCCGAAGAGTTGTGGAGTGGAAAACCCCCTGAGTTGGACAACCTTAGGACTTTTGGGTGTGCAGTGTATGCACTCTAAAAGGAGGACAAGCTTAGCCTAGGATCTAGAAAATATGTGTTTCTAGGATATAGGGAAGGGGCTAAGGGGTACAGGTGGTGGTCCTTAGAAAAAGAAGGATTTAAACTCATAATAAGTAGGGATGTTGTCTTTAATGAATTATTATTTCCCTACTTGGAGAAAACTAACCCTGCAGGGGCTAGTGAGCAAACCAATTCAGAAATTGTTGAGCATAGCATCAAGGGAGATTCTGTTCAGGTAGAGCAAAGGAGGCAAGAAGGTTCGGACCAGGTAGAGCCCTTGGATGATTTCCAAGCTCAAGAAACTCATGAAAAGGCTGAACAAGAAGAGGATGCTGCAGCAAGTCAGAAGGACTTTCAGCTCATAAGAGACCAGGAAAGAAGGCTGGTCGGACCACCTTCAAGATGTGGGTTTGCGGATGCTGTGGATGCAGTAGCTCCTTGGACAGAAGGAGAGATGAGTGAACAAGAAACTTACACGGTGGCCATGGAGTGTAAGGATTCGTCAAAGTGGCAGCTAGCTATGGAGGAAGAAATGGATTCTTCGAGGAAGAACAACTTCTGGGAATTGGTGAAAATTCCAGGAAATCAGAAAATTGTGGAATGTAAGTGCACTTACAAGATCAAAGAAGGGTACCCTCCAAGAGATGAAGTCCAGAACAAGGCTAGGCTGGTGGCGAATGGGTTCATAAGAAGAGGAGACATAGCTTTCACAGAAACTTTCACACCTGGACACAAGGTGGAGAAGATGGTGAGTATCCTCACCTATGTCATTGATGGGCTGTTAGTTTGGAATAGCAGGAAGAGGATGGAAAGGTTTACATCTCAACTCAGTGAGGAGTTCGAGAGGAATGATCTCAGCCTTGCACAAAAGATCGTTGGGATGAGGAGAATCATCCAGGAAAGGAAGAGAAACAGGTTAAATGTTTCTTGGGCAATGGATGTTTTCAGCAAATGTGTGAGTAATCTCGGAAAAGAGCGTTGTCTTGGGATGAAGTGGTTGCTGAGGTACATGGAAGCTCAGTGGCAGCCACTGGTAGCACTCATAACAACCAGGGCAGAATGCATAGCGGCTACGGAAGCCATAAAGGAGGCTATGGGGTGCAAAGGGTTGTTGGACGAGTGGGAGGTCCTAAAAGAGTAGGTGGTGGTATCTTTGGATAGCCAAAGTGTGGGGAACTTGTGGAGGTATCCGATGTTCCATGAGGGGATGAAGCATATGGATGTTCGGTATCATTACATTCTGGAAAATGGTACAGAAGGAAGCATTCATGTTGACAAGAAGACCACGGAGAAAAGTCCTGCAGATTTAGGCACCAAGTTTCTACCTCTAAGTAAGTTCAATCATTGCCTTGAATTACTTAGGATTGGAGTCGGTTGATTGATGACTCAAGATGAGTTTGGATCCCGAAGGTCTCTGCACAAATGGTTCGGGTTTAAACGCTTAGACAAAGGTAGAGATTGTTGGTTTTTTGTCTAAGGTTTAAACATGGTTCAAACATGGTCAAGGTTTAAATAGGTCCAAACATGGTTCAAGGATAGTTAAAATCCAAACCAAAGGTGGAGTATGAAAGTTCAGCAAGTTAAAAGGTTGCACAAAAGTGTGTGCTTAAGTTTTGAGCACGGGAAGGTTAGGCACACTGCTGTGGAAGTTTCTGCCCACAGGCAGGAGGTGTGCGCACAGCATCAGGAGGCTGCAGCATCAGGTCACGCCGCAGCACACAGCACCACACCAAAACACACAGCATCACTTGGAGAGTGATGTAGGGCTGAGATTAAAGGAAGAACATGATCAAAGGGAGGATAATGACTCACAAGAATGTCCAAGAATTAAGAGGCTATAAAAGGGGTTCTCAAGGCCTTATTTCATAAGATAATACAAGATACAAAAACACACATACAAGAGAGTTTTGTGACATTGTGAGATCATTGTAAACACTAAGAGAGAATTGTGTAGAGATACATAAACACAAGAGGGACTCTTGTAGTGAGGCTGGTTGTAATAAGATAGAGAGAGTCTAGATTAGATTAGAGAACATTGTTGAGTTCTCATCTTCTTCCTTCTCTTCTTGTTTCTTCAAGAACTTGAATTCTTGACGGGGATTGCTGTAACTTTGTAAGAACCATTGAGATAGTGCAGAGAGTTCAGAGGAACTCACGGGGACGTAGGCACATTGCTGAACATCGACAACAAATTACTTGTTTTCTTTCTTTCTTTGATTTTCTGTTTTTAAGTTCGATTGCTAAAATTCTTTCTACAAGTTATTCAAGACTTGGGTGTTTGGAAGATCACCACCTGGGCATCTTTTCAAGGTGATTTCCAACAATTAGATTAAAAATTAAATCATAACAATGTTTGAACGCTAAAGCTCTATTACGACTGAATCAAGTAAGGGAAATAGAAACAACTACACCTAGGGATTCATTCCTTCGCCTTGCTTGGAGATTAGTTGGCCATGGGAGAGTGTGGCAGCCTCCCTTGAGTTTTCCCCTCTTTTTGAATGTCTAATTACAAACCCTAAGTGGTCTATTTATAGTGTACAAGGCCTAAGGGTGTTTTAGGGTTTGAACAAATCATTAAAGACCTAATTAGGGTCTAACTCGGAGAGCAAAGCCTGTGCGCGCGCTGCACCTTGGCTTTTGTCAAGTCTGGTGTGTGTACTGTGAGGGGTGCCTCAAATAATCCAAGGTGCACCTCTACCTGATGCTTCTTTCAATGTCTTTTGGTCTTCTTTCTGCAAGGTACGCCTCAACTGATCCAAGGTGCACCTTGACCTGATGCTGATTCAGGAGGTCTGACCTCTGTCCGCTAAAACTGCCATAACTTTCTCTAGAAAAATCATTTTTAGGAACTGTAAAATTCTCCAGAAAATAGACTTCCAGATATTTCTAAGAATATATGGCTCATCTTCTGGTTCTTCCTACATCAATACAGTTTAATTTGCAAAGATGATTGATCTGCATGGCAATTTTGGCAATTTAGTGAAAACTCCTTTCTTGGATTCTCTTCATCTTGGCTCTTCCGTGACCATTCTCTCACTCAAGTATTCATCAAAGTTTCATGTTTAAAATAATGATAGCTTTTCCATCTCTTTTAACACAAGATACCTGAAAATGCACTGAAATAAGTTAATGCTCCAAGAATACCACTTTAGAGTTGTTAACGAATAAAAATGCAATTAAAACCTAAATCAACCCTAAAGTGGTAATAAATAAGTATGATTAAGATGCATTTTATGGCTCTCATCAATGACGTTGTGGGATTTCTTCTAAGCGAAGAATTGCGCAGAAGATCTTCAGGATCTGCAGAAACATCTGGGAACGCTTTGAGCGTATAAGAAAGAGGAAGGTCTTCAAATAGAGGAAACAAGAACCATGGAAGTTCTAAATTTAGGAAGAGTAAATCAAGAGGACCAAAATCAAGAAGTGGAGGTTTCTAGATCTGCTGAAAGAAAGGACATCTGATGAGAGATTGCAAAGCACCAAAGCATAATGATAATCAGAAAAGTAAAAATTCTTTTAATCTTTCTGATAAAGATTCTGATGCTTTGATCCTTTCTGTTGCGGTTCGTAATGATTTGTGGGTGATAGATTCTGGTGCATCTTTTCATGCTACCTATCAGAAGGAGATACTCCAAAATTATGTGCAGGGTGATTTTGGGAAAGTGTATCTCGGAGATGATGAACCATGCAACATAACTGAAAGATGAGATGTACAGATAAACCTGGCGAATGGGACTACCCTATAGTTGAAGGACGTGTGGCATATTCCGAACCTTACACAGAATTTGATATCAATAGGCCAACTGTCATATTCAGGATGCAGAACAACTTTCACAAGTGATTCATGGAAGGTGTCGAAAGGGGCTATGGTAATAGCTCACTGAAAGAAAGAAGACACTCTCTATGTGACGAGTAGAACAAATAGTGTTCTAACATATGCATCAATAGATTTGAGCACAGACACTTGCACCGCAGACTTGGGCACATGAGTGAGAAAGGTATGAAGGTCATGCTATCAAAAGGGAAGATTCCAAATTTGAAGCATCTGGACCTGAGCTTCTGTGAAGACTGTCTCTATAGAAAGCAAAAAAATGTGAGTTTTTCTAAGACGAGCAGAAAACCAATGCTTGAAAAGTTAGAATTGGTCCATACAGACATGTGGGGACCAACCAAGGTACTATCTCTTAATGGGTCTCAATACTATATTACTTTTATTGATGATGCCACTAGGAAGTTATGGGTGTATTTCTTGAAGCATAAATCTGATGTATTTGATGTCTTCAAAAAGTGGAAAGCTATGGTTGAGACTGAAACAGGTCGGAAGCTAAAGTGTCTGAAGTCAGACAATGGTGAAGAATATTGCACAATGAATTTGAGGAATATTGTGCTCTCAATGGTGTCAAGAGGCAGAAGACAGTTCTTAAAACACCATAGCAAAATGGAGTGGCAGAACGCATGAACCGAACCATTAATGAATGTGCTAGAAGCATGAGGATTAATGCTGGATTATCCAAACAGTTCTGGGGAGAAACGGTAAACACATCAGTCTATCTGATCAACAGAGGACCATCTGTTGCACTTGAGTGCGAACTTCCAGAAGAAGCGTGGATGGGAAAAGAGGTAAACTTATCACACTTAAGAATATTTGGTTGCACCTCTTATGTTCATATAAACTCAGACGAAAGGTCTAAGCTAGACCCAAAATCCAAAAAAGTGTGTCTTTGTTGGATATAGCATTAATGAGTTTGGCTATCGGTTTTGGGATCCAGAAAACCGAAAAGTCTTCAGAAGTAGAGATCTGGTGTTTAACGAGAATGTTCTATATAAGGACATGATGAAACAGGTGGAAGGGGAAAAAGAAAAGAAAGAGTTTGTAGAACTTGAGGAAATTTCTACAAAAGGAGTGTTACAACCCAAAGATGAGAATATAGAATCTCAGACTCCTGTTCCCCAAGTTCCCCTTTAAGAATTGAGGAGATCAGAAAGAGTTAACAAAGGTCAACTCCCGGCTCATTATTTAACATCTCTGAATTATTTGTTATTAACTGACAATGGTGAACCAGAATGTTATAAAGAAGCAATGCAGGTTAATGATAAGCTCAAGTGGGAGGCTGGAATGAATGATGAAATGGACTCCCTAATAGCAAATCAGACATGGGATTTGGCTGAGCTTCCAGAAGGCAAAAAGGCTTTGCATAACAAGTGGGTTTACAAGTTGAAAGAAGAATACGATGGAACTAAGCGATACAAGGCCAAGCTGGTAATCAAGGGATTTCAACAGAAGGCAGGTATCGAATATACTGAGATTTTCTCTCCTGTTGTAAAGTTGTGTACCATCAGATCTGTATTGAGCATTATTGTAGTAGAGGACTTACATCTAGAACAACTAGATGTGAAAATTGCTTTCCTTCATGGTGATCTGAATGAAGATATCTACATGAAGCAACCACAGGGGTATGAAGAACTAGGGAAGGAAGAGTTGGTGTGTAAGCTCAAGAAAAGCTTGTATGGGTTGAAACAAGCACCCAAACAGTGGTATATCAGGTTTGATAATTTCATATCTAAAAACGAGTATACAAGATGTAACGTTGACCACTGTTGTTATTTCAAGAAGTTTGATGATTCCTACATCATTCTTCTATTGTATGTGGATGATATGCTTATTGCAGGATCAAGCATGATGGAAATAACAATGTTGAAGGAACAACTCTGCAAAGAGTTTTTTATGAAGGATTTGGGTATGGCTAAACAAATCCTTGGTATGTGGATCAGCAGAGACAAGAAGAATCGGAGATTGTGGCTATCTCAGGAACAATACATCGAAAAGGTTCTAAAAAGGTTCAACATGGATCAGGTTAAACCGGTGAGCACTCCACTAGGAAGTCACTTCGCACTTTCAAAAGGACAATGTGCGACGACAGTCGAAGAACATGAATACATGTCAAAAGTACCATATGCCTCAGCAATTTGTAGCCTCATGTATGCTATGGTTTATACCATACCAGATATTGCACAAGCAATGGGAGTCGTGAGCAGATTCATGAATAATCCAGGCAAGGAGCATTGGAAGGCTGTGTAGTGGATTATGAGGTACTTGAGAGGTACCACTAATCTATCCCTATGCTATGATGGATCAAAAATCAGTTTGAAGGGTTATGTCGATTCTAACATGGCAGGAGACCTAGATGGTGGAAAGAGTACTACAGGTTACGTCTTTACACTATGCAGTGCAGCAGTGAGTTGGGTGTCGAGATTACAGAAGATCGTAACTCTCTCGACTACAGAAGCAGAGTACGTGGCAGCGACAGAAGCATGTAAAGAAATGGTGTGGCTACAAAGTCTTCTTAAAGAATTAGGCAAAGAGCAGAAGGACTGTAAGATTTACAGTGACAGTCAGAGTGCAATTCATCTGGCCAAAAATTCTACATTTCATGCCAGGACAAAGCACATCGATATCAGGTACCATTTCATTTTGGGGCTCTTAGAAGAAAAAGTTATTACGCTTGAAAAGATTCACACCAGCAAGAATCCCGCAAACATGTTAACCAAGACTGTTACGGTTGAGAAGCTGAAAGGATGTCCAGCTTCGATCGGTCTTCATGCTTGAAGAAGCAGAAGAAGACTCACACCTAGTTTGGCTATGTTGAAATTTCGTTACAAATGGAAAATTGTCTCCAAGTGGGAGATTGTTAAAGTTGGAGACAAAGGCCATGTTTTATGGTGGAGACAAATGCCATGTTTTCAACCATGTTGTCTTGAAGAATTGTTTAAACACCTACCATGTGATGAGCTCCTATATAAATTGAGATGTCTAAGGTCATTCATTCCAAGAAAAGTGAAGTATGCTTGAGTGTTTCTTATGTGTGAGGAAAAGTGAGAAACAGAGTGTCTTGTAAAAATCAAGTGAGTGGCTTTTGTAACAGAGCACTGCTCTGGTTTTGTTTTCTCTAGGCTTTTGCCAAATAGTAAAAATACTTTGGGTGTGGGTCCGAGGAGTAGGCACATTGTCGAACCTCGTTAAATCTCTGTGTTCAATTCTTTGTGTGTGCGCGTTGGTCGAATTCTTGCTATTTCCTTAACATGCTTTGGGGAAGTTGTTTATTTTGAAACTACATATAGGACAAATAAGTACAACATGATATGTGCTCCTTTTGTTGGAATCAATCATCGTCAGAGAAATGCTTATTTTGGTTGTATTTTTACTAGATAAAACTGTATATAACATTCACTTGGCTATTTGACTCGTTTTTGGAATCAATGGGTAACAAGCAATCAGAAACCATTTTCACATATCAATGTCAAGCAATGATAATTTCCCTTAAGAAGGTATTTTCTCTGGTACATGCCATCGTTTGTGCTTGTGGCAGAGTCGTTTGGTAGATTATGAATTTAAAAGTCAGTTCAACAAAATTCTTTATGGCTGTGAAACAGAAGTAGAATTTCAGTCTAATTGGGATGATTTCATAAGAGATTACAACCTAGAGGATCATAAATAACTTAAGACCTTGTACAAGGTATGTACAATGTGGCAGTCTGCTTTTAGCTTAGATATTTTCTCTACTAGAATAAACTCTTCGTAAAAAAGTGAGAGCACGAATAATGTTTTTATTCATATGTTATCTAAGACAATTAAGCTCACTGAGTTTGTAAACCAATATGAGAAAATTATTATTCAGATGTGTAATGATGAAGAAAAAGAGGATTTTCGTTGTAGTCAAGGGCACATTCTAAACTAGTTAAGAATAGTGGGATTTTGCGTCATGCATTGTTGTTTACACTTGTAAAATATTTAAATTATTTGAAGCTGAAATTGCTTATTGTTTGGTAGTGACAATGCGAGAAGTTAACAGCATTGGCCCACTTCATATTTTTGAATTATTTGAAGAGGAGCATGTTGTCCAATTTAATTCTTTTGATCTCACAGTTCAATGAAGTTGTAAGAAGCTTGCATTTATAAATCTATTGTGTCGTCACGCTTTGAGAGTAGTCACGCTTTGAGAGTAATTAATATGAATAAAGTCACCACAATGCATGCCTTCTCAGTATGTTCTAAATCGATGGGCAAAATATGCAACGAAAAAAATTTTGGTGAATGGTCATGATAAGTCATCGATGTGTAAAAAAGATTCGGTGACTTTGTACCGCAATGATCTGATGCGTTCAATGTACAATATTTTTACTACAAGTGCAGAAACAAAGAAACATATTGAAACGTGTAAGAAGAAAATTGCAGATTTGATAGAGTTTATCAAACAAAAAATGGCAAATTCAGAAGCATAGATAGAACTTGTTGAGAAAGTTAACATGTTTGATAGGGGATGATGCAACTCATATTACAGATAAGATGCATTGCGCTCGTGATAACATGCCACTATTGGATCCCCCATGAGCAAGACCGAAAGATGTAACAAATGCTAGAATGGAAAGCAATTAGGAGAAGTATAAGAAGAGGAAAGCAAATAGTGCAAAGAAATCTAGCGAGCAAGATCATTATATATATTTTTTGTAAAAATTTTGGTAAAAATTTGAATGGTAATTTTTAGAAACTTCACTCATAACGTTAATTAAGTGTGTATGAATGTTATCAGTGAGGTTTCAAAAAATTATTAATCAAATTTTTATTCCAATGTAAAAATGAATTTTACACCCGATATAAATAAGAATCTCAGGTAAACATGACAATTTACGTAGCTACTTAATTTTTTATTGATTATTACATGCTAAACTCAAAAAAATAACACAATTTAACAAAACTAATTTAAATTGATTATTACATGCTGCGCTTATGCTCTAAAAAAATTTTGGCCGACAAAGTGTAAAATGTTTTTGACTTGCTCGAAACTGTATTGATAATTTTAAAGAATTTCACTGATAATATTAGTATAGATGTTGAATCCAAAAAATAATATTACTAGCAAAAGTTACCAAAATTACCAATAGAGTTTCAAGTGAGTTTAAAACCAATGTTTTAAAATGTTTTGACTTGAACTAAGTAAAAATTTCTCTGTTTTGTCCTTCACTTCACCATTGTCCGCTATCAAGTAATTATAAAATTAGTAATTAAGGATCCTAAAGTAAAACAATAATAATAGTCAATTATCAAAGTAATTAACCACACAATCTCATTGGACAAGCTTTTTTCTTTTCTAATGGAAACCGATTTAAAAATTATTGTTAAATATGAACTTGGGCTCACTGAATTTTTTTAAAAATTTCAAGAGCTTCTTAATCCAATATTTTTGCCACCATAAGTTGTAATTTTTAAGTATGGTCGCAATTGTCCTTGCCAAAATCTTGAATTCAAGCAACAAAATAATTTTAGGTGGTAGGGTAATTCAACATTTGGTTACGTATAAAAATTTAATTATTTGATTTGATGATGACTTATAGTTAAAAAGTGTATTTTCTGTCAAGATTTTGTCAGTCCTTGCCAAAACTCAGTCACCAAATTCCTAATTTCTTGTAGCGAAAAGGTGTTCCACTTGTGCTGCTTGAAACTTTTACTCCATTTTCTCCATTAATTATCATAGCTTACCAAGCATATATCCATGGGCTTTTGTTCTTAATATTTTTCCCAACATAAATCATAATAGCATGAATACTATTGAGGAATTGGCTATATCAAATATTTAAATTTTTGGATTTTTAATCTTTTAGTTATCTTTTAACATGGCATTAACGCAAGAAAAATTTGTGTTTAAATTTTAAGAATTGATTTGAACCAACTTACTTTAAGTTGGTTTTAATACCAACCCAAACAAAACCAATGTATCTCTTGCGGAGTATGAGCAATCATTTAAGTGTACATGTAAAACTCAATCAAATCTGACTCACAAGTGGAAGAGAGAGTTAGTGTCCATTTTGTGTGTACTTCTCGACATTAATAAATTGACATCTCAATTAATGATACAGATAAGCATAAGGCCTAACAAAGGTTAACGGTGTTAGAGAGACTTTTGCTTAACGAAGCATCAAATTGAATTAGGAAAGAATATCTTTAGCTGATTTGTTAGGGAAATTTGAGAAAGAAAATAAGAGAGAAACGACTTCAAGGCATGACGTTAATTCGCCCCTCTATGGTGCAAGAAGGTTACGTAAAACGAATTTTCTTTAAGATACAATGAAACTCCATTGTTGATTTGCATTTTGTACTAGTGAAATAATAACTCACAACAGTTTCTATGAATTTATGGATATAAAATTTGTGATTAGAAATTTATCGTTGATAAATTTTGAATTTTACATTTTTATAGTCGACTATGGCCTCATGGTAGTCGACTATGCCTTTAAATTACTCAAAGTACTCACCAGGTCGGGCATGTAATTGACTACATAAGACTGTAATCAACTACGTCCAATTATGGACATGCCTCCTGTCTATTGCACAAGCATGTAGTCCACTACTATAGCCTTTTGTCTAACCTGTAATTGACTATAAGAAGCATAAAATCAAGTTTTATTTTGAAAATTATCAACATGATTTCATGTTCATCAATCACATACCAAAAGAAATCTCTTCTCTCTTGCTCGGCTTGTCATTTTTCTTTGCTTCAACTGTTCAATTCATCCCCTTTTTACAAAATCAAAAAATTCATTCTTGATTAAATCATTACAGTCTATCAATCTAATATTCTTACAAGAGTGATTTTTTAAAAACTAGAACGGAGTGCAAAGCTAGTATTCGATTCACAATAAATAACGATATATGGAAGATTACTCAGGTCAATCCTACCCACAATCATGAACTTGCTAAGGCAGATGCGATCAATTCTTTTAAAGCTAAGGTTACAAAAACAATGAGTACATATGGGTTTTCAGAAGGGGAAGCTTGTGGGGTTTCGAATGTTGGATTCTTGAAACGATACTGCTATAATTTTGTGAGTAGGCAAAAATTAATGAAGATTGAAGCTGGAGATTCACAGAGTTTGATCAACCTATTCAGTTATGTTCTTTATGTAGTTCAGGTGGATCAGAAAAACCAGATTACAATTTTTTTTCTGGAGGGGTGTTAGATCAAGAATTGATTATAACTGCTTTGGGGAAGTTGTTTATTTTGACACTACATATAGGACAAATAAGTACAACATGATATGTGCTCACTTTGTTGGAATCAATCATCATCAGAGAAGCACTTATTTTAGCTTAGATATTTTCTCTACTAGAATAAACTCTTCGTAAAGAAGTGAGAGTACGAATAATGTTTTTATTCATATGTTATGTAAGACAATTAAGCTCATTGAGTTTGAAAATTATTATTCAGATGCGCAATAATGAAGAAAAAGAGGATTTTTGTTGTGGTCAAGGGCACATTCTAAACTTGTTAATAATAGTGGGATTTTGCATCATGCACTGTTGTTTACACTTGTAAAATATTTAAATTATTTGAAGTTGAAATTCCTTATTGTTTGGCAGTGACAATGCGAGAAGTTAACAACATTAGCCCACTTCATATTTTTGAATTATTTGAAGAAGAGCATGTTGTCCAATTTAACTCTTTTGATCTCACAGTTAAATGAAATTGTAAGAAACTTGCATCTATAGATCTGTTGTGTCGTCACGCTTTGAGAGTAATTAATATGAATAAAGTCACCACAATGCCTTCTCTATATGTTCTAAATCGATGGACAAAAGATGCAACAAAAGAAATTTTGGTGAATGGTCATGATAAGTCATCGATGTGTAACAAAGACTTTGCACCGCAATGATCTGATGCGTTCAATGTACAATACTTTTACTACAAGTGCAAAAACAAAGAAACATATTGAAATGTGTAAGAAGAAAATTGCAGATTTGATAGTTTATCGAGAAAAAAAATATGGCAAATTCAGAAGCATAGATAGAACTTGTTCAGAAAGTTAACATGTTTGATAGGGGATGATGCAACTCATATTACAGATAAGATGCATTGCGCTCGTGATAACATGCCACTATTGGATCCCCCATGAGCAAGACCGAAAGGTGTAACAAATGCTAGAATGGAAAAATGAGGATGTCAAAAGTGCAGCATAACTCCTCTTACGGTGTTTATTTTATGATTAAGAAAGATAAAAAAAATTGCAGTTTTTTTGTTTTTTTTTTTATCTGTGTGTGGATATTTATCCAATTTTTTTTTAAAGTGTTCGGATAATCTCCACTTTTAATCAAGGTTAGAAGTTTAATAATTTTAACCTCCATAGTCAAATTTATGTTATTTAATTTATTTAATTATGTTGGTAATCAATCAAGCTTCAGGTACTATTGTTAATTTAATTATGTCATTATCGTATAATTTCTTACGGTGCACAAGATTGCCAAAAAAAGAGAAAAAAAGTACCTTCTCCTCCCCCACTTTTTTACCATGTGAAAAGTTGAAGCATATATCTTTTCCCTTTCCTAAATGGTACTCCCTCCGTCTCATTTTAGATGTCCCAATTTTCATTTTGAAATATCCCAAAATTGTTGTCCCAAATAAAAAATCAAATACTTTTATCTTTTAACGGTACCTTTCATTATTACTTCAAGTACAAGTGATTTGCATGTATGTAATGCACCTTTTGTTTGATGAAATTGGTATTTTAATATCTATATAAAATAGTTTGCCTGTAATTATTGTATTTTCTAATTAATGTTTGAGCTTTTTCAAGGGGATAACTAAAATGGGACAGTACTAATCAAAACCTTTTTCAACAAGGAAAAGGATTTGATAGATTTCTCACCAATCTCCTTTCTTTATGTAAGGGCTTGCTCTCCTCATAAACCCTAAACCCTAATAGCCATCACCCCTTTTTCAAAACTCATCTCTGATTCTTCTTCTCTTCCTTAAATTTCCTTTATATAGTTGAAGAATCTGATTTTCAAAGGAGATGGAAGGCATGTAAGAAAGGCTGCTGATAGAAAAGAAGCTGTCTCAACATGATGTAAGTGAAATTCATGGTCTTTTGATCATTCCCATCAAGTAAGCAGTGCATGAATTCCTCACAAGTGAAGAGAAGCAGAGGAGCTCAATTGATGTGGAAGTAATCGATCCTTTGCTTCATCGGAGGAATTTAATTCTGAAGAGAATGGACCTGAAAAGTTCAACATTGTATATGTTGGTGAGAGGCTGGAATTCAGTTGTCAAGGATAATCAATTGGCGAGAGATGATCTCATTCAGCTGGAATTATAATGGATTGTTATAATTATCAATGGTCGATCACTTGTGCATCGAGTCACCAACTTATTTTCCACTAGTTATCTTGTTTATTGATAGTTATGTTACTTGGATTTGAGTATAGGTGTTGGACACGTACTTGTCAGACTCATTTATTTATTTTTTGTAAATTTTACTACAATTTGGAGTGTACAAGTATCATATCATTATCCGAGTGTTGAGAGTCCGACACGGGTATGATAAGGTAAAGTGAAGAGTCCATGTAACATAGATTGTTTAGTGATTTTGGCTTCTTTTTTTTTAACATCTAGTTCTGTCCTTATGATAAGCATATGCTTGATATACAAAATCAACAGTATATCATATGCAGTAATGAAATTTCCCATTTAAGTCCCTGAAATCTCCACCTCCTCAGCTCTACCAGAATTTCTTATTGAAGCTCCATCAGTAATGAAAGGTGGGCTAAGGGGTTTCCAAACAATAGAACGGTAATAGCTAGCCATACTGATTTTTAGAATGTATAAATCGATGCCCAAACTAAATCTAAATGAAAAAAAATAGAAAAACAAGACAAGACATCACATACAGGAAAGATACAAACATTTAGGAAGATGAATCCTTGATATCAAGCAGTTCTAGCGTAATCATGATTCATGACGAACTGCTTAAGCAGACTTAGCCTTTGAGTTGATATCTCTCGAGAAACTTATTGCATGCTTGGCCATTGTTATGGATTGGGATTCAAACATGAGAATGTTATTTTCACAACAGAGACCAGTTTTTCTGCTACAGCTTGTTTCTTAGGAGAAGATAGACGCTGGTCCAACCCATTCTTGAATAGTAAATGATGAAATTTTGTGGCCATTCTTCAAAAGAGAGAGTATTGTGGCCAAAATAAGTTTGTACTCTTTATTTGTAAATTCTATTAATTTTGATAGAATTTGTAACAAGTTAACTTAATGAATTCATTTTGAGATGAATTTCATAGTTTTTTATTGTTCCAAACATAATAAATATAGAATCACATAAATTCCATAAAATTTATAGAATTCATTTAAAGAAACTTTGTTTTCGGAGGATTTAGATTTATAGATTAGAATTCATTTACTCTGATTCAACTCGATATAGTTTAATAGATTTGTTGACCGACAAAACTTTTCTTTATAGATTTCGCACTAACTCACATAATATTTTTTCAATAGTTATATTGTTCACTGATAGTGATTTACGGGGTATAATATATTTAATCTTATTCAACTAAATATAGTCCATGTCACATAGACTCGGGTATTGATGTCGGACTCGTGTATTTTTTGTAAATTTTCATAAATTTTATTTTAGTTTGAAATGTTTAAGTGTCATACCCTTATCCGAGTGTCGAGGGTCTAACACGGATACGGCAGAGTAAAGTAAATAGTCCATATAGCATAGAATATAATTGATTTGTTTTACCGACAGAAAGTAGGGGTGAGCCTAGAACCCGGTTGACCCGCGAACCCGACCCAAAACCGATGTAATGGGTTGGGTTGGGTTGTGTCTTTTTAGAGATTGGGTTGGGTTGAGTTGGGTCATGGGTTCAAAATTTTCAACCTGACCCAAACCGATAATCTGGTCAAATATATAATTTTATATTTTATATTTATTGAATATAAAATAGTGTATAAATAATCATAGTATAATTGTAAAATATATAATCATAAAATGTCTATTCTAATTACTACTAGTGTGTAAAATTATACGTAGTAGATACTCCAATGTCCAAACAAGTCTCATACTTTCCAATTACCTAGATTTTAGTTTCAAATATTTATATTAGAAACAGATACTGATTTCTAGTTATGAAATAGTTTTCATTATTATTCTTAAAGATAACTTCAATCAGAATAAATTGATGCACAATTAACTTATGCTAACAAAATTTTGATTTTTTGTACCGTTGTAACTATAAAATAAACATAGAAATTAACAATCTAACCTATAAGATTCCAGTCGGGATCAATGTATGCAGATAAACTTATATTCCAAAAAATTTGATTTCTAGTTATGAAATAGTTTTCATAATTATTCTTAAGCATAACTTCAATCAAAATAAATTGATGCACAATTAACTTATGCTAACAAAATTTTGATTTCTTGTACTGTTGTAACTATAAAATAAACATAGAAATTAACAATCTAACCTACAAGATTCCAGTCGGGATCAATGTATGTAGATAAACTTATATTCCAAAATGATGTACCATAATGTTGATGGAAGAAATGCTGAATGCATGATAAAGCTTAGTAATACCAACTTGCTGGAAGCCTTTCATGCAAACATTATTTGACTCAATTTGCCTCTCTGTGACCTTTTAAGAGCCCTCATGATGCTTCCGAGTGCATTGAAGCATAGTCCAAAAATAAGACTGATTAGTGAGAAAACATTAGCACGGCCAACAAATGCTGAGTTACTAAAATATATTATTAGCAACTGCGTAGAAATCCAGATTTTCTTCGTAATTAAATAGTCTTCTAAAGTAAGTTAAATTAATGTTAACTAAAGCAGTTCCTAGCACAACATTCAAATGAAGATTATGTTTTTCAATTTAACGATGAATCCATATTCTGACATCAAGGGCTCTAGGTTGTGAGCATGCAGATAAGCAATTGATCATGGTCACTTCATCAAGCTTTATATTACTTGCTTGCATTTCATGAAACAATGCCAAAGTATCCTTACCAAGTTTGGCTTCAATATAGCCTCTAATTATGGCATTCCATGGCACAACATCCTTCTCTTGCATGTCATCAAAAAGCTTATTTAGCAGTATCCAAAAAACCAAATTTAACATAGCCTACAATCATTGTAGTCCATGAGACAATTGTTCTCTTTTCCATGTTATCAAATATTTTTTGTGCTGTCAGACATACATATTTTACTTGTAATATGAATGGATTTAGTTTCGGATTTAATAGAATAATTTTTTTGTAATGTAATATGTATGATTTATTTATTTAGTAAAAAAATATATCAACCTGTTGACCCAAACCGATTAGAATGGGTTGGGTTGAGTTGAGGTTGAATGGGTTCATAGGTTGGGTTGGGTTGAGATTTTTTCAACTCGGTATAAATGGGTTGGGTTGAAATTTTAGGATAACTCGACCCAAACCGACCCATGCTCACCCCTAACAAGAAGTTGCTCAAATACAAGCTTAGCCGTGAAAATTTGTTTTTTACACTGACAATGTTGATTCAACACATTCATGGCTTCAATATTTTATGACAAATGATTGAATTTGGCAAAGAGATTTCTTTTTTTCTCCATATTTCCTAGAGTTTATATTGATTAGCCAAGTATTAGAAACTCACTAAACACTATTTTTCAAGATATCTGTATAAGAGAATTTCTTGTCCCAAAACAGAATTACCTCTACTTTCAAAAGGTAAAAAGAAACATAGAGCAGTAAATGAAACAGAGATCTTAAGCATTACTAATATAAGAAAATATGCAAATATAAGTCATTGAGACTTTATTAAGTACAAGGAAAGGGATAGACTGCAAAGTTCAAAATCTAAATTGAAGAAAAAAAATAGAAAAACAAAACGTACAACACATAAGAAAGATGCAAAGGACGTTTAGGAAAGATGAATCCTTGATATCAAGCACTTCTTCAAGAGTAATCATGATGAACTGCTTCTATAGACTTTGCCTTTGAGTTGATATCTCTCGAGAAACATGTTGCATGCTTGGCCGGTTTTGTGGATTGGGATGCAAGCATAAGAATGCTATTTTCACAACAAAGACAAGTTTTTCAGCTACTTCTTTCTTAGGAGAAGAGAGACGATGGTCCAACACATCCTTCAATAGTAAATGATGAAATTTTGATAATGAGGATGACAAAGACGATAGAGGGATGAGATGAGATCGCTTGGATATCTGCCCATCATTATTTCTAGTGTCACCACTCCAAAGCTATAGACATCACATTTTTCATTCACTTCCATCATGTAAGCAAATTCTGCAAAGAAAATCAGTAATCAACATTGATTTTGGATTATTTTTCATTTGATCACCAATAATTATAGATTATTACTAAATAATCTGCACAAACAGAAGGAAAGAAAAAAAGAAAGAAAAAAGGAATTAACCTGGAGTCGTGTATCCAAAGGTGCCTGCAACAGAAGTCCAATTGGATGAGTGAGGCCTCAGAACCCTAGCTGTGCCAAAGTCAGAAACACGAGCCTCATAGTCTGAATCCAACAAAATATTATTGCTTGATATGTCTCGATGAACTATAGGAGGTGAGCAATCATGATGCATATACGATAAAGCACTTGCCATGCCTTCAACAACCTTCACCCTTTTAGTCCAATCAAAGAATGTCACTTGTTTCTCATTGCAGAGCATATTTTCCAAGCTTCTTCCTTCCAAGAACTCATAAACCAAAAGTGAGTTCTTAGAATGGGAACAAAAACCATAAAGCTTGACAATGTTGTGATGGCATATTTCAGTTAAAGCACGGATTTCACTTGCGAATGATTTTTGATTGACCATGCCACTATCTACCAGTGGGTGTAGCTTTTTTACAGCAACAACTTGTCCTGCTGACAAATCAGCTATGTAAATGCTTCCATATCCTCCCACTCCAATGCAATGCTTGTCATCAAATTCTTCTGTTGCTTCGATTATATTTTCATACACCATTCTCCCATCATAACTCCAAATTGCAAATAAATTCTGAATTTCTGCTCCTCTATGCTCATCTCCTCTAGTTCTCCCTCTTCTAATGGCATAAAAAAAATTATAAGAATGGTAAATGCAAGAAATAGTGTGCATAAGAATGGGACTACAATGAAAACCGTAACTCTTTTATGACCTTTTCGATATAGATTGCGACTAATCAAAGTGGGGCATGCCTTCAAACCACTAGTATTTCCACACAAGTCTTTGTTGTTCATAAAAGACTTCGCTAGAGCCTCTTGAAAGGCTTTATTGTTTGGAATTGGACCCTCCAATCGATTATAAATTTAAAATAACTAATTAGTACTTGCAAAATATGAAAACAAATGTGCAACAAAGATGTTCAAATAGCTAATTAGTTATTTTAAATTTAAGTTCCAAAAATGGAAATATAAAATTGACATTTTTATACAAATATCTTTGTATGCTAAAACAATAAAAATGAACAAACAAACATGAGGCTCTCAAATAATTTGACTTGAGCAGAATTTTCTACTCTTGGTTTTAATTAATTAAGCTCATCAAACATCCTTTAGAAAATTCCTTCTGATATTTTTTTAGCGTCACAAGAACATCCTTCATATTTCCCCTTTCCCGAGGTGAGTTTTCAGAACAATCTACAACCAATCGCAAAATAGATGATATACAATTTGGTTTGGCAATGAAATGTTCTTCCTCTCTCTTCAACAAATTACTATGAACAACCTCAATCACTTCCCAAGATAATGACATTTTCACCTAATACTTCAAGCTCATTTCACCAGCAAATGTTACATCTATAGGCTTCCTTCTTGTGAAAGTCATTATCGGTAAAATACCATAATTATAGATGTCACCTTTCGTGGAAACAATTCCCATCGATCCATATTCTATAATTAAACAATCAATTATTACCAAAATATCCAATGATATCCTAAACTTATAAGGAAAAGTTTTTAAATTAAGGTTGATATTATATCCAAAATAATATACTAATTAGATACCGAAAACATCACTTGGTTCCATATAGCCAATAGTTGCAGGTGTGACAGTTTCTGTCATAGATTTTCCTTATCCTAAGAGCTTGGAAATGCCAAAATCACCTAAATATTCAACCATGTTTTCATCTAGTAGCGCATTGCTTGGCTTTATATCATAATGGACAACTTGTGCTGAATGATCATGGTGGAGATACTCAAGTGCTGACCCGACATCTATCATTATATTAAGACTTTGAAAGGTATATAGAAAATAGTTGTGAGAATATAACCACTTCTTGAGACTCCCACTAGGCATGTACTAAAGATCAAGGCTTTGAAGTTATCACCACAACAACTGCTAATGATTTTGACAAGATTTCGATGTCTAATATTACGTAACACTTCACATTCAGCATTGAAACTTGTAAAAGCTTCCTTCAAATGCAAATTGAAAACTTTTATTGTAACATTTAATCCAATTGAAAGTGTTCCATTGAAACTTGGTTTCTCATATTCATCATATGTATACTCATAAAGACGATAACAAGGGCCATTGCTAGTATTGTAGATGCAATTGCTAGAAAAATACATTTCAATACAAGTGAAGCACGAAGCATCTTAGATTGATGAACGGTGCTGCTTTTGCATGGAGGGAATTGCAATCGAGTTGAACCATATAAAGCGTAATTCCCATAAATGATTGAGTTGAAAAGTTTCTAAAAGGCCCTCTAGTGGGAATTTCACCTTCTAGCCTATTCAAGGAGACATTAAACTGCTTGAGATATGTGAATGACTCCAAGGGTTTGGGAATCACTCCAGAAAGATTGTTGCCAGAGAGATCTAGGGTTTCCAAGCTTATCAAGTCTCCAAATGATTAAGGAATGGGACCTTAAAAATCATTATTTGCTAAGGAGAGATAAGTTAAATCTTTCAAATGCTCAATGTTGCTTGGTAGATTACTCGATAGCTGATTCCTTGATAAATCAATATAGGTGACGACTTTTCAAATTTCCAACACCTAACATAAGAGAACCACTTAAAGAATTGGAGGACAAGTTTAGTTCCAGGAAATAGGAAAGGCTCCACAACGTTAAAGGTACATTGGAATTGAATTTGTTGGAAGACAAGTAAAGATGTCTTAGAAAAGTCATACTAGATAAGCATGTGGGTATGAGTCCATAAAGATCATTAGAATACAATGATAGTGCATCCAACCTTTTTAAATGGCACAAATCAAATGGGATAAATCTTTGTAATTTGTTTTATATGGATATAAGCCTTGGAGATTCTGTAATTCTCCAATTGTTATTGGAATTGACCCACTCAACTCATTTTCATCAAGATTTAATCGTATCAAGTTGCTTAGGTTACCAATTTCCATGGGGATATGACCTTTCATTTTGTAATTAGATACTACAAATATTTCGAGAGATTACCAATGGATATTGGAAGGATGCAGTTCAATGGATTATTTGTTATCTCTAAAAGTATCAAATTTTTGCAATTTCTCAAAGAGGAAAGAAATCTCCATTCATGAGTAGAAGATTCAGTGTTCAAATTGTTATTATGAAAGGTGAGCCATTGGAGTAGTATTAGATTGCCAAGTGTATCAAGAATAAGGCCTGAAAATGAATTTGATCCCATCGATAGGAGTATGAGCTTAAAGGCACTGGAGATGGAGTTTGGGATTATTCCATTGAGATTATTTCCCCATAGGTAAAGCTCCTCAAGGTTTAGGACTCTAAGACATATGCTTGATGGAAAATGGTCTAACCAGAAGTTACCAGAGACTTCAAGTACGCTCATGGTTGAGATATTGAAGATCGTAGATGGTAACAGACCTGATAATTTGTTGTGACCAAGACTTCAAATTTTCAGATCAAGTAAGTTTTCAATCTCACCTGGTATTTCACCTACAAGAGTATATAGCAAGATTTGAGTAAATATTTCAAAAGAGCTGTATAATTAATTATTTGCGTCATTATATAAATGCTTCAATTGAAATGAAATTCATATTTCAACATCCATTGCTAAATATTCATTCAGATATAGAGGGAAACTAAATCAATCACTTGAAACATACTCTTAGACATGTTGTAGACATTGTTGTTATCTTGAAATCTTTAATTTTAATGAAAAAAATAGTAAAGGCTAACTATTATAGTTTTGTGTAGTAATTACAAAAAAAAAAAAAAAAATACTGCAAGTACGTTCATGGTTGAGATATTGAAGATCTTAGATGGTAACAGACCTGATAATTTGTTTTGGTTAAGATATAAAATCTAAATATTAAGTAAGTTTCCAACCTCACTTGGTATTTCACTTACAAGAATATATAGCAAGATTGGAGTAAATATTTCAAAAGAGCTATATAATTAATTATTTGCATCATTACATAAATGCTTTAATTGAAATGAAATTCATATTTCAACATCCATTGCTAAATATTCATTCAGATATAGAGGAGAACTAAATCAATCGCCTGAAACATTCTCTTAGACACGTTGTTGAATTAGACTGAGTTTGATTACTTACTAGGCTGTGAAGCTCGCCCCTTTGTTTTCTTTTTTAGATTCTGAGATTGAGATTTTCGCATACGGGGATTTTAGGAGTGAGTGTTAAGATTTGCCAAATTCATATTTTATATCATTTGTATTTTCGGGGACTTGTTTTTAAGTATGCAACCTAAGTCTTTTAAGAATTTGAACTCATGAATATTCACTTTTGATTATGTTTAGTAAGGCTTTACTTACTTGTAAGGGAAACTCTATAGGTGAGTAGCCATTGTCATGTCCTCAACTCGTGCTTGGTTGGGGGTGTGATATTTAGATTATGACAAGAACTGTATTTTCACCAAAAGAAAAGTTTATGGCAAATAACATATGCAAAATTCAAAGCATATAGTAGAGAGGAGGATCACCTTTCTTTTCCTTAGAGACCCATCCTAATTTTCTTTTAGGATTAATTGAAAGAAAAATGAAGACCGTAAACATAAGAATATAATTGATATATATGGAAGCTTCAAAAGATTAAATGAAAGATTATGCTCGGAACATGGCAACAAACAAACTGAAAAAGAACTAATTGCAAATTCATTGGAAACAAAATAGATAACAACCTTAATTTAAATACATCAACTTAGATTATTATACACTAACATCGAACATAAAGGAAAGGTAGCTTAAACTTCATTAAGAGAAAAATTTATCCGTTCAAAAAAAAAAGTTAAAAAGATAGAAGTTAAGAAACAAAATACAACAAATGGATGATCCACTCTGGTGCTCTAAAGCCCTCAAAAGCTTGTAATCTCATAACTGTCAAAAAAATAAAGAACTTTGCTTGCAGCTACTTAATTAATTTCTTCTTCCTCTAAGTCTGCGATTTGGTCTTCTTGCCTTTCTATGTCTTTCTCCTTCAAACATCCTTAAAAACCATTGTGGTTTTCCTGTTGAGAATACAATACATCCCAAAGATAATCCAATCACAAGTCCACTACTATAACCCATCATTGCAATTTCCCAATAAAATCCTCCTGCAGATTCTTCTTCTTATTGGAATGTTGGTGGTGGTTGCGATGCCTTATCATTGCTGCATTTCCTTGACAAAGGGTTGATAAGAGTCATAAAATGCATCTAAACAATACTTAATTGTTAACACTTTAGGGTTAATCTCAGTCGTAATCGCACTTTTAAATGTTGATAACTCTAAAGTGTTATTAATAAATCATTGACTTAATTCGATGCATTTTCAGGTGCGTTGAGTACAAAAGAGATGATAAAGCGATCCATGTTTAAAGCACCAAAAGATCTTGGGTGTCGGTGCTCGTTTTTGTCCAAGGTTTAGACATTTCCAAAAATGATTTAAAGATAATTAAAAGTCTAAACCAAGGTTGGAGCAATAAAGTACATTGAGTTGAAAGACTGCACACAAGTGTGTGCATCACTTTGGAACAAGTTAAGGGTAGGCACACTAGTGTGTGCACTTCTGCATACAAGCTGAAGGTGTTTCACTGAATTGCCAGAATTTCCTGTACAGATCAATCAACTTTGCAGATTAAACTGTATTGATGTAAGAAGAACCAGGAGATGAGCTATATATTCCTAGAAAGATCCGGAAGTCTATTTTCTGGAGAATTTTACAGTTCGGAAAAAGGATTTTTCTAGTGAAAGTTATGGCAGTTTTAGCAAAAACAGTTCAGGGCCTCCAGAACAATGCCCAGCGCCTCACCTCTCACTGTCCAGCGCCCCAGCGCCCAGGAAAACAAGAACCAGCGCCTAGGCGCCCACGAACCAGCGCCTAGGCGCCCACGAACCAGCGCCGCGCCCCTCGCCAGCTGCACCTTTACTTTCCAGCGCCCAGGCGCACACTTGGACACGCGCACATGCTGCTGGACCCACCTTCACGTTCCAGCCTTCACTTTCCAGCGCCCGGGCGCACGCTCAGACAAAGCCAGCAGCGCGCACATGCTGCTGGACCACCTTCACATTCCAGCTTTCACTTTCCAGCAGTGCGCACATGGACTCCAATTCAGACTCAAATTAGAGCTGTGCAAAGACAGCTCTCCCTCGTGGGCTATAAATATGTGCTTAAGGTTTGCAGCCAAAGGGAGCTCGGGGAGAAAAAATAAAGACAGTTTTTGATAGATAAAAATTGAAGAAGTTTTTAGCATTTCGTTTAAGTTTTCGTAAGTTGGAAATCAAGGAGAGAACATCCACATTGTTCTTCCGCCTTGAGCTCCATGGCCAAGAAATCAAGGGGAGAACATCTATATTGTTTTTCCACCTTGAGTTTCATGGCTAACTAATCATCAAACAAGGGAAAGGGATGAATCCTTAGGGTTTTATTGTTCCTTATTTCCTGTTCTTGATTCATTTGTATGGACTTTTTGTTAAAACATTGTCTATGATTTACTCTTTGATTAATTAAGAAGGATTTGAGTTCATGTGATAGCTGTATTCTATATTCTTCTTCTTTTAGTTTCTTTCAATCCGGTGATTGCATCCTTCTACTCCACATAAGTCTAGTCAAGCTTTTCTTATGTCAAGTTGTTTGGATGTAATTGATTTCGGTATATTTATCTTATAGATCGGCCATTACTGTGATATCATTATTGCAATATATTGTCGTTTCTTGCTAATCTATAAGATAAATCATGTGTGCTTGAATTGAAATCAAAGAGTAATTTGTAGCAATTATATTAGAGATATAAATGTGCTTGATTGAATAATTTCCGATTGCCGGTTTAGGATGTGAAACTTGCAATCGAGATAAAAATTTGAATCAAGAGTGGAAATAGGGAACGAACCTAAGGAGGATTCCCGGAACCTTGTTATTTCTTATTTATATTCATCGTTATATTCGCACAACTCTTTTACACAATATTGCATTATCAAAACTCATATTCTCTCACTTAATCATTTTCGTTAGTGTTAAAGTTTATAACTTCTTTTGTAATTAACTTGTTTCCCTGTGGAATCGACACCCCAAAACTATACTACAATAACCGCGTTATGTTTTGGGCGTAATCAAATTTTGGCGCCGTTGCCGGGGAAACGCGCTTAAGTACAAAGGAAGCTTGTCAACTTTAAGTAAAAATAAAAAAAAAATATTAAGAAAAAAAAATCGTAAATATTTTTCTTTTCAGCACTTTGTAAACACTGTAATATTGTTCCTTTACTTTTATTTATTTATTTATTTATTTATGTATTTATTTTAATTTTCTTTTATTATTCTGTTTTATTTATCTGTTTATTATTCTGTTTTATTTATTTATTTATTTATTAATTATTTATTATTCTGTTTTACATATTTTATTTCCCCTCTAAATTAATTGGTGCATGCTTAAACCAAGAGATTCGCGAGGCAGATTCATTAGAGGACCCGAATTAGAGTCACCCTCTCCTTCCACGTCCGTTAGTGAAACCTCGCCTAGATCATACCATAGTGCACCCCCATCCGAGAATTTAGAGAATTTTGATAACATGGCCGACAATCACAATGAAAATATTGCTAGGACACTTAAAGACTATTTGCACCCTAGCCGAACGGCCACACCCTCTTGTATCATGTTCCCCCCTAATGCCCCACAAGCTGAGTTTAAGCCAGGCATGATACAACTGCTACCAACTTTCCATGGGTTTGAGAATGAAAGCCCCTACATCCACATTAGGGAATTCGAGGAAGTAGTAGCAACCTTCCAAAGTAGGGCTGATATGGTGGACACTGTCAGACTCCGGTTTTTCCCTTTTTCACTTAAGGAAAAAGCCAAGACTTGGTTGTACTCATTAAGGCCTAGGTCTATTGGTAGTTGGGATGAGATGACCCGAGTTTTCTTCCAAAAACACTTCCCAACCCATAAGACCAACAACCTTAAGAGACAAATCTCAAACTTTGCACAAAAAGAAAGTGAAACCCTATATCAAGTTTGGGAACGTTTTAAGGACCTTTTAAATTCTTGTCCACACCATGGGTATGAAAGTTGGCGGGTAGTCAGCTATTTCTATGATGGACTCCTAAGTAGGGAGAGGCAATTCATAGAAATGATGTGTAATGGGGATTTTCTTCAAAAAGATCCCGATCAAGCCATAGATTTCCTAGATGACCTATCAGAAAAAGCCCACACTTGGACAGGACCGAGTGCCATGGAAAGTACTAGGAGAAATCAACCCGCTGGAATCTACCAACTTAAGGAAGAGGATAGTGTTAAAGCCCGTTTAGAGGCTCTAACTAAGGAAATTGAAGCCTTAAAAACCAAGGATGTTAGAGCCCCCGAACCGGTTGCTAGGGTAGAGTCCCATGAACCCTGTTTTATGTGTAATGGGGTAGATCATGTACCAAAGGATTGTCCATCTTATTTGGAGATAAAGGGAGAGTGTAACTCCTTGGGTATCCCCTTTAGGAAACCTTACTCACCCTACTCTAACACTTACAATCCCGGTTGGAAGAATCACCCTAATTTCAGTTGGAAATCTGATGTGCAACCTCCTACCCAATCTAGCCCCCATTGGAGATCTGATATACAACCTCATCCCTACTCTAGTTCCCATTGGAGACCGGAAGCGACTTCATCTAGTGCACCACAACAATCTTTACCTTTGGAAGATGCTTTTAAGTCATTTTTGCAGGTACATGCCAAGAGTGCAGAAGAACAAGTCAAGATAAATCAACGGTTGCTAGAGGAGCAAAAGGGGATCAAAGAGGAGCAAAAGGAGATAAAAAGTCAACTCACCAAGTTGACTAGTTTCTTGACAATTCAAGAGCAAGGTCGGTTCCCTTCGCAACCACAACAAAATCCACGAGGACAACATATGGCACAAACCTCCGATCCTGAAAATCATAATGTTAAAGAAGTTAATGCCATGATCACCCGCAGTGGTAAGAAACTAGATGGACCCACTTTATCACCAAATCTGAGTCCCAACACCGTGAGCAACAAGGATGAAGCTCCCAAGGAACAAGATACTCATATCGACCCTTCACCAGTGCCTTTCCCTCAGGCACTCCTTAAGCCTAAGGAGAGGAATTCAGCATTAAAAGGTGAGATCCTTGAACAACTTCAGCATGTTAAAATTAACCTCCCTCTTCTTCATGTCATAAAACAGGTTCCCAACTATGCTAAAGTCATCAAGGATCTGTGCACACTGAAAAGGAGGCACCATGTGAAGAAGACCGCATTCTTAACGGAGCAAGCAAGTGCGGTAATTGATAGCACGACACCGCCCAAATATAAAGATCCGGGCTGTCCAACGGTGGCTTGCCAAATTGGAAACAAATCTTGTGGGCAAGCATTGTTAGATTTAGGGGCTAGTGTGAACCTCATGCCATACTCCATCTACTTGCAGCTCGGTCTAGGTGAGATCAAACCAACCTCTGTGGTACTCCAATTAGCGGATCGATCGGTAAGAAAACCAAGAGGTATAGTAGAAGATGTTTTATTGCAAATTGACAAATTCTATTATCCTGTTGACTTCTTGGTTTTAGATACCATCTCTATTGTGAATACGGAGTCAAAAATTCCTTTGATACTTGGAAGACCATTCCTTGCCACCGCTAATGCCCTCATTAATTGTAGAAATGGCCTAATGACATTATCATTTGGAAATATGACTCTGGAGGTAAATGTTTTTCGAATGTCAAGGCAACTACATGAGGAGGATGAGTGTTTTGACACTTACATGATTGACGAGCTTATTTTGGACGATGAATACATTAAGGACAATTCTAACTCTTTGGAATTCCTTCTTAATAATTTTGATTTTAATGATTCTTCTATATATCCTCATGCCGTTAATGTTGTTGATATTTCTGATAAGCCGCAGGGATTTATGAAGAAATCATGGCAGCCATGCTTTGAGGAGTTGCCTAGAGAAAGGGAGGCACCCAAACCCTCTTCCGAGGAGACACCAACGCCCAATTTAGCTCCGCTTCCCAAAGGACTCAAGCATGTTTTCTTAGGCCCAGGTGATACTTTTCCGGTCATTATTTCCTCTGAACTTAGTGATATACAATGTGATCAACTGCTGAAGTTGTTGAGAGAACATAAATCTGTATTAGGTTGGACCATGGCTGACATTAAGGGTGTAAGCCCCTTAATTTGTTCCCATAGGATTTACTTAGAAGAAGGATCTAACCCCCGTAGAGATCCACAAAGAAGATTAAACCCAACTATGAAAGAGGTAGTTAAGAAAGAAGTCTTAAAGCTGTTGGATGCAGGAATTATATATCCGATATCGGATAGTAAGTGGGTTAGTCCAACCCAAGTAGTTCCTAAGAAAGCTGGGGTTACTGTGGTAGAAAATGAGAAGGGAGTACTAGTACCAACTAAGGTAGTGACCGAGTGGCGAATGTGCATAGACTATAGGAAACTTAATTCAGCCACTCGGAAAGATCATTTTCCTCTTCCATTCATAGATCAAATTTTGGAACGGGTGGCTGGCCATCCTTTCTATTGTTTTTTGGATGGATATTCAGGATACTACCAAATAGGGATTGCCCTAGAGGATCAAGAGAAGACCACTTTTACTTGTCCTTTTGGTACTTTTGCTTTTCGAAGGATGCCCTTTGGGTTATGTAATGCACCAGCTACTTTTCAAAGATGCATGATGAGTATTTTCAGTGACATGGTTGAAAAATGTGTAGAAGTGTATATGGATGATTTAACTGTGTTTGGAACTTTTGATTCATGTTTATCTAATTTGAAAAATGTTTTGTGCAGGTGTGAAGAAAAAGGACTCGTGCTTAATTGGGAGAAGTGCCATTTTATGGTATCTTCTGGAATAGTCTTGGGCCACATAGTTTCTGAAAAAGGGATAGAAGTAGATAAAGCAAAAATTGAATTGATCTCTAAACTCCCCACTCCTAAGAATATTAAAGATGTGAGGTCTCTCTTAGGTCATGCTGGGTTCTATAGAAGGTTTATTCAAAATTTTAGTGCCATCTCTAGACCTCTATGTAGCCTTTTGACGAAGGATACCGAGTTTAAATGGAGCCTTGAATGTGAACAAGCCTTTAGGACATTGATTTCTAAGCTTACAACCGCCCCTATTATGCGATCACCAGATTTTACTTTGCCTTTTGAAATTATGTGTGATGCTAGTGACTATGCTGTAGGGGCTGTTTTAGGACAACGAAATGAGGGAAAACCATTTGCTGTCTATTATGCTAGTAGAACATTGAATCATTCTCAAATGATGTATACCACAACCGAGAAAGAATTACTAGCTGTAGTATTCGCATTGGATAAATTTCGATCTTATTTGATTGGTTCACCTATCACGATATTCACAGATCACTCCGCCCTAAAATTTCTTTTTTCAAAAACGGATGCTAAGGCCCGTTTGATACGTTGGATTCTGCTTTTGCAGGAATTTGACTTAACCATAAAAGACAAGAAGGGGGTGGAGAATGTTGTGGCGGACCATTTATCTCGCTTGGAATTCAAAAGTGAAACTGACCTCGTGCCCATTGGGGAGGCCTTTCCGGATGAAAACCTATTTGCTGTTCTTGGTCACACACCATGGTATGCCGACATTGCCAACTACTTAGTTTCCCGCCAAGTTCCATCTACATGGAGTGCACAAGACAAGCGTAAGTTTTTGGCTGAGGTGAAAAACTTCTACTGGAATGATCCTTATTTGTTTAAATATTGCCCTGATCAAATAATAAGGAGATGTATTCCAGATATGGAAGTTAACAGTGTGTTAACCTTTTGTCATACATATGCTTGCGGTGGCCATTTTTCTATCAAAAAGACAGCCGCAAAAATTTTGCAATGTGGTTTTTATTGGCCCACTTTATTCAAAGATGCTAATGAGTTTTGTAGATCATGTGACAGATGCCAAAGGTTAGGTTCGTTGTCCCGCCGTCATATGATGCCTCTCAACCCAATCCTAGTGATAGAAATCTTTGATTGTTGGGGGATCGATTTTATGGGACCATTCCCACCTTCCTTTGGGTATCTTTATATTTTGCTTGCTGTTGATTATGTTTCTAAATGGGTTGAAGCAATACCTAGCCGCACTAATGATAATACAGTTGTTGTTAAATTTTTAAAAGACCATATCTTATCTAGGTACGGTACTCCACGTGTTATCATTAGTGATCAAGGGTCACATTTTTGTAACCGTTCTTTTGAGGCTTTAATGCGCAGGTATGGAGTCACCCATAAGGTTTCTACAGCATATCATCCACAAACTAATGGTCAAGCTGAATTAGCAAATAGGGAGATTAAGCGGATACTTGAGAAAACGGTGAATCCGAACCGAAAAGATTGGTCCTTGCGCCTGTCGGATGCACTTTGGGCGTATCGGACAGCATACAAGACGGTTCTTGAAGCATCTCCCTATCGTTTAGTATTTGGCAAAGCATGTCATTTGCCAGTAGAACTTGAGCACAGAGCATACTGGGCTATCCGAAATTTTAACTATGACCTTAAGTTGTCCGGTGAAGAAAGGAAATTGCAACTTTGCGAACTTGCGGAGTTGAGGGATGATGCATATGACAATGCTAAGGATTTGAAATCAAGGATGAAGACGGTACATGATCAGAAAATACTCCGAAAACATTTTGAACAAGGTAATAAAGTCTTTCTGTATGACTCGCGATTACATCTCCATCCGGGAAAATTGAGATCGCGATGGAAGGGACCTTATGTGGTAAAGAGTGTTTTTCCCAATGGAGTGGTTGAGATTGAAGATCCTTCCGATGGTCGAGTATTTCGAGTCAATGGCCAAAGGTTGAAGCTGTACTTGGAACATGCTAAGGACAGCACCGAAGAAATTTCTTTGGTGGCCCCGATTTATGTTTGGTAATCGGGTACTTTCGTTCCACTGTATACTAGTTTTTATTTTGTTTTATTGAATTTTTGACTAATTTAGAATTTTTGTTTTATTAATTTTTGTTTTATTTTATTATTATTTAGTTAATTTAAGTCTTTGTTAATTTATTTTTGTTTTTGTTTTTGATTTGTTAAGCCTATTTTATTTTATTATTATTATTATTATTTTATTTATTTATTTTCTTTGTGTGTTGTTTTGGTACAAACAAAGAATTGTCTGTTTTAGGACACTGCATCAGGCCCAGGCGCACAGCAGGCCCAGGCGCACAGCAGGCCCAGGCGCGCAGGCCCAGGCGCACCAGCGCCTAGGCGCCCATGAACCAGCGCCTAGGCGCCCACGAACCAGGCCCGCGCCTCACCTCTCTCCAGCCAGCGCCCCAGCGCCCCAGCACACCAGGCCCGCGCCTCGCCTCTCTCAAGCCCAGCGCCTCACCGCTTGGCCGAGCCCATCAGCACCAAAACCCTAAAATCTGCCCTATTTAAACACTTTTTCCAGCCTCTTTTTCATTTCTCCTCTCATACCAACGGCTGCACACTCCTCTCTCTCTCTCATTGTCCCTCTATATCAACCTATACCAACTTTTTCCCTCTTCCTTTCTTGATCTAAACTTCAATTCTTGAAGAATTGCACACTAATGTCTCCCATTTTTTGCAGAAAATTTCTCCAAGAGATTTGGTTCTAAGAGGAACTTGTTTTTTTTCACAAAGATATCAAATTGGTGGGTAGCTTTTCCTCTCTCCAATTGTGGGCAAGTAAGACCAATTTCTCTTCTTCATTGTTCAATTGTGATTTTTGGTGGTTAAATTTTGCTCTTAAGTTCATTGTTTCATTTATTTAATTTTCATGGCACCAAGGATGAAAAGAGCTAAAGGAAAAGAACCACAAGAGTTTGATGAGACTAAGTTTGTTAGTTTTGAAGCGAGTGAGAGCTATGTTAAAATAATGCAAAATAGAAAACTCATTCCCGAGAGAGGATTTAACATAACCGAGAGTGCGAACCCGACTCTTTTTAGAATGATTCTCTATAGGAATTGGAGTGCATTTACAAAATCACCCTTTCATTCCCTATCAAATTTGGTCCGAGAATTTTACGCTAATGCCGATGAACATAGCAATGGTAAAGTATGGGTGAGAGGAAAAATAGTCTCTTTTAGCAGCTCATCAATAAATAACTTCTATGGGTTACCTGACATCCCACACAGTGAGTATAGAGCATATGTGTCTACATTTAATTATGAAGAGATTCGCCATACTCTCTGTATTCCGGGCACTACATGGAAAATGTCGGGTGATTCCCCGACCTCCTTGCCCGCTGCTTCTCTAAATGTCAATGCTCGGGCTTGGCAATATTTTGTGTGTCACAGGTTGATGCCTGCCTTGCACTATAGTGATCTCACTGTTGAGCGAGCTATTCTGATTTATGCAATTTTGATGGGAATGACTGTCGATGTGGGCCAAGTCATCTGTAAATCCATCTTACACACTGTTAGACTAAAGCTCGGATTATACTTTCCTTCTTTAATTACCCAATTGTGTATCCGAGCTGGAGTCCCACACAGTACTGATGAGGAAACCCAACCACCAAAGAAACCCATTGATGATGGCATGCTCGCTCAGATTAAAGCCTCCAGGCCGCCAACTTCGAGCGAGGGAGCCATAGCTGCTAGCACCCCTCCCCCCTCTAGGAATATCACAGTTGCTGAGCGCCTTGAGCACTTAGAGAGTCGTTTTGACGAGCATCATAAATTGTTGTTTGATAGGCTAGATCGTCAAGACCAAATGTTAGCTAGGCAAGACCGGTTCCTGGCTCGGCAAGCTGATTACCAAGCAGAGGTCAACTCTGCTTTTGGTCAGATGTACCAACACCTTGCCTCCGCTACTGGTTGTAATATGGGTCTTTTTCCTACTATGCCACCCTATCCGGGTTCATTTTTTGACCCACCTCCCGAGGAAGGTGAAGGGACTGAAGAAATTGAAGTAGAGGATGATAATTTCGAGGATTAGTAGGGATATCTCTTGTTTGTCCACTTTTATTTTTATTTTTATTTTTATTTTTATTTTTATTTTTATTGTACTAACATTTTTTGTGTTTTTATTTTATTTATTTTTCGTCTTTTCTCTTAGTTGTTAGTTATTTCCATTTCGTGTGCTAACCTAACATACGGTGGGAATCTTGATGTTACACCGCAGTTGCTTTTTTTTTTTTTTTTTTCTTGTTCTGTTGTATATTGCAGATAAAAAATTTCAGCGAGAAGAATGGTATGCAGTTCAAATGGTGGTGTGCAATTTTCAGCTTCTGTGCACTTTTGGCTAACAAAGGGAGTTTCTTTTCCTTTTTCTTTCACATTGAGGTCAATGCAATGTTTAGGTTGGGGGTGGAGGAAACACATTTCTTTCCTTTTTCCATTGAACTGCTTGGTGTCACTTTCCTACGTTTTGTTTGTTAGGATAATAAAAAAAAAGGGGGTTTGTTTTTTTTTTGCATGCTTTGTGTTAGCCTTGGAGTTATTCACATGTCAATGATATGACCTTAATTGAGATAGCATATAGCACTTAGAAGAAATTAAATCTTGCTTCGGTTTGAAATTAATTTAAGTATCAATCTTGATTTGGTTAGAGACTCTAGCTTGTGGTAAGATTGTATGATTAATCGTAAGCATTTAGAAAAGTTTTATGTGTGATTATTTTGTGAATATTTTTGCGGTCTCGGCAAGCTCTAGAACTTACTTGATAATCACTTGAGGCGAATTCCTAGAATGCACATTATTTAGGATATGATATAGGCAATTTTTGAACCGTTTGAGCCTTTCAAACCTACCCTTGCGATATATATCACTAGTCACCTATTTGAGCCTTTTTTTTCTTGAAAACGAAGTTGAGCCTAGTTTCTTTTAAAAACCCATTCACTTACCCTTATAAGCCTAAAGAGAATATTCTTACCTCTCTCTTAAAAAGAATTTAACTATACACATGTTGTGAGAAGCACTTAAAATGAGTAAGGGTGGAAATATGAAAAAATATCACTACCACAACCCAAGTACATTAAAGGAGATAAGTTGGGGGTTGTGGAAAAGAAAGAAATGAAAAAGGAGGTGAATGGTCTTTTATGCCAAAATATAAAAGAAAAGAAAAACAAATGGTGATTTGTTGAGAAGACAATCCTCGAAAAAAAAAAAAAAAAATTGGTTGGAAGAGTTGGGTACTGAAGTAAGGTTATCCAGTGCTTAAAGAGCTATGTTCAAAACTAAGAGATTAAGTTCTTTTACTTATGAATTCTTCCCATTCTTTCTTAGCCTTTACCTTAACCGAACGTTAGAAGCTTATTAAAGACCTACTGATCCAATGTAATGTGATTTTTTCTACAATAGTGGAGAGTGGTTTGAAATGTAAGCTTATGGAGCTTGTTTTTGTGATTGATGTCACGCGATTTATTTTTTTTTTTAGAGGCCAAGACTTGTATTCATGAATATTGTGCATAAAATTATCCGGATGTTTAGATTAATGGATTGTGGTAAGATGGATGTTAAGAGTCAATAACGATTTTAAGATTGATGTTTGAATTATTTTTGGATTTGAGTGGAATTTAATGATTCTATATGCTATATGTTACGCATGATTTTTGAGACAGATTTTTGAATCACTCTTGGTTAACACTAGCATTGTTGTATTTTGCATTAATAACTCATTTCATGTCTTTCGCTTGAATTGCTAGGGACTAGCAATAAGCTAGTTGGGGGTTGTGATAAGAGTCATAAAATGCATCTAAACAATACTTAATTGTTAACACTTTAGGGTTAATCTCAGTCGTAATCGCACTTTTAAATGTTGATAACTCTAAAGTGTTATTAATAAATCATTGACTTAATTCGATGCATTTTCAGGTGCGTTGAGTACAAAAGAGATGATAAAGCGATCCATGTTTAAAGCACCAAAAGATCTTGGGTGTCGGTGCTCGTTTTTGTCCAAGGTTTAGACATTTCCAAAAATGATTTAAAGATAATTAAAAGTCTAAACCAAGGTTGGAGCAATAAAGTACATTGAGTTGAAAGACTGCACACAAGTGTGTGCATCACTTTGGAACAAGTTAAGGGTAGGCACACTAGTGTGTGCACTTCTGCATACAAGCTGAAGGTGTTTCACTGAATTGCCAGAATTTCCTGTACAGATCAATCAACTTTGCAGATTAAACTGTATTGATGTAAGAAGAACCAGGAGATGAGCTATATATGCCTAGAAAGATCCGGAAGTCTATTTTCTGGAGAATTTTACAGTTCGGAAAAAGGATTTTTCTAGTGAAAGTTATGGCAGTTTTAGCAAAAACAGTTCAGGGCCTCCAGAACAATGCCCAGCGCCTCACCTCTCACTGTCCAGCGCCCCAGCGCCCAGGAAAACAAGAACCAGCGCCTAGGCGCCCACGAACCAGCGCCTAGGCACCCACGAACCAGCGCCCAGGAAAACAAGAACCAGCGCCTAGGCGCCCATGAACCAGCGCCTAGGCGCCCACGAACCAGCGCCGCGCCCCTCAGCCATCAGCGCCGCGCCCCTCGCCAGCTGCACCTTTACTTTCCAGCGCCCAGGCGCACACTTGGACACGCGCACATGCTGCTGGACCCACCTTCACGTTCCAGCCTTCACTTTCCAGCGCCCGGGCGCACGCTCAGACAAAGCCAGCAGCGCGCACATGCTGCTGGACCACCTTCACATTCCAGCTTTCACTTTCCAGCAGTGCGCACATGGACTCCAATTCAGACTCAAATTAGAGCTGTGCAAAGACAGCTCTCCCTCGTGGGCTATAAATATGTGCTTAAGGTTTGCAGCCAAAGGGAGCTCGGGGAGAAAAAATAAAGACAGTTTTTGATAGATAAAAATTGAAGAAGTTTTTAGCATTTCGTTTAAGTTTTCGTAAGTTGGAAATCAAGGAGAGAACATCCACATTGTTCTTCCGCCTTGAGCTCCATGGCCAAGAAATCAAGGGGAGAACATCTATATTGTTTTTCCACCTTGAGTTTCATGGCTAACTAATCATCAAACAAGGGAAAGGGATGAATCCTTAGGGTTTTATTGTTCCTTATTTCCTGTTCTTGATTCATTTGTATGGACTTTTTGTTAAAACATTGTCTATGATTTACTCTTTGATTAATTAAGAAGGATTTGAGTTCATGTGATAGCTGTATTCTATATTCTTCTTCTTTTAGTTTCTTTCAATCCGGTGATTGCATCCTTCTACTCCACATAAGTCTAGTCAAGCTTTTCTTATGTCAAGTTGTTTGGATGTAATTGATTTCGGTATATTTATCTTATAGATCGGCCATTACTGTGATATCATTATTGCAATATATTGTCGTTTCTTGCTAATCTATAAGATAAATCATGTGTGCTTGAATTGAAATCAAAGAGTAATTTGTAGCAATTATATTAGAGATATAAATGTGCTTGATTGAATAATTTCCGATTGCCGGTTTAGGATGTGAAACTTGCAATCGAGATAAAAATTTGAATCAAGAGTGGAAATAGGGAACGAACCTAAGAAGGATTCCCGGAACCTTGTTATTTCTTATTTATATTCATCATTATATTCGCACAACTCTTTTACACAATATTGCATTATCAAAACTCATATTCTCTCACTTAATCATTTTCGTTAGTGTTAAAGTTTATAACTTCTTTTGTAATTAACTTGTTTCCCTGTAGAATCGACACCCCAAAACTATACTACAATAACCGCGTTATGTTTTGGGCGTAATCAAGGGTCTCCACATAATCCCAAGTTCCCATTGTAGGAATTACTTTCGAATGTATTGAATTGTCTGCCACGTGGTATGGAGCCCACAAGCTGGTTGTATGAAAGGTTTAACAGTTCAAGGAACGTCAGACTTGATAATTCTGCAGGAATCATTCCAACAAGCTTGTTTGAAGAGAGGTCTAATGATTCAAGGGCACTCAAATCTTTTAATGATGATGGAATATGACCTGATAGGAAATTGTGAGAGAAGTTGAGCACTAAAAGGGAGTGAAGGTTTCCAACTACTTTAGGAATATGTCCATTGAAACGGTTGTTTGAGAAATCAATGATTGTAAAAGTGGTTAGAATTCTCGAAAATTCAATTTCCAAACCTTTAATAGTAACAACCATAGAATCATGATAACCATCTCCTCCCATATACTCCCGACCTACTTTTTTCTTATCCACACTACTCATGACTTTCTGATTTTCAAACTATCTTGTTGGCAAAAGACCATTGAATTCATTGTGAGACAAGTCTATGACTCGCAACTTTGAGAAGGCATACATATTTTCCGGAATGCTTATGGGACCATGGAATTTGTTTGATCGCAAGACAAGAACTTGTAGCTCAGAAAGAGTTCCCAACCAATAGGGAAATGTATCATTAATTTTGTTGTTGCCTACATCAAGAACTTCTAATTTGCTACAATTGACCAAAGATTGTGGCAATGGACCTTCCAATAGATTTCCATTAAGTTTAAGGCTTCTCAAGTCAGTTCCCTCCACGAATGTACCACAAAATCGATTCATGTGCAGATCGATGACAGAGAGAGGAATGCTCAAGTTCCCGAGACACATTGGAATCATCCCTCTCAAGCTGTTGTTAGACAAGTCAAGAACTTCAAGGGAACTCAAATTACAAAATGAAGAAGGAATTTCTCCTGTCAATTAATTATTAAAAAACGATGAGTTGAATTTGTTCAAGAAAATTAATTAGTTGAAAGTGAAGGAAAATTTTCAATTTGAATATAATATTAGTGCATATAGCCTTACTAAACGACACAATCAAATGGGATATGGACTTGTAAGTTGTTTTCAGCAAGATTCAAAATTTGGAGACTCCGTAACCTTCCAATTGTCATTGGAATTGACCCACTTAATTCATTTTCACCAAGATCTAACTCTATCAAGTTGCTTAGTTTAATTATTTCCATGGGGATGTGGCCCTTCATTTTGCAATTATGTGCAAGAAATGATTGGAAAGAGTTAGAAAGATTAATGCAGTTTAATGCATTATCCTAGTTGGCTTGAGACAGAGCCTCTCGGATTGTTAGCTGCCAAGTTAAGTTGTGCTAGATTTGACAATTTCGCAATTTGTAAAAGAATGTTACCTGAAAGTTTATTACCATCCAGTGAAAGGATGATCAACAACATCAAGCTTCCCAACTCCTCTAGTATCTCTCCAAATAGATTATTAGAAGAAAGGTCAAGTGCATGTAGTTAAATTGTCTTTCCCAGATCAAGCGGTAAAACACTCGAAATATTGTTGTTGGAGATTTTTCGGCTTGTCAAATTATGACAATGACCCCACTTCCATGAAAGTTCACCATAAAATTGATTCTGGGTCAGATCAATGTAGTTCAAGTTGGGGTATATGCAAAATCTTCTGATATATTGCCAGTCAATTGATTTCTTTCGAGCCTTACTATGAATAAGCTTGTACAGTTTTTCAAGCTTCTAGGGATAGGGCCTTTTAAATGGTTGTTAAATGCAGTAAACCTTTCAAGTAATTTACCTTTGCATATGTCTTGTGGTAAATACCCTGTGAAATTGTTGTCAAATAATGCCAAAGATTTCATCTGAGCAAGATTGTTCATTTCCGAAGGGGAAATGACCACTAAGTTTGTTTTGATCCAAGTGCAAACTCGATAGGTTCGGCAAGTTTCCAATAGAGGCAGGGATGTTACCCGTAAGATTGTCACTTTATAATGAAAAGTCATTGAGAGACCTTAGTATCCCAATTTCTCAAGTTATGTAACCAGAAAGTTTGTTGTTATACAGGTACAAACTGGACAGGTTCATTAAGTTTCCAATGGAGGTAGGGATATTACCTATAAGATTGTTACAATTCAAGGTCAATGAGAAACCTTAGCATCCTGATTTCTCGAGGTATGGAACCAAAAAGTTTGTTTTTAAACAAGTAAAAAATGATAGGTTCGTCAATATTCCAATAGAGGTAAGGATGTTACCTATAAAATTGTTACTTGACAATTCAAGGTCAGTGAGAGACCTTAGCATCCCAATCTCTCGAGGTATGGAACTAGAAAGTTTGTTGTCATATAGGTACAAAGTGGATAGGTTCGATAAGTTTCCAATGGAGGCAAGGATATTAACTATAAGATTGTTACAATTCAAGGTCAATGAGAAACCTTAGCATCCTGATTTCTCGAGGTATGGAACCAAAAATTTTGTTTTTAAATAAGTAAAAAAATGATAAGTTCATTAATATTCCAATAAAGGTAAGGGTGTTACCTGTAAGATTGTTACTTGACAATGCAAGGTCATTGAGAGACCTTAGAATCCAAATCTCTCAAGGTATGGAACCAGAAAGTTTGTTGTCATACAGGTACAAAGTGGACAGGTTCATTAAATTTCCAATGGAGGCAGGAATGTTACCTATAAGATTGTTACAATTCAAGGTCAATGAGAAACCTTAGCATCATGATTTCTCGAGGTATAGAACCAAAACATTTTTTGTTAAACAAGTAAAAAAAATGATAGGTTCGTCAATATTCCAATGGAGGCAAGGATGTTACCTGCAAGATTGTTACTTGACAATGCAAGGTTATTAAGAGACCCTAGTTTCCCGATCTCTCGAGGTATGGAACCAGAAATTTTGTTGTCATACAGGTACAAAGTGGACAGGTTCGTTAAGTTTCCAATGGAGGCAGGGATGTTACCTATAATATTGTTCCAATTTAAGGTCAATGAGAAACATTAGCATCATGATTTCTCGAGGTATGGAACCAAAATTTTTTTTGTTAAACAAGTAAAAAAAGATAGGTTCGTCAATATTCCAATGGAGGCAAGGATTTTACCTGTAAGATTGTTACTTGACAATTCAAGGTTATTGAGAGACCTTAGCATCCCGATCTTTTGAGGTATGGAACCAGAAAGTTTGTTGTCATACATGTACAATGTGGACAGGTTCGTTAAATTTCCAATGGAGGCCGGGATGTTACCTATAAAATTGTTACAATTCAAGGTCAAAGAGAAACCTTAGCATCCTGATTTCTCAAGGTATGGAACTAAAAATTTTTTTGTTAAACAAGAAAAAATATGATAGGTACGTCAATATTCCAATGGAGGCAAGGATGTTACCTGTAAGATCGTTTTTGTACAATGCAAGGTCATCGAGAGACCTTAGCATCCCGATTTCTCGAGGTGTGGAACCAGAAAGTTTGTGCTCAAACATTTACAAAGTCGATAGGTTCATTAACTTGCTAATGGAGGCAGGGATGTTACCTAGAAGATCGTTACAATTCAAGGTCAATGAGAAACTTTAGTATCCTAATTTCTCAAGGTATGGAACCAAAACGTTTGTTGTTAAACAAGTAAAAAAATGATAGGTTCGTCAATATTCTAATGGAGGCAAGGATGTTACCTGTAAGATTGTTACTTGACAATTCAAGGTTATTGAGAGACCTTAGCATCCCGATCTCTTGAGGAATGGAACCAGAAAGTTTGTTGTCATACAGGTACATAGTGGACAGGTTCGTTAAATTTCAAATGGAGACTGGGATGTTACCTATGAAATTGTTACAACTCAAGGTCAATGGGAAACCTTAGCATCCTGATTTCTCAAGGTATGGAACCAAAAAGTTTTTTGTTAAACAAGTAAAAAAATGATAGGTTCGTCAATATTCCAATAGAGGCGAGGATGTTACCTGTAAGATCATTTTTGTACAATGCATGGTCATCGAGAGACCTTAGCATCCCGATTTATCGAGGTATGGATGCAGAAAGTTTGTTCTCAAACATGTACAAAGTCGATAGGTTCATTAACTTGCCAATGGAGGCTGGGATGTTACCTATAAGATTGTTACAATTCAAGGTCAATAAGAAACCTTAGTATCCTGATTTCTCGAGGTATTGAACCAAAAAGTTTGTTGTTAAACAAGTAAAAAAATAATAGGTTCGTCAATATTCCAATGGAAGCAAGGATGTTACCTGTAAGATTGTTACTTGACAATTCAAGGTTATTGAGAGACCTTAGCATCCCGATCTCTCGAGGTATGGAACCAGAAAGTTTGTTGACACACAGGTACAAAGTGGACAGGTTCATTAAGTTTCTAATGGAGGCAGGGATGTTGCCTATAAGATTATTACAATTCAAGGTCAATGAGAAACCTTAGCATCATGATTTCTCGAGGTATAGAACCAAAACTTTTTTTGTTAAACAAGTAAAAAAAAATGATAGGTTCGTCAATATTCCAATGGAGGCAAAGATGTTCCCTGGAAGATTCTTACTTGACAATGCAAGGTCAATGAGAGACCTTTGCATCCCATTCTCTTGAGGTATGGAACCAGAAAGTTTGTTGTCATACATGTACAAAGTGGACAGGTTTGTTAAATTTCCAATGGGAGCCGAGATGTTACCTATAAAATTTTTACAATTCAAGCTCAATGAGAAACCTTAGCATCCTGATTTCTCAAGGTATGGAACCAAAAAGTTTTTTGTTAAACAAGTAAAAAAAATGATAGGTTCATCAATATTTCAATGGAGGCAAGGATGTTACTTGTAAGATCATTTTTGTACAATGCAAGGTCATCGAGAGACCTTAGCATCCCGATTTCTCGAGGTATGGAAACAGAAAGTTTTTTGTCATATAGGTACAAAGTGGATAGGTTCGTTAACTTGCCAATGGAGGCAGGGATGTTACCTATAAGATTGTTACAACTCAAGGTCAATGAGAAACCTTAGCATCCTGATTTCTCGAGGTATGGAACCAAAAATTTTGTTGTTAAACAAGTAAAAAAATGATAGGTTCGTCGATTTTCCAATGGAGGCAAGGATGTTACCTGTAAGATTGTTACTTGACAATTCAAGGTTATTGAGAGATCTTAGCATCCCGATCTCTCGAGGTATGGAACTAGAAAGTTTGTTGTCATATAGGTACAAAGTGGACAAGTTCGTTAAATTTCCAATAGAGGCAGGGAAGTTACCTATAAGATTGTTACAATTCAAGGTCAATGAGAAACCTTAGCATCATGATTTCTCGAGGTATAGAACCAAAATGTTTTTTGTTAAACAAGTAAAAAAAATGATAGGTTCTTCAATATTCCAATGGAGGCAAGGATGTTACCTGCAAGATTGTTACTTGATAATGCAAGGTTATTGAGAGACCTTAGCTTCCCGATCGCTCGAGGTATGGAACCAGAAAGTTTGTTGTCATACAGGTACAAAGTGGACAGGTTCTTTAAGTTTCAAATGGAGGCAGGGATGTTACCTATAAGATTGTTACAATTCAAGGTCAATGAGAAACCTTAGCATCCTGATTTCTCAAGGTATGGAACTAAAAAGTTTTTTGTTAAACAAGAAAAAATATGATAGGTTCGTCAATATTCCAATGGAGGCAAGGATGTTACCTGTAAGATCATTTTTGTAAAATGCAAGGTCATCGAGAGACCTCAGCATCCCGATTTCTTGAGGTATGGAACCAGAAAGTTTGTGCTCAAATATTTACAAAGTCGATAGGTTCATTAACTTGCCAATGGAGGCAGGGATGTTACCTATAAGATTGTTACAATTCAAGGTTAATGAGAAACCTTAGCATCCTAATTTTTCAAGGTATGGAACCAAAAAGTTTGTTGTTAAACAAGTAAAAAAATGATAGGTTCGTCAATATTCCAATGGAGGCAAGGATGTTACCTGTAAGATTGTTACTTGACAATCCAAGGGTCATTGAGAGACCTTAGCATCCCGATCTCTCGAGGTATGGAACCAGAAAGTTTGTTGTCATACAGATACAAAGTGGACAGGTTCGTTAAGTTTCCAATAGAGGCAGGGATGTTACCGATAAGATTGTTACAATTCAAGGTCAATGAGAAACTTTAGCATCATGATTTCTCGAGGTATAGAACCAAAACGTTTTTTTTTTGTTAAACAAGTAAAAAAAATGGTAGGTTTGTCAATATTCCAATGGACTGAAGGATGTTACTCACAAGATTTTGATGTTACTCACAAGATTTTTACTTGAAAATTCAAGGTTTTTGAGAGACCTTAGCTTCCTGATCTCTTGAGGTATGGAACCAGAAAGTTTGGTGTCATACAGGTACAAAGTGGACAGGTTTGTTAAGTTTCCAATGGAGGCAGGGATGTTACCTATAAGATTGTTACAATTCAAGGTCAATGAGAAACCTTAGCATCCTAATTTCTCATGATATGGAACCAAAAAGTTTGTTGTTAAAAGAGTAAAAAAATGATAGGTTCGTCAATATTCCAATGGAGGCAAGGATGTTACCTGTAAGATTGTTACTTGACAATTCGAGGTTATTGAGAGACCTTAGGATCCCAATCTCTCGAGGTATGGAACCAGAAAGTTTGTTGTCATACAGGTACAAAGTGGACAAGGTCGTTAAGTTTCCAATGGAGGCAGGGATGTTACCTATAACATTGTTACAATTCAAGGTCAATGAGAAACCTTATCATCATGATTTCTCGAGGTATAGAACCAAAAAGTTTTTTTTTTGTTAAACAAGTAAAAAAAAATGATAGGTTTGTCAATATTCCAATGGAGGGAGGGATGTTACTCGCAAGATTGTTACTTGAAAATTCAAGCTTATTGAGAGACCTTAGATTCCCGATCTCTTGAGGTATGGAACCAGAAAGTTTGGTGTCATACAGGTACAAAGTGGACAGGTTCGTTAAGTTTCCAATGGAGGCAGGGATATTACCTATAAGATTGTTACAATTCAAGGTCAATGAGAAACCTTAGCATCCTAATTTCTCATGGTATGGAACCAAAAAGTTTGTTGTTAAACAAGTAAAAAAATGATAGGTTCGTCAATATTCCAATGGAGGCAAGGATGTTACCTGTAAGATTGTTACTTGACAATTCAAGGTTATTGAGAGACCTTAGCATCCTAATCTCTCGAGGTATGGAACCAGAAAGTTTGTTGTCATACAGGTACAAAGTGGACAGGGTCGTTAAGTTTCCAATGGAGGCAGGGATGTTGCCTATAAGATTGTTACAATTCAAGGTCAATGAGAAACCTTAGCATCATGATTTCTCGAGGTATAGAACCAAAACGTTTTTTTTTTTTTGTTAAACAAGTAAAAAAAATGATAGGTTTGTCAATATTCCAATGGAGGGAAGGATGTTACTCGCAAGATTGTTACTTGAAAATTCAAGGTTATTGAGAGACCTTAGCTTCCCGATCTCTTGAGGTATGGAACCAGAAAGTTTGGTGTCATACAGGTACAAAGTGGACAGGTTCGTTAAGTTTCCAATGGAGGGAGGGATGTTACCTATAAGATTGTTACAATTCAAGGTCAATGAGAAACCTTAGCATCCTAATTTCTCATGGTATGGAACCAAAAAGTTTGTTGTTAAACAAGTAAAAAAATGATAGGTTCGTCAATATTCCAATGGAGGCAAGGATGTTACCTGTAAGATTGTTACTTGACAATTCAAGGTTATTAAGAGACCTTAGCATCCCGATCTCTCGAGGTATGGAACCAGAAAGTTTGTTGTCATACAGGTACAAAGTGGACAGGGTCGTTATGTTTCCAATGGAGGCAGGGATGTTGCCTATAAGATTGTTACAATTCAAGGTCAATGAGAAACCTTATCATCATGATTTCTCGAGGTATAGAACTAAAATTTTTTTTTTGTTAAACAAGTAAAAAAAATGATAGGTTCGTCAATATTCCAATGGAGGGAAGGATGTTACTCGCAAGATTGTTACTTGACAATGCAAGGTTATTGAGAGACCTTAGCTTCCCGATCTCTTGAGGTATGGAACCCGAAAGTTTGTTGTCATACAGGTACAAAGTGTACAGGTTCGTTAAGTTTCCAATGGAGGCAGGGATGTTACCTATAAGATTGTTACAATTCAAGGTCAATGAGAAACCTTAGTATCATGATTTCTCGAGGTATGGAACCAAAAAGTTTTTTGTTAAACAAGTAAAAAAATGATAGGTTCGTCAATATTCCAATGGAGGCAAGGATGTTACCTGTAAGATTGCTACTTGACAATTCAAGGTTATTGAGAGACCTTAGCATCCCGATCTCTCGAGGTATGGAACCAGAAAGTTTGTTGTCATACAGGTACATAGTGGACAGGTTCGTTAAATTTCCAATGGAGGCCGGGATGTTACCTACGAAATTGTTACAACTCAAGGTCAATGAGAAACCTTAGCATCCTGATTTCTCAAGGTATGGAACCAAAACATTTTTTGTTAAACAAGTAAAAAAATGATAGGTTCGTCAATATTCCAATAGAGGCAAGGATGTTACCTGAAAGATCATTTTTGTACAATGCAAGGTCATCGAGAGACCTTAGCATCCCGATTTCTCGAGGTATGGATCCAGAAAGTTTGTTCTCAAACATGTACAAAGTCGATAGGTTCATTAACTTGCCAATGGAGGCATGGATGTTACCTATAAGATTGTTACAATTCAAGGTCAACGAGAAACCTTAGCATCCTGATTTCTCGAGGTATGGAATCAAAAAGTTTTTTGTTAAACAAGTAAAAAAATGTTAGGTTCGTCAATATTCCAATGGAGGCAAGGATGTTACCTGTAAGATTGTTACTTGACACTTCAAGGTTATTGAGAGACCTTATCATCCCGATCTCTCGAGGTATGGAACCAGAAAGTTTGTTGACACACACGTACAAAGTGGACAGGTTCGTTAAGTTTCCAATGGAGGCAGGGATGTTGCCTATAAGATTGTTACAATTCAAGGTCAATGAGAAACCTTAGCATCATGATTTCTCGAGGTATAGAACCAAAAAGTTTTTTTTTGTTAAACAAGTAAAAAAAATGATAGGTTCGTCAATATTCCAATGGAGGGAAGGATGTTACTCGCAAGATTGTTACTTGACAATACAAGGTTATTGAGGGACCTTAGCTTCCCGATCTCTTGAGGTATGGAACCAGAAAGTTTGTTGTCATACAGGTTCAAAGTGGACAGGGTCGTTAAGTTTCCAATGGAGGCAGGGATGTTGCCTATAAGATTGTTACAATTCAAGGTCAATGAGAAACCTTATCATCATGATTTCTCGAGGTATAGAACCAAAAAGTTTTTTTTTGTTAAACAAGTAGAAAAAATAATAGGTTCGTCAATATTCCAATGGAGGGAAGGATGTTACTCGCAAGATTGTTACTTGACAATGCAAGGTTATTGAGAGACCTTAGCTTCCCGATCTCTTGAGGTATGGAACCCGAAAGTTTGTTGTCATACAGGTACAAAGTGTACAGGTTCGTTAAGTTTCCAATGGAGGCAGGGATGTTACCTATAAGATTGTTACAATTCAAGGTCAATGAGAAACCTTAGTATCATGATTTCTCGAGGTATGGAACCAAAAAGTTTTTTGTTAAACAAGTAAAAAAATGATAGGTTCGTCAATATTCCAATGGAGGCAAGGATGTTACCTGTAAGATTGTTACTTGACAATTCAAGGTTATGGAGAGACCTTAGCATCCCGATCTCTCGAGGTATGGATCCAGAAAGTTTGTTCTCAAACATGTACAAAGTCGATAGGTTCATTAACTTGCCAATGGAGGCATGGATGTTACCTATAAGATTGTTACAATTCAAGGTCAACGAGAAACCTTAGCATCCTGATTTCTCGAGGTATGGAATCAAAAAGTTTGTTGTTAAACAAGTAAAAAAATGATAGGTTCGTCAATATTCCAATGGAAGCAAGGATGTTACCTGTAAGATTGTTACTTGACAATTCAAGGTTATTGAGAGACCTTAGCATCCCGATCTCTCGAGGTATGGAACCAGAAAGTTTGTTGACACACACGTACAAAGTGGACAGGTTCGTTAAGTTTCCAATGGAGGCAGGGATGTTGCCTATAATATTGTTACAATTCAAGGTCAATGAGAAACCTTAGCATCATGATTTCTCGAGGTATAGAACCAAAACTTTTTTAGTTAAACAAGTAAAAAAAATGATAGGTTCGTCAATATTCCAATTGAGGCAAGGATGTTACCTGCAAGATTGTTACTTGACAATGCAAGGTCATTGAGAGACCTTAGCATCCCAATCTCTTGAGGTATGGAGCCAGAAAGTTTGTTGTCATACATGTACAAAGTGGACAGGTTTGTTAAATTTCCAATGGAGGCCGGGATGTTACCTATAAAATTGTTACAATTCAAGGTCAATGAGAAACCTTAGCATCCTGATTTCTCAAGGTATGGAACCAAAAAGTTTTTTGTTAAACAAGTAAAAAAATGATAGGTTCATCAATAATCCAATAGAGGCAAGGATGTTACTTGTAAGATCATTTTTGTACAATGCAAGGTCATCGAGATACCTTAGCATCCCGATTTCTCAAGGTATGGAACCAGAAAGTTTGTTCTCAAACATGTACAAAGTTGATAGGTTCATTAACTTGCCAATGGAGGCTGGGATGTTACCTATAAGATTGTTACAATTCAAGGTCAATGAGAAACCTTAGCATCCTGATTTCTAGAGGTATGGAACCAAAACGTTTGTTGTTAAACAAGTAAAAAAATGATAGGTTCGTCAATATTCCAATGGAGGCAAGGATGGTACCTGTAAGATTGTTACTTGACAATTCAAGGTTATTGAGAGACCTTAGCATCCCGATCTCTCGAGTTCTGGAACCAGAAAGTTTGTTGACACACAGGTACAAAGTGGACAGGTTCGTTAAGTTTCCAATGGAGGCAGGGATGTTACCTATAAGATTGTTACAATTCAAGGTCAAGAAGTTTGTTGTTAAACAAGTAAAAAAATGATAGGTTCGTCAATATTCCAATGGAGGCATGAATGTTACCTGTAAGATTGTTAAATGACAATCGAAGATCACTTAGAGACCTTAGCATCCTGATTTCTCGAGGTATGGAACCAGAAAGTCTATTGTGATGCAGGTAGAGAAAGGACAGGTCTCTCAAGTTTCCTATAGAAGAAGGAATTGGACCTGTAAGATTGTTGTCATTCAAAAAGAGATCAGAAAAAGACTTCATATTTTCTATTTCCGAGGGAATATTTCCAGTGAGATGATTTGTAGACAAGTCGAGGTAGTTCAGATGGGTAAGTTTGATGTTGGATGGGGGAATGCTTCCATAGAATGAATTGAAGCTCATATCAAGGGATTTAAGGTTATGGAAAGATGAGAAGCTGAAATCACCAAGTGCACCTGTCAAACCAGGCTTTGAAAGATTTAATTTGGTGACACTTCCAAACTCGTCGCAACCAATCCCAACCCAATTGCAAGGATTGATCCCGACCTAAGAAGACAAGACTTGTTGGCTTTGGTTGTCAAGATTGTGTTCCCATTTTAGGAGAGCCTCTGCTTCTTTCCCTCCTCCTCCTGCTACTTTGTTTCTAACAGTATGAACAAAAGAAGAATTTTTATAAGAAGCGAAAGCAACAATATTTGAAGAAGAAAGCAATAAGGCGATTAGGAAATGGAAGAGTTTGCAAGAAAATGAGACTGGCTTCTCAAATAAGGGTGCCATGGCTTCAGTTTTAAGGTACTGAAACGTTTAGGCTTTTAGCTAGGATTGAGATGCATTTATATGAAAAGAAATGGAATCTTTATAATATTTATCACTACGAAAATATCAAAGATTTCTGTCGTGTTTTGTGGGGTTTACTAGTAGTCTATTTGGCATTAGAGAAACATACCAATATGATACCGGATTTAAATAGAATTGAAAGAAACTAAACAAACAAACAACAAAATGAAAGATAAGAGTTCACCACCCAAGAGATAACACCAAAGGGATATAGAATATCACCACCCAAAGGATTAACACAAGGGATACAGAACTATAGGAATTCACCACTCTAAGGATTATACCAAAGAGATACAGAATTACAAGAAGGAGAAAACTCTCTTCTAAAAGCCAAAGGCTGATTTCAATTTATAAACTCAAGTCTGATTTTCAACTTACAAACACAAGTACTTATAGAGCTTAGAACAACCCTCTAAGCTTAGGAAAAGTAAGAAAACAATCCATAAAACATGCAAGGAAACAATCCCTAAAACATGCAAGGAATCAAGGAATTGGTCAAAAGTAAAAAGAGGAACAAAATATTGGATTTTCAGGAGCACCCAATGACCAGAATTCAAACGGTCATATCTTCTTGTAGACATCTCCAAATGGGCTGAAACTTGTTTGGTTGGAAAGATGACGTCTTGAACTTTAATTTAGACTTAATAAAATCTCAAAAATGAGATCGTTTGGGCCTGGTATGATCAGCCTAAATCCAGTAGGCTGTTGCATCTGAATCTTCTTCCACTTTGGGCTTCGACCTTGTACCTTGTTTAGTTGACAAGAGATTATTAGATTTTTGTTGGGCAGGCCCATGCCAGGTTAGACATACCCATGTCAGGCTCCCCTAGTTGATGGGGACTTGCCCTCAAGTCCAAGATTTCTTCATTTACTTCATAGGGAGATAAGTCACTCACATTAAAAGTTGCAGATACTCCATAATCTCCTGGAAGTTCAATCTTGTAAGCATTTTCTCCAATGCGTTGAAGTACCTTAAATGGGCCATCAGCTCGTGGCAGAAGTTTAGACTGTCGTTTTACGGGAAAATGTTCCTTTCGAGGATGAATCCATACTAGATCTCCTTCTTTGAAAGCTGCAGGCTTTCTATGTTTATTTGCTTGCTTGCGGTACTTCTCATTTTGCTTCTCATTATGAGCTCGAATCTGCTCATGTAATTTCTTGATCTCCTTCGTTCGTTCATTGGCATCTCCACTAAATTGGGTAGCAGTCAGAATTGGAGCCAAATCAAGAGGGCAAATAGGTTTGAGACCATAGACAGCCTCAAAGGGGCTATAGCCAGTGGTTTGGCTAGTAGACCTATTATAGGCAAATCAGCTTGAGCTAGGAGGAGATCCCATTGACGGATGTTCTTCCCCACAAAGCTTCTCAAAAAATTTCCCAAACTTCAATTAACAACTTCAGTTTGACCATCTGTTTGGGGATGATAAGCGGAGCTGAATTGAAGGATAGTGCCAAGCTTTCGCCAAAGAGTACGCCAAAAATGTCCGACGAACTTGGAATCACGATCAGAAGTAATCGTCTTAGGAATGCCATGAAGTTTGACAATTTCTCTGAAATATAGGTCAGCAACATGAGATGCATCAAGAGTTTTGTTGCAAGGAACAAAATGAGCCATCTTTGAGAATCGATCAACCACCACCATAATGGAGTCTTTATTTCGTTGAGTTCTTGGCAAACCTATAACAAAATCCATACTAACGTCCTCCCATGGGGCAATAAGAATAGGTAATGGGATGTATAGCCCGGTGTTTTGCTTGCGGCTCTTTGCGAGGTGGCAAATTTGACATTGCTTCACATGTTGCTCAACATCTCTCACCATTTTGGGCCAAAAAAAATGTTCCTACACAAGAGTTAAAGTTTTATCTCTACCAAAATGACCAGCAGGGCCTCCTCCATGGGCTTCTTTGATAATGGCATCTCTCAACGAACATCGAGGAATGCACAAAAGATTGCCCTTGAAGAGAAAACCATCTTGTAACAAGAAATGGTTGTTAGGACCATTAGAAGATTCCTTCCATGCATTGCCAAAATCAAGATCATCTTTATAAAGTTCTTTGACAACTTTAAAACCCAAAACTTGCACTTGCATAGTGTTAAGTAAAGAGTGTCTTCGACTTAGGGCGTCAGCAACTTGATTAAGTTTACCTGACTTATACTTGATAGAGAATGAATAGGTTTGCAAGAATTCACTCCACTTTGCATGTCGCTTGTTGAGTTTTTGTTGGCTGCTCAAATACTTTAAAGCTTCATGATCAGAATGAAGTATAAACTCTTTATGGAGTAGATAATGACTCCAATGCCCCAAGGCACGAACAAGAGCATAGAATTCTTTGTCATATGTTGAATACTTCTTTCGAGATTCATTGAGCTTTTCACTAAAAAAAAGGCAATGGGTTTACCTTCTTGGCTGAGAACACCACCAACCCCTAAATTAGAGGCATTGCAATCAACTTCGAACATTTTGGAGAAATCTGGAAGTGTAAGGACTGGGGCCTCCGTTACCTTCTGTTTTAGAAGTTCAAAGCTCTTTTGGGCTTCCTTCGTCCACTTGAATGTTCCCCCTTTAAGGCATTCCGTGATAGGAGCAATAATGGTGCTGAAGCCTTTGATGAACCGTCGATAGAATGATGCAAGTCCATGAAAGCTTCTTATGTCGTGAAGGGACTTGGGAATAGGCCAGCTGGTGATTGCCTCTATCTTGCCCGGATCCATCATGATCCCTTCTTTGCAAACAACATAGCCTAAGAACACAAGGCTATTAGTGAAGAAATGACACTTCTTCAAGTTGACATACAACTTTTGTTCCCGTAAGGTTTGGAAAACTTGATGAAGATACTCCATATGTTGCTCTTGAGACTTGCTGTAAACTAAGATATCATCAAAGTAAACAACAACAAATTGACCCATAAATGGTTTGAAAATATGATTCATAAGGCGCATAAAAGTACTCGGAGCATTAGATAGTCCGAATGGCATGACCATCCATTCATAAAGACCATCTCTCGTTTTGAACACTGTCTTCCATTCATCGCCATCTCTCATGCGAATTTGATGATATCCGCTGCGAAGATCGATGTTTGAGAAGATTATGGCTCCATGAAGTTGATCCAAGAGATCATCCAACCGTGGGATGGGAAAGCGGTACCAGATGGTGATTTTGTTGACAGCCCTGCTGTCAATGCACATTCGCCATGAACCGTCCTTCTTTGGTACTAGAAGTGCTGGAACAGCGCAAGGACTCATGCTTTCTCGTACAAGGCCTTTGGAGATCAGCTCATCAACTTGACTTTGTAACTCTTCATGCTCCCTTGGATTCATCCGATAAGCTGTTTTGTTAGGTAAAACAGAACCTGGAATAAGATCAATATGGTGCTGTATACCCCTCATAGGTGGAAGGCCCGGTGGAAGTTCTTCAGGAATAATATCAGGGAATTCCTTAAGAAGTGGTTGTATTATAAGTGGAATCTCAATGGGGTCTTTCTTTTCAACAACCATAAGAGTGTACCCCTCTCCACATTCTGTTAAAGTTTTCTCAACTTCACCTACAGAAAGTAAACTACAACCCTCCCCTTTAGAAGGTTTAGGAGTGAATATCATTTTCAGTGGGGCTAAAGTCACTTTAATTCCATTCTTTACAAAAGAATAGGTGTTTTTGAGACCATCATGGATAACTTTCCTATCATACTGCCATGGCCTACTAAGTAGTATATGACATGCATCCATAGGGACAACATCACACATAACTTCATCCTCATAATTTTTCCCAATGGAGAATTGAACTAAGCATTTCTTAGTTACCTGAATATCGTTGCCTTTTCGAAGCCATTGAAGTTTGTAGGGATGGGAATGAGCTTCTGTTTTTAGATTCAGCTTCTCCACCATGGTTGTAGACACCACATTCTCACAACTTCCCCCATCAATGATGACATTACACACCTTGCCATTGGAAGTGCATTTGGTGTGGAAAATGTTGTTTCGAAGCCAATCATCTTCTGCGTAAGTTGACTTTAAGAGTCTACGAATAACAAGAGACTTTCCCTGATCCGCATACGTGAACTCCTCCTCAGATTCATCCTCAACTTGCTCCTCCTCAGCATTGTCTTCCAATTCTTCTTCAACAAGGGAGATTATCTTGCGATTTGGACAATCGGAAGCAATATGTCCAAAACCATGACATTTAAAGCATTTTCTACTTGAATTAGAATTATTGAAGCGATTAGAACCTGATGGAGCTTCATTCCTTGCAGGTGGTTTGATAGCTGTAGTTTTGGTTGATGGAGTGGCCTTGGAAGTAGAACTACTCCCCCAGTTTGTGATTCCATCGCGATTGAAAGGTCGATAAGTATTCTTACGCCCTTCCATTAATTGTTTCTCCACCTTTAGTGCTAGCTTGCAAACATCATTGTAGGTCCAGTAAGGTTGTAATTGTACAACATTACTGATTTCATGACGTAACCCTCCAAGGTAGCGGGCTACCATTTGTTCTTCGGGCTCTACGATGTCACAACGCATCATAGAATAATCGAACTCTGCTGTATATTCTTCCACGGAGAGATCGTTTTGTCGAAAGTTATGGAACTTAAGAAAAACATCTTGCCTATAATGATCTGGTAAATACTTCTTCTTAAGAGCCTTCTTCATCTTTGCCCATGTCACAATGCGACTCTTCCTTTCACGTTCTCGCTGCCTCTTAAGGTGTTCCCACCAAATAGAAGCATGTTTTCGTAGCTTGATGGCAACAAGCTTCACTTTCTTGTGATCTGCAACATCTTTGTAATCAAAGATCCGCTCAATGGTGTTAAGCCAATCAATGAATTCATCGGGTTGCATTCTTCCTTCAAATTATGGAATGTCAACCTTGACGTCATAATCACGTTGGAAAACATGATTTCTTAGCTCACGGGGGTGAGGTGGCGTGCTGTCATTTGAGGCATGGCTACGAGCTTGGTGAAAAGGATTAACTTCGTCTCCATCATTGCTGGAAACTTCAACATCTGAGCCATGATGATGAGCACCATGTTCAGAAGTTTCATAACGCTCTAGGCGTTGTTCGAGTTGCTGCACTTGTCTCCTCAAGGCTTCCAGCTCGATATCTCGCGGGTCTCCTTGCGGTGCTGGAGCTGCTATTGGAATAGCTTGACCACGACGACTACGACCAGCAATAATAACAAGAACTATGGAAATCAAGGTGTTAGATATCACACTTGAGAAACCAAAGCTCTGATACCAATTTGATACCGGATTTAAATAGAATTGAAGGAAACTAAACAAACAAACAACAAAATGAAAGATAAGAGTTCACCACCCAAGAGATAACACCAAAGGGATATAGAATATCACCACCCAAAGGATTAACAAAAGGGATACATAACTATAGGAATTCACCACTCTAAGGATTATACCAAAGAGATACAGAATTACAAGAAGGAGAAAACTCTCTTCTAAAAGCCAAAGGCTGATTTCAATTTATAAACTCAAGTCTGCTTTTCAACTTACAAACACAAGTACTTATAGAGCTTAGAACAACCCTCTAAGCTTAGGAAAAGTAAGAAAACAATCCATAAAACATGCAAGGAAACAATCCCTAAAACAAGGAAGGAGACAATCCCTAAAACATGCAAGGAATCAAGGAATTGGTCAAAAGTAAAAAGAGGAACACAATTTCGGATTTTCAGGAGCACCCAATGACCAGAATTCAAACGGTCATATCTTCTTGTAGACATCTCCAAATGGGCTGAAACTTGTTTGGTTGGAAAGATGACGTCTTGAACTTTAATTTGGACTTAAGAAAATCTCAAAAAGGAGATCGTTTGGGCCTGGTATGATCAGCCTAAATCCAGTAGGCTGTTGCATCCAAATCTTCTTCCACTTTGGGCTTGGACCTTGCACCTTGTTTAGTTGATAAGAGATTATTAGATTTTTGTTGGGCAGGCCCATGCTAGGTTGGACATACCGATGTCACAATAGCCATACAATTACCTTGTTGATATAGTCCAGATTCCACTGGAAAATTAATCCACTGAATCATTTGGTTTATTAACAGCAATTAATACTTTTCAATCCATATCAGCTACATGGAAAATACCAAATGTACCTTAGTTAATCAAGACCTTAACTTAAAAAAGTCACGTGGTTTTCTATTTCTCTTTCACCACAAGGAAACAAAATGCATGTGCTTCATTGTAGCTTTAATAGAACAAGACTGACATGTGAGAGAAATATACCAAGTGTTAATTATCCTAAATCGTATGTAACAGCTGCATGGAATATACCAAGTGTTAATTATTAACAATACTTTTCAATCTATAACAGCTGCATGGAATATACCAAATGTATCCTAAATCGAACAAGACCTTGACTTAGAAAATTCATCAAAAAAAAAAAGAGAGAGACCTTGACTTAAAAAAGTCTTGTGTTTATCTTCTTCTCTTTCGTCACAAGGAAGCAAAAATTGAAGTGATTCATTGTAGCTTTTTGTGTTTATAGTTACACAATGATTCAAATAGTATATTTTGAATAAAAAATATTAAATAAATATTAGTTCGAGATAGAGCTCTGGCTTGCTTCAAACTCGATATATAATACTTTATTGAACTGTTCGATAGCCTTTCGAACTATACCTTAAGGTATTCGAGCTTGACTCAAGCTCAATCGAGCCGAGGTTTGACCGAACTCGAACTTGAATAGCTGGATAAAAGTTCATCTCGAGTCTAGCCCCAGTCCCGATCAGTCACAATGCGATTGCCTTGGGTGAGCGACAACCACATATTGCCATAGTTAGTTCTAACTCATCACGAAGCATCTGAAGTGCTTTTCTAACACCAGCCTCACCTTCAGCAGCCAATGAAAACATCACTGGTCTTCCAATCTGAAAATTAAATATCCTTTTTAAAACATCATTAAATTTAGATAGATGAACACGTTTTATAGAAATCAATGTACGTTTTATTTTTGTTAATTAAACATAAAAATGAGCTACATAATGAGAGATAATGTCTCTCCTAGCTATAAAATTTCTTAATTTTCACCTTGTCAACTGGCGAGACGAGTTCAGTAATGGTGGCGATATTAGACAATGCACGAAAGAAATGGATTTTGAAATTTACTTTGATTGTGCTTGAGTCATTGATCATGTCAACACAATTATAACACGAAATAATCATGTCAAATCATGGCTTAACTTGTCAATCCGGTTATTTATCAGTGTCCCGGTTATAACCTGAACTCATGTGTCTCTTAATTAAATGTGTATGATCCACTTTGATTCATTTAATTAAATACTAATTTTAACACACTAATAGAATATCTATTGTTATAATTTTAGTGTAAATTGAAGAAAAGTTGATATTATAATTGTCTTATATATGTCTTGTAAAAAAATAATAAGAAAAAAACAGTAAGGTTAATATTGTGTATTAGAAATTTATGTTATTTTGTATAATAGGTTTATTTTGGAAACTTTTTATGTACTATTTTAGAATTTATGTTATTGTGTTTATGAATTACGTTTGAAATATGTTAACTTTTATTTATTTTTTTATTTGAAGAAGAAAGCAAGATGGCAAGTGAAAGAGTTTTGAAGAAAATGAGTGTGGTTTCTCTAAGGGTGTCATAGCTTCAGCACCAAGGATACTGAAACATTGAGGAGTGCCGTGCTTTGTGAGATTCACTAGTCTGTCTACAGAAAAGTTCTTGTTTAATATAGGTTCATCAAAAATATATAGTAAAATGATCCATTTTACTATTGGATAGCATGAGAAGAAAAAAAATATATTTTTTCTTTTCATTCAATAGTAAGATAGACTATTGTAACATATATCTTTCATGGACCCGAATTAGATAAGAATTTTTCCTATCTCCGTTAGTCTATCTGTCAAATTATTGAAGGAATGATGTGTTTTGTGGGGTTCAGTAGCGTTAATTTGATTTAATAGGACAATTACAAGACTGGCCCATCTATGTGCATATATAACAAAGATTCCAGTGGAAAGTTAATCCCTTGACTGCAACTTGCTATGCTCTTTTGCACCAAAGAAGACGGGATTCCTTTTTCCTCTTGGTGATAGCTTGAGAATTGTGTGATCACAGATACTACTATTCCACCTGCAAAAAATTTTCAATTAATTACTAATTATCTTCCTCTCTTTCGCGATAAGGAAGCAAAAAATTGAATTCATTGACTGTAATTTATTAACAGTTACATAATGGTTCAAATAGTGAAGGCTATGCCATTTATGTGAACTGCAATTGTTCTTTTATGGCTTATTGTTTTATGCAAATGATTAAGCACTTCCTTGGCTTTCAATGTTTATGGCAAATGAAAGAATCAGGCAAAAACGTTTTTCCTAGTTTTTAATTATTTATTATTAGCATAGAATTAGAAACCTGCTAAATCACTTTCTTGTTAAAAGCACACCAGGTAATCATGTTAACCATGGCATAAGGGTGCTAGTTGAATCTTTTTTTATAAAGTAATGTCCTTGTTAATAATACTCTAAGGATCTATTACATGCATTAGATCACTAGTTTAATAAATTAAATATCACATACATGATGTTTACGACATATTGTTATTCCGGTAACACCACAGAGATTTCAACACACCAATACACGCAAGACTGTCTAGTTAGGGTTCTTTCTCTCTCTGTTTAATACAGCAGTTTTATAATTCGGAAAAACTCTCATCATAACCCATTAGATTTGTCAAGCCCACACCACTGCTTAACCACATCTAAATCAATTAGGTGTATCTGGTTCACCCACGAGATCAAGTGGATGTCAGACCCACAAAATTCATATCAGGAACTCGATCCAATCCGTTTTATAAATACAAAATCCTACAAACAAATGGAAGTCTATCAGTAATATTAGAACATTTTATCTCTTAAAACAGAATTTTACTCAATTGCTTTCCAATATTTTCATCTTTTTCGGCAATTCTGACATGAGCTATTCTGAAAATTTTGGCAAAAGAAGAGAAAATAATGTGTGGTGAAATTTCATTTTTCTATTTTTCTGCAAATCCAAAGTAACATTACACAACAAAAATCAAGTGCAAGAATTATAGCTAGAAAGATGTACGGAAAAGGCAGAATCAATTTATGAAAATTGTCACTAAAAAGGTTTTAATTCTTCTAAGTACGTAATAACCATTGAATTTCAGATAATGACATACTCTTATAATTACTCTTTTCATCACCACAAAATAATCCCTTGACTACAATTTCTCTGCTCTTCTAGTTATACTAAAGAAGATGGGATTTGCGTTTCCAAAAGTAGGTGGGAGTAACATATGGGCATGATGATAGAGTCTATTTGTAACAATTAATTTCATTCAATGCCTTCGATAGATATTTTCAGTCACAAAATAATGGAGATGTGCGTTGATGGTGAAGATTTTGAAATGGTCAATTGTTCATCACCTATTAACATGACGTGCATGACTCATCAGGACAAAGGATATATTTGCACCAAGGAACAGGAATGTTGCCTGAAAGTTTATTACCATTCAGTGAAAGGTTGAACATCAACATCAAGTTTCCCAGCTCCACATTATTAGAAGAGAGGTCAAGTACTTGTAGCTGAATTTTCCAATTTGTGAGGGAATATTTCCAGTGAGATGATTACTAGACAAGTTGAGGTAGGTCGGATGGGTAAGGCTGGGGGGAGTGCTTCCTTAATTAGAATGAGTTGTGGCCCAGATCATTGCTTGTAAGGTTTTGGAAAGACAAGAAGCTTAAATCATCAAGTGTACCTATCAAACCATAACTTGAAAGATTTAAACCTGTGACAATTCAAGACCTTTCCCTATGGAAATATCAAAAGTTTCTGCCGTGTTTTGTGGGGTTTACTAGTAGTCTATCTGGCATTAGAGAAACAGAACCATAGCCATACAAGTGTTTCTTTGATATAACAGCACAAGACTGACCTGTCTAATGTGCATATACAGTCCAGATTCCAGTGGAAAATTAATCCCTTGACTACACGAAAGAAATGATTTACCTTTCAAAAAGTTTTGGTGATAGCTTGCAAATTTTGTGGTCACAGATCGATCCAAGGACTGTGAATCATTTGGTTTATTATCAGCAATACTTTTCAATATATATCATCTACATGGAACATACCAAATGTGCCTTAATCAACACCTTGACATAAAAAAGTCATGTGGTTATCTTCTTCTCTTTCAACACAAGGAAGAAAAATTGAAGTGCTTCATTGTAGCTTAATTATTGTGTTTACAATTTTACATATTAAGAAATTTAGTACATGATTCAACACTTTCATGGCTTCAGTGTTTTATGGGCAGTTTTTTTTTTTTTTTTTTAGCGGAGTATTAGAGACCTGCTAAACCCTTTTGTTTTGTGAAAACTCCACACTATGTTGTGTGCTTTACTGAAATATCATTTTTCTGTTTTGCTCGATTGCTAATTGGATCTTTTTATAAGGGACTTACTCGATTCTGTTCCAATATTTTCATGTGTTTCGGCTACTGAACAAGACATCAGCTATTCTGGAAATTTTTCCATGAGAAAACAAAATAATAACGTGTGCTGTGCTGAAATTTCATTTTTCTGTTTTAATTCTGCAAGTCTAAAGTAACATTACACAACAAAAATCATGTGCAAGCAACAAAGTAAGAATTATAGCTAAAAAGACAGGGAAAAAGCAGTATCAATTTATGAAAATAATGCTCATTTTTTTTCCTTTAAAAAAAGTTCCAATTCTTTCAAGTATGTATTAACTATTGAATTTGAGATAATGACATTCTTATAACTGCCCTTTTTTCATCATTTTGATGCGCAAATAAGACCAAATACGATCTTTATAACCTGGGTACGATGCGATGAGGGTCCTAATCAGTCACAATGTGATCGCACGTGATCTCCTTGAGTGAGCGACAACCACTTAGTGCCATAGTTAGCTCGAACTCATCGCGAAGCATCTGAAGTACTTTTCTAACACCAGCCTCACCTTCAGCAGCCAATGAGAACACCACTGGTCTTCCAATCTGAAAATTAATATGGAAGCATACCATCAAAGTGCGGTGAGCAAAAAAAAAATAAAGCATCGTCAAATATTGGAAAGGTCATTAAAAATCACTATAATTTAATTTAGCGGGTCACTCATTTGACCTGGGGATAAACCCAACCCGACCCAAAATTTTGTGGGCTGGGTCTGGTGTGGGTAATTTTTTAATGGGTCAAAAAATAGAAACCTATACCCACCTTTTAACAGCTAAAAAAAGTGGGTCAAACTGGTCCAGGTCTGGGTCCAAATTTCCACCTTTACTTGCAACACATTATTTCATCATCACATAGGCTCTACTTGGTAAAGAAGAAAAGTGGGGGAAAGAAAGAGAGAGAAAATGGAAAAAAAAGAAGATTGATGTTTTCCATCATAAGTTTGGTAAACATGGTGGAAAACTAATAGAAAAGAAGAAAATGATAAAAAAAAAAGACTTATTTTAGGTTCCACTTCCTAATCCTCCAATTTAAGAGAATTGTAATTTGAACAAGAAAACACCAATCCTTGAAAAGAGAACGATATAAAAATGCTTTCCACTCACTTTTCTATCCACTCCCTCATTTCCTTTCACTTTTCTTTTCTACCAATTATAGCCTTATTTCCAAGAAAAGGTAGTGAGGCAAGACATGTTTAAGCCATTGTTTCTTATATACTTACAAATATTCCAGATGCACCCAGAGCCAATGCCTTAAAGACATCTATTCCAGGCCGGACCCCACCATCATGAAAAACAGGAACCTGACCTTGTGTAGCTTTGATGAGTACCAAATATTGCATATTTTGGCCCTTTAATTTACATTTTTTAGCTTAGAAATTTGTTACTTTGAGTTGTTTTCGTTGTTTTACAGGTTTACGAGCTTGGAAAGAAGTTTCACTAAATTGCCAGAATTGCTTGTGCAGATCAGCCAATTTTAGGATTAAACTGTATTGATTTAGGAAGAACCAGAAGATGGGCCATGTATGCTTAGAAAGATCCGGATGTCTGTTTTCTGGGGAATCTTATGGATCAATAAAATGATTTTTCTAGGGAAAGTTATGGCAGTTTTAGTAGACAAAGGTCAGGCTGTGCATGATTTCAGCGTGACAGATCAACCATTTTTGAGGATTTAACTGTATTGATTCAGGAAGAACCACGAGATGAGCCATATATTCTTGGAAAGATCCCGATGTCTGGTTTCTGGAGAATTTTACGGATCAATAAAATGATTTTTCTAGAGAATGTTATGGCAGTTTTAGTAGACAAAGGTCAAAGAGCAAAAACTGGAATCTGCAGTATCCCACATCGGATTGGAAGCATATTGCACTTGTGATATTTCCCTATATAAGCCCTTCTTCACTTCATCTTTAATGTACAATTCCTGAGCCACTTTGGTGTTTACCAGTGGACGTCCGCTAGCATTCTGGTAGATCTCGAAGGCTTTGTCACCACGAGGGGAAGCGACGCCCGTCAGTGAGTGGAATTTCTCCCATGTAAAGTTATTTATTTATTTCTTTACATTTAGTTGTTTTAGTTTAAATTTTTAACACTTTTATTATGAATTGTAGTTTCATAGTTATGAGTGGCTAAACTCTTCAGCTAAGGTTGAAGATGAAGCCCCGCCGTTGTTTGGCGTAGTAGTTCAGATTTGCTTGTACAAATCTGACAATTTTTAGTATAAATGTTCTATCAATTATTTGAGTTAATCTTATAATTGATTGAGTTTAAATTGTTTGTTGGATATTCCTTGTGTTTCATCTAATGGATACATTGAATGCTTTTCGATTAAATTGGATTTCTTTTGTGATTTGTTGAGAGCGGATCCATTGGATGCTTTTGGTTTAGTTGGGTTATTCTTTGTTTTTTGTCTTATAGTTGGATTCATGGAATGTTTTGATAGGCTATATTTTTAGAACATATATGCTTAACTTCGGTGGGGTGGATCTGGAAACCTTAGTGTTTTAATTATTAGTTTTTAAAAATCAATTTAGTTTAATTTTAATTTCTTTTGCAAATTATCATCTGAAATTCGAAACTAGGTTAAGATAGAGTTAGTTTAGATTGAAAATATACTTTCACAACGCAATTCCATGTGGATTCGACCTCGCACTTGCACAACACTATATTGCAAGCAACTCGTGCGCTTGCGAGTAATTTAAAACTCACAACAAGTTTTTGGCGCCGTTGCCGGGGAATTGTTTGGTTTGTGAACATTTTTGGTCTAAAATGATTTTATTTTTCTACTAGTTAGTTATTTTTTTTGTTTAAAAAAAATTATGCGGATGAATCCAGCGCCGGTTTCACAGTCTTTAGAGGACACCATTAAGGAGTACATGAAAATGACCGGCCCGTCCCTCAATGCTGCCAACACATTCAATGTTGATAACTGTTCCATCTGTGCTAGTCCCATGCATCTAGAACATAATTGTCCATCAATTTCGGCTTGTGCTGAGTACCCCATGGAACAAATGAATGCTTTCAATGACTGTTGTTGGGAATCAAATGGATCTTACTCCGAAACATACAATCCAGGGTGGTGGAACCACTCTAATTTTTCATGGGAGCAGAACCAACTGATGAATCAGGGAGGAGCCCCTTATAATCAATACCCTCCCGAATTTCCTCCACTAATACCAAGTTATGCCTATCCAGCACCATCACCCGCTTACCAAGCTCCCATTCAAGTGCCAGCGTCGGTTTCACAGTCCTTGGAGGACGCTCTCAATGATTTCATGAAAATGACTAGCCAATCTATGAGTGAAGTGATGAGTGCAACCATAGAAAACACCCAAGCGATTGTCGAGCTAGAGAGTCAAATTGATCAAATTGCAAGTTACGTGGGTGAAGGAGAGGAAAGAAAGTTCCCCAGTCAACCTGATCCTAACCCAAAGGAACAGTTTGCGGTGGGAAATTTATCAACTCCTATACAAGGGCAAGAAAGTGGCAACAAAGAAAAGAGAGATGTTGAGCCATCTACAGCCACACCTATCATTAAGGATCTCCCTAGGTTGTTTTTACCTAAAGCGCCTTACCCTGAGAGATTACAAGCACCCAAGAAAGGAGAGGAGTTTGAGGATCCCCTGGAGGCATGCTTTGCTCACTTTGGAGAGGAGTTGGGCTTAGATAAGTTACTAGAGGAAGTGAATGCCATTTTGGAGTCTGATCCTCAGAGGAGCAGTGAGACGGAGGAGACTATAGATGAATCACATATTGAGGACCCCCTGGAGGCATGCTTTGCTCAATTTGAAGAGAATTTGGGCTTAGATAAGTTGTTTGAGCAAGCAAATGCTACTTTGGAGTCTGCTCCTCTAAAGATCAGTGAGACGGGGGAAATCACAACACCTGAACCCCCCAAGAAAGAAATTAAGCCTTTACCGGACAATCTTAAGTATAAGTTCCTAGGTCCAGCAGATTCTTTGCCTATAATTATAGCTTTAGATTTGGGTGATGCTCCAGAGGAGAAATTATTGGACGTCTTAAGAGAGCATGAGGAAGCTATAGGCTGGACTATTGAGGATGTCAAGGGAATCAACCCCTCGTTGGTAATACACACGATACAGTTGGAGGAGAATGCCAAGCCATCGAGGGAGCCACAAAGAAGGCTCAACCCTGCTATGCAAGAGGTTGTGAGGGCAGAAGATATTAAGCTGTTAGAGGCAGGGATCATTTATCCCATCTCTGATAGCAAGTGGGTGAGCCTGATTCAAGTCGTGCCCAAACATGCTGAATTAATGGTAGTGAAGATTGAGGACGACGAGTTGGTGCCAACTCGTGTTCAGTCAGGAGAGAGAGTGAGTATAGACTACTGTAAGTTGAATGCTGCCACTAGTCCTGATCATTTTTCATTCCCATTTATTGATCAGATGGTGGAGCGCTTAGTTGGGCATGTTTACTAATATTAGGTCTGGCTGAAGACGTTAAACTTAGCGCTCATGGGAGGCACCTCACAGATTATCTTTTCTGTTTATTTATTATTTCGCATTTTTATGATTAATGTTTGTTTCCAGTATTTTTTGTTTTCTAGTTTTTTTTATTTTTCAGGGACAATGCGTACTTCAGTTCAAGTTTGGGGGTATGCTATGAGCCATACCAGTCCAGATAGTTCTCCATATCTCAGGTTAGCTCTTTCCATATTAGTCACACATTGGGATCAATGTGTAATTTAAGTTTGGGGGTATGGGAGACACATCACACACTTTGTCCTAATTTGTTGTCTTTTCGTCGTAGAGATAAATGCATGCTCATGTTATCATGAAATTTTGGTTGATCTAAACATTTTCTGTGATGTGATGTCATTGGTGAGCTTAACATTTTGAACACATGATCTGGTGATAAATTTTAAAATTTAGTTACTTACCTTAGGCATTTGAGAATTCACATGTTTGATCTTATCTAACACGAGCACATTAGTACAAATTGTGTGAGGTATGACATGTGATTTTAATGTGTACGTTTCCTTGTCTTAACTGAAACTAGATGACTTGTTGGATAAACACTTGGGCATAAAAAAAAATATATATATATATATATACATAATAATAATAATACTAATGATCATCATCAATAAACTTTCTACTGAGTAACTGAACCTCTTGCCTCAGTAAGTAGTGAGTGTTCACGTCAAAATGTGGGAATTTTATTCATAATGATCATTTCAAAATTTTTTGCTGAGTAACTGAACCTCTTGCCTCAGTAAGCAGTGAGTGTTCACGTCAAAAGGTGAAAATTTTGTTTGGTAGCATTAAGATCAGTTTAGTTTCGTAGCCTTTTTGACTCGAGTTAGTAAGTCCTTAGGGGTGTCTTTACACCTAATGCCCTAAAACCATCTGGTTTGGGAGTCATTGACTCAACACTCGCTACATGGGTCAATTAGAAAGCTTAAGGGAACTAGACATAGCCGTGCCTTATATATATATATATATATATAAACTATGCCTTTTTCGTTCATTTTGATGGGAAATTCGGTGAATCTTGAGACATGAAGAACTTACACATTTGAGTCACTTGGAAGCTTCATTTCTATATGCTAATTCACTTTACACAGTGTCAGACTTGTGATGCCTTAACCTGCCTTTTGTAAGTAATTAGATTTTAACTTTTTTATTCATTGCGAAGATGGGTTTATCTTTTTAAGCTTGCTCATGAATGAATATCATGGTAATGTGTGCTCCTTAAATTTTTGGATACCATGAGTGATGAACTTATCTTTATGTTCTTTGTTTTTCATTTAGGTTTTTTTTTATTATTTTGTTTTGCTAAGGGACTAGCAAATTGTAAGTTTGGAGGTATTTGATGAGTGCCAAATATTGCATATTTTGGCCCTTTAATTTACATTCATTAGCTTAGGAATTTGTTACTTTCAGTTGTTTTCGTTGTTTTACAGGTTTACAAGCTTGGAAAGAAGTTTCACTAAATTGCCAGAATTGCTTATGCAGATCAGCCATTTTTTAGGGTTAAACTGTATTTATTTAGGAAGAACCAGAAGATAAGCCATATATGCTTGGAAATATCCGGATGTCTATTTTCTGGGGCATTTTACGGTTCAATAAAATGATTTTTCTAGAGAAAGTTATGGCAATTTTAGTAGACAAAGGTCAGGCTGTGCATGATTTCAGCGTGACAGATCAGCCATTTTTGAGGATTTAACTGTATTTATTCAGGAAGAATCACGAGATGAGCCATATATGCTTGGAAAGATCCCGATGTCTATTTTCTGGAGAATTTTACAGATCAATAAAATGATTTTTCTAGAAAAAGTTATGGCAGTTTTAGTAGACAAAGGTCAAAGAGCAAAAACTGGAATCTGCAGTATCCCACATCGGATTGGAAGCATATTGCACTTGTGATATTTCCCTATATAAGCCCTTCTTCACTTCATCTTTAATGTACAATTCCTGAGCCACTTTGGTGTTTACCGGTAGACGTCCGCTAGCATTCTGGTGGATCTCGAAGGCTTTGTCACCACGAGGGGAAGCGCCGCCTGTCAGCGAGTGGAATTTCTCCCATGTAAAGTTATTTATTCATTTCTTTACATTTAGTTGTTTTAGTTTAAATGTTTAGCACTTTTATTATGAATTGTAGTTTTATAGTTATGAGTGGCTAGACTCTTCAGCTAAGGTTGAAGATGAAACCCCGCTGTTGTTTGGCGTAGTAGTTCAGATTTGCTTGTACAAATCTGACAATTTTTAGTATAAATGTTCTGTCAATTATTTGAGTTAATCTTATAATTGATTGAGTTTAAATTGTCTGTTGGATATTCCTTGTGTTTCATCTGATGGATACATTGAACGCTTTTCGATTAAATTGGATTTCCTTTGTGATTTGTTGAGAGTGGATACAGAGCGGATACATTAGATGCTTTTGGTTTAGTTGGGATATTCTTTGTTTTTGTCTTATAGTTGGATTCATGGAATGCTTTGATAGGCTATATTTTTAGAACATATATGCTTAACTTCAGTGGGGATGGATTTGGAAACCTTAGTGTTTTAATTATTAGTTTTTAAAAATCAATTTAGTTTAATTTTAATTTCTTTTCCAAATTATCATCTGAAATTCGGAACTAGGTTAAGATAGAGTTAGTTTAGATTGAAAATATACTTTCACAACGCAATTCCCTGTGGATTCGACCTCGCACTTGCACAACGCTATACTGCAAACGACTCGTGCGCTTGCGAGTAATTTAAAACTCACAACAAGCTTTGACAACCTGCAAGATGGCTCCATGAAATTCTTAAATCAGCATAGAACTAGATACAATTTTGAACGGATGCAAAATTTGATAGATATTTCCAGCATAGATTCAACATCAAGAAAATAGGGAGAACCTATTATGAAAAAATATTTTAGATTTCAAAATGTAATATATATGTACTGCCTAACATTAGGTAGCAATATTCCAAGAAGGAAATGTTAGGCTATGTGTGGAGCCTGGTGGTTTTTTTTTATTTTTGTCCAATCTGGTCTTTTCAGCACTGTTTGGTATCTGTTTTATTTTAACCCAAAAATATAAGGGTTTCATCTTATTCTTTTGTGAATGTGTGTGAGCTGTCTTTTGTGAATACTGAGAGCGGTGTCTAGGGGTGAGACCTCCTTATATTGTTCTTCAAGACATAGTGAAATCGCTGCAACTCAATGGACGTAACCCGAGTTTGGGTGAACCACGTAAATCTGTGTGCTGTGTGTCTGTCTTTGATTTATTTCTATTTTTTTCTCTATATTCGCATCTAAAGATTCGTAGGGATATGGTAGTTTAACCCTAACAACTGGTATCAGAGCTATTGGTTTTTGAGTGGGAGCGATGGCCGAAGAAGAAGGAAAGGCGACAGGAATCGAGAAATTCGATGGCACAAATTTTGGGTATTGGAGGATGCAAATCGATGATTATCTCTATGGGAAGAAATTACATTTGCTTCTGTTAGAGGCAAAGCCAGACAGTATGAAAGAAGATGAATGAAATCTTCTTGATAGACAGGTACAGGGAGTTCTTCGATTAACTCTATCAAGATCAATTGCGCACAATGTTATGAAGGAGAAGACCACTAAGGATATGATGGCGGCTTTGTCCAGTATGTATGAAAAACCGTCGGCTAACAACAAAGTGCATCTGATGAAAAAGTTGTTCAATTTGAAGATGACAGAAAGTACCTCTGTTGCGCAGCATCTGAATGAGTCCAATACAATTGTTAATCAATTGTCCTCTGTTGAGATTGATTTTGATGATGAGATCCATGCTTTAATTGTTTTGGCTTCTTTGCCAAACAGTTGGGAAGCCATGAGAATGGCGGTGAGTAATTATGCAGGGAAGAATAAACTCAAATATGAAGATATTCAGGATTTGATTTTAAGAGAGGAGGTTCGTAGAAGAAATGCGAGTGAAACCTCGGTTTTGGTTCTGCTTTAGATCTTGAGACAAGAGGTAGAGCACAAGATAGAAATTCTGATCGAAGTAGATCAAAATCTAGAAGAAGAGGTAGGAGTAAATCCAGATCTGGATGACAATTGGAATGCTGGAATTATGGCAAGACTGGCCACTTTAAGAAAAATTGTAGAGAACCACAAAATAAAAGGATTGAGAACGATGCTGCAAATGCTGTGACAGAAGAACTACACGATGCTTTATTACTTTCTAATGACAGTCCCATTGACTATTGAGTTTTGGACTTAGGAGCTTCTTTCCATCCCATTGCACACCAAGAAATCATGGAGCACTATGTGACAGGTGATTTTGGGAAGGTATATTTGGCTGATGGAGAAGCCTTGAATATTGTGGGTATGGAAAACGTTCGCATTAAATTGCCGAATTGGTCTGTATAGTTGATATAGAAAGTGCGACATGTTCCAAAATTGATGAGAAACTTGATATCTATTGGACAGCTTGATGCTGAAGGTCACACGGTGACATTTGGGGCTGGTACTTGGAAGATTACAAAGGGAGCCATGGTAGTGGTTCGTGGAACAAAAACGGGTACTCTGTACATGACCTTAAGTGTGAGAGATACTATTGCAGTAGTTGATGCAAAAGTTGATACAAACCTATGGCACCGCAGACTTGGTCACATAAGCGAAAAAGGGAAGAAAGTGATGTTGTCTAAAGGGAAACTGCTAGAGTTAAAATCCTTTGACTTTGATTTATGTGAGAGCTACATTCTTGGGAAACAGAGAAATGTCAGTTTCTTAAAAGGAGTCGGAACTCCAAAGTCTGAAAAATTGGAGTTGGCACACACAGATTTGTGATAAGCTTCTCCGGTTGCATCACTTAGAGGTTCACGGTATTATCTTACATTTATTGATGACTCAAGCAGGAAGGAATGGATTTTTTTTCTGAAAAATAAATATGAGGTATTTTAGACCTTTAAGAAATGGAAAGCCATAGCTGAGACTGAAACAGGTTTGAAGGTAAAATGTTTGAGGTCTGATAATGGTGGAGGGTACATAGATGGGGGGTGTAGAGAATTTTGTGCTGCTAATGGGATTAAGATGGAGAAGACTATTCCCAGGACACCACAGCAGAATGACATGGCTGAGCACATGAACATGACCCTCAATGAGCATGCTAGAAGTATGAGGTTGCGTGCTGGGTTGCCATAAACTTTTTGGGCCAATTTAGTTAGCACAGCAGCTCACTTGATAAATCGAGGACCATCAGTTCCTTTGGAATGCATGATACCTGAAGAGGTATAGAGTGGAAAAGAGGTAAACCTTTCTTACTTAAAAGTTTTTGGCTATTTATCTTATGTTCATGTTGACTCTGATGCTTGCAGTAAACTAGATGCTAAATCCAGAAAATGTTTCTTTATTGGCTATGGTGATGAACTTTTGGTTATCAGTTTTAGGATAATCAAAATCGAAAAATCATCAAGAGTAGAAATGTGATTTTCAATGAACAGGTTATGTACAAAGACAGGTCAAGTGTAGAATCTGTTGTTACAGGGCCATAACCAAAGAAGTCTGAGTTTGTTGACTTGGATGAATTTTCTGAGAGCACAGTGCAGAGTAGGAGTCAGGAAAATGATGAGAATACAGACCCACAGGTAGAACAGTGTACGCCCATAAGTGCTGTCCGAAGGTCTTCTAGGAACATTAGATCTCCACAGCAGTTCTTACCATCTTTGTTCTATATTTTGTTGACTGACAGTGGTGAGCCAGAATGTTATGATGAAGCTTTGCAGGTTAAAAATTCTAGCAAGTGGGAGTTGGCCATGAAGGATGAGATGGACTCACTGATGACGAATCAGACATGGGAACTAACTGAATTTCCAGAAGGGAAGAAAGCTTTACATAACAAATAGGTGTACAGAGTAAAAGAAGAGCATGATGGTAGCAAGCACTACAACCCCAGATTGGTTATGAAAGGGTTTCAACAGAAAGAGGGTGTTGATTACACAGATATTTTCTTTCCAGTTGTGAAGGTAACAAGCATCGGCTGGTACTAGGAATTGTGGCTGTAGAGAACCTACATCTTGAGCAGTTAGATGTGAAGACAACATTCTTTCATGGTGATTTGGAGGAGGATATTTATATGCATCAGCCACAAGGATTTGCAGTGCAGGGAAAGGAAAATTAGCTTTGCAAACTTAGAAAAAGATTGTATGGGTTAAAACAAGCTCTAAGACAATTGTACAAGAAGTTTGACAACTTCATGTGTAGCACCGGGTTCACAAGGTGCTAGGCAGACCATTGTTGCTACGTTAAGAGTTTTGACAACTCTTATATCCTATTATTGTTGTATATGGATGATATGCTCGTTGTAGAGTCTAACATTGAGGAGATTAATAATCTCAAGAGGTAGTTATCAAAACAGTTTGCAATGAAGGATTTGGATGCTGCAAAACAAATCCTTGATATGAGAATCATAAGAGACAGAGTCAGTGGGACTTTGAAACTTTCACAGACAAAGCTTGTGAAGAAGGTTCTTAGTCGATTTAGCATGGATAGTGCTAAACCAGTGAGCACACCTTTGGCTAGTCATTTTAGACTATCTAAGGATCAGTCACCAAAGACAGAGCAGGAGCAAGACTACATGAGTAGGGTTCCCTATGCCTCAGCTATTGGAAGTCTTATGTACGACATGGTCTGCACAAGACCGGACATTGCACATGCAGTGGGAGTAGTGAGTAGGTACATGAGTAATCCGGGAAAACAACATTGGGAGGCAGTCAAATGGGTCCTGAGGTATTTGAAAGGCACTTCAAATACATCTCTGTGCTTCACAAGGGCAGATTGAAAACTGCAGGGTTTTGTGGATGCAGATTTAGCTGGTGATGTTGATAGCAGGAAGAATACTACAGGGATTGTGTATACTCTGGGTGGTACAGCTGTAAGTTGGGCTTCTAAGTTGCAGAAAATCGTTGCTCTCTCTACTATAGAAGCTGAGTATGTAGCCATAACTGAAGCTGGGAAGGAGATGGTTTGGTTACAGGGTCTCTTGGATGAGTTGGGTAAGAAGAATAAGAGTGGTATTCTTCACAGTGATAGTCAGAGTGCTATTTTTCTTGCTAAAAATCCGGCGTTTCATTCCAGGACGAAGCATATACAGTTGAGATATCACTTTATTCGCTCTCTTCTCTACAGTGAACAGTTGGTACTAGAGAAGATTCGTGGAACTGAGACTCTAGTAGATATGTTGACTAAGGGTGTCACTATTAAGAAATTGAAGCTGTGCTCAGCTTCAGTTGGTCTGTAAGCTTGAGGACAGGTGAACGAGTTGCGGCGATGGTTGCATTGTTTGAAGGCATGTGGTGCTTGGTGTTGGTGATTGGACCAGTCTCCAATTGGGAGATTGTTAGGCTATATGTGGAGCCTGGTGGTTTTTTTTTATTTTTGTTCAATCTGGTCTTTTCAGCACTGTTTGGTATCTGTTTTATTTTAACCCGGAAATATAAGGGTTTCATCTTATTCTTTTGTGAATGTGTGTGAGCCGTCTTTTGTGAATACTGAGAGGGGTGTCTAGGGGTGAGACCTCCTTGTATTGTTCTTCAAGACATAGTGAAATCCTTACAACTCCGTGGACGTAACCCGAGTTTGGGTGAACCACATAAATCTACGTGCTGTGTGTTTGTCTTTGATTTATTTCTATTTTCTTCTCTATATTCGCATCTAAAGATTCATAGGAATAAGGTAGTTTAACCCTGACAGGAAAGAAGGAAATTCAGTTCGTGAATAACAATTAGGAAGAAATAGCTGCTTTTTAAGTATATATCATGATGAAAAAATAAAATAAGAAGAAGAAAGCGATTAGATGTGAAATTACATAACTAAACACATTACATTGGCCGATGAAGGAAAAAAAAATGTAAAAAATTTAAGAAATTGTAAAATTTTGGTAACTTTAATAATGTGATTAGTTATGATCCCAATGCAAACAAAAGTACCTCTTCTAATGCCATAATAGTTGCAGGGACATAATCAAGCTTACGAGCTCCGTGATTGGACACAATGATTCCTGAATCTCCTGCTTGTATGGCTAGCCTCGCTGGATTATCATCGGAGAATAGTAGAATTATACGAAAAATTTGTCAAGAAGTCGAGAAAAAAAATAAATCAGAAGGTAAATCATATCTTTATTTAGGAGGGAGTTCACTTACTATCCTCAGCAGTAAGTACACCCTTCACTAGAATAGGCAACTGGGTGATTGTTTGAAGCCACTTCACACCCTTCACCAGAAATCATTTTCTTGCCGTGGACGACTTAATTACATCTCCTTTTGTCTAATCACATTTCTTATTAGCAGGTAATGTTATTATCCAGACGTGACCATTCATCGACGTCACCATGCCAAATGTATCAGGACCACAGATGATATGTTCTACCATAACTGGTAAGCGCCTAACCATTTCAAGTTTTTAACCGTCCTTTGAGCATGTGCAAGCAAATCAGCCCCTTTTACATATGGATGACAACAGCACATTCTTTCAACAATGCTGCTTATGTTCATGTTTTTTTCCATAAGGCGAGTTCAATGAATTAGACATTTAAAACATGGGTTAGATTGTGGATGTAATGTTAAAATCTCATGTTTGCAACTTCTGTTTGTGGATTGATATCAAAGCTTTGTTCAGCCAGTTTGGTAGTCAAGAAGGATATTTTCCCCCTTGAGGCATAAAACATTTTATCACGTGCTAGATGCAGTCTGGTTGTATTTAGTCCTGCTATCAAGTTGAGTTCTCTGCCAAAATAAATGTGTTTTTTTTTTTCTTTATCTGGATCTAATTCTAATCATCTTCCATTTCATTTCTTTTTTTTTCCCTTGTTGCATTATTTTGGTTATTTGCCCTCCCTTTGGAATCAAATGAAACAAAATTTGTTAGTTATGATCGAATTGAAGTTTACTTAATTCCATAATGAAAATGAATTTTAAAGCTTATTAGCTTTCTAAACATAACAATAACAATTTTTATTTTGAAATGATAGAAAATGTGAGGCATGTGAACACTAGCCCATAAAGAATTGTGAGATAAAGCATTTATATGTTCTTTATGGCATTGTTTGGGTTTAGATTTAAGTAAACTTAAATCATTTTGTTTAAATCTTTTCAAGGTAAAATTTGTTTTTATCAGATTTAAGCAAGTTAATTTAAGCTTGTTTAAATCTAAATCAAAACCGACATCATATGTGATTTTTTTTTTTTATGTAGCTTAACCGTTTGGTTAAACGGTTAAACATATAAAAAAAACCGAGTTTTTAAGAATAATCAAAAATTGAAAAATATTGTGCAGTAATAGATTTTAAAAAATTGAATTTGTTAGATGCAGAAGCTTCACAATTTTTTTATTAAACATTAAACAACTTTAAGTTTTATATCTCTTTCATCAAAATTTGTTTCAAAAACTCCTTTAACTCCAAACAACTTAAATTGAAGTTAGGCCAAACGATACTTAGTGGGTTATGCTTAGGTTATTAGATTTTTTTTTCCTTGATTAAAAATGGTATCCGAGGGCATAATTTTTTCATCCTTTATATATATATATATATATATATATATATATATATATATATATATATATATATATATATATAGTACATTTTTGTATCTTTTGAGACAAAGTCCTTGGAAAATCAGGTGTATAACAGGCAGATAGCAACACATTTTAGTTAGTGTTTTAATCGATTGTCCAACCTCCCAGATTTTCAATGTGCCAAAGGGTTCACCATACCAGGATATATATATATATATATATATATATATATATATATATATATATATATATATATATATATATAGTACATTTTTGTATCTTTTGAGACAAAGTCCTTGGAAAATCAGGTGTATAACAGGCAGATAGCAACACATTTTAGTTAGTGTTTTAATCGATTGTCCAACCTCCCAGATTTTCAATGTGCCAAAGGGTTCACCATACCAGGACTTCAAGCTATAACTTCTAATATGAGTAAATGATTTTCATGTTGCAATTTGAATGAAGCAAGACAAATGTGATCGCTATGAATGTGAGTGCTTTCCATGTTGAATGGACAACATGAGTGGTGGTAACAATTTGCTTGCAAAGTGTTGTTTGTCAGTCTCACACGTGAATGAATCACAAATGAGATCTGTGTCTGAAAAGCATCAACACGAATCATGATTAACGCTAGCAAACTTTATTAGTTTTGAAAATTCTTGATTAAACTAGCATGTTTGAAATTTTATTAATAATTTTAAAAATTTTACTGATAAGATTGATATAAATATGAGATTTAAAAAATAATATTATCAGTAAAGTGGAATGAGGGGATGTTTAATACCATCATGGGTTAATTTTTTTTAATATATTTTAAATGGAATGAGATATGAGCCAACATTTAGTGCTAAAATTGAAAAAGAAAAACGTAAATTTTTTATGGAAAAGAAAAAACATATATAATTGAACCATACCCAAAAGGCAAATGATCAAAGATCTACAAAATCAAATTTTGACATTATATTTCTAGCACTCTGCGGTACCTAGAGAAAGTGAAAGAAGAAAGAAAGAGAAAGATGATAATATTTTTTTTAAAAAAAACGAGAAAAAGAGTAAGAAAATTGATTTTTTTTTTCACATCAACAAATCACAGTCTTTTTAAATTAAAGAAATTGTTATATGTTTTTTACTTTATGTAGTGTTATTATTCACCTATTAGTAATCTGAAAAATTTCAGTGATAATTTCAAAAAACTCGAGTGATAACACAATACATTAATACCATTCAAGTTATTTGGAATTACCACTAAAATTCTTTAGAATTATAATAGAAGTTCCTCATATTACCAATAGACGAATAATAACATTACGTAAAGTTAATAACACTCAGTAAATTTTTCTCAAATTGAAATGGTTAGTTTGTCAAATTTAAAATAAGTTATTTTTTTATCAATTTTTTTTTCTCTTAATATTTTTATAATCTTTACTGCAAACGAAAAATATCATTTTTCAACCAATAAATTGATAATCGTACCATAACGGCCATACCTAACACAAATCTATATCAATGCCCTAGGATTGGCTGAGAATGAGTTGAAAATTGGGACCCATATCCCCCAAACTATGTTTGGGCCCAAGCACTTTCTTTCCCCCGTGTGATTGAATATTGATGCGATGCGTGCTTCCCACGTCCTACAACAACCGTGGGCCGTGGTGCCTCGTGACCCTACAAAACTGCGAGCCCTTCTCGATCCCTTTACCAGCTTGTCGACCTATTTTTAGTATTATCACGTTTTTAATGCACTGATTTAATTTTGTTCACATTTCTGATTTTCTTTTTTTTCACATTTGAAAATTTCTGAGAAATATTATATTATTCTTGTGGGTGCAAAAAATCTTATTACTTAAATATGTTTGATTTGTAGTTAATTAAGAAATATTATATTATTTTTTTAAAAATGTAAAATTTAGGACATGATTAGTGATTAGATTAAAATTTATGTAAGATTTAGTTTTGATTTTATATATATATGTGTGTGTTTTTAAATTTCATTTCACAATTAAACTCCTTCATGATATCAGAGTAGTAAAGTCTAGAAAAAAAAACCTATCCCCTTTCATTTGAAAACACGTGCATGTGAAAAAAAAATTTCTCTTCCATTTATCTTTTTTTCGTTACGAAATTAAAAATTGATAAATTTAGTCAAACATCACATCGCATTAAATTATAGACATAAAAATAAATTTAAGATATTTTTGATGTGAGATTCAACATAATTCGCATTCGCATAATTACCATACGATCCCGTATGTTAAATAGGTTCAAATCATCACAATATTCACTGTTTTAGCCTTTCACACCCTCACAAACAGATGCAACGCCAAATATAAATTTACTCGATCCATTTTTCTCATTATAATTACTAAAGCTTCCATTAATTTTTCCCAAATCCACATTTCTAACTCCACCTTTACTCACAAAATCAAACAATGGACACCTTCATGTGACACATGCATTGGGCATGTATCTACAGGTTTGCTCCAAGATCGTTTATATGTTCACATTTTTTTCATGCGGTGTATCCAGCAATAATCATGTTACCTAAGCTTTACAAACACATGGCTCTGTTTCGACATGGCACACAAAAACCTCACATGACAAAATAGAACAAAGGAAGATTATCACGTGCTATAAACCTTTTAGGCCGTAAAGCTAAAAGATAGGTAACCGATTTAAGTGAAATCTGAACTGCCAAAGCCCATTTTTCCAAAACAATCCCAACAGGCCAATTGGTTTTAGTTTTGATCACGTGGGGAATTATTTGCAGTTTTACTATTTTCTGTTCCCATGACAGGTTGCATGTGAAAATTTTAAAAAGACACGCAAACCACCACCCTTTTAAAAAAAAGTATTTTCTCATAAAAAAAATAAAAAAGAAGGAACACTCAATTTAATTTAATTTTTAATATCTTAATTTTATGTTATCATATTACCGTAAATTTTAAATTAAAATTTTGTCATTATTATAATTGACATTGTTTCGAGAATCATTCTTTGTAATTTCATATTTCATGTGTTGCAATGTAGAATGACTGACATTCCGCGCAACATTTAGAACATTTGTGATTATGGGTTTAACTCATATTTCATATTTTTGTTTGTATTGTTTGTAAAATTTATTTTTGTTTCGAGGTAAAAATTTGATTGGTAATTTTTAAAAACTTTACTTATAACGTTAATTAAATATATATGAACGTTATTAGGAAAGTTTAAAAAAATTCTTAATCAAATTTCTATTCCCATGTAAAAATGAGTCTTACACCTGATACAAATAAAAATCCCACGTAAGCATGACAATTTATGTAGCTACTTAATTTTTTATTTTATTTTAGGGTCAAATATTCATTAATAAAATAAATAAAAAGTAAAAGTTGAACTATGAAGTAAACAAAATGTAGAAAGAAAAAAAGAAGGAATAAATGCCGACTCAAGCACGTGCATGAATATGAAAGGATTGGAAAAGACAAATGCCAAAAAAAAGAAAAAATATATATACTAAAAGGTAGACAATTAGCCAATTAAAATTTAAAAAACATGTTCCACGTGCTTAAAATAACGTTTTCTTTTAAGTACAGCAATCTCCGCCGATATGGTTTGTATCAACTTCGTGTGTGTTACGTGTTTAACTCTCCACTTTAAAGTCCCCAAAACGCCAAAGACAACACACAACAACACCAAACCTTCTTTAACAACTTTCTCTCTTCAAATTTCTTTATTTTGCTCTTTCTTCTGGTTTTTTTTTAGATCTGTTCTCCATATTTTTTTCATTGGACAATTTTGCCCTTGATCATTGACATGAAGAGAAACGGCAATTTGGAACTTCGTCTTCTTCCCTCTTTTGATTTTGCTCATCTACATAACATGTAAGTCCCCTCTCTCTTATTTTTTTCTCAAGAAATTTGTATACGTTCTAGATGCTGACGAAATTTCTATACCAATCGAAAAAATTTTATTTGCACCGGTATAAAATCGAATAAAAATTACAAAGATAATTGTTAAATAACTTTATTAATAACATTAATAATGATTGCATAGACTTTACTCATGAAATTAACTAATAATTTTTTCACTCCGTAAAAATCAGATTTATGTAAGAATTTGTTATTCTTTATTATTGTTCTTGAGTTGCGAAAAAATCTTAATCACGGGAATATTTTCTGTTTGATTTTAATTATCTTTCTAAGTGTTATTTTTTTAATATATATTTTTAATATTATTGAAGGATGCAAGAGTCTATTGGTGAAAGTCCACGAAACGAACAACAACTAACCATTTTCTACAATGGGAAGGTCTGCGTTTGTGATGTTACAGAGCTTCAGGTACTAGTGTGTTTTTATTTTTTTTAATATTAATTAATCAGTAAAATTTGAGAATTAAATTTTGGTTTTAGGTTAATTATTGGTCTAGTTTGGTAAAAAATGTGCAATGTAAGAATATCGTGGTTTTAATCTTACATCGACAAATTGACAAATTGTTAATTAATTAGTATATATATATATATAAAATACGTGCTTTATTATATTTGATAGCATGGAATTTAATCATATGAGGATTTCATCGATAAATTAGAACTTCATACAAATTTCTTTAATTGCGGTGATCTTGAAAAATATACTTGGAAAGAAAAATTAAAAAAAAAAACGTTTCCCATAGTTTTTTATTCGGATTTCAGAAAAATAAAAAATAATAAAAATAACACAATTTAACAAAACTAATTGAAAAAACCTGGGTTTCAAATATTTTTTTTCTATCTTTTTTTTTCTCCGCATTTTGCATAATCAAAATATTATAACGTAACTTAATTAAGCATTAGTACTTGAAATTGAGTCATGAACTATAAATTTATCCATTTTTGCATTATTTCGAAAATGTTTTTCCTTTCTGAGTGAGAATGTTTGTGATCGAATCCCGGGTTTGAAGACTTAGCCTATTTGCATTCTTCAAATTTAAATAAAAGTTCACCAAATTCTCATATATAATTTTCTTAAAGAGTTTAATTAGTAATTACTTTGGATTCGTGTATAAAATGTAGTATTAATGAAATAATTAGCCATGTTTTAATTAATAAATTAGCATGTCCACAATTAAAATTGCAGGCTAGAGCCATTTTGTTACTAGCAAGTAGAGAAATGGAGGAGAAATCAAAAACTCCAACGGCTGGATCGGTGTCGGCTTCACCAACTCTTCATTCTCATCAGCTCTACAGCCCTACTGAACTTTCCATGAAGAGATCACTGCAACGGTTTCTCCAGAAGCGAAAGAATAGGATCCAAGCTACTTCCCCATATTGATCATTAATTGTTATGATTAAAATGAAATATTTTAAATTGATTTTAATTAATTAATTAATATATTATGGAGAAGATAAATGATCTTGGTAGCAGCCCTAGCTAGGAATGGAGTAATCATATTTTGTAACAGGGAGATGCTGTGGGGGTATTTTATTGAATGTTATGGCTTCCTTCACTGCAAATTATACTTTTTTTATTAATTTAAATTGATTATTACATGCTGCGCTTATGCTCTAAAACAATTTTGGCCGATAAAGTTTAAAATGTTTTAGACTTACTTGAAACTGTATTGATAATTTTAAAGAATTTCATTGATAATATAAATATAAATTTTGAATCCAAAAAAATAAAATTATTAGTGAAAATCATTAAAATTACCAATAAAATTTCAAGCAAGTTTAAAATTAATGTTTTAAAATGTTTTAGACTCAAACTAACAAATTTTTTTTTTTTTTATTTTGTCCTTGACTTTACCGTTGTCCGCTATCAAGTAATTATAAAATTAGTAATCAAGGATCCTAAAGTAAAACAATAATAATAGTTAATTATCAAAGTAATTAACCACACAATCTCATTGGACAAGCTTCTTTTTTCTAATGGAAATCGATTTAAAAATTACCATTGAATATGATCTCAAGCTCACTGAAAATTTTTCTTTTTTAAATTTCAAGAGCTTCTTAATCCAATATTTTTGCCACCATAAGTCAAAATTTTTAAGTATGGTTGCAATTGTCCTTGCCAAAATCTTGAATTCAAGCAATAAAATAATTATTTGATTACGTATAAAAATTCGGTTACATATAAAAATTCAATTATTTGATTTGATGACGACTTATAATTAAAAAAACGTATTTTCTGTCAAGATTTTGTAGGTCCTTGCCAAAACTCTGTCACCAAATACCTAATTTCATGTATCGAAAAGGTGTTCCACTTGTGCTGCTTGAAACTTTTACTCTATTTTCTCCATTAATTGATCTAATCTAGTTTACTCTCAAAGTTTTGAATGATGGGTTTTCAAAGTTAGTCGTTTTCATCATTTATTTGGAGTTGTTAGATACCCACAAATTTTAACTATGAATAGAAAGATAAGAGACGAGATGAGATTAGAATGATAAATCATCGGATATAATAATTACGAGTTATTTATTAAACGTGATATGCATGTTATGTCGTGTAATATTATTCAATTTTTAAAAATAATTAATTAATTTTATCATATTCTTATCAATTTAAACAATTTTATATCTAACTTTTGATATGTTATAAACACACTTTAATACAAATTACCACCCTCTTGAAAAATGTATTCACTCTTCCTAAAAAAAAGAAAAAAGAAGGAAAAAAGAAAAAGCTCTTATATATGTTTTTCGGTTTCAAAGGTTTTATGTTTTGGGCTCTATGGGCTAGTGTTGTCATAGCTTACCGAGCACATATCCATGGGCTTTTGTTCTTAATATATTTCCCAACATAAATCATAATAGCATGAATACTATTGAGGAATTGGCTATATCAAATATTTAAATTTTTGGATTTTTAATCTTTTAGTTATCTTTTAACACGGCATTAACACCAAAAAAAAAAAATTTGTTTTTAAATTTTAAGAATTAATTTGAACCAATTTAAGCTAATTTACTTTAAGTTGGTTTTAATACCAACCCAAACAAAACCAATGTATCTCTTACGGAGTATGAGCGGTTATTTTTAAGTGTACATGTAAAACTCATTAATCAAATCTGACTCGTAGGTAGAAGAGAGAGTTAGTGTCCATTTTGTGTGTACTCCTCGCCAGTAATAAATTGGCATCTCAATTAATGATACAGATAAGCATAAGGCCTAACAAAGGCTAACGGTGTTAGAGAGATTTTTGTTTAACGAAGCATCAAATTGAATTAGGAAAGAATGCCTTTAGCTGATTTGTTAGGGAAATTTGAGAGGGAAACTAAGAGAGAAATGACTTCAAGGCATGACGTTAATTCACCTCTCTATGATGCAAGAAAGTTACGTACAATGAATTTTCTTTGAGATACGATGAAACTGTGTTGTTAATTTGCACTTTGTATTAGTAAAATAATAACCAACAACAGTTTCTATGAATTTATGAATATAAAACTTGTGATTGGAAATTTATCGTTCATAAATTTTGAATTTTGCATTTTTATAGTGGATTGTGACCCAGTGGTAATCGACTATGCCTTTAAATTACTCAAAGTACTCACCAGGTCGGGCATGTAATTGACTAGATAAGACTGTAATCAACTACGTCCGGACATGCCTCTTGTCTATTACACAAGCCTGTAGTCCACTACTATAGCCTTTTGTCTAACCTGTAATTGACTATAAAAAGCATAAAATCAAGTTTTATTTTGAAAATTATCAACATGATTTCTGGCTCATCAATCACAGACCAAAAGAAATCTTTTCTCTCTTGCTCTGCTTGCCATTTTTCTCTTTGTTTCAACTGTTCAATTCATCCCCTTTTCACAAAATCAAAAAACTAATACTTGATTAAATCATTACAATCCATCAATCTAATATTCTTACAAGAGTGATTTTAAAAAAAAAAAAACTAGAACGGAGTGCAAAGCTAGTATTCTATTCACAATAAATAACGATAAATGGAAGATTACTCAGTTCAATCCTACGCACAATCATGAACTTGCTAAGCTAGATGATGAAAGGCTTTTTTTAAAGCCATCTAGAAAAATAACTGAGGCAGATGCGATCAATTCTTTTAAAGCTGCAGTTACAAAAACAATGAGTACATATGGGTTTTTAGAAGAGGAAGCTTGTGGGGTTTCGAATGTTGGATTCTTGAAACAAGATTGCTATAATTTTGTGACTAGGCAAAAGTTAATCAAGATTGAAGCTGGAGATTCACAGAATTTGATCAACCTTTTTAATTGCGTAAGCAAGTTGAAGACCCTATGTTCTTCATTTAGTTCAGGTGGATCAGAAAAACCGGATGACAATTTTTTTCTGGAGGGGTGGTAGATCAAGAATTGATCATAACTGCTTCGGGGAAGTTGTTTATTTTGACACTACATATAGGACAAATAAGTACAACATGATATGTGCTCCTTTTGTTGGAATCAATCATCATCAGAGAAATGCTTATTTTGGTTGTATTTTTACTAGATAAAACTGTATATAACATTCACTTGGCTATTTGACACGTTTCTGGAATCAATGGGTAACAAGCAATCAAAAACCATTTTCACATATCAATGTCAAGCAATGATAGTTGCCATTAAGAAGGTACTTTCTCTTCTACATGCCATCGTTTTTGCTTGTTGTTAAAGTTGGAGACAAAGGTCATGTTTTATGTTGGAGACAATGACCATGTTTTATGGTGGAGACATTGACCATGTTTTCAACCATGTTGTCTTGAAGAATTGTTTAAACAACTACCATATGATGAGCTCCTCTATAAATTGAGATGCCAAAGGTCATTCATTCAAAGCAAAGTGAAGCAAAGTGAACTGTGCTTTAGTGTTCTTATGTGTGAGAAAAAGTGAGAAACAGAGTGTCTTGTAAAAATTAAGTGAGTGGCTTTTGTAACAGAGCACTGCTCTGGTTTATCTCTGGACTTTTTTCAACTAGTAAAATACTTTGGGTGTGGGTCTGAGAAGTAGGCACATTGCCGAACCTCGTTAAATCTTTGTGTTTAATTCTTTGTGTGTGCATTTTGTTCGAATTCTTACTATTTTTTTCCTTAACAACTGGTATCAAAGTGTTTGGTGGTGAATTCTGTCAATTTTCTGTGAGGTTACTATTCATATAAATAGTGAATTTTATTAATAGTGAAATTTTGTTGGTGGTACCGATTCATCGGCAACGGTGTTCTAATACACGGAGGTTCACAGGAATTGTCAGAAAAGATCCAGAGAAAGCCATATTAAAGTAGGAGCAACGGTAGACGAAGGTAAAGCAAGGATCGAGAAGTTCAATGGAGTAAACTTCGGTTTCTGGAAGATGCAAATAGAGGATTATCTTTACCAAAAAAACCTCTATCTTCCTCTTGGCGGTAAAACAAAAAAACCATAGGAAATGACAGATGAGGAGTGGGAGGTGCTTGATAGGAATGCTCTTGGCACGATCAGACTCTCTCTTGCTGCAATTGTCACGTTCAACATCTCGAAGGAGAAAACCATTGAAGATTTAATGGTGGCTCTGTCCAAAATGTACGAGAAGCCATCAGCCCCAAATAAGGTATTCTTGATGAAAAGACTCTTCAATACGAAGATGAAAGACGGCAGTAGCATCGCTGAACTCTTGAACGGTTTCAATACACTGATAAATCAGTTGGAATCTGTTGGGATCAGCTTTGACGATGAAGTTAGAGCACTGCTGACTTTTTCAACATTACTAGATAGTTGGGATAGTCTGGTAATGGCCGTCAGTAACTCTTCTAGCTCTGGAAAGCTAAAGTTCGATGACGTTGTGGGAGTTCTTCTAAGCGAAGAATTGCGCAGAAGATCTTCAGGATCTGCGGAAACGTCTGGGAACACTTTGAGCGTAGAAGAAAGAGGAAGATCTTCAAAGAGAGGAAACAAGAACCGTAGAAGTTCTAAATTTAGGAAAAGTAAATCAAGAGGACCAAAATCGAGAAATGGAGGTTGTTGGAACTGCAGGAAGAAAAGACATCTGATGAGAGATTGCAAAGCACCAAAGCAGAATGATAATCAGAAAAGTAAAAATTCTATTAATCTTTCTGATAAAGATTCTGATGCTTTGATCCTTTCTATTGCGGTTCATAATAATTTGTGGGTGATAGATTCTGGTGCATCTTTTCATACTACCTGTCAGAAAGAAGTACTCCAAAATTATGTGCAGGGTGATTTCGAGAAAGTGTATCTCGAAGATGATGAACCATACAACATAACTGGAAGAGGAGATGTATAGATAAACTTGGCGAATGGGACTACCCTATATTTGAAGGACGTGCGATATGTTCCGAATTTCACAAGGAATTTGATATCAGTAGGCCAACTGTCAGATTCAGGATGCAGAACCACTTTCACAAGTGATTCATAGAAGGTGTCGAAAGGGGCTATGGTGATAGCTCACGGAAAGAAAGAAGGCACTCTCTATGTCACGAACGGGATAAATAGTGTTCTAACAGCTGCATCAATAGATTCGAGGGCAGACACCTGGCACCACAGACTTGGGCACATGAATGAGAAAGGTATGGAGGTCATGCTATCAAAAGGGAAGATTTCAAATTTGAAGCATCTGGACCTGAGCTTCTGTGAAGATTGTCTCTATGGAAAGCAGAAATGGGTGAGTTTTTCTAATATAGGAAGAAAACCAAAGCCTGAAAAGCTGGAACTGGTCCATACAGACATGTGGGGACCAACCAAGGTACCATCTCTTAATGGGTCTCAATACTATGTTACTTTTATTGATGATGCCACTAGGAAGTTATGGGTGTATTTCTTGAAACATAAATCTAATGTATTTGATGTCTTCAAAAAGTGGAAAGCTATGGTTGAGACTAAAACAGGTCGGAAGCTAAAGTGTCTGAGGTCAGACAATGGTGGAGAATATTGCAGCAATGAATTTAAGGAATATTGTACTCTCAATGGTGTTAAGAGACAAAAGACAGTTCCTAAAACACTACAACAAAATAGAGTGGCAGAACGTATGAACTGAACCATTAATGAACGTGCTAGACGCATGAGGATTAATGCTGGATTACACAAACAGTTTTGGGCAGAAGCGGTGAACACATCAATCTATCTGATCAATAGAAGACCATCTGTTGCACTTGAGTTCGGACTTCCAGAAGAAGCGTGGATGGGAAAAGAGGTAAACCTGCACTTAAGAATATTTGGTTGCACCTCTTATGTCCATATAAACTCAGATGAAAGGTCTAAGCTAGACCCAAAATCCGAAAAGTGTGTCTTTGTTGGATATAGCATTAATTAGTTTGGCTATCGGTTTTGGGATCCAGAAAATCAAAAAGTCTTCAGAAGTAGAGATGTAGTGTTTAACGAGAATGTTCTATATAAGGACATGATGAAACAAGTGGAAGGGGAAACAAAAAAGAAAGAGTTTGTAGAACTTGAGGAAATTTCTACAAAAGGAGTGTTACAACCCACATATGATAATATAGAATCTCAGACTCATGTTCCTCAAGTTCCCCCTAAAGAATTGAGGAGATCAGAAAGAGTTAACAAAGGTCAACTCCGGGCTCGTTATTTAACATCTCTGAATTATTTGTTATTAACTGACAATGGTGAACCAGAATGTTATGAAGAAGCAATGCAGGTTAAGGATAAGCTCAAGTGGGAGGCTAGAATGAATGAAGAAATGGACTCCCTGATAGCAAATCAGACATTGGATTTGGCTGAGCTTCCAGAAGGTAAAAAGGCTTTGCATAACAAGTGGGTTTACAAGTTGAAAGAATACTGGGCAGTGCAGTAGTGAGTTGGGTCTCGAGATTACAGAAGATCGTAACTCTCTCGACTAGAGAAGTAGAGTATGTTGTGCGAAAATATATCTAAATAAATAAGTAAATAATCGTACTAGTTTTACTTGCAAGTGCACAAGGTCAACAATGTAGTATAGTGTGCGAAAGCAAGGTCATCTCCATAGAGATTGGTAAAGTTGCTTTTAGAATCAGTTTCTTTAAGAATAAAATAAATAACTGTTTAAAGGTGATTTGATAATAATAAAGACATAGGGCTTTGATATCCACCACTAGTCATACTTTCCCAATTGTAATAGGTCAATGCACTAGCCTTATCATGTATACCTAATGGTTGCTAACCTAAGGGCATGGTATCTACTCCTTAAGCTATTGATTTCCCTAAGCAACGAGTTAAGCATGGTATCTACTCTAACTCTTTTCTTCCTTAAGGGATTCAGCATGGTATCTACTTGAGTTGTTCCTTAAGAAAGCATAAGTACTATAGAAATCGACAACCACATGAGACCTAGGGCATGGTATCTACTCCTAGTTTCCCATGTTGATTAATCCAAGAATCCGGTGTGGATATCTTTTGTTACTAAGGTTAGACCCATGACTTGGTCATCCAAATTGATCTAACTAACCCATCTATACCACATGCATATGCTGGCCATACACATACATATGAGGAATTTAAATAAACACAGACATTAATCAAGTTAAACAACATAATAAAGGCTATTGGAAAGTTAGTTACACATGCTGTCTAAGATAAACATCATATATAACATAAATAAAAAGGGAAGAATAAATCCGAGAGAAGAGGCGTCAATTCTCTCCCAAGGCTTACAACTCCAAGCTAAGCAAAATAAGTGATCTCTCTAAAAGGTGATGATTTGTGTGTGCTTTACAGGTGTTTTTATAGGTCTTTGAGAAGTCCTAAAAGCCTAATGAGTTCCTAAACTTTCCTAAAACAACAACTCTCTTATTTCCAAAATAGGTTTCTGCAGTTTACTGTTCACGCCCGTACATGTGCGCTCGATCGCATGTGTCTTGTGTTCGATCGTAATTCTGTGCTTGATCACACAGAGGAGTGTGCTCGATCGCACTCTTGCCAGCAACTGCTTCAGAATTTCCAGATTTCTTCCTTTAAGTGCCAAAAATGCTTCTTTTTTCTCCAAGACCCTATAAAAACGTGTAAAACATAAAAGTGAAGTAAATGAACTAAATTAACATAACTAAAGACCTAACAAATGTAAATAAGGAGGCTTAAATATGAATATTTAAGCACCTATCATCCCCCCAAACTTATATATTGCTAGTCCCTTAGCAATACAAAATTAAAAACTAAAACGAAAAACACAGATAAATCCAATGTTCATGGTGTCAATCAAAAGTTTAGATTTTACACAAAACTATGATGCGCATTCATAAGCAAACTTAACAAGCATAAACATATTTTTACAATGAATAAGAGTTTTGAACGTAAATCATTTTCATGAGGTAGTTTAAGGCATCACAAGTTTGACTTTAGTGTGTGGTGACTAGCACATAAAAGATTGGGTTTCCAAATAATTCAATGGTGTAGTGTTTCGATGACCCAAGATTTACCAAACATCCTATCAGAGTCAACAAAGATGGCATAGACTTTTATTTGTGAGATTTTTGCCAAGTTAGTTCCCTTAAGCTTTCTTGTTGACTTGTGTAACGAGTGTTTAGCCAATGACTCCCAAACGAGATGGTTTTAGGGCATTAGGTGTAAAGATACCCCTAAGGACTTACTAGCTCGAGTCAATAAGGCTACGAAACTAACTGGTCTTAATGCTACCATTTAGAATTTTCCACCTTTTGACGTGACACTCAATGCTTACTGAGGCAAGAGGGCCAGTTACTCAGAGTTAAGTTTTTTTAATGATCATTTAAGATTTTCCACATTTTGACGTGACACTCAATACTTACTGAGGCAAGAGGGCCAGTTACTCAGCGGAAGATTTGTTTTATTGATCATTAGGAGCATTTTTTTTTAGCACTGATCAATCTTTTCTATTTTTATATGCCAAAATGTCAATCTAATAGGTCATCTAGTTCACAGTCAAGCAAAAGAAACATACAAACCAAATAACATGTCATACCCCACACAATTATGTGCTAATGTGCTCGTGATAGTTTAAGTTAAACTTGTGAATTTTTAAATGCCTAAAAGGCAGTGATCTAGGTTCAAAACTTAATTATTGGCCTATATATTCAAAGTATTAAGCTTGCTGATGAAGTCGAATCATAAAGTTTTGTTGAGATCTCAAAAATGTTTATTAGACAGAATGAACATGCATTTATCTATGAAAATAGCAACAAAAAAAATGTGGGACATAGTGAGTGTGTGAATGTGTCCCTATACCCCCAAACTTAAATTGCATATTGTCCCTAATGTGTGAATAGCATGGAAGGAGCTGACCAGGGAGATGGAGAACTGATGGCTGACATGGGTCGTAGCACGCCCCCAAACTTCAACTGGATGCACTCACGCTGTCCTCGAAAAAGAAAGAAAAACAGACATAAAATGGAAAACAAGTAATAAACAACAATAGAAAAGTAAACTTATGAAATACTAATAATAAACTATGAAAAGGATATGCTTTGGGGTGCCTCCCATGAGCGCTAAGTTTAACGTCTTCAGCCAGACATGATATCCTCTTAATGTTAGTCTTTTGGTAGGGAGTATCTAAAGCCCACTTCATGTGGTTCAAATATTCTTGATGGTGACGCACATTCATCATGACTCAATCTTTTCAAACGCGATTTCTTATTATCACCCGGTCTTGGATGCATAGGATAAACTTTAAGGAGGTGCATAGCTTCAAAGATGTCATTAGGGACAGTTTTTGATGTAGGCTCAATATCCGATCTTTTGAAGCTATAGGTGAGGGCGACCTCCAATGGCTCAGTGTGATGGACCTGAAAAGCTTGCTTGAAAACATTATGCATCATACATTCATTAAAACATTCATCATTATTATCATCTTGGGGTAATTTCATTGCATCAAATATCTTAAATTCTATTGTCTCACCATTTACCGTCATACTTACAATACCCTTTTTCACATTAATTATTGTATCAGTCGTCCTCATAAAGGGTCTTCCTAAGATGATGGGCAGAGGTAATGGCATAGGGCATTCTTCCATATCTAACACAATGAAGTCAGCAGGCAAAATAAACTCTCCTACCTTCACCAATAAATCTTCAAGTATACCTCTAGGTCTTTTGATGCTTCTATCTGCCAATTGCAAAGTGATAGAGGTTGGTTGAAGCTCCCCTAAACCTAGCTTTTCAACTACTATGTAAGGTAGAAAATTGACACTTGCTCCTAAATCTAGTAATGCTTGCTCAAACAACTGATCACCTATCCTACAGGGAATAGTAAAACTCCCCGGATCTTTTAGTTTTGGTGGTAGTTTTCTTAATAAAACCGCACTTATCTCTTCAGTTAGAGCCATTGCTTCATATTCTTGAAACTTTATTTTATTAGTGCAATAATCTTTTAAAAATTTAGCATAAGCAGGGATTTGTTTAATTGCATCTGATAAGGGAATGTTAATTTCTACTTTTCTCAAAGTTTCAAAGATATCAAGAAATTTATCTTTCTTTGGCATTACTAACCTTTGAGGGAAGGGTGGTGCATTCCACTTCTCTACTTCACTTACCTTGGATGTGGATGGATTAGCTGGAGATGCTTGAGCAGGCTCATTAACTCCTATGATCTTACCATTACGGAGAGTTGTAATGGCTTTTAGCTGCTGATGTCCTCTTGGATTTGGTAGTGTTTGTGCAGGGAGTTCACCTTGCTTTCTTTCGCTTAGCTCCTTAGCAAATTGCCCCATTTGTACCCCTAACCTTTGAATTGCTTGCTCATGTGTTTGTTTTTGCTGATCTAATGAAGTCATCAATGTTGTCATTAATTGCTGTTGTTGAGTGGCTAATTGCTTTACAAGACTTTCTAGATCATCTTTCTTGGGTTCTGAAACTGGTTGGGCTACTTTATAGAAGTTCCTTTGTTGCCTTTTAAGGTTCAAGGTTTTTTGATTATTGCTCCATGAGAGGTTGGGGTGGTCTCTCCATCCAGGGTTGTATGTATTTGCATATGCACTAGTCGGTCCCACATAGTTGCTTGCTCGAGATCTGTAGATGAATACAAATGGCAGGTCTCAGTAGTGTGATCAAATTGAGAATATAAAGCACATACCTGGCTTTGTGTAGCTTGTGGTCGAGGAGATATGTTTTGAGTAGACATGGCTTTTACAATCATGTCTAGCCTCATATCTAGCTTCCTCTCCAAAGCAGCTATTTGGGCAGAGGGTCCACCATTCAAAGTAACCTCATACATACTTTTACTCTTGACTCCTTGTCTACCTCTAGAGGAGAATTGTTGGGTATGCTCACTCAATACCTCAAACAGTGCCATGGCTTCTTCACTGCTCTTCTCCATCAGCACACCTCCATAACCAGAATCAGCAATACCTTTATTCATATCATTTAGACCTTCACAAAAGGCTAGTACCAGCTCATCTTGAGGTAGGTTATGGTGTGGGCATTTGAGTAGTAGCTCGTTGAAGTCTCCCCATGCCTCAAAGAACAGATCTCCATCCCTTTGTTGGAAGGATTGGATCTCTTTCCTCATTTGCCTCGTCTTTTGGGCTGGGAAGAACTTCCTTAGAAATTTGCCAGCCAACTCCTCCCAAGTGTGGATTGAAACTGCAGGCAAAGAATTGTACCGTAGTTTAGCATTATCTTTTAAGGAAAATGGAAATAGAATTAACCTTATTCCTTCTTGGTCTAGGCCTTGGATATGCTGGAACTTGCAAAGATCAAAAAATTCCTGGAGGTGTAAGTGTGGATCTTCGTTGGGTGTACCCCGAAAGTGAGTTAGTGCACTCAGTATTAGATATGTAGTAATTGCCTTCTGCCTCAGGTTGATATGCAATGCATGATGGTTGAATAAGGTTCTGTGGGGTGAAAGATTGCTTCATCGGTATTCGTGCAGGTGGTTGCTGGTTTTCGAGCTGTTCCGCTATTGGAGCTTCGTTCTCGAATTCTTCTTCGTTCTCCTCGAAGTTGTCCCTAAGCCTTTTCCGGATGGTCCGTTCAAGCTCAGGATCGAGGGGAAAAAATGTTGGATGTCGGGATCGAAGTCTGTGCATAAATCAGAAGTAACAGCTTCAGTACAGTAGTTCAACTCTACTGCTCGGATGCTTTATGCCCTAAATTCACTCGATCGCACAGGAGATTGCAATCGATCGCACGTACCACAGAAAGTACGATTAGGGTTTGAAGTGCCTGAAATAGAAAGGAATTTAATTAGGGTTTGAATAATAAAAATAAAAGTAAAAAAAAAACAGAAACTTAAAATTTTTAAAAAAATTTAGCGCAATCCCCGGCAATGGCGCCAAAAACTTGTTGTGCGAAAATATACCTAAATAAATAAGTAAATAATTGTACTAGTTTTACTTGCAAGTGCACAAGGTCAACAATGTAGTATAGTGTGCGAAAGCAAGGTCATCTCCACAGGGATTGGTAAAGTTGCTTTTAGAATCAGTTTCTTTAAGAATAAAATAAATAACTGTTTAAAGGTGATTTGATAATAATAAAGACACATGGCTTTGATATCCACCACTAGTCATAATTTCCCAGTTGTAATAGGTCAATGCACTAGCCTTATCATGTATACCTAATGGTTGCCAACCTAAGGGCATGGTATCTACTCCTTAAGCTATTGATTTCCCTAAACACTGAGTTAGGCATGGTATCTACTCTAACTCTTTTCTTCCTTAAGGGATTCAGCATGGTATCTACTTGAGTTGTTCCTTAAGAAAGTATAATTACTATGGAAATCGACAACCACATGAGACCTAGGGCATGGTATCTACTCTCGGTTTCCCATGTTGATTAATCCAAGAATCTGGTGTGGATATCTTTTGTTACTAAGGTTAGACCCAGGACTCGGTCATCCAAATTGATCTAACTAACCCATCCATACCACATGCATACGCTGGCCATACACATACATATGAGGAATTTAAATAAACACAGGCATTAATCAAGTTAAGCAACATAATAAAGGCTATTGGAAAAGATAATCATTGAATATATATATAGGAAAGCATAACTGGGGCTTCAATCGAGCCCTATAAGAAAGTTAGTTACACATGCTATCTAAGATAAACATCATATATAACATAAACAAAAAGAGAAGAATAAACCCGAGAGAAGAGGTGTCAATTCTCTCCCAAGGCTTACAACTCCAAGCTAAGCAAAAGAAGTGATCTCTCTAAGAGGTGATGATTTGTGTGTGCTTTACAGGTGTATTTATAGGTCTTTGAGAAGTCTTAGAAGCCTTATGAGTTCCTAAACTTTCCTAAAACAACAACTCTCTTATTTCCTAAGTAGGGTTCTGCAGTTTACTCTTCACGCCCGTACATGTGCGCTCGATCGCATGCGCCTTGCGTTCGATCGCAATTCTACGCTCGATCGCACAGAGGATTGCGCTCGATCGCACTCTAGCCAGCAGCTACTTCAGGATTTCCAGATTTCTTCCTTTAAGTGCTAAAAATGCTTCTTTTTCTCCAAGACCCTATAAAAACGTGTAAAACACAAAAGTGAAGTAAAATGAACTAAATTAACATAACTAAGGACCTAACAAATGTAAATAAGAGGGCTTAAATATGAATATTTAAGCACCTATCAGAGTACGTGGCAGCGATAGAAGCATGTAAAGAAATGGTGTGGCTACAAAGTCTGCTCAGAGAATTAGACAAAGAGCAGAAGAACTGTAAGATTTACAATGATAGTCAGAGTGCAATTCATCTGGCCAAAAATTCTGCATTTCATGCTAGGACAAAGCACATCGACATCAGGTACCATTTCATATGGGAGCTCTTAGAAGAAAGGGTTATTACGTTGGAAAAGATTCACACCAGCAAGAATCCCGCAGAATGTTAACCAAGACTATTACGATTGAGAAGCTAAAAGGATGTTCAGCTTCGATCGGTCTTCATGCTTGAAGAAGCAGAAGAAGACTCACACTTAGTTTGACTATGTTGGGATTTCGTTACAAATGGCGAATTGTCTCCTAGTGGGAGATTGTTAAAGTTGGAGACAAAAGCCATGTTTTATGGTGGATACAAATGCCATGTTTTATGGTGGAGACAATGGCAATGTTTTATAGTGGAGACAAAGGCCATGTTTTCAACCATGTTGTCTTGAAGAATTGTTTAAACACCTACCTTATGATGAGCTCCTCTATAAATTGAGATGCCTAGGGTCATTCATTCAAAGCAAAGTGAAGCAAAGTGAAGTGTGCTTGAGTGTCCCTTATGTGTGAGAAAAAGTGAGAAACAGAGTGTCTTATAAAAATCAAATGAGTGACTTTTGTAACAGAGTACTGCTTTGGTTTTTGTCTGGACTTTTGCCAACTAGTAAAATACTTTGGATGTGGGTCCGAGGAGTAGGTATATTATCGAACCTCGTTAAATCTCTGTATTCAATTCTTTGTGTGTGCGTGTTGTTGGAATTCTTGTTATTTCCTTAACACTTGTGGCATAGTCGTTTGGTAGATTATGAATTTAAAAATCAGTTCAACAAAATTCTTTATGGTTGGGAAACAGAAGTCGAATTTCAGTCTAATTGGGATGATTTTATAAGAGATTACAACCTAGAGGATCATAAATAACTTAAGACCTTGTACAAGGTACGTACAACGTGGCAGCCTGCTTTTAGCTTAGATATTTTCTCTACTAGAATAAACTCTTCATAAAAAAGTGAGAGCACGAATAATGTTTTTATTCATATGTTATGTAAGACAATTAAGCTCACTTAGTCTGTAAACTAATATGAGAAAATTATTATTCAGATGCGCAATGATGAAGAAAAAGAGGATTTTCATTGTAGTCAAGGGTACATTCCAAACTTGTTAAGAATAATGGGATTTTGCGTCATGCACTGTTGTTTACACTTGTAAAATATTTAAATTGTTTGAAGCTGAAATTACTTATTGTTTGGCAATGACAATGGAATGAAAATCGCCTTTGATCAGCTGTGTAAACAACAAAATGACCCTTATCTGCCACTGATGGTGCATTACTTGTGTTTTTGTATGCATCTCTGTAGGCTCTTGGTAATGAAATTCTTTTTCTCTTGAGAGCTGTAGCTCTCTGCCACTTCCTTGCCACCTTGATGAGTTTTTTTGTATTGATCATAAGCTAAAAAACTTGGGAAATTAAGAAAGAGGTGAATAATAAGTTCTTTGTTGAGTAGTGAAATGTGATTGTTGATCCGAGTAGAATGCAATGGAATTATAAGGTCAGTTATATAGGACAAGATCGATGATATGGAGGGATTCAAGGGTACAAAACCATGTGATTACTAGAAAATAAAGGAGGTTTTGGAGGTGGGTATGCTCTGTTCTTTTAGGCTATCAACACATGTTTCTGCCTACTAGTTTATCGACACTAGGGACCCCAAGACGGCGAATAATAATTGCATCAACTTTTGAGAACCACAAAACAAAGATAAGCTGATTAAATAGCAGAATTTAGGCTATAAATTTACAATTGTTTGAAGGATATCTGTATATGAAGATGGAGTTTGGCCATATTTGTTAGATAGTGAATGATTTGGCAGACTTAGACATGTGGAAGACATAAGCATTTGTGGACCCAACAAGTTTTAATAATTGGATGAACTACAAAACAAGGAAAACATTTTATCTGGCTCAAACAAGCCTGCTTCAATAGGGATATAATTTCTCAACAGAAATCAAGAGTCTCACCTAGCAAAACTTGTATCTATTAACTGGTCTCGTCACTCTTGCTTTTGAATTGAAAATAACTAGAAAGGAAATCTAAATGTGGAATTTTTGAATTATTTGAAGAGGAGCATGATGTCCAATTTAACTCTTTTGATCTCACAGTTAAATGAAGTTGTAAGAAGCTTGCATCTATTGATCTATCGTGTCATCACGCTTTGAGAGTAATTAATATGAATAAAGTCACCACAATGCCTTCTCAGTATGTTTTAAATCGATGGGCAAAAGATGCAACGAAAGAAATTTTGGTGAATGGTCATGATAAGTCATCGATGTGAAACAAAGATTCGGTGACTTTGCACTGCAATGTTCTGATGCGTTTAATTTACAATATTTTTACTACAAGTGCAGAAACAAAGAAACATATTGAAACGTGTAAGAAGAAAATTGCAGATTTGATAGAGTTTATAAAAAAAAATGGTAAATTCAGAAGCATAGATAGAACTTGTTGAGAAAGTTAACATGTTTGATAGGGGATGATGCAACTCATATTACAGATAAGATGCACTGCGCTCATGACAACATGCCACTATTGGATCCCCCATGAGCAAGACTGAAAGGTGTAACAAATACTAGAATGGAAAGCAATTAGGAGAAGTACAAGAAGAGGAAAGCAAATCGTGCAAAGAAATCCAGCTAGTAAGATCATTATATATATTTTTTGTTTAAAAATAATAATAAATATTGTTTTATTAGTTTTAATGCAAAAGTCTTGATTTATTTGTGCAGAACAAAAGAAATAGTTAACTAATGGAGATACTACACAAACCTCATTCCATGTACCACTTAGTTCAAATTTTTTGCAACAATTAGATACCACCCATTTCGTGCGCCGGCCATGAACACAAACTTCAATTTTCAAGTATACTATTAGTTGAATCAAATTTGTTTTTATGTTTAATTTCAACTGAAAATTAATTTAATTTTAAAAAATTGTTTATAAATTGAAGATTACAAAGCAACACATTGCTTACAAACAATACACACTACAGAGAATTCACTCCTGATATTTAAAACACCATTAAAAAATGAAGATGTCAAAAGTGCAGCATAACTCCTCTCACAGTGTTTATTTTACGATTAAGAAAGATAAAAAAAATTGCAGTTTTTATTTTTTATATGTGGATATTTATCCAATTTTTTTTAGAATGTTTGGATAATCTCCACTTTTAATCAAGGTTACAAGTTTAATAATTTTAACTTCCATAGTCAAATTTATGTTATTTAATTTACTTAATTATGTTGGTAATCAATCAAGCTTCAGATACTATTAATTTAATTATATCATTATCGTATAATTTCTTATGGTGCACAAGATTGCCAAAAAAAAAAAGAGAAAAAAAAAATACCTTCCCCTCCCCCACTTTTTTACGATGTGAAAAGTTGAAGTATATATATTTTTCCTTTCCTAAATGGTACTCTCTCTATCTCATTTTGGATGTCTCAATTTTCATTTTGGGATATACCAAAATAGTTGTCCCCAATCAAAAATCAAAAACTTTTATCTTTTAACAGTACCTTTCATTATTACTTCAAGTACAAGTGATTTGCATGTATGTAATACACTTTTTGTTTGATGAAATTGGTATTTTAATATCCATATAAAATAGTTTGCATGTAATTATTGTATTTTCTAATTAATGTTTGAGCTTTTTCAAGGGGATAACTAAAATGGGACGGAGGAGTACTAATCAAAACCTTTTTCAACAAGGAAAAGGATTTGATAGATTTCTCATTGATCTCCTTTCTTTATGTAAGGGTTTGCTCTCGTCATAAACCCTAAACCCTAATAGCCATCTCTCCTTTTTCAAAATCCATCTCTGATTCTTCTTCTTTTCCTTAAATTTCCTTTATACAGTTGAAGAATATGATTTTCAAAGGAGATGGAAGGCATGTAAGAAAGGCTGCTAATAAAAAAGAAGCTGTCTCAACACGATGTAAGTGAAATTCATGGTCGTTTGATCATCCCCATCAAGTAAGCAGTACATGAATTCCTCACAAGTGAAGAGAAACAGAGGAGCTCTATTGATGTGGAAGTAATCAATCCTTTGCTTCATCGTAGGATTTAATTATGAAGGGAATGGCCTTGAAAAGTTCAACATTGTACATGTTAGTGAAAGGCTGGAATTCAGTTGTCAAGGATAATCAATTGGTGAGAGATGATCTCATTCAACTGGAATTATAATGGAATGTTATAATTATCAATGGTCAATCACTTGTGCATCAAGTCACCAACTATTTTTCCACTAGTTATCTTGTTTATTGATAGTTATGTTACTTGGATTTGAGTATAGGTGTTGGACACGTACTTGTCATATCATTATCCGAGTGTTGAGAGTCCGACACGAGCATGATAAAGTAAAGTGAAGAGTCCATGTAACATAGTGTTAAAATTGGAGACAAAGGCCATGTTTTCAACCATGTTGTCTTGAAGAATTGTTTAAACATCTACCATGTGATGAGCTCCTCTATAAATTGAGATGCCTTAGGTCATTCATTCCAAGCAAAGTGAAGTGTGCTTGAGTGTTTCTTATGTGTGAGGAAAAGTGAGAAACAAAGTGTCTTGTAAAAATCAAGTGAGTGACTTTTGTAACAGAGCACTGCTCTAGTTTTTTCTCTGGGCTTTTGCCAACTAGTAAAATACTTTGGATGTGGGTCCGAGGAGTAGGCACATTGTCGAACCTCATTAAATCTCTGTGTTCAATTCTTTGTGTGCGCATTGTTAGAATTCTTGCTATTATCTTAACAACTGGTATCAGAGAGTTTGGGGGTGAATTATGTCAATTTTCTGCGAGGTTACTATTCACATAAATAATGAATTTTGTGAATACTGAAATTTTTTTGGTGGTACCGATTCATCGACAACGGTGTTCTAATACACAGAGGTTCGCAGGAATTGTCAGAAAAGATCCAAAGAAAGCCATATTCGAGTGGGAGCAATGACGGACGAAGCTAAAGCAAGGATCAAGAAGTTTAATAGAGCAAACTTCGGATTTTGGAAGATGTAAATAGAGGATTATCTTTACCAGAAAGACCTCTATCTTTCTCTTAGAGGTAAAACAAAGAAACCACAAAAAATGACAGATGAAGAATGGTAGGTGTTGGACAAGAAGGCTCTTGGCAAGATCAGACTTTCTTTCGCTGCAACAGTCATGTTCAACATCTCGAAGGAGAAAACAACTGCAGATTTAATGGCTGCTCTATCCAAAATGTACGAGAAGCCATCAACCTCAAATAAGGTATTCTTGATGAAAAGACTCTTCAATATGAAGATGGAAGATGGTGGTAGCATCGCTGAACTCTTGAACGGTTTCAACACACTGACAAGTCAGTTGGAATCCGTTGGGATCAGTTTCGACGACGAAGTTAGAGCACTGGTAACTTTGTCAACATTACCAGATAGTTGGGATAGTTTGGTAATGGCCGTTAGTAACTCTTCTGGCTCTGGAAAGCTAAAGCTCGATGATGTTGTGGGAGTTTTTCTAAGCGAGGAATTGCACAGTAGATCTTTAGGATCTGCGAAAAAGTCTGGGAATGCTTTGAGCGTAGAAGAAAGAGGAAGATCTTCAAGTAGAGGAAACAAGAACCATAGAAGTTCTAAATTTAGGAAGAGTAAATCAAGATGACCAAAATCAAGAAGTTGAGGTTGCTGGAACTGCGGAAAGAAAAGACATCTGATGAGAGATTGCAAAGCACCAAAGCAGAATGATAATCAGGAAAGTAAAAATTCTATTAATCTTTCTGATAAAGATTCTGATGCTTTGATCCTTTCTGTTTCGGTTCGTAATGATTTATGGGTGATAGATTTTTGTGCATATTTTCATGCTACCTGTTAGAAGGAGATACTCCAAAATTATATGCAGGGTGATTTCGGGAAAGTGTATCTCAGAGATGATGAACCATGCAACATAACTGGAAGAGGAGATGTACAGATAAACCCAAAAAATGGGACTACCCTACATTTGAAGGACGTGCGACGTGTTCCGAATCTCACAAGGAATTTGATATCAGTAGGCCAACTGTCAGATTCAATATGCAAAACCACTTTCACAAGTGATTCATGGAAGGTATCGAAAGGGACTATGGTGATAGCTCTTGGAAAGAGAGAAGGCACTCTCTATGTGACGAATGAAACAAATAGTGTTCTAATAGATGCATCAATAGATTCGAGCGCAGACACCTGGGACCGCAGACTTGGGCACATGAGTGAGAAAGGTATGAAGGTCATGCTATCAAAAGGGAATATTTCAAATTTGAGTTTTTCTAAGACAGGCAGAAAACCAAAGCTTGAAAAGCTGGAACTGGTCCATACAGACGTATGGGGACCAACCAAGGTACCATTTCTTAATGGGTCTCAATATTATGTTACTTTTATTGATGATGCCACTAGGAAGTTATGGGTGTAATTCTTGAAGCACAAATATGATGTATTTGATGTCTTCAAAAAGTGAAAAGCTATGGTTGAGACTGAAACAAGTCGGAAGCTAAAGTGTCTGAGGTCAGACAATGGTGGAGAATATTGCAGCAATGAATTTGAGGAATATTGTGCTCTCAATGGTGTCAAGAGGCAGAAGAAAGTTCTTAAAACACCACAGCAAAATGGAGTGGCATAACGCATGAACCAAACCATTAATGAACGTGCTAGAAGCATGAGGATTAATGTTGGATTACCCAAACAGTTCTGGGCAGAAGCGGTGAACACATCAGTCTATCTGATCAATAGAGGACCATCTATTGCACTTGAGTTTGGACTTCCAGAAGAAGCGTGGACGGGAAAAGATGTAAACCTATCACACTTAAGAATATTTGGTTGCACCTCTTATGTCCATATAAACTCAGATGAAAGGTTTAAGCTAGATCCAAAATCCAAAAAGTGTCTTTGTTGGATATAGCATTAATGAGTTTGGCTATTGGTTTTGAGATCTAGAAAACCGAAAAGTATTCAGAAGTAGAGATGTAGTGTTTAACGAGAATGTTCTATATAAGGACATGATGAAACAAGTGGAAGGGGAAACAGAAAAGAAAGAGTTTGTAGAACTTAAGGAAATTTCTACAATAGGAGTGTTACAACCCAGAGATAAGAATATAGAATCTCATACTCCTGTTTCCCAAGTTCCCCCTCAAGAATTGAAGAGATCAGAAAGAGTTAATAAAGGTAAACTCTCGACTCGTTATTTAACATCTCTGAATTATTTGTTATTAACTGACAATGGTGAACTAGAATGTTATGAAGAAGCAATGCATGTTATGGATAAGCTCAAGTAAGAGGCTGGAATGAACGAAGAAATGGACTCTCTGATAGCAAATCAGACATGGGATTTGGCTGAGCTTCCAGAAGGCAAAAAGACTTTCCATAACAAGTGGTTTTACAAGTTAAAAGAAGAACACGATGGAACTAAGCGATACAAGGCCAGGCTGGTAGTCAAGGGATTTCAATAGAAGGTAAGTATCGACTATACCGAGATTTTCTCTCCTATTGTAAAGTTGTGTACCCTCAGATCTGTACTGAGCATTGTTGCAGTAGAGGACTTACATCTAGAGCAGCTAGATGTGAAAACCACTTTCCTTCATGATGATCTGAATGAAGTTATCTACATGAAGCAACCAAAGAGGTATGAAGAACTATGGAAAGAATAATTGGTGTGTAAGCTCAGGAAATGCTTGTATGGGTTGAAACAAGCACCCACACAATGGTATATCAGGTTTGATAATTTCATGTCTAAAAACGAGTATACAAGATGTAACGTGACCACTATTATTATTTCAAGAAGTTTGATGATTCCTACATCATTCTTCTATTGTATGTGGATGATATGCTTATTACAGGATCAAGCATGACAGAAATAACAATGTTGAAAGAACAACTCTCCAAAGAGTTTTCTATGAAGGATTTGGGTATAGCTAAACAAATCCTTGGTATACGGATCACTAGAGATAGGAAGAATCGGAGATTGTGGCTATCTCAGGAACAATACATCGAAAAGGTACTAAAAAGATTCAACATGGATCAGGCTAAACCGGTGAGCACTCCACTAGCAAGTCACTTCGCACTTTCAAAAGGGCAAAGTGCAATGACAGTTGAAGAACATGAATATAAGTCAAAAGTACCATATGCCTCATCAATTGCTAGTTTCATGTATGCTATGGTCTGTACCAGACCAGACATTGCACAAGCAGTGGGAGTCGTGAATAAATTCATGAATAATCCAGGCAAGGAGCATTGGAAGGTTGTGCAGTGGATTATGAGGTACTTTAATGGTACCACTAATCCATCCCTATGCTATGATGGATCAGAGATCAGTTTGAAAGGTTATGTCGATTCTGACATGGCAGGAGACCTAGATGGTAGAAAGAGTACTACAGGGTACGTCTTTACACTGGGCAGTGCAGCAGTGAGTTGGGTCTCAAGATTACAGAAGATTGTAACTCTCTTGTCTACAGAAGTAGAGTACGTGGTAGTGACAGAAACATGTAAAAAAATGGTGTGGCTACAAAGTCTACTCAGAGAATTAGGCAAAGAGCAGAAGGGCTGTAAGATTTACAGTGACAGTCAGAGTGCAATTCATCTGGCCAAAAATTCTGCATTTCATGCCAAGAAAAAGTACATCGACATCAGGTACCATTTCATATGGGGGCTCTTAAAAGAAAGGTTATTACGCTGGAAAAGATTCACACCAGCAAGAATCTCGCAGACATGTTAACCAAAACTGTTACGATTGAGAAGCTGAAAGGATGTTCAGCTTCGATCGGTCTTCTTGCTTGAAGAAGCAGGAGAAGACTCACACCTAGTTTGACTATGTTGGTATTTCGGATCAAATGGCAAATTATCTCCCAGTGGGAGATTGTTAAAGTTGGAGACAAAGACCATGTTTTATGGTGGAGACAAAGGCAATGTTTTCAACCATGTTATCTTGAAGATTTGTTTAAACACCTACCATGTGATGAGCTCCTGTATAAATTGAGATGCCTAAGGTCATTCATTCCAAGCAAAGTGAAGTGTGCTTGAGTGTCTCTTATGTATGAGGAAAAGTGGGAAACAGAGTGTCTTGTAAAAATCAAGTGAGTGGCTTTTGTAATAAAGCACTGCTCTGGTTTTTTCTCTCGGCTTTTGCCAACTAGTAAAATAATGTCGGTGTGGGTCCGAGGAGTAGGTACATTGCCGAACCTCGTTAAATCTCTATGTTCAATTATATGTGTGTGCGCGTTGTTAGAATTCTTGCTATTATCTTAACAAATAGATTGTTTAGTGATTTTGGCTTGTTTTTTTAACATCTAGATCTGTCCTTATTATAAGCATATGCTTGATATACAAAATCAACAGTATATCATATTCAGCAATGAAATTTCCCATTTAAGTCCCTGAAATCTCCACCTCCTCAGCTCTACTAGAATTTCTTATTGAAGCTCCATCAGTAATGAAAGGTGGGGTAAGGGGTTTCTAAACAATAGAACAGTAATAGCTAGCCATTCTGATTTTTAGAATGTATAAATTGATACCCGAACTAAATCTAAATGAAAAAAAAATAGAAAAATAAGACAAGACATCATACATAGGAAAGATACAAACATTTAGGAAGATGAATCCTTGATATCAAGCAGTTCTAGTGTAATGATGATTTATGATGAACTGCTTAAGCAGACTTTGCCTTTGAGAGAGAAACTTATTGCATGCTTTGCCGTTGTTGTGGATTGGGATTCAAACATGAGAATGTTATTTTCACAACAGAGACTAGTTTTTCTGCTACAGCTTGTTTCTTAGGAGAAGATAGACGCTGGTCCAACCCATTCTTCAATAGTAAATGATGAAATTTTGTGGCCATTCTTCAAAAGAGGGAGTATTGTGGCCAAAATAATTTTTTACTCTTCATTTGTGGAGTTCATTTGTATAAATTTTATTAATTTTGATAGAATTTGTAACAAATTAATTATGTGAATTCATTTTGATATGAATTTCATAGTTTTTTATTGTTCTAAACATAATAAATATAAAATTACACATAAATTTCATAAAATTTATAGAATTCAGTTAAAGTAACTTTGTTTTTTGGAGGATTTAGATATATGGATTAGAATTCATTTACTCTGATTCAACTCGATATAGTTTAATTGATTTGTTGACCGACATAATTTTTCTCTATATATTTTGCACTAACTCACACAATATTTTTTCAATAGTTATATTGTTCACTAATAGTGATTTACGGGGCATAATATATTTAATCTGATTCAACTAAATATAGTCCATGTCACATAGACTTGGATATGGATGTCGGACTCGTGTAATTTTTTTTGTAAATTTTCATAGTGTCAAGGGTCTAACACAGATACAGTAGAGTAAAGTAAATAGTTGGTATAACATAGAATATAATGATTTGTTTTACTGACAGAAAGTTGCTCAAATTTGTTTTTTACACTGACAATGTTGATTCAACACATTCATGGCTTCAATATTTTATGGTAAACGATAGAGTTTGGCAAAAAGATTTTTTTTTCTATATTTCCTAGAGTTTATATTGATTAGTCGAGTATTACAAACTCACTAAACACTATTTTTCAGGATATCTGTATAAGAGAATTTCTTGTCCCAAAACAGAATTACCTAAACCTTCAAAAGGTAAAAACAAACATAGAGCAGTAAATGAAACAGAGATTTAAGCATTACTAATAAAAGAAAATATGCAAATATAAGTCATTGAGACTGAATTAAGTACAAGGAAAGGGATAAACTGCAAAGTTCAAAATCTAAATTGAAGAAAAAAAATAGAAAAACAAGACGTACAACACATAAGAAAGATGCAAAGGACGTTTAGGAAGATGAATCCTTGATATCAAGCACTTCTCCAAGAGTAATCATGATGAATTGCTTCTGCAGACTTTGCCTTTGAGTTGATATCTCACGAGAAACATGTTACATGCTTGGCCGGTTTTGTGGATTGGGATGCAAGCATGAGAATGCAATTTTCACAACAGAGACAAGTTTTTCAGCTACTTTTTTCTTAGGAGAGGAGAGACGCTGGTCCAACACATCCTTCAATAGTAAATGATGAAATTTTGATAATGAAGATGAATAAGACGATAATGAGAGGGATGAGATGAGATCGCCTGGATGTCTGCCCATCATTATTTCTAGTGTCACCACTCCAAAGCTATAGACATCACATTTTTCATTCACTTCCATCGTGTAAGCAAATTATGCAAAGAAAATCAGTAATCAACATTGATTTTGGATTATTTTTCATTTGATCACCAATAATTATAGATTATTACCAAATAATCTATACAAAAAGACAGAAAGAAAAAAGGAACTAACCTGGAGCCGTGTATCCAAAGGTTCCTGCAACAGAAGTCCAATTGGATGAGTGAGGCCTCAGAACCCTAGTTGTGCCAAAGTCAGAAACATGAGCCTCATAGTCTAGATCCAACAAAATATTCTTGCTTGATATGTCTCAATGAACTATAAGAGGCGAGCAATCATGATGTATATACGATAAAGCACTTGCCATGCCTTCAACAACTGTCACCCTTTTAGTCAAATCAAAGAATGTCACTTGTTTCTCATTGCAGAGCATATTTTCCAAGCTTCTTCCTTCCAAGAACTCATAAACCAAAAGTGAGTGCTTAGAATGGGAACAAAAACCATAAAGCTTGACAATGTTGCGATGGCGTATTTCAGTTAAAGCATGGATTTCACTGGTGAACGATTTTTGATTGACCATGCCACTATCTACCAGTGGGTATAGCTTTTTTACAGCAACAACTTGTTCTGTTGACAACTCAGCTTAGTAAACGCTTCCATATCCTCCCACTCTAATGCAATGCTTATCGTCAAATTCTTCTGTTGATTCAATTATATTTTCATACACCATTCTCCCATCATAACTTCAAATTGCAAATAAATTCTGAATTTCTGCTCCTTTATGCTCATCTCCTCTAGTTCTCCCTCTTCTAATGGCATAAAAAATTCCAAGAATAGTAAATTCAAGAAATAGTGTGAATAAGAATGGGACTATAATGAAAACCATAACTCTTTTATGACCTTTTCGATATAGATTGCGACTAATCAAAGAGGGGCATGCCTTCAAACCACTGGCATTTCCGCATAAGTCTTTGTTGTTCATAAAAGCCCTCGCTTGAGCCTCTCGAAAGACTTTATTGTTTGGAATTGGACCCTCTAATCGATTATAAGAAATATCAACTGATGTCAAGCTTGATATATCATCAAAAGTTGATGGAATTACTCCAGAGAGCTTGTTGTGGGAAAGGTTCAACTTCTCTAATCTTTTTAATTCCCCAACCTGTGATGGAATCTCTCCCGTCAAGAGATTTTGGCTAAGATTAAGGTTTTTAAGAGAATGCAAATTGTTGATCTGAATTGGAATACCTTCCTTAAGTTCATACGCGCTCAAGTTCAAGTAAATTAGTTTAATGCATTGTCCCAGTTGGCTTGAGACAGAGCCGCTCAGATTGTTACCTGCCAAGTTAAGTTGTGCTACATTTGACAATTTCGCAATTTGTAAAGGAATGTTACCTGAAATTTTATTACCATCTAGTGAAAGGGTGATCAACAATGTCAAGCTTCCTAGCTCCTCTGGTATCTCTCCAAATAGATTATTAGAAGAAAACTCAAGTGCTTGTAGTTGAATTGCCTTTCCCAGATCAAACGGTATCACATTCGAAATATAGTTGTTGGAGATTTTCAGGCTTATCAAATTATGACAATGACCCCATTTCCACGAAAGTTCACCGTAAAATTGGTTGTGGCTCAGATCGATGTAGGTCAAGTTGGGGTATATGCCAAAATCTTTTGATATATTACCAGTCAATTGATTTTTGTCGAGCCTTACTCTGAATAAGCTTGTGCATTTTTTCAAGCTTCTAGGGATAGGGCCTTTGAACTAATTGTTATCTACAGTCAATCTTTCAATTAGTTTACCTATGCATATGTCTTGTGGTAAATACCCAGTGAAATTGTTGTTAGATAATGATAAAATTTTCAACTGAGTGAGATTGTTCATTTCTGTAGGTAAAGGACCACTAAGTTCGTTGTTGTACAGATTCAAAAATGATAGGTTCATCAAGTTTCCAATAGAGGCAGGGATGTTACCTACAAGAGAGTTAATCATCAATTTAAAGGCATTGAAAGAACTTAGCATATTGATCTCTGGAGGTATGGAACCCAAAGTTTGTTGTTAAACAAGTAAAAAATGATAGCTTCGTCAATATTCCAATGGAGGCAAGGATGTTACCTGTAAGATTGTTTGTGTACAATGAAAGCTCATTGAGAGACCTTAGCATCCCAATTTCTCGAGGTATAGAACCAGAAAGTTTGTTCTCAAATAGGTACAAATTCGATAGGTTCATCAACTTGCAAATGGAGGTAGGGGTGTTACCTATAAGATTGTTACAATTCAAGGTCAATGAGAAACCTTAGCATCCTAATTTCTCAAGGTATGGAACCAAAAATTTTGTTGTTAAACAAGTAAAAAAAATGATAAGTTTGTCAATATTCCAATGGAGGAAAGGATGTTACTTGTAAGATCGTTACTTGACAATTCAAGGTCATTGAAAGACCTTAGCATCCCGATCTCTCGAGGTATGAAACCAGAAAGTTTGTTGTCATGCAGGTACAAAGTGGACAGGTTCGTTAAGTTTCCAATAGAGGCAGGGATGTTACCTATAAGATTGTTACAATTCAAGGTCAATGAGAAACCTTAGCCTCCTAATTTCTCGAGGTATTGAACCAAAAAGTTTGTTGTTAAACAAGTAAAAAAATGATAGCTTCGTCAATATTCCAATGGAGGCAAAGATGTTACCTGTAAGATCATTTGTGTACAATTCAAGGCCATTGAGAGACCTTAGAATCCCGATCTCTCGAGGTGTGGAACCAGAAAGTTTGTTGTCATACAGGTACAAAGTGGACAGGTTCGTTAAGTTTCCAATGGAGGCAGGGATGTTACCTATAAGATTGTTACAATTCAAGGTCAATGAGAAACCTTAGCATCCTGATTTCTCGAGGTACGGAACTAAAACGTTTGTTGTTAAACAAGTAAAAAAATGTTAGGTTCGTCAATATTCCAATGAAGGCAAGGATGTTACCTGTAAGATCGTTTGTGTTCAATGAAAGTTTATTGAGAGACCTTAGCATCCCAATCTCTCGAGGTATGGAACCAGAAAGTTTGTTGTCATACAGGTACAAAGTAGACAAGTTCGTTAAGTTTCCAATGGAGGCAGAGATGTTACCTATAAGATTGTTACAATTCAAGATCAATAAGAAACCTTAGCATACTGATTTCTCAAGGTATGGAACCAAAACGATTGTTGTTAAACAAGTAAAAAATGATAAGTTCGTCAATATTCCAATGGAGGCAAGGATGTTACCTGTAAGATTGTTTGTGTACAATGAAAGCTCATTGAGAGACCTTAGCATCCCAATTTCTCGAGGTATGAAACCAGAAAGTTTGTTCTCAAACAGGTACAAAGTCGATAGGTTCATCAACTTGCCAATGGAGGCAGGGATGTTACTTATAAGATTGTTACAATTCAAGGTCAATGAGAAATCTTAGCATCCTAATTTCTCGAGGTATGGAACCAAAAATTTTGTTGTTAAACAAGTAAAAAAAATGACAGGTTTGTCAATATTCCAATGGAGGCAAGGATGTTACCTATAAGATCGTTAATTGACAATGCAAGGTCATTGAGAGACCTTAGCATCCCGATCTCTCGAGGTATGGAGCTAGAAAGTTTGTTGTCATACATGTACAAAGTGGACAGATTAGTTAAGTTTCCAATGGAGGCAAGGATGTTACCTATAAGATTGTTACAATTCAAGGTCAATGAGAAACCTTAACATCCTGATTTCTCGAGGTATGGAACCAAAAATTTTGTTGTTAAACAAGTAAAAAAATGACAAGTTTGTCAATATTCCAATGGAGGCAAGGATGTTACCTGTAAGATCGTTACTTGACAATGCAAGGTCATTGAGAGACCTTAGCATCCCGATCTCTCGAGGTATAGAACTAAAAAGTTTGTTATCATACAGGTACAAAGTGGACAGGTTCGTTAAGTTTCCAATGGAGCAAGGGATGTTACCTATAAGATTGTTACAATTCAAGGTCAATGGGAAACCTCAGCATCCTAATTTCTCGAGGTATGGAACCAAAACATTTGTTGTTAAACAAGTAAAAAAATGATAGCTTCGTCAATATTCCAATGGAGGCAAAGATGTTACCTGTAAGATCATTTGTGTACAATTCAAGGCCATTGAGAGACCTTAGAATCCCGATCTCTCGAGGTGTGGAACCAGAAAGTTTGTTGTCATACAGGTACAAAGTGGACAGGTTCGTTAAGTTTCCAATGGAGGCAGGGATGTTACCTATAAGATTATTACAATTCAAGGTCAATGAGAAACCTTAGCATCCTAATTTCTTGAGGTATGGAACCAAAAATTTTGTTGTTAAACAAGTAAAAAAATGATAGGTTTTTCAATATTCCAATTGAGGCAAAGATGTTACGTGTAATATCGTTACTTGATAATGCAAGGTCATTGAGAGACCTTAGCATCCCAATCTCTCGAGGTATGGAACCAGAAAGTTTGTTGTCATACAGGTACAAAGTGGACAAGTTAGTTAAGTTTCCAATGGAGGTAGAGATGTTACCTATAAGATTGTTACAATTAAAGGTCAATGAGAAACCTTAGCATCATGATTTCTCGAGGTATGGAACCAAAAAGTTTGTTGTTAAACAATTAAAAAAATGATAGGTTCGTCAATATTCCAATGGAGGCAAGGATGTTACCTGTAAGATTGTTACTTGACAATGCAAGGTTATTGAGAGACCTTAGCATTCCGATCTCTCGAGGTATGGAACCAGAAAGTTTGTTATTATAAAAATAGAGAAAGGACAGGTCTCTCAAGTTTCTTATAGAAGGAGGAATTAGACCTGTAAGATTGTTGTCATTCAAATAAAGATTAGGAAGAGACTTCATGTTTTCTATTTCCGAGGGAATATTTCCAGTGAGATGATTAGTAGACAAGTCGAGGTAGTTCAGATGGGTAAGGTTGATGATGGGTGGGGGAATGCTTCCATAGAATGAATTGGAGCTCATATAAAGAGATTTAAGGTTATGGAAAGATGAGAAGCTGAAATCACCAACTGCACCTGTCAAACCAGACGTTGAAAGATTTAATTTGGTGACACTTCCAAACTCGTCGCAACCAATCCCAACCTAATTGCAAAGATTGATCCCGACCCAAGAAGACAAGACTTGTTGGCTTTGGTTGTCAAGACTATGTTTCCATTTTAGGAGATTCTCTTCTTTTTCCCTCCTCCTCCTGCTACTTTGTTTCGAATAGCATGAACAAAAGAAGAATTGTCGTAAGAAGTAAAAACAATGATATTTGAAGAAGAAAACAATAAGACGATTAAGAAGTGGAAGAGTTTGCAAGAAAATGAGAGTGGTTTCTCTAATAAGGGTGCCATGGCTTCAGTTTTAAGGTACTGAAACGTTTAGGCTTTTAGCTAGGATTGAGATGCATTTATATGAAAAGAAATGGAATCTTTATGATATTTATCACTACGAAAATATCATAGATTTCTGTCGTGTTTTATGGGTTTACTAGTAGTCTATCTGGCATTAGAGAAACATACCCATAACCATACAATTACCTTGATACTACTAAAAAATACCCCTCCAAAAGGACGACGACACGTGGATCCTCTTGACAACAGGTCACAGGAAGATACGTGGATGATCTAGGACCGGGCAGCTAAACCTTCAACTCATAAACTGCTCTTCAGGGCTCTGTCACCCCTAGCTGGGCCTCCATGTCACGACCACCTTCCAGGTTATCATTGCTTAACCAGTTGGGGCGCCTGGTCAGTAGACTACCCAGGCACATAAATGGCTCCTGATTAAACCATCAAGGCAAAGCCCTAATTGACAGCCCCCAGTCACTTAGCTGGGCCTCTTAGGCATCATTTCAAAACCAAGTTGGGGTGTCAGGTGACTAACCGCCCTCATACCTGGATGGCTTCTGATCGAGCCACCAAAGGCAAAAATCTTGTGAACGGCACCAGGCCACCTAGCTGGCATTCTAGGCATCTTTACCCAACCTAGTCGGATTATCATATCGTTGCCGCCCTAGGCCAAGTGTCACCACCAAAGCCCTATAAAGAGGGATCAGGTACGTATTCTAATAGATCCAACTTTTCTCAACTAAAAAAGGAGCGCTCATCCCCTACAGAAACCTTATTTTGCCCTAACTTAAGCTTCGAAGCATCCCTAGAGGCTCCCCCTCCGATGACCCCATAGCCCCTCTTTCTTTCCTTGTGTAGGTACATCTAAGGGTCGACCTCCACCTTAGCAACGCACATTTTTGGCATCAACAGATTGGCGCCGTCTGTGGGAAACACCATATCTCGCTGACAATAATAGTGAAGAAGTCAAAGAACTCATTTGTTGTCATGCCACCCAAAACCCTTGCCAGGGACCTTGGTGAAGGAGTAATAAGGTCTGGAGCAAGTTCCTCGGCCAAATCCGAGGCCCATCCCAACGTGGCTACTCTCTAGGTGCAATTCGTGAAACTCACGCAGCTAGTGGTCGACCTAGCCTTCGAAGTCCATGGAAGAGCTCAGCATACATCACCACCACCTTTGCGGTCGGAACCAAATCATAATGGTTTGGCCGTCCGTCGACCGCCAGTCGATGATTGTTCGGCGACCAAATCACCTCCACCTCGCGTGGCTAAGTCCGGAGAAAGTCTCACATCTAAAAACAGTGAAGGTCTTGGCAAGCAGATCGAGGACATAGAGGGTCGAATCAATGAGGCGTTCAGGGGACGTGGCCACAATATTATAGACGAACTCGATGTGCAGGACCCACATTTCACTCAAGAGGTCCTCGAGGCCCCCCTCCCACCGAACTTTCGAATACCATAGATTAAACCTTACGATGGATCCACTGACCCTCTGGATCATCTCTAGCATTACCGAACCACAATGATACTCCACAGACATTCAGACCCCGTGATGTGTCGAGCATTTCCTTTAACCCTTGAAAAAGCAGCTAGGACGTGGTATTCTCGTTTGAAGCCAAGAGGTATCCATACCTTTAAATAGCTGAGCTATGCCTTCGCCTCTCATTTTATCAGTAGCAAAGGAACAAAGAAGACCTCCGAGTCTCTGTTCAATATCGTCCAGTTAAAATGAGAAAAACTTTGGGCCTATATTTTGAAGTTCAATACCGCCGCTTGGGAGATCCCAGACCTCGATCCTAGTGTTCAGCTACTGGCATTCAAAAATGAACTAAGATCTAGGGTCTTTAGTTCAAAACTTACCAGACGCCCACCCCTTGATATGAGTGAAGTCTTGGCGCGAGCCAAAAAATACATGCTAGCGAAAGACGACAAGATATTCCGCAAAGAACGAGAATGAGACACGAAAAGAAGGAAGAGAGGTCCTATAGCCCATGCCGTGAGCCCACGAAGTAGTCGTTTCACGATGAGAGACCCAGAGTCCTCAGGCCTTTCGACAGTAGGCCTTGAAACCCCGGAACCTTTGGGACCGGAACCATAACCTCTGGGCAATCTGACAACTACTCTCCGTTGAATGCATCTAGGACCAACATTCTAATGCAGATCCATGATAAGGATCTCTTGCAGTGGCCCCCGAGGCCATCAAACCTCAATCCAGATCGAAACACTTGGTGTAGGTTCCACAGAAACTTCAGCCACGACATGGAAGAATGTAAGGCACTAAAAAACCAGATCGAGGCCCTCATTAACTGAGGACATCTAAAGGAGTTTACCGGACTATGAATAGAATAATTCAAAGAGCGACCTCGAAGAAACCCTGAACGCCCTTTCGAGCGAAACAAGACTGTATGGCCAATCCGAAAAAGGCCAGGGCTGAGCCATAGGGAGCCTAGCCAGAAGAAATCAGAGGTCCCCATGGTAAAAATCATTAAGATCATTTGTCGGGGGGGGGGGGGGGGGGGGGGCATAGTTGGGGTAGGTCTAATAATCGCGAGAAGTCTTATGTCAGGTCAATAGCCTCTGTCTCTGGACCTCATAAACAACATAAGACAGGCGGAATCATTTTTTTTTCGGACGAAGACTTACAAGGAGTTCAGACCCCACACGACGATGCTGTTGTAATTTCCTTCCTCGTGGCCAATCACGAAATAAGGCGAGTCTTGGTCAATAATAGGAGCTCAGCCGACATTCTGTTCTATGGCTTCTCGGGAGGACCAGTCTTTACAGAAGGCAGCATAACCCTCCCCATAACTGCAGGGACAGCCCATCAAGCGGTGACCGTGCAAACTACCTTTCTGATCGTTCGGTAGCCCTCATCCTACAATATGATACTTGGACGACCAACACTGAACAAACTCTGAGTGGTTGTCTCCACCTATCACCTCAAAATTAAATTCCCCACCGAGGAAGGAGTAGGCAAAATCAAAGGAGATCAACAAATCTCAAGATCCTGTTATCTCAGTTCAGTAAGAAAAGGCAAGAAGACAGAAGCCATACCACTTGAGTTGAATGATCTTAGAGACAAAGGGAGCAACCCAAGAGGCTAACCTATAGAAGAGTTAACCGTTGTCCCCGTCGGTGAAGACAGTACCCGAACCATTCAAATTGGTTCAAACCTACCAGAAATTCTCAGGGAGTCTTTGCTCACCCTCCTTCGGACAAACCAAGATCTATTTGCTTGGACCACCGCAGATATGCCTAGAATCAGCCCAGATGTCATAGTGCACCGACTAAGTGTGGATCCAAACCACAAACCAGTCATCCAAAAGAAGAGGTCATTTGCCCTAGAGCGACAGGCAGTCGTTCGAGCAGAAGTTGACAAATTACTCTCGACCAAATTCATCCGGGAGGTAAGCTATCCAGACTGGGTGTCTAATGTAGTAATGGTAAAAAAGGCAAATGGTGGATCTGCATTGATTTCTCCGATCTAAATAAAGCCTGTCCGAAAAATAGCTTTCCACTACCTAGGATCGATCAGCTTGTCGACGCAACGTCAGGACATGAATTATTGACATTCATGGATGTCTATTCAGGGTATAACTAGATCTTCATGCACCAGCTGGACCGAGAAAAAACAACGTTTATTACAGAACAAGGACTATACTGCTACAGGGTCATACCGTTCAGCTTGAAAAATGCTGGAACCACTTACCAGAGGTTAGTAAACAAAATTTTTCAAGGACAGATAGGCCGGAATATAGAAGTATATATTGATGACATGTTGGTCAAAAGTGTCAAAGCAAATGACCACGAGGTTGATCTACAAGAAGCTTTTGATGTCCTTCGCCATCATCAAATGAAGCTAAACCCCACTAAGTGTGCTTTTGGAGTCACTGGGGGGAAATTTCTTGGGCTCATAGTAACCCATAGGGGCATAGAAGCAAATCCTGAAAAAATAGATGATGTTCTTGGCATGAACCCCCCACGGACCGTAAGAGAAGTCCAACGACTCACCGGAAGGATAGCTGCTTTAAGCCGATTCATGTCAAAATCTGTCGAGAAGTGTCTCCCCTTCTTTAAAGCCATCCGAAAGGCCAAGGATTTTGTTTGAACCGAAGATTGTTAAGAAGCATTCATGGAGCTAAAGAAATATTTGGGTACACCCCTCGTACTCACCAAGCCTGTAGCTGGCGAAGAACTTTTCTTATACCTCTCAACTGGACCCAAAGTAATAGCTTCTGTCCTAATTCGGGAGGAGGAAAAAACACAGAAGCCCGTGTATTATGTAAACAAGGTGCTCTACGATGCCGAAATAAGGTATCTTCCTATGGAAAAAATGGCGTATGCTCTCTTGATCTCGGCCCGGAAGCTCCGGCTGTACTTTCAAGCCCACACAATCACTCTCTTCACCAACCAGCCCCTTTGACAAGCACTCCACAAGCCAAATGTTTCCGGCAGAATGGCGAAATGGTCAGAAGAGCTGGGCGAGTTCAACATTCATTATCGGCCTTGGGTAGCTATAAAAGCCCAAGCCTTAGCCGACTTCATCATGGAAATACCACCATCGAAAAAAGAACCACCTCAAACAATTGACGAACCAAGCCCGTTCCTGCAATTGACCCTCCATGTCAATAGGTCTTCCACCGATACTGGCAGTGGAGTCGGGCTCATCCTAAGCTGTCCGGACAACTTCACCATTGAATACGCCTTGAGGTTTGAATTTAAAGCATCCAACAACGAGGCCGAGTATGAGGCTCTACTCGCAGGCATGAAACTAGCCAAGGTGATTTCCGTAAAAAATCTGAATGTATATAGCGACTCTCATCTAGTGGTAAACTAGGTTAACGGTGAGTTTGAGGCTCGGGGGGAAACGATTGCTTGTTACCTTGCAAAAGAAAAGACACTGGCCGCAAAGTTCGGAGTATTTTGCATCAGTCAAATTCAGCGGGCTGAAAATTCAAAGGCTGATTCCTTGGCCCGGCTCGCGTCTTCTCACCAACTCGAATCAAGGCGAACGGTTTATCTTGAAACACTGACCATACCCAGCATCGATGAAATGATGGTATTACCTGTGGTAGGTGAAAAAACATGGATGAGTCCTATTCTGGAGTATCTACGTGATGGTCATCTTCTCCACAACAGAAACGAAGCCCGAAAGATTATGTCTTGGGTAACACGGTACGCTATCTTGGACAATTGATTGTATAAAAGAGGCTTTACAATGCCCTAATTAAAATGCCTTGATCTGACCGAAGCTGATTACGCCCTCCGAGAGGTCCACGAAGGAATATGCAGAAATCACCTTGGCGGAAGGGCCTTGGCATTCAAGATCCTTCGTCAAGGTTACTATTGGCCAAAAATGAGGGAAGTAGCCATGGAGCTGGTGAAAAAATGTAAAAGCTATCAAAAGTATGCCACTGTACCACATAGGCCAGCAAAACACTTAACTCCGATCACCAGTCCGCTTCTCTTCGCTATGTGGGGAATGGACCTTCTCGGACCATTTCCCGGAGCAACCAGTCAGCGGAGGTATCTCATAGTTGTAATAGATTATTTTATAAAATGGGTAGAAGCCGAGCCTTTGGCCAGCATCACCAACCATCAGGCCCGAGCTTTTGTTTGGAAGTCAATAGTATGTCGGTTCGGAGTACCCCGAATATTAGTAACAGACAACAGTAAACAATTCGACAGTGCTCGGTTCAAAACATTTTGCGATGAGTTGCACATCGATCATCATTTTTCCTCGGTTAGATACCCACAAGCTAACGGGCAAGCTGAAGTCACCAACCGAACGCTCCTCGAAGGCATCAAGAGGTGAATAGACGCAGCAGACAAACAATGGGCGAGTTATTTGCCCAACATACTTTGGGCATACCGAACTACGGCTTGAGCACCCACGGGGGAAACCCCTTTCCTCATGACCTTCGGGTCGGAGACCATGATCCCCTTGGAAATAAGAGTACTCTCTTTCCGAATACAAAGCTTCGAGAAACGGAGCAACGAGAAAGCCCTGAGTATGAATGTTGATCTCCTCGACGAGGCCCGGGACAGAGCCCAAATCCGATTAGCAGCTTATCAACAGCGCACCGCCAAGTACTTCAATTCAAGGGTAAAAAGAAGGCACTTTCTTCTCCACGACCTCGTCCTAAGGAAGAACGAAGTATCCCGACCCCGAGAATCAGGAAAGCTGGTCTCAACTTGGGAAGAGCCATATCGGATCAAAGAGGTATGTCGTCCTGGTACTTTTAAACTCGAGGAGCTAAATGAGAAGTCTATTCCCCGCACTTGGAATGTCGTACACCTTCGATGTTTTTATTAATAAAAAGCTCAGAGCCCACTCTTAAGTGTCGATGCAGAAGATTATCCTACCTAAAGTGAACCAAGTGTAAAAGCATGAAACTATATATAGAAGGCGAAGTTTGATGAAAATGAACTGCTATTTAACATTTCACAAACTATGGGATACAGGGTAAATAGAATGAGGTACTAATGGCCTTGAAATACATAGCAAAAAAGCCAAAAATTCTGGACAGGCCAGATCAGGATAAAAAGGCTGCTCTCAGCCTGAGCCTGGATGTTCGTCTTTAGGGACAGGAGACCTTGTGCCTAGATATTCTTCCTAACTTTCGGGCTACTCCTGCTCCTCGGTTTGCTTCTCCTTCGAGGCCAGCAGCTCCTCATACTCGGGCCCCAATAGGTCCAAACTAGAGAAATCAAGCTTCGGGTACAAGGCCTCGGCCTTTCTCTTCACCTCCGTAAAACCGGTAAGGTACTGCTGACCACCCTCAGAAACCATAGCCAGACGATAGGTCTCCGAGCCCTGGAAAGCTGCCAGGGCTTCTTCGACAGCCGCCCTCTTGCGAGCCTCAGACTTCTCCATAACAGCGAGAAGGCGGGCCTCGGCCTCCTCAACAACGACCTGAGCACGAGTCTCGACTTTCACCCTAGCCAGGTTGGCTGAATCCAACAAGGCTTGCAATTGGCGGGTGGCCTCTATCTTCTCCTCGAGCTAGCGGTAGGTACGTCCGAGAAACTCGGCCATCTCCATACAGCGACGAGTGGTCGCGCCTACGATGACGCCCATCTGAAACCAGACAAAGAATGTTAGAAATAAAAATAGAAAGATTAAGGAAAGGGAAGCCATACTAAAAGAAAAAAAACTTACCTGGGACGCCACCGTCTCAGCCACCTCACAAAGGGAGTCTGTGGTCTTTCTACCCAACTCAACCACGTCTCGAGGTGGAGTCTCTTTGGTGAGATGCTCCCTTGCTACCCAGGGGTGAGTAAAGACAGAGTCATCCACCCGTAGTGCCCAGTTGGGCATAAAGATTGGAGCATCGGAAGAAGCCCTCTGGCTAGCACCGGGAGTAGTAGAGGGCCCAACAGTAACTGGCATCGGTGGAGCAGCACTAGACGCTAGAGTGGTCTCGACCTGGGAAGAATGCCTTGGGGGAGTCTCCAGGTCAATCAGAGTGAGAGACTGAGCCCGGGGCCTCTTCCTGGTCCGTGAGCCCGAGGTTGGTTGCTTCTCGGATCGGGCTGACCTTCTCTACTCCAAAGCCAGTTTTCTGGCATGCTCTCAGGCAAGGGCAGTTGCCTCCATCTCTGCAGAAACAGTGCAAAAAAGGGAAATTACCTTAAGTATAAATCACAGAAAGAAAATGCAAGGAAAAAAGGAAAACAGAGAAGCTGAAAGGTAAAACTAAAGCTTTTGCCACTCTAGAGCGAAGGCTTGGGGCACGAGGGGTAGAGACCTCGCCGAGCTAGTTCCTCATTGTCGTAGAGGACTCCAACATCTAGAAGAGAGGCCACCATGGCATCAACTATTTCCTGCTCATACGGAAGAAGGCCCGCCTTGTTGCACTTCCCAATACGATCCATACTCCAAGAACGAGGTAACCCAAAGTCCTCGGTAGATTGAATAAAGAAGAAGTTCTTTTTCCATCTCTCGATCGACGTAGGCATTTTTTTCAACAACCTCCTCCTCTGCCAGGTACTAAAAACTACACATCTGGTCTAGCTATGCCGGCTGATTAGGAAGTGGGCCTTAAAAATATCCATGGTCATTGGCCTGCCCACCTCCAAACAAACACAGATAAAGGCCCTAATCAGCCGTACCGAGTTCGGTACCAGCTGACACAGTGCAATATCAAAGTACCTAAGAATGGTATAAAAATAGAGGTGAAGGGGAAACCACAGCCCAACCTGCATATGGTGCTCATATACGCAAAGCTCGAAAGGGGCTCGATCAGGGAGGACATCACAAGCCCTTTCCCCTACCTTGGCCAACCGAAGGGCGTACTCGCTTGGGATGTGGTACGTCTTCCGGATTACCTTCTGGTCCTCCTCCCTTAGTTGACTAGGAATCTCGTTGGCCGTAAAGTTTCATTCCTCTCTCTCCGCTCCGGCCGAGGTCTCCCGAATGTCGGTCAACACCCTAAGCGTCTCATCCCCGGAAGATGAGTCATCTTCATACTCCCCCTCCATAGGGATATATGACACCACTGCCAAGGGGCTTACCCTCAGCACAGCTCCCACTGGAGTATTTCCCCTCGATGAGGACGAGGATGTCTCCTCTCGAGAACTATCACCACTAGTTTCGTCTACACTACTTCTACCGTTATCACTACTGCTAGGCTTATCACGATATGTATCAAAGGAAGACATAAGCAAAGAGAAGGGCAGATAAACTAACCAAAGTTCGAAGGGTTCGGACTTAAGCACCTCCTAAACGTCCAAAGTTTGTCAAAGAGCACTCCCTCCTCAAGACGTCGAAAACCGCGATCACTCAAACTCCAGTACCAAAACAAATCCGAGCGCCAAAACTCCACGCAAATGTCAGAACGAGGATGAAGACTCACTAAGTGGACACTCTCGAACAAGAAAGGGCTAAAGACACTATTGTCTCTTTTAAGAAGGACGTGGGCGAAGATTCTAAAAAATAGAAGGAACGAGGCCGAGGGCTCTCAAGAACTTTCTTTCAAAAAACTAACTCGGATTTGGAATGAATTGAAAAGAAGGGGAAGCCAATGCTCCCTTATTTAGGAAAAGGAACACGAGAAATGAGGACTATTTAATGTGAGTGTGAAAGCAGAAGGGACTCTTTAGAGGCCTAAGGAAACTCTCACACTTCTCTAGGGGACATTCCATCCACCGAGATAGCTGCCGTTTTCCCAAAAATGGCTTATCAATTCCCAAAAGAAAATCATTATTTTCTATTCACCACTATTTACGCAAAAAAAACCACATGTCACCTCTGCCGTCTTTACAGAGACGAAACTCCCATAGCTCCACTGGTCCTCGGACTCAAGATATTCATAGCTGATGAGATGGATTGCTCCGCCAGTCCTCGGCCCATTCTCTTCAAGGTCCAAGGAGATGGATTACTCCATTGGTCCTTGGACTCAAGGTATTCATGACCGAGGAGATGGATTGCTCCACCAGTCCTCAGCCCATTCTCTTCAAGGTCCAAGGAGATGGATTGCTCCACTGGTCCTCGGACTCAAGGTATTCATGGTCGAGAAGATGGATTACTCCACCAATCCTCAGCCCATTCTCTTCAAGGTCCAACGAGATGGATTGCTCTACTGGTCCTCGAACTCAAGGTATTCAAAGCCGAGGAGATGGATTACTCCACCAGTCCTTGGCCCATTCTCTTCAAGGTCCAAGGAGATGGATTGCTCCACGGGTCCTCAGACTCAAGGTATTCATGGCCGAGGAGATTGATTGCTCCACCAGTCTTCGGCCTATTCTCTTCAAGGTCCGAGGATATGGATTGCTCCACTGGTCCTCGGACTCAAGGTATTCATGGTCGAGAAAATGGATTACTCCACCAATCCTCATCCTATTCTCTTCAAGGTCCGAGGAGATAGATTGCTCCACTGGTCCTCGGACTCAAGGTATTCATAGCCAAGGAGATAGATTGCTCCACCAGCCCCTGGCCCATTCTCTTTAAGGTCCAAGGAGACGGATTGCTCCACGGGTCCTCGGACTCAAGGTATTCATGGCCGATGATATGAATTGCTCCACCAGTCCTCAGCCCATTCTCTTCAAAGTCCGAGGAGATTGATTGCTCCACTGGTCCTCAGACTCAAAGTATTCATGGCCGAGGAGATGAATTGCTCCACCAGTCCTCGGTCAATTCTCTTCAAGGTCCGAGGAGATGGATTGCTCCACTGGTCCTCGGACTCAAGGTATTCGTAGCCGAGGAGATGGATTGCTCCACCAGTCCTCGGCCCATTCTCTTCAAGGTCCGAGGAGATGAATTTCTCCACTGGTCCTCGGACTCAAGGTATTCATGGCCGAGGAGATAGATTACTCCACCAGTCCTCGGCTCATTCTCTTCAAGGTCCGAGGAGATAGACTGCTCCAGTGGTCCAGGGACTCAAGGTATTCATGGTCGAGAAGATGGATTACTCCAGCAATCCTCAGCCCATTCTCTTCAAGGTCCGAGAAGATGGATTGCTCCACTGGTCCTCGGACTCAAGGTATTCATAGCCGAGGAGATGGATTGCTCCACCAGTCCTTGGCCCATTCTCTTTAAGGTCCAAGGAGATGAATTGCTCCACTAGTCCTCAGACTCAAGGTATTCATTGTCGAGGAGATTGATTGCTCCACTAGTCCTCGGCCTATTCTCTTCAAGGTCCGAGGAGATGGATTGCTCCACTGGTCCTCGGACTCAGCGTATTCATGGTCGAGAAGATGGATTACTCCTCCAATCCTCAGCCCATTCTCTTCAAGGTCCGAGGAGATAGATTACTCCACTGGTCCTCAGACTCAAGGTATTCATAGCCAAGGAGATGGATTGCTCCACCAGCCCTTGGTCCATTCTCTTCAAGGTCTACGGAGATGGATTGCTCCACGGGTCCTCAGACTCAAGGTATTCATGACCGATGAGATGGATTGCTCTACCAGTCCTCGGCCCATTCTTTTCAAGGTCCGAGGAGATGGATTACTCCACTGATCCTCAGACTCAAAGTATTCATGGCCGAGGAGATGGATTGCTCCACCAGTCCTCGGCCCATTCTCTTCAAGGTCCGAGGAGATTGATTGCTCCACTGGTCCTCGGACTAAAGGTATTCATAGCCGAGGAGATGGATTGCTCCACCAGTCCTCGGCCCATTCTCTTCAAGGTCCGAGGAGATGAATTTCTCAACTGGTCCTCGGACTCAAGGTATTCATGGTCAAGGAGATAGATTGCTCCACCAGTCCTCGGCTCATTCTCTTCAAGGTCTAAGGAGATGGACTGTTCCACTGGTCCTGGGACTCAAGGTATTCATGGTCGAGAAGATAGATTACTCCACCAATCCTCAGCCCATTCTCTTCAAGGTCCGAGGAGATGGATTGCTCCACTGGTCCTCGGACTCAAGGTATTCATAGCCGAGGAGATGGATTGCTCCACCAGTCCTTGGCCCATTCTCTTTAAGGACCAAGGAGATGAATTGCTCCACTGGTCCTCAGACTCAAGGTATTTATTGTCGAGGAGATGGATTGGTCCACCAGTCCTCGGTCCATTCTCTTCAAGGTCTGAAGAGATGGATTGCTCCACTAGTCCTCGGACACAATGTCTTCATGGCCGAGGAGATGGATTGCTCCACCAGTTCTCGGCCCATTCTCTTCAACATCCGAGGAGATAGATTGCTCCACGGGTCTTCGGACTCAAGGTATTCATGGACAAGGATATTGATTGCTCCACCAGTCCTCGGCCTATTCTCTTTAAGGTCCGAGGAGATGGATTGCTCAACTGGTCCTCGGACACAATGTCTTCATGGCCGAGGAGATGGATTCCTCTACCAGTCCTCGGCCCATTCTCTTCAAGGTCCGAGGAGATGGATTGCTCCACCAGTCCTCGGCCCATTCTCTTCAAGGTCCGAGGAGATGGATTGCTCCACTAGTCCTCAGACTCAAGGTATTCATGATCGAGGAGATGGATTGATCCACCAGTCCTTGGCCCATTCTCTTCAAGGTCCAAGGAGATGGATTGCTCCACTGGTCCTCGGACTCAAGGTATTCATGGTCGAGAAGATAGATTACTCCACCAATCCTCAACCCATTCTCTTCAAGGTCCGACGAGATGGATTGCTCCACTGGTCCTCAGACTAAAGGTATTCATAGCCGAGGAGATGGATTACTTCACCAGTCCTTGGCCCATTCTCTTCAAGGTCTAAGGAGATGGATTACTCCATGGGTCCTCAGACTCAAAGTATTCATGGCTGAGGAGATTGATTGCTCCACCAGTCCTCGGCCCATTCTCTTCAAGGTCCGAGGAGATGGATTACTCCACTGGTCCTCGGACTCAAGGTATTCATGGTCGAGGAGATGGATTACTCTACCAATCCTCAACCTATTCTCTTCAAGGTCCAAGGATATAGATGGCTCCACTAGTCCTCGGACTCAAGGTATTCATAGCAGAGGAGATGGATTGCTCTACCAGTCTTTGGCCTATTCTCTTCAAGATCTAAGGAGATGGATTGCTCCACGGGTCCTCAGATTCAAGGTATTCATGGCCGATGAGATGGATTGCTCCACCAGTCCTCGGCCCATTCTCATCAAGGTCCGAGGAGATGGATTGCTCTACTAGTCCTCGGACTCAAAGTATTCAATGCCGAGGAGATGGATTACTCCACCAGTCCTCGACTCATTCTCTTCAAGGTCCGAGGAGATGGATTGCTCCACTGGCCCTCGGACTCAAGGTATTCATAGTCGAGAAGATGGATTACTCCACCAATCCTCAGCCCATTCTCTTCAAGGTTCGATGAGATAGATTGCTTCACTGGTCCTCGGACTCTAGGTATTCTAAGCCGAGGAGATGGATTACTCCACCAGTCCTTGGCCCATTCTCTTCAATGTCCAAGGATATAGATTGCTCCACAAGTCCTCAGACTCAAGGTATTCATGGCCGAGGAAATGGATTGCTCCACCAGTCCTCGGCCCATTCTCTTCAAGGTCCGAGGAGATGGATTGCTCCATTTGTCCTCGGACTCAAGGTATTCATGGCCGAGGAGATGGATTGCTCCACCAGTCCTCTGCTCATTCTCTTCAAGGTCCGAAGAGATGGACTGCTCCACTGGTCCTGGGACTCAAGGTATTCATGGCCGATGAGATGGATTTCTCCACTAGTCCTCGACCCATTCTCTTCAAGGTCCAAAGAGATGGATTGCTCCATTGGTCCTCGGACTCAAGGTATTCATGGTCGAGAAGATAGATTACTCCACCAATCCTCGGCCCATTCTCTTCAAGGTCCGAGGAGATTGATTGCTCCACTGGTCCTCGGACTAAAGGTATTCATAGCCGAGGAGATGGATTGCTCCACCAGTCCTCGGCCCATTCTCTTCAAGGTCCAAGGAGATAGATTTCTCCACTGGTCCTCAGACTCAAGGTATTCATGGCCGAGGAGATAGATTGCTCCACCAGTCCTCGGCTCATTCTCTTCAAGGTCCGAGGAGATGGACTGCTCCACTGGTCGTTAGACTCAAGGTATTAATAGCCGATGAGATGGATTTCTCCACCAGTCCTCGGCCCATTCTCTTCAAGGTCCAAAGAGATGGATTGCTCCATTGGTCCTCGGACTCAAGGTATTCATGGTCGAGAAGATAGATTACTCCACCAATCCTCGGCCCATTCTCTTCAAGGTCCGAGGAGATTGATTGCTCCACTGGTCCTCGGACTAAAGGTATTCATAGCCGAAGAGATGGATTGCTCCACCAGTCCTCGGCCCATTCTCTTCAAGGTCCAAGGAGATGGATTTCTCCACTGGTCCTCGGACTCAAGGTATTCATGGCCGAGGAGATAGATTGCTCCACCAGTCCTCGGCTCATTCTCTTCAAGGTCCGAGGAGATGGACTGCTCCACTGGTCCTGGGACTCAAGGTATTTATGGCCGAGGAGATGCATTGCTCTACCAGTCCTCGGCTCATTCTCTTCAAGGTCCGACGAGATGGATTGCTCCACTAGTCCTCGGACTCAAGGTTTTCATAGCCGAGGAGATGGATTACTCCACCAGTCCTTGGCCCATTCTCTTCAAGGTCTAAGGAGATGGATTACTTCACGGGTACTCAGACTCAAGGTATTCATGGCCGAGGAGATGGATTGCTCCACCAGTCCTTGGCCCATTCTCTTCAAGGTCCGAGGAGATGGATTTCTCCACTGGTCCTCGGACTCAAGGTATTCATGGCCGAGGAGATGGATTGCTCCACCAGTCCTCGGCTCATTCTCTTCAAGATCCGAGGAGATGGACTGCTCCACTGGTCCTGGGAGTCAAGGTATTTATGGTCGAGTAGATGGATTGCTCTGCTAGTCCTCGGCTCATTCTCTTCAAGGTCCAACGAGATGGATTGCTCCACTAGTCCTCGGACTCAAGGTATTCATAGCCGAGGAGATGGATTACTCCACCAGTCCTTGGCCCATTCTCTTCAAGGTCCAAGGAGATGGATTACTTCACGGGTACTCAGACTCAAGGTATTCATGGCCGAGGAGATGGATTGCTCCACCAGTCCTCGGCCCATTCTCTTCAAGGTCCGAGGAGTTGGATTTCTCCACTGGTCCTCGGACTCAAGGTATTCATAGCCGAGGAGATGGATTGCTCCACCAGTCCTCGGCTCATTCTCTTCGAGGTCCGAGGAGATGGACTACTCCACTGGTCCTGGGAATCAAGGTATTCATGGTCGAGGAGATGGATTGCTCTACCAGTCCTCGGCTCATTCTCTTCAAGGTCCGAAGAGATTGATTACTCCACTGGTCCTCAGACTCAAGGTATAAATAGCCGAGGAGATGGATTGCTCCACCAGTCCTCAGCCCATTCTCTTCAAGGTCCGAAGAGATAAATTTCTCCACTGGTCCTCGGACTCAAGGTATTCATGGCCGAGGAGATGGATTGCTCTACCAGTCCTCGACTCATTCTCATCAAGGTCCGAAGAGATGGACTGCTCCACTTACCCTGGGACTCCAGGTATTCATGGTCGAGAAGATGGATTACTCCACCAATCCTCAGCCCATTCTTTTCAAGGTCCGATGAGATGGATTGTTACACTGGTCCTCGGATTCAAGGAATTCATAATCGAGGAGGTGGATTGCTCCACCAGTCCTTGGCCCATTCTCTTTAGGGTCCAAGGAGATGAATTGTTCCACTAGTCCTCAGACTCAAGGTATTCATAGTCGAGGAGATAGATTGGTCCACCAGTCCTCGGCCCATTCTCTTCAAGGTTTGAAGAGATGGATTGCTCTACTAGTCCTCGGACATAATGTCTTCATGGCCGAGGAGATGGATTGCTCCACCAGTTCTCGGCCTATTCTCTTCAAGGTCCGAGGAGATGGATTGCTCCACTGCTCTTCGGACCAAAGGTATTCATGGATAAGGATATTGATTGCTCCATCTGTCCTCGTCCCATTCTCTTCAAGGTCCGAGGAGATGGATTGCTCAACTGGTCCTCGGACACAATGTCTTCATGGCCGAGGAGATGGATTGCTCTACCAGTCCTCGGCCCATTCTCTTCAAGGTCCGAGGAGAGGGATTGCTCCACTGGTCTTCGGACTCAAGGTATTCATGGACAAGGATATTGATTGCTCCACCAGTCCTTGTCCCATTCTCTTCAAGGTCCAAGGAGATGGATTGCTTCACTGGTCCTTGGACTCAAAGTATTCATGGCCGAGGAGATGGATTGCTCCACCAGTCCTCGGCCCATTCTCTTCAAGGTCCGAGGAGATGGATTGCTCCACTGGTCCTCAGACTCAAGGTATTCATGACCGAAAAGATGGATTGATCCACCAGTCCTCGGCCCATTCTCTTCAAAGTCCAAGGAGATTGATTGCTCCACTGGTCCTCGGACTCAAGGAATTCATGGTCGAGACGATGGATTACTTCACCAATCCTCAGCCCATTCACTTCAAGGTCCGACGAGATGGATTACTCCACTGGTCCTCGGACTCAAGGTATTCATAGCCGAGGAGATGGATTACTCCACCAGTCCTTGGCCCATTCTCTTCAAGGTCCAGGGAGATTGATTGCTCCACGGGTCGTCAGACTCAAGGTATTCATGGCCGAGGAGATAGATTGCTCCACCAGTCCTCAGCCTATTCTCTTCAAGGTCAGAGGAGATGGATTTCTCCACTGGTCCTCGGACTCAAGGTATTCATGGCCGAGGAGATGGATTGCTCCACCAGTCCTCGACTTATTCTCTTCAAGGTCCGAGGAGATTGGCTGCTCCACTGGTCCTAGGACTCAACGTATTCATGGCCGAGGAGATGGATTGCTCTACCAGTCCTCAACTTATTCTCTTCAAGGTCCGAGGAGATGGATTGCTCCACTGGTCCTCAGACTCAAGGTATTCATGACCGAAAAGATGGATTGATCCACCAGTCCTCGGCCCATTCTCTTCAAAGTCCAAAGAGATTGATTGCTCCACTGGTCCTCGGACTCAAGGAATTGATGGTCGAGACGATGGATTACTCCACCAATCCTCAGCCCATTCACTTCAAGGTCCGACGAGATGGATTACTCCACTGGTCCTCGGACTCAAGGTATTCATAGCCGAGGAGATGGATTACTCCACCAGTCCTTGGCCTATTCTCTTCAAGGTCCAGGGAGATTGATTGCTCCACGGGTCCTCAGACTCAAGGTATTCATGGCCGAGGAGATAGATTGCTCCACCAGTCCTCAGCCTATTCTCTTCAAGGTCAGAGGAGATGGATTTCTCCACTGGTCCTCGGACTCAAGGTATTCATGGCCGAGGAGATGGATTGCTCCACCAGTCCTCGGCTTATTCTCTTCAAGGTCCGAGGAGATTGGCTGCTCCACTGGTCCTAGGACTCAACGTATTCATGGCCGAGGAGATGGATTGCTCTACCAGTCCTCAACTTATTCTCTTCAAGGTCCGAGGAGATTGATTGCTCCACTGGTCCTTGGACTCAAGGTATTCATGGTCGAGGAGATAGATTGCTACACCAGTCCTCGACTCATTCTATTCAAGGTCTGAGGAGATAGATTTCTCCACTGGTCCTCGGACTCAAGGTATTCATGGACGAGAAGATGGATTACTCCACCAATCTTCAGCCTATTCTCTTCAAGGTCCGACGAGATGGATTGCTCCACTGGTCCTCAAGGTATTAATAGCCGAGGAGATGGATTACTCCATAAGTCCTTGGCCCGTTCTCTTCAAGGTCCAAGGAGATGGATTGCTCCACGGGTCCTCAGACTCAAGGTATTCATGGCCGAGGAAATGGATTGCTCCACCAGTCCTCGGTCCATTCTCTTCAAGGTCCGAGGAGATGGATTGCTCCATTGGTCCTCAGACTCAAGGTATTCATGGCCGAGGAGATGGATTGCTCCACCAGTCCTCTGCTCATTCTCTTCAAGGTCCAAGGAGATGGACTGCTCCACGGGTCCTGGGACTCAAGGTATTCATGGCTGATGAGATGGATTTCTTCGCCAGTCCTCGGCCCATTCTCTTCAAGGTCCGAGGAGATGGATTGCTTCATTGGTCCTCGGACTCAAGGTATTTATGGCCGAGGAGATGGATTGCTCCACCAGTCCTCGGCCCATTCTCTTCAAGGTCCGAGGAGACGAATTTCTCCACTGGTCCTCGGACTCAAGGTATTCATGGCCGAGGAGATGGATTGCTCCACTAGTCCTCGGCCCATTCTCTTCAAGGTCCGAGGAGACGGATTTCTCCACTGGTCCTCGAACTCAAGGTATTCATGGCCGAGGAGATGGATTGCTCCACCAGTCCTCGGCTCATTCTCTTCAAAGTCCGAGGAGACGGACTGCTCCACAGGTCCTAGGACTCAAGGTATTTATGGCAGAGGAGATGGATTGCTCTACCAGTCCTCGGCTCATTCTCTTCAAGGTCCGACGAGATGGATTGCTCCACTAGTCCTCGGACTGAAGGTATTCATAGCCGAGGAGATGGATTACTCCACCAGTCCTTGGCCCATTCTTTTCAAGGTCCAAGGAGATAGATTACTTCACGGGTACTCAGACTCAAGGTATTCATGGCCGAGGAGATGGATTGCTCCACCAGTCCTTGGCCCATTCTCTTCAAGGTCCGAGGAGATGGATTTCTCCCCTGGTCCTCGGGCTCAAGGTATTCATGGTCAAGGAGATGGATTGCTCCACCAGTCCTCGGCTCATTCTCTTCAAGGTCCGAGGAGATGGACTGCTCCACTGGTCCTGGGAGTCAAGGTATTTATGGCCAAGGAGATGGATTGCTCTACCAGTCCTCGGCTCATTCTCTTCAAGGTCTGACGAGATAGATTGCTCCACTAGTCCTCAGACTCAAGGCATTCATAGTCGAGGAGATGGATTACTCCACCAATCCTTGGCCCATTCTCTTCAAGGACCAAGGAGATGGATTACTTCACAGGTACTTAGACTCAAGGTATTCATGGCCGAGGAGATGGATTGCTCCACCAGTCCTTGGCCCATTCTCTTCAAGGTCTGAGGAGATGGATTTCTCCACTGGTCCTTGGACTAAAGGTATTCATGGCCGAGGAGATGGATTGCTCCACCAGTCCTCGGCTCATTCTCTTCAAGGTCCGAGGAGATGGACTGCTCCACTGGTCTTGGGACTCAAGGTATTCATGGTCGAGGAGATAGATTGCTCTACCAGTCCTCGGCTCATTCTCTTCAAGGTCCGAGGAGATAGATTGCTCCACTGGTCCTCAGACTCAAGGTATTCATGGTCGAGGAGATAGATTGCTCCACCAGTCCTCGACTTATTCTCTTCAAGGTCTGAGGAGATGGATTGCTCCACTGGTCGTTAGACTCAAGGTATTAATGGCCGAGGAGATGGATTGCTCCACTGTTTCTCAGACTCAAGGTATTCATGGCCGAGAAGATGGATTGCTCCACCAGTCCTCGACCTATTCTCTTCAAGGTTCGAGGAGATGGATTGCTCTACCAATCCTCGACCCATTCTCTTCAAGGTTCGATGAGATGAATTGCTCCACTGGTCCTCGGATACAATGTCTTCATGGTCGAAGAGATGGATTGCTCCACCAGTCCTCGGCCCATTCTCTTCATGGCCATAGAGATGGATTGCTCCACTGGTCCTCGGACACAATGTCTTCATGGCCGAAGAGACAGATTGCTCCACCAGTCCTTGGCCCATTCTCTTCAAGGTCCCAGGAGATGGATTGCTCCACAGGTTCTCGGACTCAAGGTATTCATGGCCGAGGAGATGGATTGCTCCACAAGTCCTGGGCCCATTCTCTTTAAGGTCCAAAGATATGAATTGCTCCACTGGTCCTCAGACTTAAGTTATTCATGGTCGAGGAGATGGATTGGTCCACCAGTCCTCGGCCCATTCTCTTCAAGGTCTGAAGAGATGGATTGCTCCACTGGGCATCAGACACAATGTCTTCATGGCCGAGGAGATGGATTGCTCCACCAGTCCTCGGCCCATTCTCTTCATGGCTGAGGAGGTGGATTGCTCCACCAGTCCTCGGACCATTCTCTTCAAGGTCCAAGGAGATGGATTGCTACACTGGTCCTCGGACACAATGTCTTCATAGTCGAGGAGATGGATTGCTCCACTGGTCCTCGGACACAATGTCTTCATGGCCGAGGAGGTGGATTGCTCCACCAGTCCTCGGCCCATTATCTTCAAGGTCAAAGGAGATGGATTGCTCCACTGGTCTTCAGACTTAAGGTATTCATGGTCGAGGAGTTGGATTGCTCCACCAGTCCTCGACCCATTCTCTTCAAGGTCTGAGGAGATGGATTGCTCCACTGGTCCTTGGACTCAAGGTATTCATGGCCGAGAAGATGAATTGCTCCACCAGTCCTCGACTTATTCTCTTCAAGGTCTGAGGAGATGGATTGCTCCACTGGTCCTCGGACTCAAGGTATTCATGGCTGAGGAAATGAATTACTCTACCAGTCCCTGGGCCGTTATCTTCAAGGTTGAATAGATGCAGACCAAGCCGTACAATACTTTCTTAACCACATTATTGTACTCAAGGAATTGGGGGGCCTCTGATGCTGCTAAAAAATACCCCTCCAATAGGACGACAACACGTGGATGATCCAGGACCGGGCAGTTAACCTCCAACTCATAAACCACCCTTCAGGGCTCTACCGCCCTCAACTGGGCCTCCACGTCATGACCGCCTTCCAGATTATCATTGCCTAACCAATATGGGGCGTCTGGTCAGCAGACTACCCAGGTACATAAATGGCTCTTGATTAAACCATCAAGGAAAAGCCCTAACAGACGGCCCCCAGCCACCTACCTGGGCCTCTTAGGCATAATTTCAAAACTAAGTTAGGATGTCAGGTGACTAACCGCCCTTATACCTGGATGGCTCCTGATCAAGCCAGCAAAGGCAAAACTCTTGTGAACGGCCCTAGGCCACCTAGTTGGCCTTCTAGGCATCCTTACCCAACCCAGTCGGATCATCATATCGTTGCCGCCCTAGGCCAAGTGCCGTCTCCAAAGCCCTATAAAGAGGGGTCAGGTACGCATTCCAATAGATCCAACTTTTCTCAACTAAAAAAGGGAGTGCTCGTCCCCTAGATACACCTTATTTCGCACTAATTTAAGTTTCGGAGCATCTTTAGAGACTCCCCCTCCGGCGACCCCATAGCTCATCTTTCTTTTCTTGTGCAGGTACATCCAAGGCTCGACCTCTAGCTCAGCAACGCACATTTTTTGCATCAACACTTTGATTTAACATAACAATACTGAACTGTCTAATGTGCATATATAGTCCAAATTCCATTGGAAAATTAATCCATTGACTACACTGTGAATCATTTGGTTTATTATCAGCATTTAATACTTTTCAATCCATATTAGCTACATGGAAAATACCAAATGAACCTTAGTTAATCAAGGCCTTGACTTAAAAAAGTCATGGGGTTATCTATTTCTATTTCACCATAAGGAAGCAAAATTCAAGTGCTTCATTGTAGCTTTAATAGAACAAGATTGACATGTCTAGTGTAGGTGAATATACAATCCAGATTTGCACCAAAGAAACAGGATTAATTAATTGTATGTAAAGTAGTAGGTAGGAGTAACATGTGTAACATATGTGGGTGATGATATATAGAGTCTATTCTATAACAACTAATTTGATTCAATGCCTTTGCTAGATATTTTCAGACACAAAATGTTGTACATGTGGACTTTGAATGATCAGTTGCTAGATATTTCGTCAAGAGTTTTGGTAGTACCATCAAAATTGTGTGGCCATAGATACAGCTACGGCCTAGAAGGATTGTGAATCATTTAATTTTTTTTATATAACAGCTGCATGGATTCTAACACCAGCCTCACCTTCAGCAGCCAATGAGAACATCGCTGGTCTTCCAATCTGAAAATTAAATATCCTTTTTAAAACATCATTAAATTTAAATAGATGAACACGTTTTATAGAAATTAATGTACATTTTATTTTTGTTAATTAAACATAAGAATGAGCTACATAATGAGAGATAATGTGTCTCTCCTAGCTTTAGAATTTCTTAATTTTCATATTTTCAACTAGCGAGACGAGTTCAGTAATGGTGGCGATATTAGACAATACACGAAAGAAATGGATTTTGAAATTTATTTTGATTGTGTTTGAATCATTAATCGTGTCGACACAATTATAACACGAAATAATCATGTCCAATCGTGGCTTGATAGGTGTTTAAATATTCATAATTAAACCCCCTTATTTACATTTGTTAGGTCCTTAGTTACGTTAATTTAGTCCATTTTACTTCGTTTGTGTGTTTTACATGTTTTTATAGGATCTTGGAAAAAGAGAAGCAGTTTTGGCACTTAAGGGAAGAAGATTTGAAATTCTGGAGCAGTTTCTGGTCAAACTACGATCGATCGCACAACTGCATGCAATCGAGCGCATATGTGATCGTTCACACACATGAAGGATCAAGCGCAGCACTGCGATCGAGCGCACATGTACGGGCGTGAACAGTAAACTGCAGAACCCTATTTTGGAAATAAGAGAGTTTTATGTTTTAGGAAAGTTTAAGAACTCATGAGGCTTTTAGGACTACTCAAGCCCTATAAATACACCTGTAAAGCACACACAAATCATCACCTCTTAGAGAGAACACTTATTTTATCTTTTGCTCAGCTCGGAGTGCTAGGCTTTGGAGAGGATTGACAACCTGTCTCCCTAGTATTCTTTGGGTTTTATGTTTTATGTTTAGTTTATATATGATGTTTATTTTAGACAGCATGTGTAACTAACTTTTTTATAGGGCTCGATTGATGCCCTAGTTATGCTTTCTTATATATGTATTCATTGATAAAATCTTTTCCAATAGCCTTTATTATGTTGCTTAACTTGATTAATGCTTGTGCTTATTTAAATTCCTCATATGTATGTGTATGGGCAACGTATGTATGTGGTATGGATTGGTTAGTTAGATCAATTTGAATAACCAAGTCCTGGGTCTAATATTAGTAACAAAAGATATCCACATCAGATTCTTGGATTAATCAACATGGGAAACCGGGAGTAGATACCATGCCCTAGGTCTCATGTGGTTGTCGATTTCCATAAATCTTATGCTTTCTTAAGGAACAACTCACACAGATACCATGCTGAATCCCTTAAGGAAGAAAAGAGTTAGAGTAGATACCATGTCTAACTCGTTGCTTAGGGAAATCAATAGCTTAAGGAGTAGATACCATGCCCTAAGGTTGGCAACCAGTAGGTATACATGATAAGACTAGTGCACTGATACATTATTCAATTGGGAAAGTATGACTAGTGGTGGATATCAAAGCCCTATGTCTTTATTATTATCAAATCACATTCAATAGTTATTTTATCTCTTTTTACTTTAAAGAAACTAATTCTAAAACCAAACTTTACCAATCCCTGTGGAGATGATCTTGTTTTCACACACTACACTACACTGTTGACCTTGTGCACTTGCAAGTAAAACGAGTGCGATTATTCGCCTAATTATTTAGGTGGATAAACGCGCAACAAGTTTTTGGCGCCGTTGTTAGGGATTGCACTAAAGTTCCTTTTAGAATTACTTTTGTTTAATCATTGTTACTATTACTTTATTTTCTGTTTATCGTCTTTGTTTTTCATCAAAACCTAATCGATTTGTTTTCTGTTCCAGGCACTTCAAACCCTAATCGTACTTTCTGTGGTATTTGCGATTAATCGCAACCTCTTGTGCGATCGAGCGCAATTAGGGCAGAGAGTTACCCGAGCAGCAAAATTGAACTGCTGCACTGAAGCTGGTTTGACCTGATTTATGCACGGACTTCGATCCCGACATCCAACATTCTTTCCTCTCGACCCTAAGCTTGAAAAAACTATCTGATAAAGGCTTAAGGACAACTTCGAGGAGAACGAAGAAGAAGTCGAGAACGAATCACCAATGGCGGAACAACTCGAAAACCAGCAACCACCTGCACTAGTACCGATGAAGCACTCCTTCATCCCACGAAACATTGGTCAACCATCATGCATTGCATATCAACCTAAGGCAGCCGGAAACTATTATATATCTCCGCAAATATTAAATGCTTTGACTCACTTTAGAGGTACTCCTAATGAAGATCCACACTTGTACCTCCGAGAATTTTTCGATCTTTACAAGTTCCAGCACATACAAGGCCTAGACCAAGAAGGAATGAGATTAATTCTATTCCCTTTTTCCTTGAAAGATAATGCTAAACTATGGTATAATTCTTTGCCTGTAGTTTCCATCCACACTTGGGAGGAGTTAGCAAGCAAGTTCCTGAGAAAGTTTTTCCCAGCCCAAAAGACGAGGCAAATCAGGAAAGAAATCCAGTCCTTCCAATAAAAGGATGGGGACTTCTTCTTCGAAGCATGGGGACACTTCAACGAGTTGCTACTCAAATGCCCACATCACAACCTGCCTCAAGATGAACTGGTACAAGCTTTTTTATGAAGGTTTGAATGATACTAACAAAAGTATTGTTGATTCAGGTTGTGGAGGAGTGTTGATGGAGAAAAGCAGCGAAGAGGCGATGGAGCTCTTCGAAACCCTCAGCGAACACACTCAGCAGTTCTCCTCTCGAGGTAGACATGTAACCAAAGGTAAAGGTGTGTATGGGGTAAACCTGAATGGAGGATCTTCCCCTTAAATAACAACATTAGAAAGGAAAATAGATTTATTGGTAAAAGCCATGGTTGCTCAAAATGCCTCATCCAGCCTACCATCTACATCTACCCCACCTCAGGTATATGCAATATGTTCCCAATACGACCGTAATACTGATACTTGTCCTTTGTATTCACCTGCAGATATAGAACAAGCAAATTATGTGGGACCTAATAACTATCCGTCGAAGAACAACCCCTATGCAAACATATACAACCCTGGATGGCGGAATCACCCGAATTTCTCATGGAACAACAATCAGAACAATCAAAGACAGCAACGAAACCCCCAGCCTGCTGCTCATGCTACTCCTGAACCAAAGAAGAACGACCTCAAAAGTCTTGTGAGACAACTGGCCACTCAGCAGCAGCAATTGATGGCGTCACAAGAACAGTTCATGACTCAGCAAAGACAAACCACTGCAGCATATGAGCAAGCAATTCAAAGACTAGAGGTATAAATGGGACAACTAGCTAAAGAGCTCAGTGATAGAAAGCAAAGAGAGCTCCTAGCTCAAACACTACCCAACCCTGGGGGGCATCAACAACTAAAGGCTGTCACAACCTTGAGAAATGGCAATGTAATAGGATCTGACGAGTCTGCAACTACAGAAAAACCATTAGCATCAAAGGTAAGTGAAACAGAGAAGGTGAATGCTCCACCTTTCCCGCAAAGGTTAGTAAAACAAAAGAAAGACAATAAACTAATTGATATTTTTGAAACCTTGCGGAAAGTAGAGATTAATATTCCTTTGTTAGACGCCATTAAACAAATTCCTGCATATGCTAAGTTTTTAAAAGATTATTGCACTAACAAAAGGAAGTTTCTGGAGCATGAGACGGTAGCCTTAACCGAAGAGGTAAGTGCTGTGCTTTTAAGAAAATTACCACCTAAACTAAAAGATCCGGGTAGTTTTATTATTCCGTGCAGGTTAGGTGACCAGCTGTTTGAGCATGCACTATTGGATCTAGGAGCGAGTGTCAACTTGTTGCCATGCAGTGTATACGAGACACTAGGTTTGGGGGAGCTTCAACCAACCCCCGTTACTTTGCAATTGGCTGATAAAAGCATTAAAAGACCGAGAGGTATCCTTGAAGATGTGTTGGTAAAAGTAGGTAAATTCATTATACCTACTGATTTTATAGTATTAGATATGGAAGAATGTACTTTACCATTACCTCTCCCCATCATCCTAGGACGCCCCTTTATGATAACTGCTGACACTAATATTAGTGTAAAAAGGGGTATAGTCACTATGAAAATAAATAATGAGGAGATCGAATTTAAAATATTTAGTACATTACAATCAACCAACGAGGATAATGAATATTCTAATGTGAGCTTCATGAAAGTTGTTGTTGAGGAAGTTTCTCAGGTCTATCACACTGTTCAATCGGAGACCATACCCAACCATAAGGACACAAGAGTGGACATTAGGCCGGAGGAGGACAATGTGATTAAAGACGTCAATAAAGCTATGCACCTTTTCAAGAACACTCCAAAGCCTTCAAGTAAGTATGTTCTTTAAATTGAACCTCCTGCACTTACTAATACTACCTTTCCTTATTTTATTGACCAGGCATCAAAATGGGAGATGAAGCAACTATCAAAAGCACTTGAACCACCTGATGTGGGCTCTAAGTGCTTTCTTCCAAACAACTAGCACTGTAGCACGAGAATGCTTGAGCAAATTCATTTCGATTACTCATACAGCTCAAGCACCTCTACTGAGGTTAGTGGTACTAAGGCCACTGACAAATGGTAAGGTTGTACTGTTCCAAATTTGTCATTTTTTAGCTAAGGTAAGTTTTTCTTTTTTTGCCCATGCACACTGCTTGCGATCGATCGCATCATCCAATACGATCGAGGGCAATAGTGTGATCGAGCGCGTCAATCAATGTGCTAGAGCACAGAAGTGCGATCGAGTGCACTCCGTGTGTGATCGAGCGCACTCATGGCAGATAGTTTAGTTATAAGTCTGAAAAATTTTCACTCTCTCCCTGTTCACTCACAGCTTCTCACTAATGCTCTTCCGTTTATACACATTTCACTCACACTCTCAAACCCTAGCATCACCACACTCCATCTCCGCCATCACCACACCCCATCACTGTTAGCCACCATCATTGCCACTGTCACCGACAAGACTTCTTCCCCAGCGAACATTCCCTTTATTTTCACATATATATAGTAACCCATTTTAATCTAACACATGGTACCTACTAATTAATTTATATTCTATAAATATGTTGTCATGTGTATAATTGGGTATTTCTGGATGTTTGCAGGAGGTTAGGAGTGAATCCAAATCCTCAAGACCATAGCTTGGTCTTTTGGTGCACACAAACTGTTCGAGGAAAATCCTGACCGTGTGCGATCGAGCGCACGGTACTTACGATCGAGCACATAGTCCAGTGCGCGATCGAGCGCACCTATTTGAGATCGATCGCAAATCAAGCAGAACCTAATAAAAAGCATGACATCTGCTTCCACCTCCGGTGCATCCAGCAGCCATGCCTTGTCATCCCGACCCAGTATCGAGCAACGATAGCTCTTATTCGAGACTGCCTTCACCACCGATGAAGTATTCAAGCACATGGACGTTACTCAATGGGCCGTCTAAGCATTTAGACATCGAGGGTTGAAGAGGCTGTTCAAACCAGTTTGCTCGACTGCTTACTCCCAGCTCGTAGTCCAATTCTATGCGAGCCTATCCTTCGACTGCAGCAGACTAGGAGTCCTGACTTTTTCAGTCCAGAGCACGCCCGTCGAGGTGACTAGTGCCGATATAGTCGCTGCTTTTCATTGCACTGATGAGTCCCCTCTTGAGGACATCGATATCGAGGAGTAGTCGGAGTTCTTTGCCCTGTCTGAGATCATTGCAGACATGTGCACTGGCCAGTACGCCGACAGATATAACAATGTAGCCAACCGGTCAAAGTTGCCTCCATGACTTTGGCCCGTCGACACTATCCTTCAGCGCAATGTGTGTCCATTAGGGCACAAGACACAGTAGAGAGACCAGTTTTTATAGACCCTATACACATTTCACCGAGGTCACTGGTACTCTATTCCAGCTATGATATGGAGCCAGTTGCACAAATTCTGGGATCATGTCCATGGCCAGCAAACCACCACGGCCAATGTGTAGGGCCTCTATTTCCCGTTCCTACTCTCTTACATACTCAAGAAGAAAAGGATTAAGGGGACCACCAGCGACGGACCAGTGCGAAAGCATCCCTTTTTCGGGAAGGCTCAGTAGACACATAGCCTTTCGCACATGCCTCGAGGACTCCCAGCACCTGCTCCAGCAGCTGAGAGAGTTGAGAAGGATCGTATGGAGACCGAGACCCCTATAGTTAGCCCAGTACGAGAGGAAGACCATTTAGACATGGGACCCACAGAGTCCCAGCACTTTCTAGCTCAGTTGTCCTCCTTCCGAGGTGAGGTCTTTGTCGCTACCACACTCGTGCATCAACGCATAGATAACTTGGAGGCACATTTTGCACGACAGGAGGCTATGTTGCAGGCTATTCTTGATCGCCTATCTTCGGCACCCGGTACCTTTTCGACTGCACCACCTGATGATCAGCAGTGAGAGGGTACCATGTCTGGCTGAAGACATTAAACTTAGCACTCATGGGAGGCACCCCAAAGCATATCCTTTTTAGTATTTTTGTTTTATTATTATTATTTACTTTTCTATATTTGTTTATTAGTACTTGTTTTTCATTTTATGTTTGTTTATCTTTCCTTTTCAATGAGAGGGTGGGTGCATCCGATTGAAGTTTGGGGGCATGCTACGAGCCATGCCAGCCATACAGTTCTCCATCTCCCAGGTCACCTCCTTCCATGCTATTCACACATTGAGGACAATGTGCAATTTCAGTTTGGGGGTATGGGGACACATTCACACACTCACTATGTCCCTTTTTTTTTTTTTGCTATTTTCATAAATAAATGCATGTTCATTCTGTCCAATAAAATTTTTTGGTGATCTAAACAAAACTTTATGATTCAACTTCATCAGCGAGCTTAACACCTTGAACATATAGGCCAATAATCAAGTTTTGGACCTAGATCACTGCCTTTTAGGCATTTAAGGATTCACAAGTGTAAACTAAACTATCACAAGCACATTAGCACATAATTGTGTGGGGTATGACTTGTAATTTTGATTTGTATGTCTCTTTTGCTTGACTGTGAACCGGATGACCTATTAGATTAACATGTTGACATTGGAAAATAGAAAAAGATTGTGAGTACCCAAAAAGAAAAATGCTCTTAATGATCAATAAAACAAATTTTTCACTAAGTAACTGGCCTTCTTGCCTCAGCAAGCATTGAGTGTCACGTCAAAAGGTGGAAAATTTTAGCTCGCAATGATCATTAAAAAGAACTTTCCGCTGAGTAACTGGCCCTCTTGCCTCAGTAAGCATTGAGTGTCACGTCAAAAGGTGGAAGTTCTGATTGGTAGCATTGAGACTAGTTAATTTCATAGCCTTTTTGACTCGAGCTAGTAAGTCCTTAGGGGTATCTTTACACCTAATGCCCTAAAACCATCTGGTTTGGGAGTCATTGGCTAAACGCTTGTTTCAAGAGTCAAATAAAAAGCTTAAGGGAACTAACTTATAAAAAATCTCACAAATAAAAGAAAAGAATAAAATCTATGCCATCTTTGTTGACTCTAATAGGAAATTTGGTGAATCTTGAGTCATCGAGACATTACACATTTGAATTATTTGGAAACCCAATCTTTTATGTGCTAGTTACCACACACTAAAGTCAAACCTGTGATATCTTAAACTGCCTCATGAAAATGATTTACATTCAAAACTCTTATTCATTGCAAAAATATGTTTATATTTGTTAAGCTTGCTCATGAATGTGCATCATAGTTTTGTGTAAGATCTAAACTTTTGTTGGACACCATGAACATTGGATTTATCTGTGTTTTTTCGCTTTAGTTTTTAGTTTTGTATTGCTAAGGGACTAGCAATATGTAAGTTTGAGGGTGTGATAGGTGCTTAAATATTCATAATTAAGCCTCCTTATTTACATTTGTTAGGTCCTTAGTTACGTTAATTTAGTCCATTTTACTTCGTTTGTGTGTTTTACATGTTTTTATAGGATCTTGGGAAAAGAGAAGCAGTTTTAGCACTTAAGGGAAGAAGCTTTGAAATTCTGGAGCAGCTTCTGGTCAAACTGCGATCGATCGCACTACTGCATGTGATCGTTCGCACACATGAAGGATCAAGCGTAGCACTGCGATCGAGCGCAAGACACATGCGATCGAGCGCACATGTACGGGCGTGAACAGTAAATTGCATAACCCTATTTTGAAAATAAGAGAGTTTTATGTTTTAGGAAAGTTTAGGAACTCATGAGGCTTCTAGGACTACTCAAGCCCTATAAATACACCTGTAAAGCACACACAAATTATCACCTTTTAGAGAGAACACTTCTTTTATCTTTTACTCAGCTCGGAGTTCTAGGCTTTGGAGAGGATTTACAACCCGTCTCCCTGGTATTCTTCGGGTTTTATGTTTTATGTTTAGTTTATATATGATGTTTATTTTAGACAGCATGTGTAACTAACTTTCTTATAGGGCTCGATTGAAGCCCTAGTTATGCTTTCTCATATATTTATTCATTGATAAAATCTTTGCCAATAACCTTTATTATGTTGCTTAACTTGATTAATGTCTGTGCTTATTTAAATTCCTCATATGTATGTGTATGGCCAACGTATGCATGTGGTATGGATTGATTAGTTAGATCAATTTGGATGACCGAGTCCTGGTCTAACATTAGTAACAAAAGATATCCACACCGGATTCTTGGATTAATCAACATGGGAAAACGGTAGTAGATACCATGCCCTAAGTCTTATATGGTTGTCGATTTTCATAAATCTTATGCTTTCTTAAGGAACAACTCACGCAGATACCATATTGAATCCCTTAAGGAAGAAAAGACTTAGAGTAGATACCATGCCTAACTTGTTGCTTAGGGAAATCAATAGCTTAAGGAGTAGATACCATGCCCTTAGGTAGGCGACCAGTAGGTATACATGATAAGCCTAATGCACTGATACATTATACAATTGGGAAAGTATGACTAGTGGTGGATATCAAAGCCCTATGTCTTTATTATTATCAAATCACATTCAACAGTTATTTTATCTCTTTTTACTTTAAAGAAACTAATTCTAAAACCAAACTTTACCAATCCTTGTAGAGATGATCTTGCTTTCGCACACTACACTACACTGTTGACCTTGTGCACTTGCAAGTAAAACGAGTGCGATTATTTGCCTAATTATTTAGGTGGATAAATGCACAACATGGCTTAACTCGTCAATCCAAAAATGGTACGTGAATGACACAGTTAATTATCAGTGTCCCGGTTATAACCTGAACTCATGTGTCTCTTAATTAAATGTGTATGATCCACTTTGATTCATTTAATTAAATACTAATTTTAACACACTAATAGAATATCTATTGTTATAATTTTAGTGTAAATTGAAGAAAAGTTGATATTATAATTGTCTTATATATGTCTTGTAATAAAAAATAATAAGAAAAAAAACAGTAGGGTTAATATTGTGTATTAGAAATTTATGTTATTTTGTAAAATAGGTTTATTTTGGAAACATTTTATGTACTATTTTAGAATTTATATTATTGTGTTTATGAATTACGTTTGAAATATGTTAAACTTTTATTTATTTTTATATTTGAAGAAGAAAACAAGATGGGAAGTGAAAGAGTTTTGAAGAAAATTAGTGTGGTTTCTCTAAGGGTGTCACAGCTTCAGTGCCAAGGATACTGAAACATTGAGGAATACCGTGCTTTGTGGGATTTACTAGTCTATCTAGAGAAAGGTTCTTATTTAACACAGATTCATTAAAGATACATAGTAAAATGATCCATCTTACTATTAGATAGCATAAAGAAAAAAAAAAGTTTTTCTTTTCATTCAATGGTGAGATGAACTCTTGTGTCATATATGTTTCATGGACCTGGATTAGACAAAAAAAATTTCCAATGTCCATTACTCTATCTGTCAAATTATTAAAGGAATGACGTGTTTTGTGGGGTTCAGTAGCGTTAATTTGATTTAATAGAACAATTACACGACTGGCCCATCTATGTGCATATATAATACAGATTCCAGTGGAAAGTTGATCCCTTGACTGCAACTTGCTATGCTCTTTTGCACCAAAGAATACGGGATTCCTTTTTCCTCTTGGTGATAGCTTGAGAATTGTGTGATCACAGATACTACCATTCCACCTGCAAAAAAATTGCAATTAATTACTAATTATCTTCTTCTCTTTCGCGATAAGGAAGCAAAAAATTGAATTCATTGATTGTAATTTATTAACAGTTACATAATGGTTCAAATAGTGAAGGCTATGCCATGTATGTGAACTGCAAATGTTCTTTTATGGCTTATTGTTTTATGCAAATGATTAAGCACTTCCTTGGCTTCAATGTTTATGGCAAATGAAAGAATCAGGCAAAAATATTTTTCCTAGTTTTTAATTATTTATTATTAGCAGAGAATTAGAAACCCGCTAAATCACTTTTTTTGTTAAAAGCACACAAGGTAATCATATTTTCATCAGAAAATCAAGATAAGGGCATAAAAATTAACTATGGCATAAGGGTGCGAGTTTAATCTTTTTTTATAAAGTAATGACCTTGTTAATAATACTCTAAGATCTATTACATGCATTAGATTACTAGTTTAATAAATTGAATATCACATACCTGATGTTTGCGATATATTATTATTCCGGTAACACCGCACAGATCTCAACACACCAATACGTGCAAGACCGTCTAGTTAGGGTTCTTCATCTCTCTGTTTAATACGACAGTTTTATAATTAGGAAAAACTCTCATCATAGCCTATTAGATTTGTAAAGCCCATACCACTGTCCAACCACATCTAAATCAATTAGGTGTATCTGACTCATCCACGAGATCAAGTGGATGTCAGACCCATAAAGTTCATATCAGAAACTCAATCCAATCTGTTTTATAAATTCAAAACTCTACAAACTAATATAGGCATATCAATAATATTAGAATATTTTATCTCTTAAAACAGAATTTTACTCAATTGCTTTCCAATATTTTCATCTTTTTCGGCAATTCTGACATCAGCTATTCTGAAAATTTTGGCAAAAGAAAAGAAAATAATGTGTGGTGAAATTTCATTTTCTATTTTTCTGCAAATCCAAAGTAACATTACACAACAAAAATCAAGTGCAAGAATTATAGCTAGAAAGATGTACGGAAAAGGCAGAATCAATTTATGAAAATTGTCACTAAAAAGGTTTTAATTCTTCTAAGTACGTAATAACCATTGAATTTCAGATAATGACATACTCTTATAATTACTCATTTCGTCACCAAAATTTAATCCCTTGACTACAATTTCTCTGCTCTTCTAGTTATTCTAAAGAAGATGGGATTTGCGTTTCCAAAAGTAGGTGGTAGTAACATATGGGCATGATGATAGAGTCTATTTGTAACAATTAATTTCATTCAATGTCTTTGATAGATATTTTCAGTCACAAAATAATGGAGATGTGCGTTGAGGGTGAAGATTTTGAAATGGTAAGTTGTTCATCACCAATTAACCTGACGTGCATAACTAGTTAGGACAAAGGAAATATATGCACCAAAGAAGACGGGATTTGCTTTTCCAAGCTTTTGATAATAGTTTATTACCGTTCAGTGAAAGGTTTAACATCAGCATCAAGTTTCCCAGCTCCACATTATTAGAAGAGAGGTCAAGTACTTGTAGCTGAATTTTCCAATTTTGAGGGAATATTTCCAGTGAGATGATTACTAGACAAGTTGAGGTAGGTCGGATGGGTAAGGCTGGGGGGAGTGCATCCTTAATTAGAATGAGTTGTGGCCCAGATCATTGCTTGTAAGGTTTTGGAAAGACAAGAAGCATAAATCATCAAATGTACTAGTAGTCTATCTGGCATTAGAGAAAGATTTCAAAGGTTTTCAAACCATAACTTGAAAGATTTAAATCTGTGACAATTCAAGACTTGTCACTATTGAAATATCAAAGGTTTCTGCCGTGTTTATCTGGCATTAGAGAAACAGAACCATAGCCATACAATTACCTTATTGATATGGTAAGTGTTTCTTTGATATAACAGCACTAGACTGACGAAAGAAGACATGATTTACCTTTCAAAAAGTTTTGGTGATAGCTTGCAAATTTTGTGGGTGGTCACGGATCGATCCAATGACTGTCAATCACTTGGTTTATTATCAGCAATACTTTTCAATATATATCATTTACATGGAAAATACCAAATGTAACTTAATCAACACCTTGACTTAAAAAATTCATGTGGTTTATTATCAGCAATACTTTTCAATTTTTTCTTAAAATAAATTTCCATATCAGTTGTCACAAGTCTCATGGACAAAGTTGTTCAAGCTTTCATTTGGCTGAAGTTGAAACTTGATCTCACATACAAGCTTAGCCTGGAAAATTTGGCTGAAATTGCAATAACAAAGAACACGAGAGGTCAATGTTTGTTGTAACATTTGGTACATGATTCAACACTTTCATGGCTTCAGTGTTTTATGGGCAGTTTTATTTTTATTTTTATTAGCAGAGTATTAGAGACCTGCTAAACCCTTTTGTTTTGTGAAAACTCCACACTAGAGCATGTGCTTTACTGAAATTTCATTTTTCTGTTTTGCTCAATTGCTAATTGGATATTTGTATAAGGGATTTACTCGAATATTTTCATGTGTTTCGGCTACTGAACAAGACATCAGCTATTCTGGAAATTTTTCCATGAGAAAACTAAATAATAACGTGTGCTGTGCTGAAATTTCATTTTTCTGTTTTAATTCTGCAAGTCCAAAGTAACATTACACAACAAAAATCATGTTCAAGCAACAAAGTAAGAATTATACCTAAAAAGACAAGGAAAAAGCAGTAACAATTTATGAAAATAATGCTCATTTTTTTCCTTTTAAAAAAGTTCCAATTCTTTCAAGTATGTATTAACTATTGAATTTGAGATAATGACATTCTTATAACTGCCCTTTTTTTCTTCATTTTAATGAGCAATTAAGACCAAGTACCATCTTTAAAACCTGGGTACGATGCGAGGAGGGTCCCAATCAGTCACAATATGATCGCGCATGATCTCCTTGAGTGAGCGACAACCACTTAGTGCCATAGTTAGCTCAAACTCGTCGCGAAGCATCTGAAGTACTTTTCTAGCACCAGCCTCACCTTCAGCAGCCAATGAGAACACCACTGGTCTTCCAATCTGAAAATTAATATGGAAGCATACCATCAAAGTGCGATATGAACAAAAAATAAAAAGTATTGTCAAATATTAAAAAAGCCATTAAAAATCACTATAATTTAATTTAGCGGGTCACTCATTTGACCTGCGGGTAAACCCAACCCGACCCAAAATTTTGTGGGTCGGGTTTGGTGTAGGTAATTTTTTAATGGGTCAAAAAATCGAAACCCATACCCACCTTTTAACAGGTAAAAAAAGTGGGTCCAACAGGTATAAGTCCAAATTTCCACCTTTACTTGCAACACATTATTTCATCATCACTTAGGCTCTAATTGGTCGAGAAGAAAAATTGGAGAAAGAAAAAAGAAGAGAATGGAAAAAGAAAAATATTGATGTTTTCCATCGTAAGTTTGATAAACATGGAGGAAAATTAATAGAAAAAAAGAAAAATGATAAAAAAAAAAACTTATTTTAGCTTTCACTTCCTAATCCCCCAATTTGGGAGAATTGTAATTTATACAAGAAAACTCCAATCCTTGAAGAGAGAACAATATAAAAGTGCTTCTAACTCTCTTTTCTATCTACTCCCTCTTCTTTCCTCTCACTTTTTTTATCTACCAATTATAACCTTATTTCCAAGAAAAGGTAGTGAGGCAGGACATGTTTAGGCCATTGTTTCTTATATACTTACAAATATTCCAGATGCACCCAGAGCCAATGCCTTACAGACATCTGTTCCACGCCGGACCCCACCATCAAGAAAAACAGGAACCCGACCTTGTGCAGCTTTGACAACCTGCAAGATGGCTCCATGAAATTCTTAAATCAGCATAGAACTAGATACAATTTTGAACGGATGCAAAATTTGATAGATATTTCCAGCATAGATTCAACATCAAGAAAATGGGGAGAACCCATTATGAAAAATTATTTTAGATTTCACAATGTAATAAATACGTTCTGCCTAACATTAAGTAGCAATATCCAGGAAGAAAAGAAGGAAATGCAATTCATGAATAACAATGAGGAAGAAATAGCTGCTTTTTAAGCATATTCTGGAAATAATTAACAAGTTCAGATCTGAGAATACATGTATCTATCATGATGAAAAAAATAAAAGAAGAAGAAGAAAGCAATTAGATGTGAAATTACATAACTAAACACATTACATTGGCCGATGAAGATTTACAAAAAAGGAATGTAAAAAATTTAAGAAATTGTAAAATTTGGTAACTTTAATAATGTGATTAGATATGATCCCAATGCAAACCAAAGTACCTCTTCCAATGCCATAATAGTTGCAGGGACATAATCAAGCTGGCGAGCTCCATGATTGGACACAATGATTCCTGCAGCTCCTGCTTGTATGGCTAGCCTCGCTGAATTATCATCAGAGAATAGTAGAATTATGCGAAAAAGTTGTCAAGAAGTCGAGAAAACAAATAAACATGACAACTTGGTAACTCGTATCTTTATTTAGGAGGGAGTTCACTTACTATCCTCAGCAGTAAGTACACCCTTCACTAGAATAGGCAACTGGGTGATTGTTTGAAGCCACTTCACATCCTGTTTTAAATGCGATAGATATTTGTTGAAAAGTTTCTTTGTCACAGTTCAAAGCAGTATTATGAATGGGAAAACATTGAGACTGAGATCTTACCTTCCAGCTGAGTGATCGATCAATTTGACCAGCAACATAAGAAGCTAGTCCAGAGGCATCGGTCTGCAATGTCACTCCCATAATGATCAATAACAAAGCACTACTATAAATGGGAAAATATAATTTTGAAGTAAGCGAGCCATATGTCACCAACCTTGTCCATTTGGCCAAGATTCAAGCCCTCAAAGTTCTTCAAGGTCAAAAATGGTGGCAACGTAAACCTGTACAGGAATCCATTGAAGAAAAAGATCTCACAAAACAGCAAATAAATTTAGTTCTTTTTTTTTCTCCACCTTTCAGTAAGCTTAATGTAGTATCACATGATAAAATCTGTTAAGATCAAATTGATTTGTTCATTGAAAGCTGATTTCTTCCCACTTTGTTTTGGAAGAATGTTCACCTGTTCTTGATATCAGCTTTCCTTCGACCAAGCCTTGGAGTATCCACCGTAAGGGCAATTGCTTTGAATCCAGCCCTTTCAGCTCTTTTCACAAGCTGTGCAACCACATTCCTGTCTTTGTACACCTGAATAAAAAGCAGAGTAACCACTGATTAGGCAAATGATATATATCGATATATGAATGCCACAAATGGATCAAATTAAATTCAGTATTTAGGAAACATTTGCACCCATGATTTGGAGATCGGAAATTAAATTAAAGTTCACTTCTTTATCTTTAAGATATTATCAGGGGTACTTCATGAGATAAACATAAAGTTCACAAAAGATATCAGAGATAGAGTTGGTTAAATAAACTTAAGTAAAATAGTCAAGAAAAAATTGGGGGATTGCCTAATTTATTACCGGGTGATCATGCATTTCATGCATAATCAATGAATTATTTAAGACCTGGACCACCTGGTTATGAAAAAATAAGCTTTCTCCATGTAAAGATCTCCTTAGATTCAGATCTCAGGAACAAATCAAAAAGAGAAAGTAAAAGATAAGCTCGCATCACTTACATAAAGTTGGAAAAATTGAATGCCAAATCCTGTTGAAGCGACCTCCTCGACACTGGAAGTAGCCCATGAGGATAGGGTCTGAAAAAACAAATCATCATAAATTGAATGAAGCAGACACTAACTTTTTATTTTTATTTAGTGACAACCCGCAGAGTAAAGCAAGCCTCTATTGCTTTGAAAATGAAAGGCAAATCTATTTATAAAAATTTTAAGATATAATTGAAATAATTTAAATGGTGAGAACCACACCATGATTGTTCCAGCTGCTGAAGCTGCTCTTGCAGTTGCATACTCTCCTGCATTAACATGTTCAGATATAAATACATACTAATCTCTCTCCCGCTCTTATTTATTCTTTTTGTTTTTTTGGGAGGGGGGGGGGGGGAGGAGACAAACTTTAGATGAATACGAGACAAAGCAGGTGTTAGGAAAAAGATTACCGAGTCGAAGCTAACACACAACTAAAGCAAAATGAGAAAAATGAAGATAAACAAGACACAAATATTTTACGTGGAAAAACCCCGAACAAATTGGGGTAAAAAAATCACGGGCAAGTGTAGGAGGATTTCACTATTGTAAAATAGGGATTACTACACATTCTCTCTGATTACAATGAGATAACAATTGTCTAATCTCTATTGTAATAGGAGAAACAACTCTCTCACTAAATCGGAAAAATATTACTTACAAAGAAGGAACAAATTTCCTCTCTAAGTAGTAATTCTTAAGAAAACTCTTTCTATCTAATTTTTGAGGTGATTCTACAAAATGAGAGTCATGAGTATTTATAGGCAGGAAATGTGCTGGTGGGTAATGTGCTGGTGGGTTGGTGCTGGCTGATTTTTTTGACACAAGAAAGGGTAGGCAGCCGCCCACTCCATGCTGATTTCTTTGACCCAATAAAGGGTAGGTTGGCAGCCATGCGCCTACTTCTTTGACAATCTTCCACTTGAAGACTGATTTCAATCTGTCTTCACACCTTGATCTATACAGCAGATCTTTCCGGTCTTGTTACTTTCGTAATCCTTCCATCCTTCCTCACTTGCCAAATCCATGCTTGCTTACGTTTCCGCTAGACCACATGAGGATCTACACCATTTAAACTTGTCAGTGTTGATTGGCTTGGTCATAACATCTGTTAGGTTCTCGTCGGTGTGAATCTTCTACATATCCACACTACCTTCTTCCACTACTTCTCGAATGAAGTGATACTGAACCCTTATGTGCTTTGTCCGTTAATGAAAAGCTGGATTCCTTGCAATGTGCAAGGCACTCTGACTATCACAAAACAGAACAATCTTCTCATGCTTGTGCCTAAGCTCTTCCAATAACCTTTGTATCCAAACTACTTCCTTGCAAGCTCGTGTAGCCGCCATGTATTCTGCTTCCGTTGTAGATAGAGCCACAACCGTCTGCAATTTAGAAACCCAGCTTACAGCTCCTCCTGCAAGTGTAAACACATAACCTGTAGTAGATTTGCTTTTATTGAGATCCCCTGCAAAATCTGAATCAACATAGCCTCTAATAGTAAAATCTGATCCTCTGTAACATAATGTAGCATTTGAGGTTCCTCTAATGTATCTCAGAACCCTCTTCACAGTATTCCAATGCTCTCCACCAGGATTTGCCATAAATCGACTAACCACTCCCACTGCTTGTGCAATGTCTGGTCTTGTACAAATCATAGCAAACATTAAACTTCCCACTGCTGATGCACACGGTACTCGAGACATCTCCCTCCTCTCTTCTTCATTGCTAGGACACATACTTGAGGATAACTTGAAATTAATAGGAAGTGGGGTAGAAATTGGCTTACTATCTTGCATGTTGAAACATCGCAAGATCTTGTTGAAGTAGTTCTTCTGGGAAAGCCAAATCTTCCTGTTATTTCTGTCTCGGTGAATCTGCATCCTTAGAATCTTGTTTGCTGGTCCTAAGTCCTTTATATCAAACTCTCTAGCCAACTGTGCCTTCAATTTTTGGATTTGATCTCTGTTGGGGCTTGCTACCAACATGTCATCCACATACAACAACAAGATAACAAAATCATTATCACCATCAAACCTTTTGAAGTACGTACAATGGTCTGAACTGAGTCTGTTGTATCCAAGGTTAATAATGAAGGAATCAAATCTCTTGTACCAACACCTCGGCGCCTGTTTGAGACTGTATAGAGATTTGTTCAACCTGCAAACCAAGTTCTCCTTTCCTGTTTCAGCAAAACCTTCTGGTTGGAGCATATAGATTTCTTCTTCAAGTTCTCCATGAAGAAATGCAGTTTTCACATCCAACTGCTCCAGATGTAAGTCAAACGTAGCACACATAGCCAGGACTATCTTGTAGACCCATTTGTTACCTATGGCTTTTCTCCCATGTGGCAATGGTACCAGTTCCCAAGTCTTGTTCTTGTGTAGAGCTTCAATTTCTTCCTGCATTGCTGCTATCCACCAAGACACATCTGAGCTACTTGTAACTTCTTGGAAAATTGAGGGCTATCCATCCTCTTTTAAAAGACAGTATGCAACATTGCTCTCAGTGACAAACTCCGAATGCCAAGCTGGCGGCCTTCTCTCATGAGTTGACCGATGAGCTTCTGGAGCTTCGGACTCGACTGGTTCTTGTACCTCGTGCTCTGGTGGTGCTTCAGTAGAAACTGGAGTTTCTTGTACCGGATCATTTTTCACCTGTATTGTTGTAGTCTCTGAAACCTTTTTCGACGTGCTATCATCTTCATCTTTTTGTAGTAGTTGATCTTCTGCAAAGATCACATCCCTGCTGATAACAACCTTGCGGGTAGTGGGATCCCATAGGCGATACCCCTTTACTCCGTCAGCATACCCCAAGAATATACACCTCCTAGATTTCGGATTCAACTTCGTTCTTTCTTGGGCATTGTACATCACATACGCAAGACATCCAAAAGAATGTAAAGTAGAGTAGTCTGCTGGCTTACCAGTCCACATATCCATTGGCATCTTTAAATTAATTGTTGTTGAAGGCAACCAATTTATCACATAACAGGTGGTTTTGACTGTTTCTGCCCAAAAAGAGTTGGGTTGATCTGCAGTCCTCAATATAGCTCTCATCCTTTCTGTAAGAGTTCTATTCATCCGCTCTGCCACTCCATTTTGTTAAGGCGTGTATGTGATTGTGAACTGTCTTTTGACACCTTTCCGCTTACAAAGAGCAAGAAACTCGCCGTCTGTGTACTCTCTTCCATTATCTGTCCTTAAGCACTTGATCTTTTTCCCAGATTCAAGTTTCACTCGCGCTTTGAAGTCTTTGAATACCGAAAATACATCTGACTTCTTCTTAATTGGATACACCCAACATCTCCTGGAGTAATCATCAATGAAAGACACAAAGTACTTTGCTCCTCCTAGGGATATTTCTGGTGACTCTCATACATCAGAATGAATCAAGTCTAAAATGTATTTACTCCTAGCATCAGATCTGCTAAACTTCAATCAATGCTGCTTATTTGTAACACAATGCTCACAGAAAGGTAGATTTACCGATTTGAGCCCTGGAAGTAGCTTTCTGTCGAAGAGAATCTTCAAACCTCATTCCGACATATGGCCTAGTTTGAGATGCCACATCATCGTCGACTCTTCTTCCTTGCTGGTTGACAAGACACATGCATCAGCTTCCTGTAGTGTTTCTTCTTTAAGCATGAATAGATTTGCCGCGATCTTTTCTGCCTTCATAACCACAAGCGCACCTTTGACAATCTTCATGATCCCATTTTCGACATGGGTCTTGCATCCAAGACTATCTATTTGCCCCAAAGACAATACATTCTTTCTCAGGCCATTTACATGTCGTACCTCCTGAATAGTGCGAACCGTACCATCAAACATCTTTATCTTGATAGTACCAATACAAGCGATCTCCAAAACATGATCATCACCCATGTGTACAGAACCTCCTGAGATTGGTTCATATTTGTGGAACCATTCTCTTCGAGACGTCATGTGCCATGTTGCTCCTGAGTCTAGTAATCAGGCGTCAGCGAACTACTTTCTGCCTCCAACTACCGTTGTTGCCTCGCTATATAGAACTTCACCATCATCTGAGGCACTTGCCACATTCCCTTGAGCATTTGATGACTCAGGGACTCCACTTTTCTTTGTGTACCAACAATCTTTCTTGACATGCCCTTTCTTGCCACAGTTGTAGCACTTGAAATTCTTCTTACTTTTTGATTTCGATCTACCATGATTCTGACTCCCACTGGGGCCACGTTCCGTTATCGTCAAAGCTTCCGCTTGCTGCGAACTTGCATGTCTGTCTTCCTTGTTTTTGCGCCTGGTTTTTTCTTCCAAAACAGCAATTGCAATTTCATCGAAGGCTAGATAGTCCGTGAGGATGTTGTTCGTCAAGTTGATGATGAGTTGATCATACGAGTCAGGTAGACTTTGTAGTAGAAGCTCTGCACATTCAGATGCCTTTATTGTGTAACCCATCGATGTAAGTTGTGAAAACAAAGTATTTAAAATGTTGATGTGGTCGGTCACCGACGTGGATTCCGTCATTCGAAGAGTGTAAAGTCTCATCTTTAAAAAGATCTTATTGTGTAGTGACTTGGCTTCGTACAGTCTTGCTAGAGTATCCCAAATCTCCTTTGCAGTCTTCTTTTCCGCCACACTAGATAACACTCCATCGGCTAGTGCTAAGTGCAGATCGGTAATTGCGATGCCGTCCATCTCGTTCCACTTGCTGTCATCAGTGATCTCTGCGGGCCTTTCTTCAATTGCTGCCAAATAATTGTCTTTCCTCAAAATTGCCTTAATTTTCATTTTCCATAACGAGAAATTACTCCTGTTAAACTTCTCAACATCAAACTTTGTTGTAGTTGACATTTCGTTCACAACGATCTACTTCACACCCCTCAACCAATAGCTCTGATATCACTGTTAGGAAAAAGAAAACCGGGTCGAAGCTAACACATAACTAAAGCGAAATGAGAAAAATGAAGATAAACAAGACACAAATATTTTACGTGGAAAAAACCCGAACAAATTGGGGTAAAAAAACCACGGGCAAGTGTAGGAGGATTTCACTATTGTAAAATAGGGATTACTACACCTTCTCTCTGATTACAATGAGATAACAATTGTCTAATCTCTATTGTAATAGGAGAAACAACTCTCTCACTAAATCGAAAAAATATTACTTACAAAGAATGAACAAATTTCCTCTCTAAGTAGTAATTCTTAAGAAAACTATTTCTCTCTAATTTTTTAGGTGATTCTACAAAATGAGAGCTATGAGTATTTATAGGCTGGAAATGTGCTGGTGGGTAGGTGATGGTGGGTTGGTGCTGGCTGATTTCTTTGACACAAGAAAAGGTAGGCAGCCGCCCACTCCATGTTGATTTCTTTGACCCAATAAAGGGTAGGTTGGCAGCCATGCACCTACTTCTTTGACAGCAGGTAATGGGGAAAAAAATAAGATCTTCATATTAGACAACTATAACAATGCATAAGTTTGGCTTATATTGATAAACTAATTCCATGAAAATGCACTGCACCAGCTCAATGAATTACACATCATAATGGGCTACTTAAGAGGTCAAAGAATAAAGAAAGAAAGAAGAGTGCCCATCTTAAGGCTTTGAACCATGTTTGATTTCCAAATGTTCGGATAAAATATAGAAAGTAGGCTGCTAGCAATCCTTCTAGTTGCCACTATAAGGCAATTCGAATCAATAAAGTAATCTGAACTCCAAATTAAGACACTTCTTCCATGAACTATTGTTAGGACCGCATAGAAAATAGTATATAAATTCTAGAAATGATTCTTAAAAAAAATTTCTCTCTAAGGCTATGATTGCTAGAGAAGAAAAGTGGGAGAAAGCAAAAGAGAGATGATAGAAAATAAGATGATTGATGTTTTCCATCACGTGTTTGGTAAAAATGAAAAAATAACAATGAAGAAGAAAAATAAAAAATAATTTATTCTAATTTCTGCTCCTCGATCCTCCCAATTTGGGAGGACTGTGAATTGTACATGTAGAAAAAAAACACCATTCCACTCCCTTTTCTTTCCTCTCTTCTTTACTTTTTTCCACTTTTCCTCTCTACCAATCATAACTAAGTATACCCTAATACCTGCTCATTAGAAGTTCAAGGTCAAAACTATCATGAATATTATCAGGCGTATGCACGTCCATTTATGTATTTACAAATGCTTGTACACACTTAAGGAGACACATTAATGCACATCCCCGCTTACTCTAAACATATTAGAATTCATTCAATTCTTTCAAAGGAAGAAAATCTCGTGAAAGAAGGAGCACGAACCATCAGGATGTGCCATTTTCTGCATTGCTGTTGGTGCAATCATGATGGGCATTGAGATCTTGAAGCCCAAAACCATAGTGCTCATGTCAATCTTGGTTACATCAATAAGAATATGCTAAAACCCAATAAAGCAAAACAGAACATGAAACTGAAACTGAACTTGATAAACTCAACTTCAAAGAAACCAAAATTAGATAATTGGAAATCCACTTGTAACTAAAATCAAAGAAGAAGAATATAACAACAGAACATGAACAGAACCTGGAAATCAAATCAACGTAGTTTCACATATTGGGTATCACAAATGCTGAATTTACACGTAGTTTTGATCACACCCATATGGAATTAATATCAAATAAGCAAAACTAATTATCATATAATCAAAAGCCAATAAAAATAAGAACCTGAGATTGAAGTTGAAAAAAAAAAGAAAAGGGAAGAGCTAAGAGCAGACTTCGGCCTCCTCTACCAATAGGATATGGGGAGAGATAGAGAGATAGTGAATGAAAGGAAGCTACAGAGGAGTGCAGATAAGGTTAGCGAGAGAGAGAGAGAGAGAGAAAATCTCAAGCTCCAAGTAATACAAACAGACAAATACTAGTAGAGGGAAAACGATAGAGAGAAATTGTTAAAAAAGTTAAGTGAAGACAAAAAGGGTAAGGATGAAATTGAGAGAGAAAATGGGTATGGATTGGTTTTTCAAGGGGTGAGCATTTGAGGCTAAATCTGTTTCATTGCAAGGAGAAACTACTTGTGTGTGAGGAGACCGTTTTGTTGATCATCACTCTTTCAATCCTCAATCCTCAATCCTCAATCCTTGTCCCCATAATTGGGAAATAAATTTTCCCAATTCAATTTGTTGAGAATAATGTGATTACTCGGAATGAAAATGAGTCATCTTGATATGGAAACTATATACATGAGGTATGGTCTTCCATAACTTGTTTTTTCTTTCTTTTGTTTACAAAGGTTTTCCATAAATATTTAGTATATGATACTGATTTTAGATTACCTTCTCTTTTTGCAAATTAAAATTTACAACCTTTTTGTACGATGAAAATCAAAATTTTACGTACGAATTATCTCAAATCAAAGAAAAAAATAATTAATATATATAAATTTCAAGTTATGAATATTTAAGCTTTTGGAGTGAATTTTTATTTGTCCATATGTATTTTATGGCATGAATCTTTTTCAAAGGCTACAAAAGATATTATCAATATCAAATAAGTGTAATAAAATCATTTTAATTGATGGGTCTAAAATTTCATAATTGGATTTAAAATTTTGTAGTATAATGTCTAAAATTACTAAATTAGTGTTTCCACTAAGTGCTTTACTCCTTGTTTTTTAATGGAATGGTTCAAGTTTGCTTAATCTAAGAAGAAATTTCGATTCATGGTTTACAAAAAAAAAAAAAATTGAAACAATTATTGATAACACAATAATAAAGCTAAAATTTGTTTAGTATTTAAAAAATAACGATAAAACACTTTTTTTATACAAATTCAGCCTTTTAAAATTATTTTTATTCTTTTAATTTTTTTCACAAATCAATTTTAAATATATAATTAACTTAAATTCTATTTACAAGAAATAGAGTTCATTTCATAAAACCTCTTAAACACCGTATCTAACTCTATTGGTCGGCTATACATTCACTAAATTTCCTATTTTAATTTTTTCTTTTTTAATTGAGCTAACATGGTACACTATTATTAATAACTAGCATCTCAACACATTATGCGCATATTAATCATTTCTTTTATGTGATAAAGAACCATAAAGAAAATCAACATAGCTTAAAGATAAGAAAGATAAAGAGAGTAAAAAAGTTAAGTCTGAGTGGAATAGTAGATAGAAAAACATAGGAGAAATATGCAGAAAATTAGAGTCAATTGAGTTACATACATATCCTTATTTAAATATTTGATTTATATATTTAAGTAGAGGTTTAAGAGATATTTTGAGTGGTAGACATCAAATAAGTTATGACTTTATTAATAGTATAAATATATAAATTAATCACATATAATATACATACAAACTATACTAGTAAAAGTTAGCATTGATGTTTCACTTATGAATGGTGATTCTATAGGCCCGGTTCTATGGTAATTATCACGTAACGAAAAAATCCACTAGTAATAATTACAGAAAAATTGAATGATAACTTTAGTATTTAAAAAAAATTTTAATTTTTGATAATTTTTTTTTCTTGGTAAGTTATTGTTTTATCCTTCACCAAAAAGATTTCATAACTGGTATCACTGATTGGTGGGTGTTACTCACGTGCCGGTGACGTGTGTAGCTGTATGATGTGTTAATACTAGACACAACTCACAAAATTTAGTTAAGATAAACGACGTATTTTATATTAGATTATATTTAAATTTAATATTTTAAATTTATTTGAAAATTCATTAATAATTTTAAAATATTTCATTATCAATAAAAATAAATAAATTATAAATAAAATTTCGAAGAGAAAACTGCTGCTTCAGAAGTCAAAATCGTGATGGAAGATGAACGACTATAAAAGCCTAAACTAAGGTACTTTTGCGGTTGAGAAAGGTGCTCGTTCACTTTATTTACGAAAAGGCCATTAATGAATTTTAGTAATTGCCATTTTACCATAACTACCCTATGTTTGGGAAGTTATTTCCCCAAATTATATGTAACTAGTTTTATGTTTGAGCATTGCATGGGATCGTTTTATATTACTTTAAAAGAAAGTGATTTTATATGAATAAATAAATCATTTTACTTTGAGTATTCTTTTTTATGAGTTGTATTGGAAATAGATTAAGAATTATTATTTTTGAGTGATGATATCCTGAAATGAAGATTGGTTGTGTCCTCTAATTTAGTTACCTTTTAGATTTCATATGAAAAATAAACGAAATAAAAAATTTTAAAATAATTCATTGGTTTTAGTGTTTTCTTTTATTTTTTATTTATTATGGATTTTGTATTAGTTTTTGTGTGTAAAATAAATTGATTTTTAATCAATTGCGAAAGTTGTTACATTTGTTATGCTAGTTCGTAGGAATAATTTTGTGAATAAGTATATCCTCAAGTTCCTAAAAATTGGAGAAATTCTATGGGATCTTTGTTTTTCGAGCTCTTTTTAGATTGGATTACATTTTATTTTTTCCCGTGTAACTCATTTTATATTAATTTAAAATAAGATGATTGCATGTCATGTTGATATTCATAATTCATATAATAGAATTGTGCATCCAAGAAAGTATGATCGTCTATTTTTCATTTAATGTATGATTTGCACATTTTATAGTTATACAAATTAAAATATGTATAAAAAAAAAGCTATTATTGTTTAATTTTTAAGTAATTTGAACAAAGTTGAATTTAAGTGATTATAATAATCTACAAAAATTGTTATATTTGTTATGCTAGTTTGATGTAGGAACAATTTTGCAAATAAATATATGTCCATGTTCCTAAAAATGAGAGAAACTATATAGAATCGTTGTATTTGAACCGCTTTGGGGTCAGATTTTATTTTTTGAAAAAATTTATGCTTGTTCAACTCATTTCATTTTAGTGTAAAACAAGACGATTGCTTGTCAACAAATAAATCTTTTTTCATAATTCCTATATATAGTGGAGTTGCATAGGCAAAAAAGTTTGATTGTGCATTTTTTATTTAATTAATGATTTTCTCATCTTCTAGTTTTTTTTTTAAACAAAATCCATTTTGTAGTTATACAAATTAAATTATACGGAGTATTAGAAAAAACTACTTTTCTTCTTAACAAATGAATTGTTCAATTGGCTTGAAAATAAAGTGATTTTTAATAATTTGTGAAAAATGTTACATTTATTGTACTAGTGTGATGTATAAACAGTTTTGCAATTCATTATGCCCATGTTCCTAAAAATTAGGGGTGGCAATTCGGGTTGGCGGGTCGTGTTCGTGTCGACACGAATACGACACGATTATTAATGGGTTGACACGAACACGACACGATTATTAATCGTGTCAAGAAAACCCAACACGAACACGACACGATTATTAAACGGGTAACATGATACGACACGCTTAACCCGTTTAATAAACGGGTCGTGTTAGACCCGACACAACACGACACGACACGTTTAACTCATATAATAAACGGGTCGTGTTAGACCCGACACGACACAACACGACACGCTTAACCCATTTCTGTGTCTGTGGATTGTAAAATTAGTATTAGGGTTTATTTTATATATATATATATATATATATATATATATATATTAAGATTTTTTTTTAATTTAATAGATATTTTTTTAAATGGGTCATAAATAGGTCATGGGTCATAACCGTGTCAACACGACCCATCAACCCGCGACCCATTAATCGTGTCATTTCGGGTTGGTGGGTCAACCCGCGACACGACACGATTATTCCGTGTCATAATCGTGTCGACACGATTACGACACGAACCCGATTATACTCAACACTAACACGCTTTATTTCGTGTCGTGTCGTGTCGGGTTCACGTGTCGTGTCCAAAATTACCACCCCTACTAAAAATCATAGAAACTCTATAGGATCCTTGTATTTCAAGGTCTTGTGAAATTTACATTTTTTTTGGGTCAAAAAATTGATTTCCAAGTAACTCCTTTTATATTAGTTTAAAATAAGAAGATTGCATATAAGTAAGTAAATAATGTTAGTATTCATAATTTATATAGTGGAGTTATGCAACCAAGAGAGTCTGATTGTGTATTTACCCACTTTCTAGTCATACAAAATTTTATGTTAGAAAACCTGCGTTTTGGTAATTGAAATTATTCAATTAGTTTGATTTGTAATAGTTAAAATAAAATGAATTTTGATAACCTATGAAAATTGTTACATTTGTTATATTTGTTCGATATAAGAATGGTTTTGTTAATAAATGTGTGCCCTTGTTCTTAAAAACCAAAAAAAAATCTATAAGATCGTTGTAATCCAAACCTTGGTGAAATTAAATTAAATTTTATTCTTTGTAAAAAAAATCTAACCATAGTTTCTGCCACATATAAAACATGGATTAAAGTAGTACTATAAACCCACACACTATAACTTCAATATAGGTATAAAAGAAAGATGCCGAACAATAAAACTTCACAAATTCTATTGTATTATACTCCATATTTCTTTGCAAAGAAGTTGATTTTGAAGCGGAAAAATATAAAAATATAAAAAAAAAAAAAAAAAAACATTGTTTCATTTTGCTTTAATTTTCAACCAAAGACAAGTGTCTTTTCTGCATAATTAATTAGAGACCTGCAATTCCTTAAACTGTAATTCAAACACGTTTCTTTTCTCCCACATATATTTTTTAGATATATAGATGCTATAGTAAGGAGGAATAGAAAGAACGACACAGAGAATAATTTAAAAATCAAATTACTATATTTCTAATTTACCTCATCAAATCTTGTATTTTCACTAGCAAGAATTTTAGCTATAGCTTTCTTACTTTCACTCGGTTTGTCTCTATTATATCGAACAATCTAAAATTTATCCATCAACCCTAACTTTACTTATGTTGTTCTCCATGCACCACTCTAATGCCTCGAGGTCCAAATCCATTCCTACAATAGTCACTCTGAAGTCATCACGCAGCTTACATTCAAAAAAATCTTTTGCCTAAGAAATAATTAAAAATAATTAAGTCAATCTAAAGTAATTAAGAAACAAATCTCACGTGTCTTGATCACAACTTAGAAAAGACCTGAGTAGATACGGATCTATTACTTGTTAAAATGAGATCAATGGGAAAAAAACAATTGAAACCAGTTGCCTAAGTTCATAAACTTCAATTTTTGGCATCATAAAATCAACAATAAAGCAATACCCAACCATTGATTATGAAAATGGGAGAGTTAAACAAAGCAATAAATGTGATTAGTAATTGAGTTCCTTCTAGTAGATACCAGTGTGTTAATTGTCAAATTTTTGGAGAAAATTATTCGATCTGTAATTTCACAAAAAAAGGAGAAAATAACTAATGGAACAAAGATTTGCTACACGCAATAAAATTTTCAAGCCAGAAGGAAGCTATAGTAAAAGGGGAAATGTAAAATAACATGAGAAAGCTATGCAATAATTGCAGTAGAAGAAAAAGAAACCGAAATTTTACCTCAAATTGCACAACGTGAGTGATTTAGCAAAGAAGCGATGGAAGAAATAAACGAAGAATTTTCTTAGACGAAAGAATATGAAGAAAAGAAATTATAAATGAACACGTACAGAGTTTAGAAAATGAAAATCAAGAACATACCAAGTTGTGCTTCAAAGGAGAGGGGATGATAAAAGATGAGCGGTTTATAGAATTGGTAAGAATGGAATGGTTAAAGAAACCAAATAATAATAGGAACAAACAATTCAAATCTGATAAAAATTTACTTTGCTTATCTTTATTCAAACCCAACATGGTAGATTCATTGGTCCAAATTCAGCATTCATCAAAGATAGTCCTTGGTTCAAGGAAATCAACTCTATCAATACAGACGAAACCTAGAAAAGAACAAAACAAAAACCCATGAAAGGCAAAGACAAATCATAGCACCCACCGTCAGTTACATCGAGTAGAAGACCATAGACTCATAACCAAACTATATTTGCGTGTATAATACCAAACACACTTAAAATTGCTCCATTAATTTCAATGTAAAGGGGGGAGAGAGAGAGATGTTCTCCACAAAATTACAGAAAATTATGGATTACAAAAGAGATTCTTAAATACTATAGGATTATCTTATTAAAAGGATTATCTTATAAATTGCATTACCTTTTCCATTTTCAACTTTCACTGAATATCAACCATCCTATAACAAAAACCCTATATTAATTATCAATCAAATTTGTAGTTAAACTTTTTTTTCAGACTATTTTAATCACATGAATAGATCATAGAGGTTAATAGAGAAGATCTCCACAATGTTAATGAAAAATATGGATTAAAAAGAGACTCTTAAAACTATAGTATTAGCTTACTAAAAGAACTAATTTAGTGGTAATATAAATTGCATTACCTTATCCTGTTCCCAATTACACTCTATATTAATCATCGTACAATAAAAATCCTATATTAGTTATCAGTCAAATTTATAGTAGAACTTTTAATGTCAGACCAATATAATCACATGTACAGATCATAGAGAGGATCAAATTAATGAATTTAACATTACACAAAACTATTCCATAAAAATAAAACAGTACATAAAACTATTAGAGAGTAATTTAGATGAAAAAAAAAAAAAAAACCTTTTGAATTATTATTCATAGAGAATTAGTACGGTGATCACTTAGCTCTAAACTAGAGTTTTCCATTGTAGCACTATACTTAACTTTCCTATATGTTTCCAATCCTTTGCTTCATGTTATATGTACTCTAAATTTTGAAAACTGAAGCCACCAAAGCAGAATATCAAATCAGTATCAAAAGCTGAATATCTTCTCTATTTGTTGGTTTTCTATACAATTTGATGTGAGAAACAGAGTACCCACCTCTTACAAATTTGAGGTGAGAAATCCATGGCTCAAAAAGCCCAGATGCTATTTTCTCAGCGTTCCCATTTTAGAAGAGCAATAGATCGAATCTTCATAATTTTTTTTTATAAAAAAATTAATATCACTCTTTGTCTTCTTCATTCAAACCCAAACTCTTTCAAAGATTGCCATATCAGCACAAAAGCTCTCTTAAGGCCAAAACTTTGGTGAAATTTGAGAATCACTCTAAGATTTTTATAATAAACTGAAGTTATTCAAAATAATTGTTTTACCAAATATACTTAAATAATTTTTAACTCTACATTTATTTTATCAAAAATTGTTTTTAAAATTATTTTAATAGCTATGAATCAAAACAACAACTAAGGTATCACTTAGCCTTTTTCAGACCAAGATAAAACAAATCGATCCAAAGAGGCAAAAAGTAAAAGATTTTTCACCCTTCTATGCAAATTCACTTCAACTATGTATAATGCTGCTACTTACACATTTGTACATTGTCCATGCGATTATCCAACAAGAAAATGACCCATCAATGGCAATATATCAAACATATTTATTCAAAAAAATATATATATCAAATAGTGTTCTTTCAAAAAAAATTCACCATTTGTTCTATGGAGGATAGACAAAAAAAAAAAGGTTGCAGTAATGTTACAATAATAAACTCATGAGGTAAAAAAGTAAAAAATCTACTACTGTAGTTGACATGAGCTTTGGGTAACCTAGCCATGTAGCAGCACTAGAACTTGTCTTGCCATGAAACCAAGATGACTGTATTCCTTTACAATCATCACCTGGGAGCCCTTGATCATCAGGGCAAGTTTTGTTGTCACCAATTTCTTCATTAGCACTCGAACAAGGAGGTGTTTGTAGATAAATAGAATTGTTGATAATCTTCTTATATAACTCATTGTTTGTGCAAAGCCCACTGTTCCCTCTCAAATCCAGCCTCTTTCCAAGCCTGTTAATGAATTCTTGTACCTCTCCACCATGCTGATTGTAGCTCAGGTTTAGCTGATCTAAGCTTGCAAATGACCCTAAATTTGGGGGAACTGACCCAGTGAGGTTGTTGTTGTCTAGAGATAAAGCAGTGAGATTCTTAAATGAAGAGAATGAATTGGGTATTATTGGGCCAGTAAGCCCACATCCTGATAGCCTAATTGATTTCAGGTTCTTTAGGGTCCCATCAAATAAGGGTATCAAAGAATTTAATGGGTTGTGATCAATTACTAGGTACTCTAATTGTTGAAAACTTGGGAGTGTAATGTCAGGGATTGACCCATTGATTAGATTATGACTTAACTCAAGAAAAACCAACCTGTTTAGCTTCCCTAACTCTTGAGGTTTCTTTCCAACAAGCTTGTTTGAGCCCAAATCAGTCTTTTGAAGAAGTTGAAGCTCACCCAAAGAAGGCAACTCTCCTTCAAGCCCATTCCAGCTTAGATCTAAAATGGTCAGAGTTTTTAACCCACCAATCTGTTTTGGGATTTCACCACTAAGATTGTTATAACTCAAGTCAAGCTGCTCTAAATTAAGCAAACTCAAAAGGGATTTCTCCTTGTAGATTGTTTTGTGAAGGTCAAGACTTTTAAGCTTACAACTTTTGATAAGCTTGAAGGAATCTCTCCTTGTAAAGATGGGTTTGATTGAAGGGAAAGATGCTCTAAGGAAGAAAGTGAGCCAAGCAGAGTTGGAGAAAGAAAGACTGGTGATGTTACAAAACAGTTGAAAACCGAGAGGGTGATGAGGGAATTTGAGCAGGAAATAAACCCCCAAAACCTATAAATATAAAGCTTGATAGGATGTAGCGGTACCGTTTGAATGGTGAAACAACGTCAAAGAAAAAACTGTTATTATAAATTATTTTTCAGCTTTTTTGATTTTTTTCTAAAATTGTGTTAGTTTTAATTATAAAAAATAAATATTATTTTATAAATTCTTTCAATCGGTAAAATATTGTTTGATTTAGATTTTTGAATAATTTTAGCAGTTGAAGAAAACAAAAATTAAATAAAACAAAAAATTTTGATTTTTATAAAGGAAAAAAAAGTTGAAATAAACATTTTAAGAAGCTGATATTTTCATATAAATTTTTAAGTTGGTAATTTTTTTAACGTAATTTTTAAATTCTTTCACTGAAAAATCATTTTACATTGGTTGATCCAAAAAAGAACTTAGAGCCATGCTCTGCTTTGAATTGATGTTAATGACAAAAGGAAATGAAAGTAGAAAAATGGCATTTTTGTGTTTGACTTTTTTAAGTAAACTCGTAAAATAATATTACTATGAATTAATATCGTGATTTCTCAATTAATGTGATAGTTGAAAAAAAAAATCTCAAAGTTCAATTTATCATAATTTTTTTCAAAGTTCGAAATTATTTATCTAAACATAGTAATAAGATATATAATTAAACTTAATCTATAGGACCACCCAAGAAAGGAAAATAAGTAACCTATCAACATTTGCCAAATGATCCAACCCATGAGTCCTTGTTTCCTAAGTTTAATTTGTAATTTTATAATTACAAGTTACAAAGAACATGCAAAGTTTTTCAACAACATTGATAAAAAGGAAGATAGCTAGAAAAGTGAAGCACAGTCAAGAGCATGATTAAGCAAAATTACAAAATCAATCGATATGACTGATCCAATATTATAATTAAGTGCAAGTATCTCATTATTGTAATCATTAATTATGAAGACTATATGGATTATGATGATAATCATGAAAATGGAATAATAACCCATTTCTCATAATCTAGTGCCTTCTTTGATCTGCCATACACGTGGCAAAAACTCAAGTGAGTTGGAAGTTTAAGACCCGGCGGCTGCAATAAGAACTTTATTTGAAATTTTTTTTTATTTGAGTTAAAACTGAAAATTTCATTAATAATTTTAAAATTTTTATTGGTAACGTTAATTTATGATTTTTATATTTATATTAACATTATTAATAAAAAATTTTAAAATTATCAATAAAAATTTTAACTAATTATCCGAACCAATAAATTTTTTTACCTTATTGGTCCCTACTGTACTTTTGTATAATTCATACGTAGGAGCATGAATTTAACAGCAAAGATGGGTATGATTACGAAGAATTGTCTATTTAATTATTGAATAGTATGATAAAAAAAAGAGAAAAATATTTTGTTTTTATTTAATAGTTATATAGATATTTGTATTATGTATTTTCATGGATGTGAACTAAACAAGATTTTTTTTCTCAATTATATCTTTCAAAAATCATTTTATTGGCGCATGGTAATTTTTTTGCAAAATTGTTAGTGGATTGACTGTTTTCACTGACCAAATATCATTAGTGTAAAAAAATAATAAAAAGAACAATTCATTTAAAACATATTTTTTAACTTAATTTTATTAAATTGTGTTTTTTTTATTTTTTTAAAATTCAATCATGCAAAAACAACTGTTCATCGAGGATCTTTTGATAGGTTTGGATATAAATTTAATGGTTTAGATCAATTAAAAATTTTATTAATAATTTTAAAATTTTATTAATAATATTAATTTTTGAGTTCAATATCTATATTTATGATGATCTGGCACACTTTTGACTTCTTTTTAGTGTTTGACTTTTTTTTTTTTGATTTCCTTAGAAATGCATCAAGCTGCAAATCACTAAAATTGAATTAATACTTAACAATTGTGTTAAAAATTGTTTTGAGTTTGATAAAATAATTTTTTTAAAATAATTTTTTAATTTTTAATTCTTTTAATTTTTTAATTTTCTTGTTTCATATAATTTTGGTTTGTTAATAACATAAATCGTTATAAAAAAAATAAAAAATAAAAAAACTCTACCACCACCTCATCTCTTCCCTCTTAATCTAAATGGCCAAACCACCACCAAATTTAATGGAAAATCCAATTATCAAACCTTACAAATCCAAAGACTACCGTAAAAAAGCCAAGGGATTAATGTCTTCCTTTGCCTTTCTTTTCTTCATTGTTATATATATCTTCATCTTCTATTCCTTCAAAATTTCTCCTTCTCTTTTCAATAACACCAAATTTTGGTTCTTCATCTCCAACAGTCTCATTCTTGTTATCGCAGCAGATTATGGCGTATTCTCTTCGTCTAAAGAGACAGGTGATCTTTACTAAGAGTAAGCGATGAGAAGTCAAGCAAGAAGTGTTTCCTCGTTCATTTTACAATGCTCAGAAATTAAGAAAAAAGCACTACTCTAACGACAATTTGCAATAAAAGAAAGAAGTTATAAATCATCTGAGTGAAATCTTCGAGAAAATATTAAAAGTTGTCCTCACAAAAGAACTTGAAAAGTCTAATAAGAATTTCCAATAAAAAAGACAAGAAAATAGTCAAAAATTAATAAAGAAGCTCGTGACACAAGCAAACTCATTGAAGCAAGAACTTATCCACGAAGCAAGTTTGAGAAAGCGAAACGGGTGGTGATCGATGAGAGTAAAAACATATTACACAAGTCAATAACCGAAAAATGCGAAAAATACGCAGAAAAAAGGTAAAAGAAAGCGAATTTTTGACTATGTCGGATGAAGAGTTAAATAGGAGAGTTGACGAGTTTAATCAAAAGTTCAATAGACAGATTCGGCTTCAAGGGGCTAGAAACAGCCAAATTTTAGGAAAATGAATGGAAGGAGAATTTTGGAAAAACATTTTTAAATTGATAAAAAAAATTATCTCAAAAATTTAAATTGATAAAAAAATTAATTAGTTTAACTTATTTAAAAATGACAATGGATCAAGTATTTCAGGGTATCCGAGCCTAACTATTTGAACCCGTTTAAGCGGATATATATGAAATAGCTAATGGGTTTTGGACAGATATGAATATTAGTTTTTAGTAACCAATGGGTTCGGGTAGAGTTTAGGTATGCACCTCATATACCCACTAAAACCTGATATATATAAGGATCAACTGATATCATGTGCAAGAATAACAATACTTTACATCAATCCATAATTTTTCGCATAATTTGTTTTTTCAAAACCAGCCATTTGGTTTAATCAGCTATTCACGTAGATCATGTATACAAAATTATATATATATATATATATATATATATATATAAAAGTATTTCATCTATATAACTTATTAAATTAAATTTTTTTAACTTTATTCAATTTTAACAATATAAATAAAATATTTTAAATACCTAATTAATATAAAATTTTGCATGCATGATCAACACGAATAAAAGATTAAATCTAATGATCGATTTCATAAAATATGAATTATATAAAAAATTATAGATTAACGTAAAATGTGTTGTACTTACACCTTGTGTCAATGGATACACACACATTCTACATTTTTGTGATGCTTAATTGATTAATTCTTGGTTTTATTTTATTTTTCATACGGTTTATGTGTTATGCTTGATCATATATACATGTGTTGTAGGGAGATTATCAGTTAGATAAATTTAGATGAACGAGTCTTATACCTACACCAAGTGACAAATGAACAAATTATGGATTTTTGGGATTAATTAACATGAAAAATCATAATAGATACCATGTTCAAGGTTTCGTGTGTTTATTTATTTCCATTGTTTTATGCTTTCTTGAAGTGCAACTTAGTAGATACCATGCTTAATACTTTGAGAATGAAAAGAGTTAAAGTAGACACTCATGCCTAACTTGTTGTTTAGGAAAATCAATAGCTTAAGGAGTAGATATCATGCCCTTAAATTGGTAAACATTAAGCATTTAAATCTAGTTTGTAGCATTGTGCAAGTTGTTTGCTTTAAAGAAGATGATTAATGGTGAATATCGAAATCTTAACTTATTTTCTCATTATTTCAATTCTAGTTTCAAAACTATTTTATGATTGTTTTTACTAGTGCAATCTTTGCTGTTTATTCAAATATATTATTTTTTGTTAAGCTTTAAGAAATTATATTTAAACACAATTAATCCAATCTTCGTGAGAATGATCTTGTATTTGCTAGTTATACCATTTGTTTAATCTTGTATATATGCTAGTTAAAACATATAGTTAGAAGCATATTATTTAGGTATATTTGTATAACAAATAGCAAGCCAGGAGATGAAAGCATGCTTAAGAATAGAGGAGGAAAAGCAAAGGAGACGAGAACACCGCACCTTTGGCTTCCTTGTCATCTTTGAGCATAGCATTGATGAGATCACTTAATTGCCTAAGAGTAGGAAATCAATAGCTTGCATATTTATTCTTCACCATATGAACAACTACATACCTAGCAGTGATCTACAAAGCATGCATCAATTTAGAAGCAGTAATCAACTGTTAACACGCACACCTACACCTGCAGATTGTGACTCTGAAGACACAACACCACCTTCTTCAACCTTCTTCCAACCATCAGCGTTCTTACTCTCTGCTGATTCTTTCGCCGTGTCGTAAGAAGCATGTAATCCAAATAACAAATAATAAATCAACAAGACACCAGTCCATATACCAAACCTTAAAAACGATGCTCCATCTATCGACCCGAGAAGGAAAATGTTGATAGCAATTGAAGCAGATGGTAACCATGGAACCAAAGGTGCACCCCATAGTTTTGGATCTCTAGCATGTGGAACAACAACCTTAAGTCCTAAAGTACCCAAAAACCAAATTGGTACTGTAATACAATACCCAATCCAACTATCTTTTCTTATCGCCCAATACAAAGCAGTGGTCATTGATGATCCGAGAATGAGAGCAATGCAGACAATGAACTTGATACGGTCTACTGATGTTGTCACACCTGAAACATAGTAGCGACGAACAAGAAGTGCAAACGCAACAAGCATGAAGATGAACAATGTGGATATCGAAAGAAGGTTAGCGAGAACATTAAGCTGTGTGAAGAAACCAATAAAAGCAGTTGCAGCAAGCATGACAATCGTAGCATTAATAGGTGTTCCTGTCTTCCCATTAACTTGTGCAAACCAAGGAGGTATCATGTGGGTACGCGCAATGTGCGTAAGATACCTGGCTTGACCCACAGCTCCAACCAGCAGGACCGTGGTCATGCCTTTCAATGCACCCGCCGCGACAATATACTTGGCCCAATCCATTCCGACAGCTGAAAACGCGACAGAGAAAGGAGCATCCCCGTCTATTTGCTTGTACGGTTGCATTAGACATAATGCAACTGAGAGCAAACAATACACTCCTGTTGTGATCACCATTGATCCCACAAGTCCAATAGGGATATCTCTAGCAGGGTTTTTAGTTTCTTCAGCCATAGTTGAAACAGCATCGAAACCAACATAAGCAAAGAAAAGCACAGCAGAAGCCTTGAAAACGCCACGTGCACCATAAGGAGAGAAATCGCTGTAGTTTCTTAGATCGGCTTTGGTGAATCCAGCAATGATAATGAAGATAATAACAGCAACGTGGATAATAGACGCAATGTAATTGAAGCGCGATGAGCCCTTTGTACTAAGGACAGACAGGGTGCCGACAATTACACACACAGCAATAGCAATAGGATCAAGGTGGCCATAGTTATCTCCCATGCCATGAACTATAATGCGAAAATCTTCAGGCTGCTTGTTGCAGAGGGTAGCGAAGTATGATGTCCATGTTCGAGCCACTGCAGCACCACCAACGACGTATTCGAGAAGGATGTTGCCCGCAGCTATGAAGGCCATGAAGTCACCCAACTCTACCCTAAGGTAAGCAAATGAACCACCTGAAGGGAAACAATTAATTGCAATTTATGTACTTCTGCAAAACAATTTGAGATTGTATACATGTTATCATATATGCATACTGAAAAGTGGAAATTCTTTCACTTCCAAACGAAAAAGAATTACCCAAAACAATGCGAATTCGGATCTCTCTTTTCCCAAATTGCCGTTACATTAACAAAGTTATAAAAACCTTATCAAAAGAGTTCATTAAGAAAGCAAGCTTTGGATTATTTCTCCGTGCTAGCTATGCTTCAGGCTAAAAACAAAAGAATTTTCCTTTATGCAAAAGGCATAATTAAATTTTCCTGATATTTGCTTTTGCTTCAGAGTTGATCTTAAAGTATTGATTGATGTAGTATTACATATACTCCCTTTAAATTCTAAGCAGCTAATCCCAAAGCCTAATAGAAAACTAGTCCCTAAATGACGTGAAGCATGGTCATCATTTTCGAACTCACCTGCTGCAAATTGATAAAATTTCGTTTCGCTAATCGACCCACTGAATATGTCAATAGAAGGAACCTTAAAATTTGACGTTCTGAAGTGTTTGTCACTGAAGTCGCCAACTTTAGACCAACTAGATTGGAAAAAAGTTATTGCATAGATCTGGTTTAATATGAGCTCACACACACACAAAAAAAAAAAAAAAAAAATTTGTTTTGAGGTCTTATATCTGAGAAATTCTGGTGTATCAGACACGAGAAAATCATGTGTGAGGATTATGTACAACTGTCGATAGATAAGGAAAAAGAATTATCTTTCAATTGTGTCCGTAGCCAATCATTCTAATCCATAAAAATCAACCATTAAAATAAATAACTGAACAATTAACTAATAGTTTTAGCAATATATCTTAAAATTAGATTAATAATTTTTTCAATTTTATTTTTAAAGATACTACAAATAACAATATAACAATCACGTCGGATTGATATGATCAAGAGTTAAAATTAGTATAAATCAGTTTGAATATCTAAAAAATCAACCCAATTTAATTATATTAAATTAAAAAAATCACAATTCATTCTATAAATTTATCCAACCACATTTCAACTTAACTTATTCTATTCAAGTAAATTTGGATTGATTTGATCATTGATTTAATAATTTTTTACTTAAAAATATATTACTTAAAAAAATATTTTATTACCTATAATTCACCGAGTAATCATAAAAAATGAAGTTTCGAATTTAAAAAAAACATAAAAAATGAAAATATACCTGCGACCGGGATCTCCACAGCGAACTCAGTATAACAGAAGACAGACAGCATAGCAGAGACGCCGGAGACGACGTAGGACAAAACGACGGCTGGGCCGGCATGATCTCGGGCTTCAAGTCCGGTGAGGACGAAGATACCGGAGCCGATGACGGAGCCGATGCCGAACCACATGAGATCCCACCAAGTTAGAGTCTTCTTCATCTCGTGCTGGCTTCGGCCTTTGACCTCGTGGAGCTCCGTTGAGTCTAAGGATCGGGTCATGACCCGATCTATAAACCGCATCGGGGTCTGACTGAGCGCTTTGACGTAATTGTCCAAGCTCTTGAATGATTCCTCAGGGAGAAAATCTTCTTTTACGCACGAGCAACCTCTTTTCCTCATCCCTTCACCTCCTCCTCCATCTTCCGCCCTCATTCCCATTATTCTATTCATTTCAAACAAATAATTATTTAATTAGTCATTTGAGTTAAAATAATCTAAATTAATAACATTACATGCAAAGGAAATTTTGAAGGTTGTTAGCATTTTGATTCTAATTAAACAGTAAATTAAGGAAGAAAACTTGTAATGCATCTTCAATTTCTCAGCAACCTAACAGAAAACAAGGAATCAAAAACAGCATATGATTTTTAATGTAATCTCATCAACATGACATGCAAATAGAAAATGTGTCATATTTTCTCAGAAATCAAACAGAGAAAACGTAATGAAACAACTGAAGAGGCATTTTATAAAAAGGCTTCACTAGATTCAAGTTAATTATGCTCTGTCAGGCTCCACAGAGTGGAAAAATCTCTAATTCGTTTTCTCAGCAACCAAACAGGAAACAAAAGATCAAAAACATCATACATACCCTTTTAATTCAAAAAAAAAATTTACTTGATTCAAAGCGATTAAGAGCTTCAATGAAATGCGAGAAAACAGAGGATGAGATTTCAGTCTGTTTTTCGCGTGAAATTTCTCTTTATAAATTAAAAACAAATAAATTTCTAAAAATTCCTTGTTTGGCTAAAAGATGCTTTAAATAAGAACAAGAAACTATCATACAAATCCAAATGATCTGATTAAATAGCTAAAATCATTAGCATTATTAAATTAAATCCATTACGCAACCAGAACAAAGACAGCCATTAACAATAATAACGATTAACATATCACCGAAAAAACGATTAATATGATATTAATCCCAAAGTAATCAATAATTGGAGTAGCAAACAAACAATTATATGGATATAGATCACAGAATCAACGCTATTCACTTTTATTTTAAACAAAGAAGCCAAAGATACTTGAATTTTTACACACAGTGAAAGAGAAAGAAAAAGAAGCCTGATTCAAAACGAGAATTTTATACGGTTGCTGGGAAATTTTACCGGTTACCGGCGGTGAGAAAAGATATAGAGAGGGAGAAAGATCTCTCTGGTTTTGACGCGGGAAATATGTGATACCACCTGCAGTTCTGTGTGTATATATATCACACGTAGTATACCTTTGATGTAAAAAGCTAGTAAACGGTAATATTATTAACCGGAAGAATCTACGAACGAAAAAAAAAACTATATTTTAAGAGAAATTCTTAGATGCACGGTGCGAATCTGAAAACATAACTGATAATTTTTTATAATTTTATTAATAATTTTTGATACATACAGTTGTTTTTATTAATAAAATTGTGGATTAAATTTTCATCAATAGTCAAGAATTTTTTGTATTTTAAGGTAAATTTGTTGAATCTACTGGTGAAAAGCAAGTCAAATGACAAATGGCAGTTAAATAAACGGTTACAATTAGCAAAGTACGTAGTATTTTCTTCTTAAAGAATCTATTTTAACGATGTTTGGCATTAAATTTAATTGAGCTTAAATTCAGCTCAAATCTCATTTTTGTTTTTTTTAATTTCATTTCATGATCAATTAAGAGGGATTGGAATTTGTAGAAATTAAGATTAATTTCCACGTTTTGATCCTAAAACATTCTTTCAACTTATGAAAAAAATAATAGTAATAAATTTGACACGATCTTTATCTTATTTTTCGAGTTTCAATCAAATGGTTGAGATTGGATCAGATTTGCTAGCTTAATAGTTGGTAGAACCTAGATTTAAACTTTTATTATCATAAAACATATATTCTACTTGATTTTGAGTTTATGTTACCAAATTAAGCAACAATTATGATTTTACATCTACGTTTTTCATTTGAAATAAATGGAAGCTCTTGCTCTATATTGAAATGCTCTTTATTGATTTTCATTGATATTATTGACGTCTAAATCTGAAATTTGCCTGCATTAGTCATATTTCTTTTTTCTAATCAATGGAGTCAAATAAAATTATTTTTTCCTAAAATTAATTTACCTATTTATATATTGTCTAAACCTTCACATATAAAGGTGCGCAAACAATCATAACGATCGGTTAAAATTTTTAATCAATTTTTTTTATAATTTTTTGAAAAAAAAATCATTTCAATCGAATTAATTTAAATATTTAAACATTAACCTATCGTCGATAGGTCGATTAATCGACACTGCTTATATGATTAAGTTTTTTAAATTTATTATATATTATATACTTGATATTTTTTTGGTTTATTATATTTTTTATATATTATATTTATATTTAACATATTATTAATATTAATTAATTTCTTAATCGATTAAACGGTTAAAGAAATTAACCATTAACCGAATGATTAATCGATATATATTATTCAATTAATTATTTTATTATTGATTTAATCGATTAACCAAATTATTTTAATTAATCAAAATAATTTAAAACGATGGATTATCTAACTTAATTCATGTATATTGAGTTTGAAAATCTTCCGTGAAAGCAATTTCCCCCGGTCAACAAAAACTGGCTCCGTTTTGCCGAAAGATATTTGATTAATCAACTTGATTGGTAACTTTGGTCAATGAATGACAAAATGCATACTTTTTGGTGTGATGAAAGAAAAGTTATTGATTGACAGAGTGTTATGATATATACGTAGTATTGTGTTAAGAAAAAAAAAATAATTTCACGAAGGAAAGACATGTTTGCTTTTTGTGTGACTTCTTTATGTGAGAAAGTTTCAATGGGTTTCTAATTAGCAAAGCAAGATATGTTTCTGTTGATGCCAAAAAATGGTTGGTGCTGACGTGGCCTAAGTGAGGACGTGGTCTGGGTGAGGACGTGGCCTGGGAGCTGACGCGACCTTGGTGGGGACGTGGGCAAGGTGAGAACGTGGCCTGGCCCTGCACAAGTAACAGAGAGAACTAAAGGCCCTCGGAATGAGAGGAGGGGGAGACCTCCGAGGGCGTTCTAATGCTTAAGTTAGCAACGATTTAAAGGAGAAGCCGATGGCTCAAGAGAAGTCGATGGCCTAAGTATATCAAGTATAAATGCAGGCGTGTATGAATCATATGGTGAGGTCCATACCTTGGCCCATTTATAGGCGTCTACCAGTAGGGTGGTCATGATAGCGGGCTCGGGCGAGAGTGCGGCTGTAGGGTAGCTGCAGGGTGGCTGTCAGTCTGCAGGGTGGCTGATAGCTTTGTAGGGTGGCTGGCGACAGTAGGGCGGCTGGCAACGGTAGGGCGGCCATAGGGGAGGTCCAGTTGTAGGTTTGCTGGGTCGTCCTTTACGGGCCTAGAGACTTCGTTGGGCCAGGGAATATATGGATCGCTTGCCCGGCCTAGGGAGGTCACTGCATCTGTTGAGTCTTTTGGAGCACACAGCTGGGTTTGGGGCTTGTTTGGGCCGGAGCCAGCTGGGCTTATATGGGCGGCCTGGGGAGGTCACTGGATCTGCTGAGTCTTTTGGAGCACACAGCTGGGTTTGGGGCTTGTTTGGGCCGGAGCCAGCTGGGCTTATATGGGCCGCTCGTTGGGCTTGAATACTTGGAGTATTCTGGGCCATATCACAGGCCCCCCACTTTCTTGAGTACGTTTGCGTGCTTAAGGAAGTACTTTGAGGGACAGACTTAAAAGGGAGCTGAGGAGCAAAGCTTGGTTACGGGAGCCGGACCGTCGTTCTTGGGAGGTGAAGGGTCGTCTGGAGAGCAGAACAGTTTCTATAATTTGTAGAGTCAGACCTGCTTTAACTAGCTACTCTTGAAAGTAGCTCCATTGCCTTCGAAAAGTGAAAAGTTGCATGGAGAAACGAAGAGTCTCCTCGAAACCGTATTTAATTTGTATCGCTTTGTTTTCTGGTCTTATAAGTAGGGGTCTCTAACACCTTTGGTTTTAAGCAGAAACGAGTTCAGTTTTTGAAGAGCTTGAGAGGGAGATATCACTTTCTGGTAGTGGAAACATTGGTTTGGGTAATACCGAGGGTAATGATCTCAGAGAGAGATGAGTCATCACTCTCTTGAGGGTTCTATGGAAGCCAAAGAAGAAGCCGAGGTTACCTTGGAGAAGGATCGTGGCTCGACGACCATGGTCTTCTCCCTGATTTCAAACGAAGGTCAGGACCTCTTTCAGATTCGGAGTGGAGGCAAGGACCTCTTTTAGATTCAGAGTGGAGGCAAGGACCTCTTTCAGATTCCGAGTGGGAGCTGGGGGGGGTTCCTTGTGCCGAGACCTTCTTCGTTTCAAGGAACGGAATAAGGGAGACACAACCAACCCCAAAGGAGTACCATGGATTAATTTAAAATCCAGGGGGTTGTGTCTCTGGATGGTGGGCTCCTCGATCCCTTGAGTATATCAGAACGAAAGAAGAAGAGGGGTTGAGGAGGACACCCGAGGCTTGGGACCGCACCTGTCAGGTGAGCGCTTTCAGTCTTAGGCTCATGCTAGGAGCTTTTCAGGATTCTGCCAAGAGCTTTTTAGCCTGAAGAGGGCGCGGGAGTTTGTAACCGGCACTGCCTGAGGAGCCTGGCTTTTTATCATTTTCCTTGTACTTCGAGGCCGTTAGGGCCATATTTAGTTTGTACTTCGAGGTCGTTAGTTGTAATTCTTTGAATAAAATGTCTTTTCTTTCAATCTTTCCTTTGCGTGATGTCCTTGCCTTTCATACTTGAGTTGATAAAATAAACTTGATTCTGGGCCCAAGGCCGAACGTTAGTAATGCAGATTAGTCCCTCGGACTTTTTGGATCGTCTGGTCGAGCAATAGACAAGGCTCGGACTTTTGGAGAATCGTGCCGAGCGATAGACAAGGCTCGAACTTTTGGAGAATCGTACCGAGCGATAGACAAGGCTCGGACTTTATGGAGGGTCATTGGAGAATCGTGCCGAGCGATAGACAAGGCTCGGACTTTATGGAGGGTCGTTGGAGAATCGTGCCGAGCGATAGACAAGGCTCGGACTTTTGGAGGGCCGTTGGAGAATCGTGTCGAGCGATAGACAAGGCTTGGACTTTTTGAAGGCTGTTGGAGAATCGTGCCGAGCGATAGACAAGGCTCGGACTTTTGGAGAACCGTTGGAGAATCATGCCGAGCGATAGACAAGGCTCGGACTTTTGGAGAATCGATCGAGCGTTGACAAGGCTCGGACTTTTGGAGAATCGATCGAGAGTTGACAAGGCTCGGATTTTTGGAGATTCGACCGAGCGTTGACAAGGCTCGAATTTTTGGAGATTCGACCGAGCGTTGACAAGGCTCGGATTTTTGGAGATTCGACCGAGCGTTGACAATGCTCGAATTTTTGGAGATTCGACCGAGCATTAACAAGGCTCGGATTTTTGGAGATTCGACCAAGCTTTGACAAGGCTTGGATTTTTGGAGAAACGATTGAGCGTTGACAAGGCTCGGATTTTTGGAGATTCGACCGAGCGTTGACAAGGCTCGGATTTTTGGAGATTCGACCGAGCATTGACAAGGCTCGGATTTTTGGAGATTTGACCGAGCGTTGACAAGGCTCAGATTTTTGGAGAAACCCTAGAGAACATGGCCGAGCCATAGACAAGGCTTGGACTTTTGGAGACTCATTGGCCGAGCGCATGCAGAGCAGATCATACGCTCGGACCTTGGAGATCTTGGCCGTTGCTCGGCCCTGGAGATGCTTGGCCGTGCGCACTATTGCGCACTAATGCTCGGCCTGTGTGCACCGAAGTTGGGACGAGGCTCGGACTTGGCCGAGCGTATGAGCACATGTGCACACACTCGGACTTTTGGTGTGCGCACGCTCTCCTGGCTGCGCACTGAAGCTGGGGTTATGTGCACTAATGTGCACTAAGTGCACTATGGCGTTCGGCTGTGCATACTTAGTAACCGCTCGGACAGGGGCGTGTGCACTATGGCGCTCGGCCGTGCACACTCAGTAACCGTTCGGACAGGGGCGTGTGCACTATGGCGCTCGGCCGTGCACACTTAGTAACCGTTCGGACAAGGGCGTCCGTTCAGACAGGGGTGTATGCACTATGGCATTCGGCCGTGCACACTTAGTAACCGTTTGGACAGGGGCGTGTGCACTATGGCACTCGGTCATGCACACTTAGTAACTGTCCCGACAGGGGCGTGTGCACTATGGCGCTCGGCCGTGCACACTTAGTAACCGTTCGGACAGGGACGTGTGCACTATGGCGCTCGGCCGTGCACACTTAGTAACCGTTCGGACAGGGACGTGTGCACTATGGCGCTCGGTCGTGCACACTTAGCAACCGTTCGGACAAGGGCGTGTGCACTATGGCGCTCGGCCGTGCACACTTAGCAACCGTTCGGACAGGGGCGTGTGCACTATGGCGCTCGGCCGTGCACACTTAGTAACCGTTCTGACAGGGGCATGTGCACTATGGCGCTCGGCCGTGCACAATTAGTAACCGTTCGGACAGGGGTGTGTGCACTATGGCGCCCGGCCGTGCACACTTAGTAACCGTTTGGACAGGGGCGTGTGCACTATGGCGCTCGGCCGTGCACACTTAGTAATTGTTCAGACAGGGACGTGTGCACTATGGCGCTCGGTCGTGCACACTTAGCAACCATTGGCGTGGCAGAGAGCGATGCCGAGGTCGAGGCTGAGACCGACGGGACGAGGGTGATGCCGAGGCCGGGGCGAGGGGGATGTCGCGGCCGAGGCCAAGATGAGCGTTAAGCAAGACTCGGACTTTGGAGGAGATTTGGCCGAGCGTATACAACGCAGTTCATACGCTCGGACTCTGGGCGAGGTCGAGGCCGGGGCTAGGCCGAGGCTGAGACCGAGAGACCGAGGCCGAGGCGAGGCTGGGGCGAGGGTGATGCCGAGGCGGAGGCTAAGACTGAGGCCGAGGTCGACGGGGGCGAGGGCGATACCGAGATGAGCGTTAAGCAAGGCTCGGACTTTGGAAGAGATTTGGCCGAGTGTATACAACGCAGTTCATACTCTCGGACTTTGGGCGAGGTCGCGACCGAGGCCGAGGCTAGGCCAAGGCTGAGACCAAGGCCGGGGCGAGGGCGATGCTGAGGTCGAGGCCGGGGCAAGGCCGAGGCCGAGATGAGGGCGAGGTCGATGCCGAGGCCGAGGGTGTGAGCACACTTGCAAACGCTCGGCCTTGCACTCTAGACTTCAAAGTGTGCAGCATGGGGTCGGACGGCTTGGCATTACAACAGATGAGTTCTTTAGATTTCTTCGCTTCTACTGTAGCGAGAGATTGTGGTTTCCCACGGACGGCACCAATCTGTTGATGCCAAGAAACGGTTGGGGCTGACGTGGCCTAAGTGAGGACGTGGCCTGGGTGAGGACGTGGCCTGGGAGCTGACGCGACCTTGGTGAGGACGTGGGCTAGGTGAGAACATGGCCTGGCCTTGCACAAGTAACAGAAGGAACTAAAGGCCCTCGGAAGGAGAGGAGGGGGAGACCTCCGAGGGCGCTCCGATGCTTAAGTTAGCAACGATTCAAAGGAGAAGTCGAGAGCTCAAGAAAAGCCGATGGCCTAAGTATATCAAGTATAAGTGCAGGTGTGTATGAATCATATGGTGAGGTCCATACCTTGGCCCATTTATAGGCGTCTGCCAGTAGGGTGGTCATGATAGCGGGCTCGGGCGAGAGTGCGGCTGTAGGGTAGCTGCAGGGTGGCTGTCAGTCTGTAGGGTGGCTGATAGCTTTGTAGGGTGGTTGGCGACAGTAGGGCGGCTGGCAACGGTAGGGCAGCCGTAGGGGAGGTCCAGTCGTAGGTTTGCTGGGTCATCCTTTACGGGCCTAGAGACTTCGTTGGGCCGGGGAATATATGGATCGCTTGCCCGGCCTGGAGAGGTCACTGGATCTGTTGAGTCTTTTGGAGCACACAGCTGGGTTTGGGGCTTGTTTGGGTCGGAGCCAGCTGGGCTTATATGGGCGGCCTGGGGAGGTCACTGGATCTGTTGAGTCTTTTGGAGCACACAGCTGGGTTTGGGGCTTGTTTGGGCCGAAGCCAGCTAAGCTTATATGGGCCGCTCGTTGGGCTTGAATATTTGGAGTATTCTGGGCCATATCAGTTTCTAATGCTTTAATTTAAGCAATTGATTGATAATTCAGTATATACTTATGTTAATGTTGAAACAGATTAAACTGTTCACTAACTTATTTAGATTTTTTATAATTAAAATTTTCATAGTTAATGTTAAGTTTCATTCCTGTGAACACTTAATTATAATAAATGACATGACAAAAAGCATATAAAACCATAAATATAATTTTGATATGATACATTATCTCACTATAAGCTTATCACTATGGAGAATTCAAAACTTTCACGTACTATTCGGATTCAAACCACGTAGGGGAGTAGTATTTATATGAGATTATCATATATTTATCATTTTTAAGAATTAGAAATTTATATTACCTAATGCTTGAAGTTAAAATACTTTGTTAATGACAGTTACCTACTTGTCGTTTACTTTCTGTTAATTTTTCATTAGTGAATTGTTCAAAATATAATCAAATTTTGTGTCAACTCATAAAAACTTATTGAAAATCCTACTTTGCCTGTAATAATTTCAAAATCTAATTGGACCTTTTACTCAAGTAGTATTCAAATATTGAATGAATTTTGAAATTATTAAAGTTAAATTCAGGTTTTCAATAAGTTTTGAAGAGTTGGCATAATATTTGATTGAATTTTGAATAATTGACTAACAGACGACTAACGGAACTCTAACAACAGGTTAATAAATATATAATTTAAAAATTAGATGAAGTAAGTGTAACTATGAGCTAACTTTATATAGGTTAATGTAATTTACCTTAAAATTTAATGAAACTTCCTCTTGTGAGACAGATTCTGTTTTTCAAAAAAAAATATTTATAATGTTTAATTTTTTTCTAAAAAATATTTTTAATATTTTTTTAATTTCTTGAAAATATAAACTGTTTTGAAAACTTTACGAAACCTCTTTATATTCAATTTTAATCAACATTTAATTGAAAATCATTTTCAACTTGTTACAATGATTTTGAGAATAAAATAGTTAATTATCGATAAAACTTCATGACGTGATATAAAATTAACAGTGAACCGTTCAAAACTTCAAAAAATAAACTCATTTTGAAAGTTAACAAGTCTATATCACTTCCTTAATACTTTGGATATTTTTTTTTCTCCATTTGAGTTCTCATAAATATCTTACAGTGGAAAAAAAAATTTCTTCTTGAACCGATCCATCAAAAAATAATAAATAAATTTTCAATTTTCTAAATGTGCAATTAATTAATTCTAAAAAAAATTACTTCTAGTAAAAATACCAAACCGTAATCGATAAGGTTTACTTTTCACTTGTGGGAACTATACTTTACAACCTTTTCAATTCAAAACGTTTCTTATAATTAATATGCATTTATTTATTTATTTTGGAGTGGTCATGGAACTCATGATAAAGGATACCTCCGCCTCTAAATTAGCTATCGTAAACTTTTACACCTTCACCTGCAGATTGCGGCTCTGAAGACACAGCACCACCTTCTTCAACCTTCTTCCAACCATCAGCAATCTTACCCTCTGCTGATTCCTTCGCCGTGTCGTAAGAAGCATGTAATCCAAATAACAAATAGTAAATCAACAGGACACCAGTCCAGATACCGAACCTTATAAAGGATGCCCCATCTATCGATCCGAGAAGGAAAATGTTGATAGCAATTGATGCAGATGGCAACCATGGAACCAATGGTACACCCCATAGTTTTGGATCTCTAGCTTGTGGAACAACAACCTTAAGTCCTAAAGTAGCCAAAAACCAAATTGGTCCTGTAATACAATATGCTATCCAGCCATCTTCACTTATCGCCCAATACAAAGCAGTGGCAATTGATGATCCGAGAATGAGAAATATGCAAGCAATGAAGTTGTTACTGTCTACTGATGTTGTCACACCAGACACATAGTAGCGACGAACAAGCAGAGCAACAGCAACAAGCATGAAGATGAACAATGTGGATATTGAGAGAAGTTTAGCGAGAATATCAAGCTCTGTGAAGAAACCAATAAGAGCAGTTGCAGCAAGCATGACAACCGAGGCATTAACAGGTGTTCCTGTCTTTCCATTAACTTGTGCTAACCAAGGAGGCATCATATGTGTACGGGCAATGTGGGTAAGATACCTGGCTTGACCCACGGCTCCAACTAGTAAGACTGTGGTCATGCCTTTCAGTGCACCTGCCGCGACAATGTACTTAGCCCAATCCATCCCGACAGCTGAAAACGCGACAGAAAAAGGAGCATCCCCGTTTATTTGCTTGTACGGTTGCATTAGACACAATGCAACCGCAAGCAAACAATATGCTCCTGTTGTGATCACCATTGATCCCACAAGTCCAATAGGGATATCTCTAGCAGGGTTTTTAGTTTCTTCAGCCATAGTTGAAACCGCATCAAAACCAACATAAGCAAAGAAAAGCACAGCAGATGCCTTGAAAACGCCACGTGCACCATAAGGAGAGAAATCGCTGTAGTTTCTTAGATCGGCTTTGGTGAATCCAGCAATGACAATGAAGATAATAACAGCAACGTGGATAATAGACGCGATGTAATTGAAGCGCGATGAACCCTTTGTACTTAGGACAGCGAGGACGCAGACGATTGCGCACACAGCAACAGCAATAGGGTCAAGATGGCCATAGTTATCTCCCATGCTATGAACTATAATGCGGAAATCGTCGGGCTGCTTGTTGCAGAGGGTGGCGAAGTATGATGTCCATGTTCGAGCCACAGCAGCTCCACCAACAACGTATTCGAGCAGGATGTTGCCAGCAGCAATGAAGGCCACGAAGTCACCCAACTCTACCCTAAGGTAAGCAAATGAACCACCTGTAAAGGAAACAACTAATTGCAATTATGTACTTGTGCAAAACAATTTGAGATCGTATAAAACTTATCATGCAAGCTGAAAAGTTGCAATTCTTTCACTTCCAAATGTGACAAAAAAGAATTAATTTTATTTTCACGGTGAGCAGAGTCTATATAATAATCTGGTTCCATAATTTTAAAAGTTCAGAAATATTTTTTTTATTTATGTTTGGTAAGACGGATTAAAATATTATGTAATAAAAAATAATATTTCATTGTTGTTATTATTATTATTATTATGAATGAAGCATGAATTACATAACAAAAATTATAAACAGCTACTAAATTATAAACTTAAATATATGGATTGAGCATAGTCTGATCCATAACCACAAATTCTCTTTAAAAATAAATTTTGAAGTTCGAATTTTTCCACTCTAACTATAAATAAAAAATTGTTATACGTTAAATACGGATACAGTAGTTACCACATATGGTGGATCTTATGCTTTAAAAGGGTGTTATGATAAAGTTTTTTTGAATTTGATTTCTATTTGAGAATTGAAATTGAGATTAAGTTTATAATAAATTAGATTTTTAATTTGTTTATTTGAAGATGCGATATTTAATCTCTTATAAACATGATTTTATTTTAATTATTAAATAAAAAAATTCAAATATAATTTTTTTGATCAATTTAATGATTAAGATTGGACAATCACATCACTTAAATTTTGAGCAATTTAAAACTCCATAATTTCAGCTTTAACCAATAGCTAAGATTTTCTGAATAACTTTAATTATAACTCAGTTTATTTCAATAAAAAATGACAGCTTGAAAGTTGAATATGTGTAAAATGTTATTTTACAAATGTTTAGATTGCATGAAAATCAAATTCATGTAAAATAGAATTTTCGTTCTTCTTTTTTAAGTAAGATGTTTTACAAATGATTGAAAAATTGTTTTTTCTTTATAAAAAAATTCACTCTCTCACTTTTTTTAAAAAAATTCTCACATATTATACCACTATTTTTTTATTTAATTTTTATAATTTTCATCATTTATTTTTATACTGCAACCAAACAAAAAAAAAATTAACTAAAAATTTATAATTTTACATAAAATTGATTTTACATTATAATACAATTACATGGAATCGGAGCATATATACGAGAGAACGAAAGAAAAGATAGTTAAACATATTATTTCACTGTTTATGATACTTCATCAACGATAATGTGTGAATAAATTTCATGTAACAATAAATTTAAATTATTTTAATTATGGCAGACTATTACTATAATTAATTTCACGTTATAAAAGATAATTTTTATGACAAAGAAGTAATTTTTATATAGACTAGTCTTTCGTAATAAAATAAATCGTTCATATTTTTTTAAAAAGTTTGAGAATTAAGGTCTTGAAAACCGAAAACAAATATTATATGAGAATATATTACTGTTTTAATTTTAAAATTATGTGATAATTAGAATCAGTACAAATATATATTTTTATCTTTTATATAAAATATTCGAGTTTGATGATCTGTCTGATAATATTAATATATATATATATATATATATATATATATAAAGTCAATGTTATCATTTAATTAATTCTAATTATATACGTGTCTAGTGATAAAAGTAAAATTATAAATTTTGTATCAAACAACATTTCGATTTAGCTATTTAAATTAAACGTTTCGGTTTAGATCCGTTTCAGATTTGACAATATATATTTTTAAATACATACCTATCAAATTACATATATTTCAAAAAATATATAATTATAAATATAAATCATAAAAAAAATCACCATTCAAATTAATTATAACCAATTTTTTGCTTTGAAATTAATTATAATTTTTTTTATATAAATCCAAATTGAGTTATTATTTTACTGTCAAATTACATACATTATATATAAATTATAAAGATATATCATAATAAAATAATTATCATTCAAACATTTAATAATAAAGATAATGTATTACTTACTACATTTAATTTATAAAAATAAAAATAAAATAAAACAAAAGTTGAAACGAAAGTTTGAAACCCAAATGTTTCTACAATGGGACAACACTTGCAGCTATGGATAAAAGTCATGATATGAAGTAAGACTTTTGCTTGCAAAGTGTAACTAAAACGTTGTTCGAAAAGTGATGCAAGTGTAATTTAAATTCTCTCAAATGCATATGTAAAGGAAAAATAAAATTTCGATTTTATAAAAAAACATTTAAAATTGGAAATACAAATATACCTGCGACCGGGATCTCCACAGCGAACTCAGTATAGCAGAAGACAGACAGCATAGCAGAGACGCCGGAGACGACATAAGACAAAACGACGGCTGGTCCGGCGTCATCTCGGGCTTCGAGCCCGGTGAGGACGAAGATCCCGGTTCCAATGACAGCGCCGATGCCGAACCATATGAGGTCCCACCAAGTTAGAGTCTTCTTCATCTCGTGCTGGCTTCGGTCTTTGACCTCGTGGAGCTCCGTTGAGTCTAAGGATCGGGTCATAACCCGATCTATAAACCGCATCGGGGTCTGACTGAGCGCTTTGACGTAATTATCCAAGCTCTTGAATGATTCCTCAGGGAGAAAATCGTCTTTTACGCACGAGCACCCTCTTCTCCTCATCGCTTTATATCCTCCTCCTTCTGTCCCGATTTCCATTATTCTATTCATTTAAAAAAAAATTAACTTTATAAAAAAAAAATGTCATATTTTCTCAGCAACCAAAGAAACAGAAAACGTAATGAAACCACTGAGATTGCATTTTATTAAAAGGCTTCACTAGATGCAAGTTAACTATGCTCCGTCAGGCTCCACAGAGTGGAAAAATCTCTAATTCATTTTCTCCTCCTTTTCTTAGCAACCAAACAGGAAACAAAAGATCAAAATCAGCATGCATATATACCTTTTTAATTAAAAAAAATACGTGATTCAAAGCGATTAAGAGCTTCAATGAAATGCGAGAAAACAGAGGATGAGACTTCAGTCTGTTTTTCGCGTGAACTTTCTCTTTATAAATTAAAAACAAATAAAATTCTAAAAATTCCTTGTTCGGCTAAAAGATAATTAAAATAAGAAAAATACAAAATAGATATCATGTCTCTTTGATAAGAACAAGAAACTATGGTACAAATCAAAATCATGTGATTAAACAGTTAAAATAATTAGTATTACTAAATTAAATTTATTATGCAACCAGAATAAAAACAGCCATTAATAAAAATACTAATGATTAATATAATATTAAACCCAAATTAATCAATTATTAGAGTAGCAAACAAACAATTATTCAAATCTGAGAAATTTTTATTTGTACTCAGTGTAAAACACCAATTTTACATCGGATAAAAATTTTATTAGTAATTATTAAGTAATTTTATTGATAACATGAATAATGGTTATAAGAATGTTATCAATAAAATTTACTAACGATTACCAATAAAAAATTAATGTTTTATTAAAAATTTCTTTGAACAAATTTTTTTTTTATCATTAAATGAATGCGACAGTAAGTAACATTAATTCATTTGAAAAAAAAAATTCATCAAATTATGAAAGAGAATCTTTTTGAACGGTAATATCAGAAGAATATACACTAAAAAGGATATGCGAGTAAATTTGGAGAATCTTCGGAGTGGTATTTTTTATTAAGCAAAAATTAAGACTAATTTGGTTTTTCCCTGGCCGTTATATTTCGCTTTCACCGTTTAGTTTGCACGTTTCACTCCGAAACATTCTGTCGATAAAAAAGGCCAAAAAAAAATTGACACAACTTTAACAGTTTCATTCGGACAGCTGAGATTCGATCCCTATGTGATTGCTATTTGCTAGTTTAATGTTGGTAGGACCCAGCGGCTATGATTTTACGTGTGAAATAAGTCTTGTTTCTTCCGCAGGTTGAGGAATTTTATTGTTAACGACGGAACTGTAGTAATATTTAAATATTTAAATATTTTATTTTTTATTTAATTATTATTGTAATTTTTTTTATTTTTTAGTAAAGTTTTCCTATAAGTTTTTTGAAATTAAATTACGTGTGAAATAAGAGTGATGATTTCACGGATCCGATTTCGTGGGAATTATCAAGAAATCGAAAAAGTTCACTGATAATCACTGAAAAATTAAATAGTAACTGTTTAAAAAACTTTAAAAAAAAACTTTAAATATCGAAATTATTACTTAATTTTTTTATAATTACTACTAAATTTTTTCGATTTTACAGTAACTCTCACGAAATCGGGTTTGTGAAATCACCATTCATGAAATAATTGAAAACTCTTTCTATTGAAATACCCTTTTACCTTCTTAAAAAAATAAAATGCTCTTTTGTTGCTTATGAATGATTAACTTATGAATTGATTCTTGCTTTGAAAGGAAATAAAAAGTAAGATGGAGGGCATTTTTGCATTAAAAGTGGATACGCATATGATCGGATAAAATGAGATCTTTTTTTTTTAAACAAAAATTGATCAAATTGAGTTTTGCACAGAATTGGATGAAACTTATTATGTGGTGCGTCATTTTCCGATGCTTATGAATGGTGTCCCGTATGGGCATCTACATCTTACTAGTGAGCTAAGGCAAAGTGATCCTTCGTTACCTTACCTCTATTTATTTTGGGCAGAAGGCTTGACTTGTCTGATCGAAAGATTTAGTGGTAATAGACGAATGTATAGGGTTAAGACGAGTTAAGAAGATCAAAGATTACTCGTTTGTTTTTGACGATTCTCCTGTTTGGAAAGGCCACTATGGAAGAAGCATTTGAATTGAGGGAAAAAAAAAATTCTTAAACAATATGAGGTGTAAGGACGGAAAATAAATTATCAGGCGATTATGTTTAGTGGAAATTGTGGAAGAAGCTAATTAAAAGTTACTTTATTCGTTAATTTTTTTTATATCATAAGTACTTGTTTAATCAATCGGATTAAAAAAAAGATATATGAAAAAAATAATGAAATGAAATGATTTTAATTTTATAATAGGTATAAAAATAAATATAAAAATGATTTTATTTCTTAATTCATAAAAACTATATTATTTTTTTAATTTAATTTCATCTTTTTCTCAATCTGACGTGGACACTAATTAAGAAAGTAAGAGTCTGATGACTATGATGCCGAGAGTGCATTCACATGATAAACTTGACAATAGATCATAAGGTTATATTGACTTGTTAGCATTTGTTTTGTTGAATTGTGGCTCAAACAGGTATTCCTTTAGGAGCTAAAGTGAAATCTCTGGTTCATTTTTGGAGTGAGAGAAAACACATTGGGTGAGAGATTGGATGTATGGGTTTTGGGTTGAGTTTTAGAAATATGAGTTCAAGAACAATTTGTAATCTTCATATTTTTTTTCATAGTCAGTGATTATGTTTAGTTGAAACTGTCAAGCTCCATTTTAGACATTCTTACATGTGTAAGGTGCAAAACAAATTCTTTTGCATCAAAATGAAAACTTGAATAATAATTTTTTAAAATTTTAATAATGCTAATTGAGTATGTACAGACATTATTAATGAAGTTTTTCAAAATTATCAATCAAATTTTCACTCTGGTGTAAAAATAAGTTTCATATCCAGTGCAAATAAGAATTAAAATGAATTACGAAGCTGAATATAGTGTGGTAACTTCAATAACTGCAGCAACAGATCATAAGATTGTTTATAATATGATTATGAGTCAACTGCACATCATTCTGAACTACAAATTTTGTAAGTTTCTATAAAAAGCTAGTAAATGAAACAACAAAATCCCGTCCGCAGCAAAAAGAATGTAACTTCGGACTGCAAAATTTTCTTAAGAAAATAAAAAGTAGGGGGAAAAGGGGGAGGGGGCGGAAATTATGAACAATAAGAAACGAGGCAATTACAGTCTGATGATGCAATCCACTGGCAACTACGTGAATAGAGTTACAACATCTCTACGATATCCTCTTACAATCAAAAGCCTTGGCACATTCTCTACCAATAAATCCATATACTCCATGTAGAAGTAGGCAGGGTGGTGAACCGGAGGCGGTGGTAGGCTTACAAGCACCACGGCAGCCATTCTTGAGTGTTTTAGTATCGTAGAATTTAGCTTCAGGGTAGTGTAAAGAAACTTCTCCACCTGTTGCTCATTTACGACCACAGGCTTCCCATCCGCCATCAATTGAGTCCCTTCCCTCTGCGCTGCTGCCTTCATTTCAGACAAGTAACCACCAATCCGCTGTTGGGCAGCAGTAAATGCCTCCAACGATTCGTCTTGTCCACCCTCTGCTTGCACATCCCACGATCTCATTGTTATGACAATCACTTCAGCCTGCATCCGAAGATCATACAGAAACTTCTTTACGTCAGCCTTGAGCCCCTCTGCATCCGAATCCTCCTCTGCTATGCAGAAGACCTGAATCTTACAGCTCTCAAAGCTCTCTTTAGTGAGAAGAAGCTGAGAGAGGAGAAGCATGAGACCACCGTCTCTTACAATCCAATACAAATCAATTGTACCATACTGCCTTTGATACTCATTCGGCCATTCATCAAGGCCCTTGACAATAACAACTGCCTTGTTTGCAACAATGCAGTCATTAATTATCCCAACAAAGGTAGCTGGGATTTCAGTTAGGCTCTCCCGCCGCCATATTTCTGGGTATCGCATCACCACAATGTTGGGCTTGAGATTGCCGAGGCCCATGGTTTGGATAATTCCACGGAAGCCTTCAGTCATATTGGGGGCTACAACTATCTCTGCTACACCTTCACAGTGCTTGTACTCGATGTACGTAGCTAGCTGCTTGCAGGCTTCCTTGGCATCTTCGGCTTGTTCATGGTAGTCTCCGTCTAGTATGGAGAAAAAGATGGACATTCCACGTCCTTTTTTCTTCATACAGTTAGCAAAATCGGCAAGTTTAGGATGGCATGGCACATTTTCTGGTAGCTTCCCCCATGGCCGGCAGAAAACTAAGGGGATGGGATACCAATTCTTTGGGTGCACTTGGTTTGCTGCAAATAAGATGAGGTCAATTAACATAATGCAGCATGCATAAACAGGTTTTAACATACACGTGCACGAAAAAAATAAAAAAGTTGCGAGCACACAGACAAAAAAAAGAAAAAGTTTGAGAAAGAGAGAGAAGTAAACCAAAAGTTGTTAAACTGACTAAGATAATTGAGTTTTATGGAAGTCTAGTTGGAAAAAAAATAATTTAATGTCCATGAACAGGGATAAAGGCACATTGGTTATGTTTGGTACCTAGCTTAAAGCCACTTAACCTAAAAGAGGTTGCTTTAAGTGGCTTTAAGCCAAGTACCAAACATGGCCATTATGTCCCCAGCAAATTAAAGAACTTCCTGGGGTATAACATCATCAATTCTCAAATATGATATGCTACAGGAAAATGTCAGATGGACAGGACAGAATGAGCAACATGAAATTGCATAAGGTAGACATCAAGTTGTTGGTCCAACATTTATAAGATAAGTAAATACATGCATGTAATAAAGTCCCTCTGAGAATAAAAAGACAGGAGAGGCTTAAGGACCAGAAAAATGAGTTATCTGGATTAAGAATTTTCTAATTGTTTAGTATATGTTATTACACTCTACAGATTAATAAATTCACCATGCATTAAAGTTTTTCTTAATTTACAGGAATTAAATTATCCAGAGGAAAAATAATGGCACAATTTCCTGCATCTGAGAATTGTAAACTAGGAGATTGCCAGGTTTGATCATTTGCACAGACAATCCTTTTCTACCAAAATAGGCAGGAAGCAAAACACATTCCTGATAAATGCATCACAGTGACAGTTCGTAGTAACTTCCTGCTCAAGAGTTGGAATCTACAATAAAAGCTAACAACAGAGAACTTCACTTTGAGGGGCTAATAATATGCCCAATCACACCAACTGGCATCTTGTGCCAAACAGGCAATGAGCAAACTACATGCTGAGAAAAATGCACCATACTGTGATTGTTTGTTTTAACAGTACCTTTTTTGTTCAATCCAGTGAGTATGGCACCAATGAATAGCACTAAGGAAAAAAATGAATTATAGCATAATCCAGCCTTCTCAGGATAAGTATACATACCTCCTAGTGATCTCAGACTACGAAGGGCCAGTTGAAAATATGCACTCTTGATACCATCACCCCAGTCCCCAGCCTTTCCTTTAATGCTCACGTATTTATATATGAGGCTTGCAAGGCCCAGAGACACCACAGTGAATGACCAAGAGATCAAGAACATGATCACTGCAGCAAAACAGAAGCAACAGGAAAATAAGAGTTTCCAAAGAGGCAACATTTTGCACTTATATGCATCAAAACACATACATGTGCAAGCATACAAGTGCCACACAAGGGCCATTTTCAAAAAAATAACCAGAAAAATCAAAGCTAGTACATCAAAATATATCGCCTGACAAACAAGCCTCTCTTGTTTAAATTAATAGGATCCTTTTTTTTCAATCTGCTCAAGTTCCTAATAGTGATTTGTTATTCTACTTGAAAAGCTCTACTTTCTTTATTCGATAGGGATTTCCGTAGCTTCAGGAAGGAGGGAAAGTCAATTAACACTTCCTTTTGTATACCAACAATTCCAGAATGAAATCCTGTTCAAAGTCCAGGCGCTTCAAGAAATCTGCATCAGATTTCAGGAAGCATCACACAGGAAAAAGGATGACGGAGAAAATAGCAAATATAAAACAGAGAATACTTCTTCCCCAACCTTCCACCAAATTATCATACTTCACAATGGTCGTGTTTTTGCATGGAAATCAGGGTTTGGATTTTGAAAACATGGGAGCTCATTGCAATAGTGTTCTTTAGCCCAACATCATCATATTTATAATTCTCAAACAATCAAAAATCCTTTCAAAACATAAGGAATTACAAGTACCGGCTAAAAAATGACACAAATCCAAGATTTTATCAACCTAGTTTGAATATATAAGGGGAGGAAGGAAGAGGGAGTTTGATAAAGATAATAGAAAAGCGGGAAGAAAGCAGAAAATAACAAAAAAAAAAGTTTGCTTATTTTAGCTTTCATTCCCCAATCCTCCCAATTTGGGAGAAGTGTGATTTGTACATGTGAAAAGAAAACATCAATCCTCCCACTTTTCTTTCTTCCTAAACATTAGAAAAGTGCTCTCCAGTAGCTTTTCTTTCCTCTCCCTCTCCCTCTTCCTTACTTCCAATTTTCCTCTCAACCAATCATAGCCCTGAGGTTGCACTGATAGGAACAGAGCCAGAATTTGTATATTAGGGGGGGGGGGAGGGGGGGGGGGGGGGGCGGCGGCGGGCAGGGGTATGATAGTTGTAAATTATTACCATAATGAAAATATGTAAATTTCATGCCTTTTTCAAGGTGAATATTAACAGGTAAGGTTGAGGGGCCATATAAAAATATCCTAAAATATAAGGGGATCTCATGCAGTGTAAAAATTTGAGGGGTCATGGCATCCACTCATGTATGTAGCTCCACTCCTTTGCACTGATGACCATCACCAACACTGCCACTACCACTACAACCACCACCATCAGAGCGATCAGTACCACAACTAGCACAGCCAGCCCACCACCATCAGCACTACTTTTTTTTGAGAAATAAAAATATATTCACTAAGCGCACCAAGGGGGTGCAAACCCAAGTACAGAATCATTTACAAGATAAAAACTCAAAAGTCTTCTTTATCGATAAAGAAATGCCTGCTAAACCAAAAATTAAGGGTCTGAATCCATCTATATTTGACTACCACTAAAAGCTTTGCCATCCTTTCAAAAGCTCTCCTATTTCTCTCATTTCATATAATCCAAAAATAGAAAGAGGGATTAAACAACAAATTCTTTAGAAACTCTACAGCCCTCTATCATGTATGTCGCCACCACCATGAGTACTATTGCCACTAATGCCATTGCCACAACCTCTATCATGTATGTCGCCACCACTATAGTAGTTTTGCCATTACCACCATTGTTGTCGTTTATCATCCCTACCTTAATTATTTTCATAACTAATGTACTTTTTTTTGATAAGTTGATAACTAATATACTTACTATGTTGTCAAACTACTAATGCTGCCAGCACTGTTATTGTCATCACCACCATCATCACTGTTATAACCAATACAAATGTTGGTGTCACTGTAACTACTTTCTTTCAATACCTATTTCGTACTTACTAAATCATCATCATCACTATGAAAAATGAAAATTAATACCCGAAATCTTCGAATGGTAAAGAACAAAATATTTTTAACCTTCTAAGACTTCAGATTCTTGGATTTGAAATCCTGATATCTTATAGTTCTGCAGATTCAAGGCCCTGATGAAAGAAGAGGACCTTATGTAATTCTGAGCATAAGAAACTCCAAATGAACGAGAATTTAAAAGCACCCAAAGCTAACACCACCTTCCTCTCTCGCTAAGGCTTTATTTATTGGTTTTCTTGGCCAAAAAAGAGCAAATGATACTAAAAAAAGCCCACAGCTGTAATATGAGTGGAGGACATCATACCTATGCAAAGTGAAGCTCCAATAAGAGATAGGCTCCAGTGGTGGAATTTCCACCGAGGACGCCAACTGGGAGCATCTAGAAGATCCAGAAGGAAGCAAGACAAGTTCACACCCGCATAACACAAAAGGTAAAACATAGTTACAGTTGGTGTGATAAGATCGAGATTCCCGATAATGACGCACCCAATACAGAGTAAGGAAGTAAAGAGGGTAGCAATATAAGGTTCACTCCCTTCTGCAACCTTGAAGTAATTAAGAATAGGGAGAATATCATCATTAGCTATGGCGGCGAGCAGGCGTGGGGCTCCCGTCAAACTCTGAAGAGCTGCCCCTAAGGTTGAGAGAATAATTCCTACATGAATGATTGCTGGGAAAGGCCAAGCAATTGTAGCAGTAAGTAGCCTGCATTAAAAGCACAGTTCAGCACAAAAAACTGCAGGTGTTTTACAATTAAAGAGTTTTCTTTTTCTTTTTTTTTGGGGGGGAGGGGGTATCTATAGTGGTGTTGCATCCACAAAGGATGTGTGGACTAGAAAAAAATTGACTTAAAGATCCACCAACAGGCATTATAAATTCAGCATATGGAAAACTGAATCCAAAAAAAAAGATTAGTGTTAAGATGGGATGTCTACAAAAAGGAATTACATAGTTGAGGAGATCACAAATCCATCACCTTCTAAATTCTCTCTAATGAATGAAGTGACTGATTCTCACAATTAAATAAAAATCTTGAACTTATAATTCAAATCCAAAGTGCTTTATGGAGAACACCAAGTGAAAGAAAGGAAGACAGATAAAAATCACACCCCAGAAAATGACAATGGGAAAGCATAAATCTACCTAAATTCTGCCAACAACCTCACTGTGTAGATTTCCCGATACATAAAAATATCAAATTTTTCATTGATCTATAATATAAACGATAAAAAACAGTAAATTTATTGCGACACACAACAGATTTTGTATCATATCAAAATAAAAAAATTTATGCCACTGCCAAAATTAACATTTTTTTCCATAATTTTGCAAAAAGGAATTACACACTTTGGCAGATAATAATCAATCATTTTGAGAACTCTTTCTCATGACAGAACTAACTATTTTTACAGTACAATAAGAAACTTAAACTTGTAACATGAATCCAACGTGCTTTCGAGAAAATGTGAAGTGAAAGAAAGGCTAAGAAGATAAATAAAAATCAAGAAAGTAACAATCTATCTAAATTCTGCCAACAACCTCTGTATAAATTTCCCAGCATGTAAAAAAAAAAAAACTCCTTCATCTATAATCTAAAGAATCTAAAAAAGGCAGTAAATTCAATCTAACTCATACACAGGTTCTGAATTTTATGATGTTGCCATTATTAATAATTTGGTCATTAGAAACAGTAGCTCTCAGAAAGTAAGGCAACCCTCCACTTTTCGTCACTAAATTTTCTTTGAAGCAACCGGGTCTCCAACCCAGCTGACTCCATTTAATAAGACAAAGCTGAGTTAAGTTGTAAACCAAAGCCTGACATGAAATCAAAATAAACATTCTATTCTCTCTTTACTAAAGTTCTTTATTGACATAAATGGCATGTTTGATTTTGTAATCTGTTTCTGTTCTCGAGAGTGTTTCCAGAAACAAGAACAAGAATCAGCTTTTGTTTTGTACTAACCAGATATATGTTTGGATAATAATAACTGACAATGGCTTTTTGTGTAATGAAAGAAATAGAAGGGCTTTCTATAGTGAGGAGCTGTTTATAAAAGTAATTAAACATAGGTGGTTTAACACCATAACTTTTCATTCAAGGGTTTTTTTTTTTTTTTTTAAATGATGAAGACCTCATAGATTTGTGGATTTCCTATCTTGTAAAGAGCGATTGGTTTGGTTTGCACCCCCTCGGTGTCATTTATACAACTATACTCATAAAAAAAAGCCCAAAAATCATCCAACAACAAACACGGCCCTATAGTTTTTTGAACTTCAAATAAAGTGATCAATATACTGTGGATAACAATATGATGAAATATCATTAACAAGTTCTCCACATGCTTATGTGGTAGTAATTTAAGGAGATAAGTAGATGAGGCATATTGGAAATAAAAACAAATCTCAAGGTCAGTTCACACTTCACAAGGTTATCTGGTAAGTGACTAAAGAAGGAGATAAGTGGATAAGGCTGACTAAAAGTAAAAAGCAATAACAAGGTCAGTTCACAGGTAGACATCATAGCAAAAGGAGAGGCTACTACATTGAAGGAGACAAGCAGATGAAGTACTTCAAAGCTGTTGCTTTTCTCTCTATCCTTGCTTACCAAAAACACCTCACCATCATTTGTGCTACTCTCTCTTAGTTGTAAATACTTTTACATGTCACTTCAAAAACATAAAAGAACAATGGCCTACAAGGTGTAAGCTCTATGAAACACTACTTAGCTAAATTCAACTAGATATGGAAGAGCACTGAACCACACAACAGAAGGATAAAAAGGAAATTATGCAAAAAAATAATAATAATAAAAAAATCTGAAACAATATTAGAAATAAATCAAAGAAAATAAAAGAACTGGAATGCATGAATAACAAAATAACTTCTTGAGAGAAAATTTGAATACCTATCTGTCAAGAGCTTCTCTCTCGTTGCAACAGCTCCAAAAAATAACACAGAAACTAGATATAGTGTAGTAGTTGTAAGAGTTGCAGCCAATGTTCCAACAGGAATTGAACGCTGAGTGTCTTTCAGTGAGGCTGATCGATTTGAGCCTGCCATAATGCCTGTGACAGCAGGAAAAAATAGACCGACCAATGCACTGCAAAGATGGGAGGGAAAAAAAGAGAAACAATAGATTTAAAGTTACGTGAAAAAAGTTAAGTTCTTTACACATCCACTACCAAAAAATACATTTGCATGCTTCACACTAATACTTGGTTAACACATATAAGGAATTTACCTAATCAGTTAAAAATGTTCACAAGAATGCGAAAGGAACCAGCAAGAATATTATGGAAGTAAAAAGCATAAGAGAAAAAAGGGAAAAATTACTTTTCTATAGTATCTCAATTAAAAGTGTCAAAAAAACCTTTTAAGACTAAAGTACCAAGCAATATTTACTCAAGAAACTCAAATTCCAGGAAACTTTTAGGTCCCATCTATTTACTCTGTGACTAACACTAAGATACGGAAACCTGCAAACCACAAAGAAGTAATTTTGATTCCAGACCCTTTTCAAAAGAATACTGGGTTGACAACATCTAACTTTACCAACTTAGGTATCCACAAATCCAAGAATGTAACTAAACCAATAGTGCATCAGCTGAGATTCTTGGAGGAGAGAGGGGGATAGTGGGAGCACGACACACACAGAGAACGGAAGTAAAGTGTAAGAATATTATGAAACTCCCATTATCCCATACCAGGAAACTCTTTGATGCTAATTGACTACCAGCCACAGCCACATCCACAGCCACCATCAACTCCTAAATCAAACTTAACATCTATGAATCAGACCTTGTGTAACTGGAAAAGAACAAGTTCCTGCAGCATTTAGGAGTACCTTACCCACACTGGCTTAGGATAACTTTTATGACTAGGGTATACATGCCACACAAACAGAATGCTCTACTTCCGTGAGTATAATCCAAAGAATCATCATAAATTCATTAGCTAATCCACCTAAGACATACGTGTGGAGTCTAAATGTATCATAGTACATTAGTGCTCATGCACACATACATGTTCTTTTGGATACCAAAATGGTGGTGAGGAACTTCTAGAAGGTTTCTCTCTTCCAAATATTTCATACATTATTTAAGAACCTTTTGCTTTCAGCCTTAGAAAATTTGCAGATATAAAGTATGGGATTTGGGCTAAATTATTTTATATACATTCTAACAACATTAACAAAAAAGAATATGTTTTAAAATCCACAAAGCAACTGAATTCTTTATTTGGTAACAAGGGAAGAAAACTGTAAAAGTTGGAAAGGCAGAAAGAAGGAAAAGAAGACAATTCCTTTTTTTTCTCATCCATATGCTCAGTAGGAAGGATGGTTTTTTATTGGTAAAAGACACGCACACACCACTCGAACTAAATAACAAATGGCCTAAGTAGGGGTTCAAACTAGTAACCCCTCACTTAAGTGGTTCTTTTTTTTTAAAAAGTATGTTGTAAGTTGGGTCCGTCCTCAAAAATCAATTCATTGTCCTACTTTCTACTTGATTCTTTTTTGTGAAGTTTAAGAGGAGTGAATAACACGCACAAGGGTAAAAAGTGTACCCTTCCTTTTTCCATTCTACCTCTTGTCTACTACCAAATAAATGAGAAGTAAAACCTACCCTCCCTTTTATTTCTCCACTTCTCTATTCTTCCATGTTTCTCTCCTACCAAGCAGGATGTCAGAGCATAAGCATACTGTGGTCCAGATTGTCTCTGGTGCACTCTGTCCAGTTTGTTTACGTGATGAATCAATGACAAGTCATCGATATCAAAAAATTGCAATGGTCATCAGATAATAATTAAGTTAATTAGATCAAATGAACTGCAAAATAACTGAATCCATGATCTTTTATCCTCTGACTTGTGAAATAAAACACATTCACAGTTTCCATAGCTGTCCATAAAATTGCATGCATCAAATGGCTAAGATCCGAACCAGGGTAATTCTTCTTGAAATTTATCTCCACAATAGAAACTTGTCAAATATGGCCCTATTTCTTTAGAGTTGATCTCGACAGATGTTAATGCTTGACTTAAGTTCAATATGCAAGAGATGTTAATGTGTATATGTGAGCACACGTGTGCTTGCATGTACGCATGCAAAGCCTTTACCATAAGTTCACCGAGATAAAAATGATTAATTGCATTTCTTCCTCTTCCAACACCATTGAACCTCTGAACTGTAAATGTAAACTAACACATCTTCATACAAGCACACACATACTTACCTAAGGGTTGAGGAAAGTGAAGTTAAAACAATAGGGAAAAAGAAAAAGAAAAAGGCTAAAGTCAAGTGGCTTCAATGTAATAATGCTAGAGCGAAAATTAAACTCACTTGAGGTCTTAGAAGTGATTAATTTTAAATGCATTGGGAACTTGAAAAGTAAACAAATCGAAAAGCCAAAACTGACAAATCATGTGACTAAATTCTAACATTTGACTAACAAAAGGAGACCATTCAATCAGATTTACTAATCTTTGTCAAATGATGACATACCACAACATGTTTAGTTATTATGAGAATGCAAAGAGTGCTGATGGATAGTCAAGTTGGTTATTGAGCTCCATAAGCATTGTACCTCAATAAAGAAATAATGGTGTCCGTTTAAGTTCAAAATGGAAGATGCAAAATTTTATCTTTTTTTATAATTAAAAAGATATGCAAATTTTATCCTTAGCAGGTTTACGTAAATTAAGAGCTACTGAAATATGCATCTTCACCTCACTTGTCTTCAGCCAGGTGATCATCTAAGAATTATATAGTGCCATGAACTGGTAGATGGTATACCATGGAGACCCAGAAACAGCTAGGCTAAAAAAAATTGTAAAATGGTCCTTCAGAAGTAGAACCACATCCCTTAATAAGGTAAAAGATTAAGAAACCAGATGCAGCGCATATCATTTTCTCATACTGAGCAATAAATATTTTTTGACATGACTGCTTATCAAAAAAGAAAGAGTGTTTGACATGACTTACTTAAAGTTCCAGTACATTTTCCCTTCCGGATCGGGAATTCCAGCATTGTTAGTAGTCTGATAATCTGAACTCCAATTATCTTTAAAGCTTTCCAAACTCAAACCTGTGACTCCAGCTGTACCAACAATGCAAGAGAAAACAATATACTTTACTTTCCCACCAAGTCTGGCATAACTGAACCATGTAACAAGAAACAAAACACTCATACAGAATATAAAAATCAGAACAGTTCGTTTATGAATTGAAAGGTCAAATGGTACAAGGCTAGCATATAAGCACACTGTTCATTGGATCCAACCTACAACCAAATTTGAACTGACCTGATCAGCATGTCTGCCTAGAATGTTTAGCTTTTTTCCAAGATAAATTAATTGCTAATAGTAACAATATATCTCAAATCTATGTTGCTCGGACTCGGTATGGGGTGTCAGATGTGGGAATGTATCTAAATGTCTGACCTGCCAGTTTCCGAAATCTAAGACTCAGGGATACAGCCAAAAAGGGTCAAAAAAGTGGATATTAAGATCTCAGGGACTCATTAGATATATATTAATATTAAGATATTTTTTATGCCTAACCCATTTGAAATCATCAAAGTGGAGGCATGCTACCAATTACTTTGTTTTAAATAGAAAAAAGAGATATGAGTTTTTCCAAAAAAAAAAATGTTTTTTTAAGTAAATGGAAAACTGAATTCATCTCAGACTTGGGCCTAACTTTTTTAAAAAGGAAAAGAGATTTGAATATGGATTTAGAAGTATTTCTAAGGCCTTTGGGCCGAAATCAATCATTAATCTGGGTCTGTTCTCATGTAGTAGGCTAAGTTTAAGTGTTTTAAAAGGCTTGGGCCTAAGCCCATTCATGAAATACAGATGAAGGTACTCAAGCCCAGCCCGCTAAACTCTAGCCATAAACGGTGTGTTTTGAGAGATTAAATATCTCCTTCTTCTCCAAACCCTATTCCCCTGCCTCCCTCTTTTCTCTGTCATTTGTGACAGAAGGTCATCCCTGCAATTGTTTTTTTTGGTTTGTTCTCTCTTATTTTCTGGCTCCACCTTTCTATATCTTCACTCTTCAGTCACCCTAACAGTATTTCTCTCCCCAATCAGCGACAATCTCTCTCTCTCTCCTCGAAGCGACATTATCTCTCCTCACTGGCAACAAATTCTCTCTCCTCACCAGCTATGACCTTTCTCTCTCATCTTCAGCTCAAATTCAGACGTGTCCAAAGTGCAGGAGGAGGATCTGACACAGATCCCATACCCTTACCCATGTCGACAAGGGTGTGTCGCCAAAAATGGATAGTCTGGGCAATGTAGGACAAGACCAGTATGTCGACCAAAATAATTGTTTAATTTGATGACTTAGCCAAAAAAGGCGATGGCCAACGTTACTCCTTCCAAAGGGGTCCATACTGAGATATTCAAATTCCAGATAGATCCAACGTTGTCAACAGGTATAGCCATATGCCACCAAAATGAAAATGTAACTTCTTTTTTTCTTTGATAAGTAAAATTGTATAAATAAAGCATCAAGGGGGAGAAACCTACAGGATAGCTCTACAAAATCTATAAGATCTTCTTCTTTAAAAAAAAAAAAAAAAAAGTTACCCTTAAACCACTCTAATCACTCCCATAGGCCTCTCTTGGCCATCAAACACCCATCTATATCTCTCATTTCAAGCAAGGTCAAGGGCCTGCATCACGAATCTAAATCACAATGGAGAGAGACAATTATGCTTAATCGAATCAAGAGAGTCTGCCTATCAGAATTAAGAATTAGTGAATGTACACAAATATATTATCATAAAAAAAACCAAATAAATCTTTCCAACACTTTTTTATAAGCGGAATCTTTCAAATATTCAGTTGGATCCAAAACAAAGTCATCATAAAATAGGAAACATGTAAAGCTTATAATCAATTCATTCAATAAATGAGAAGAGAAAGGGACATGAAAAACACTGGTCAAGCACCTGCATCGTGAACCTAATCACAATGGAGAGAGACAACTATGCTTAATCGAAGTCTGCCTATCAGAATTAAGAATTAGCAAACGTATATAAATCTATTATCATAATAAAACCAAAGATGCACATCATATACTTAGGTAAGAAGGAATCTTTCCAGCATTTTTTTTCGTAAGCAGAATCTTTCGAATATTAAGTTGGATCCAAAGCAAAGTCATCATAAAATAGGAAACACGTACCCCCATTCATCAACTAAACCCTTCCTAAATAGAGCTATATATGCCATCATACAGAGAAGCCTACAACATCACCACCATGTGTGGAAAAAACACGAAGTCAAGGGCAACAACAAAGCACACACACGAGCGCCCCACACAGTGAGAGGGAGTATACATGTCTAGAACAGAAACAAATAATAATAATAATAAATGATGCACTCACTTGCAGGGGAATCCTTTCTTGCCAAAAATATCCCAATAAATATGCAGACCAACGAGAACAAAACAGGTATGAGGAAAGCAGGTGCAACCCGATTGATCATTTTCACACCACCAAACACAATAAAGCATAGGATGATAGTTATAACAATGCCATAAATTTGCAGGTCATGTGAACTTGGACTTTGTATAGGTTCTGCAGCTGTTGTGCCATTAACTTTTGTAATAGTCTCTGCAATGAAAACATAAATAAATGAGGCATAAATTAGCAAAAGATTTATGTTCGACATTATTGAATAGTAATATGCTCTGATTATTGCCACCAATTACGAATATAAACCATCAACCATAAATTAGCAAAAGATTTAAGTTTTTGACATTATTGAATAGTAGTAGTATGCTTTGATTATTTCCACCAATTACCAATAAAAACCATCAACATGTCAGTTACATATGGTACAAAACCTCACCAAAATGTGTGGTACAAAGTAATGTGGTACAAAGCAAAGCATTCTATGTGGAGAATGGGAGACATTACTGGGTATATATGAAAGAATTTTTATTTCAAAAGTCTTCAAGGTCAAATTTGTTCAGAAAGTGAGAACCATAACCACTAACATGATTTAGGATCTTCTTTCATGTACCAAACAGAAGACACACTGGATAAAGAGTTAGGCTTACCTGACCAAACAAAACCTTCAATCTTTATGAAATCACCCTACAAGCCAGTCCCGCACCAACCAACATACCAAGTTTTGCATCTGGCCTCTAAGTGGGATTTCTTGTTACAGTATTCATATGACACAATTACAGTGACCAAGAGAACATGCACAAGACATCTAACCCCCCTAAGACTCATCAAATGCCCACAATTGACCTAGGATAGAATCATATTAAAATTTTGGTACTCAGCTGCAGAGAATTCTCAGTCAATACCTCGAAAAATTCCAGCAGCAGGAACTGCTTTTAAGAAAGTTTCGACAGCTCCCAACACATAGCTACAACCACAACCAAAAGCAAATGAAAAGTGTGAATGTCAGTATAAGTACTTAACAGATTACCATACATTAAGGAAAGAGGACAACTAAAGATTTACAGCATTCTCTTGGGCCTTGGACATAGTTACCAGAATCTTGGTACATTATGATTTGCAGCAAAGGTATGGAAGCACGGTACTTTAACCTCCCAATACATGGTACAGTGAATTTAAGATTTAGTTGCTTTATTATTTAGAAACATGTGCATAAATTAAGAAGTAACATGCAGAGACAGATTTAGAAGGGGACCAAGCAGGTCATCCCCCCTAAAGTTTATAAAAAATCTTTTCTATATATTATATACACATTTTTATTTCTTTTTATTATAAGTAAGTTGTATAAAAAAGGCACCAAGGGGGTGCAACCCATTTACAAAAATTATCTACTGAAAAGTAGATCAACAAAATCTAAAAAGTCATCCTTATTAACTAAAAATTTACCCTTGAACCAAAAACTAAGGGTGTTGAACCATCTCTCATGAACTCTCAAGACCTCTACTCAGCATCAAAAGGCTTTCTATTCCTCTCATTCCACACTAACCAACAAATACGGAGGGGAATCAACAAGTAAGTCTTCTTAGAAACACGAAATCCACTCCAAGCTCACACTTCTTCTTTCACGGAACCAACCATCACCCAAGAAAGACCCAACACACTAAAAGTCATCTCCTATTAACTTCTCACCCATAGGCATTCCAACAAAATATGAACCACAGACTCGACACAAGCTTTACACATGTAACACCTATTAACAATCATCTTCCCCCTTCTTTGAAAGTATCCAAAGTAAGAATCTTCTCCCAAGAGGTTTCCCACACAAAGAAATTAACTTTTTTGGGGGCATAGGAATTCCAAATAACTTTCCGTGGGAAATTGGGAGAACCTTCAAGTGGAGAGTCATCCAGACAAAGCTTTATAAGGATTTCACCTTAAACCCCTTCTCTAGCTTGATTTCCATCTAGCCACATTCTCTCTATTTACATCAATATCTACACAACGCCTCTAAGAAACTTTCAACATTCTCAAGTTCCAATCTTGGACACTGCAAATGAACGAAACATCCCAAGTAATACCATCAATAGACAAAGAAAAGCAACAATTAATGATTGCATCCTTATCTCTCACAAGAGCAAAAACATCTGGAAATTAGATTTTGAAAGAAGAATCCCCACACAAAGTATCATGCCAAAGTCAGGATCTATCAGCATTGCCAACCAGCCGAAACAAAAGGAAATAAGTTCTCCCCTCCCTTTCGAATGCATTTCCAAATACCCACACCTAGGCCCCCCTCCTTTAGACATCCACCCATTAAGATTCAACCCAAACTTAGCATCCGCTACTTTCCTCTAAAGATGATCTCTTTCAACCATGAATCTCCATAGTCATTTTCCAATAAGAGCGTTGTTGAACAAAGTGAGATTTAAGACTCAACTCCCGCCCCCCCTCCGGTGGTTGCTTCCCCCTTCCCCCCCCCCCCCCCCCCCCCCCCCCCAAAAAAAAAGAAGAAGGTATATAATAGGTTTTTCCCCTTTAGCAAAAGTTTTTCAATAGACATAGTTTTTATCCATGGAGATTGGATCATTTTTTGTAATTTTTTTGTGGTGATAAACTCTACAATCTTCTTAATCATCTCTTTTCTGATAAGTCAATCTCCTTAATCATCTCAACATTTCATTCTCCAATCTTTTTAAGCATGGTTTTGAGTTTTAATTATTTATGGTTTTATGGTTGATGCTTATATTCAGGTAAATATTGAAAAAATATTTTTTATAACCAACCCCAAATAATAAGGTTTTGGATTTCTTCAATTGGGTTCTTGACACTTGACAGTACTAGACATTAAAATATATTTATATCAAAACAAAGGAGAGTGATAGATTAGATGAAGAAACAATTATTCAATTCAAGTTAGTTTAATCTCATGATACTAGAAACCTCCCCCGACAATGGTTTTGGATCCACCCCTTAAGACATGTATCTTTGAGTATAATTTGATAAAAAAGGTTGTAAGGACAATAATAGTTAAGAAGATAATGTGGGTTTTGATAACTAGTAAAATCGATACTCATAATTTTGGAGAACATCAGCTTCAAGATAATTTATGAGCTACTTACTCCCTTCTTAATTTCTTATGTCTAGAAATTGTTTTCCTTTTCACAAAAATTTAGCTTAAAATGCCTCTTTTATCTAATTATTACGAGAAATTTGGAATTGCCAATTTTGGGATCCATTACACGAGTATACCACAAATCAAAACATAGAATTCGGATAGTAATTCAAAGCAGGGTATCAAATAACCGCCGCCTCAACAATAAACATCCAAAAAGAAAAGAAAAGAAAAGAAAAAAGGGTCCACAAACTCACAGAGCTCCAGCAACCGCGTTACCAAGGAAGAAACATAATCCAATGCTAATTCCGACCTCTGGACCAAGGGCACGACCAATGAGATAATATGGTCCCCCACCCTAGAGGTACATACATAGAGCAAATCATTTAACACATAATTAAGTGCTTGAATATTCAACAAAAATTAAATTACTGCTAAATTACATCAAAAAGAAAAAAGGTCAGCAAATTATGAATGCAAATGCATCCCTAGTGCATGTTAAACAAAGAATAGTATGTAAAAAAGGGTATTTCAAGCATCCACAATTCAGACCACCTAAAATTTAATAATAAACCCTGATAAAGTAATGGTATAACCAATTTCATATGATTGATGTTTGATAAAGTTTTTCTTTGAATTTTTGCTGGAATCCAAAACACGAGTAAATAAAATTTTTAGTCCTCCGAGTATACACGATTTACTATTTTAGTACCCCAACAAAAAATTTCCCTAAATCATATCACCAACTCCTGATTTTGTCCTATTTTGATCCTATCGTCAGCTTTCCGTCTAATTTGTCCATGAAATGCCATATCAACATAGTGAAGTGGCAAAGGATTGATGAGGTTTCCAAGATTTTGCGTGAGAGAAAACTCGCCCAATTTCCCCATCTTCCCATTCCACTTAAATTGCTTGAAACCATAGAAATTAAAAGTCAGTAACCAACGCCATTGGACCAGTAAGCTTCATCTTCTCCAAATCCATCTTCCAAATTTCTCCAGCTTCATCTCTGACTCCCCATCGTTCACCAAGGTAAGCATGCATCTCTGACTCTCCCTCCCTCCCTCCCTCCATAAGATTGAAGTGGGTGTTTATCCATGCTAAAAAAAATTGGTTCCAAATTAAAGATAGATCAGTGCAAAGATAATTTGAAAAATGAATCAAGTATTTTGTACTACATTAGGAAGGAGATAAGCTCGCAATACCGACGCCCATAACCGTCAAAGACCATTTGGATCTCAAAACTCAATCCAATTATATGGAATACTAAGCAGTTTAAGAAGATTTGGATCTCAAACAGAATCGAATTATTTCTAATATTGTCAGATCATAAAATAAACCCGATCGAATTATATGTATTTCACCATTTCTGCAACTGCTTTAGAGATGGTTAGCCAATCAGACTTTAGTGGAGAGAAAGAAGACGAAGGCAAAAAAATGTAAAAATTCCGCCGAGCAAAGCAAAATATGCATCTGTTTCGGACGAACAAAGAGATTTCCAATTGGGCTACTTTTGTTGGTAAAGTTTGATATATACAAGGAAAAAAAGAATTCTGAAATATACGAGAGCGGTTAGAAACAATGCGTTTCACCAGCGGCAAAACTTTCTCAATTCTCTTTCATAAAGCTGAAATCCTTTGCCACTTCACCATGTTAATATGGCATTTCATGTAAAAATTGCAAATTGAACGGAAAGCTGACGGTAAGATCAAAATGGGACAAAATCATAAGTTGGTGATATGATTTAGGAAAAAAATTATTGGGCTACTAAAATAGGAAATCTTGTATACTCAGAGGACTAAAAATGTTATTAACCCTCCAAAACATCACAATGTACCTATCAGTAGCAAAAGTTCTCGTCTATTTTAGTACACAATAAAGTTTTATATCAACCCGTGACATATGACCCAAGTTAGTATGACCTTAACCACTGGGTACTAATATGTAATCTGCCCTAAAAATTAATTTGTACCTTCATTTTTTTTTTGACAAGTTAATGTGTACCTTCATTGCGCCATTAGTGGCAATAGCACTCAAAGATATTCCAGTCAGAAAAGTACATGCACCGCAAAATGCAACCAGCAGTAGTGATTCGCCTATGCCAGCCATGCCAACAATCCTGGAAATTTTACAAATTAAGAAAATCAGTCAGGGACAATATAGCAAGTCTATAACAAAATGACACAATGGTAAGTACAAATAACTAAAATCCATCCAAACCTAAGTCAATATAACGAATTCATTTTGCCAATGCAAAATCAGATATTGTGTGTGTAAGAGAGAGAGGGAGAGAGTAAAAAGAAGCTTCATTAATTAAAGCATCACATATTCTATATGCTAATATTACACAATTATACGCATAATATCTTTTTTTTGTTCAAAGGAGACCCATTGGACCTATAGACTACACAATTGGAGGTAGTCATCTCCCATCCCTTATCCTCCCATTCTTGGTGTGAGTGGGATTTGAACTCTGATCTCTTGTGCAATGACACGTGACTCTATCAACTAAGCTCGCTAGCACCCAAACCCTCATTAGCCCACATACACTAATAAAATTCGTCATTTTATTATCAAATCACAACTTTTATCAAGAATTGGTTGGATCCAAGGGATAGAAGACAGACAAAATAACTTAACTCAACTCAACCAAATCTTAATCCCAAAATACTTAGACCTTTTCAATTAATAAGCATCAGTGCTAAGCCAGACTATGTTTGTTTGCTCTGTTAAGAGTTAAAAAGGGAACAACCACTTTTCTCGAGAAACAAGTAATAGTAATAACACTCTTTGTTTTCTTATATTTAGATAAGCTTCATTCACTTCTCTATAATTTATACTATTGTAACACAACTATACGCGCAATATCGATGTGTATGGACCATCTAAGCAGTGACATTTGGCTGAAAGCAACCCTTATTAGCCCACATCAACTGATTAAATTTGGCAAAAAAAATATCAAATCAAAACTTTATCAAGAATGGTTGGATCTAAGGGATAGAGCAAAGACAAAGTAACTTAACTCAACTTAACCAAACCTTATTCCCAAAATACTTTCAGTAGGCACCGTAGGCTACATATCCTTTTTCCTCCAATTTACCCAATTTAAAACCAAATCCTTGTAAGATTTTTAGAGATCAAATATTTCTTTACCACTTCAACCCATGTAATCTTTAGTCTACTCTTACCTCCTTTCATGTAGTTTACCTATATCAAATTACTCTTCCGAACCAATGCATCTGTAGGCCACGACTCTGAAACTAGCAAAGCCATCTACGACACCCGTCTCTTATGCTCTATTGGTACCACCCCCACCTCTTTAGGAAAAAGAAAAGAAAAATCATTTCTTATTCTATCTTTTCTTTTTGTGATTGAGGGTGGGAATTTGAGCTTGGGACCTCCTCTTTAGAGGAGAGGTGTTACCAATTGGGCTATTCCCAAACCAGTCATCTACAATTGGGCTATTCCCAAACCACTCATCTCTTATTGTATCTTATTTTTTACAAGTAAAATATATTCATAAGCGCACCAAGGGCATGCAAACCCAAACATTTACAAGGCAAGAAATCTACGAACTCTAAAAGCTCTTCCTCATTGACAAAGGAATGCCCACTAAACCAAAAATTAAGGGAGTGAAGCCAACTATCTTTAATCACACTTATAGACTTCTTCACTCCAATAAAAGCCCTCCTATTTCTTTTGTCCAAACAATCCAAAAAGAAGTGAGGGGGATTAAACCAAAAGCAAGAGTCTACTCTTACCTTATGGGCTTCACCACCTCATCTCTTATTCTATCTTGTCTCATATTAGCACTCATCCACCATTTCAGCTAGAGTAAGAGGATTGCAATGGTTTGACAGAAGCGTAAAATGATAGTCACTAAGTTACATATGATGGTGGTTCTTGCAGAGAAACTAGTGGATAAAACACTGCCAAAAAAAGACTTGCCTTCCATATCCTTTTATCCTTTCCTCGAGGTGGGCTTTTATCTTGGATACTTACATCCACATTCCACATGCATCATTTCCTTGTATGCTTCTAAAAAATCCTTGGCTTACCTAACCACCTCCCCACCCACCCAAAATAAAATAAGGGAAAAGAAGTACCTTTGAGAAATCCATAGAAATGCAATCAAAACTCCTATCATAATCAAGCCCCAGTGCACGAGGCTCCCGCCACTGCAGAATCTAGGAAGGGTCAGATGTACATGGCCTTACCCCCATATTGTGGAGAGGTTGTATCTGCGTTTGAAACCCATGACACCAGTCAAATTGGAGCAAACATACCGTTGGGCCCACCCTCTGGTAAAAAAGTTTCGTTATCTGTGTTGAAGTCTCAAAGACATACGTAACTCTGCACCCTTTACAGTAGGAGGAAATAGCACATATCTCCTACTTAAAGCTATTGCATCTAACAAATTTGGTACAGGTCACATGCCTCTAGAATTACTTTTTTGATAGGTAGAAAATATTATAAAAAACATCAAGGAGGTGCAACCCGCTTACAAAGTCTAGCTCCATCTTCATGCCTACTTTGAGATTTCAGTGAACTTCAAATTGGTCAGAATTAAGAACTTAAACTATAAGAATATCTTTACTTGGAACATTCTATTTCATGTGGAAGACATGAAAAGCTGATAAGCTCCTACAATTCTTATCCAATATAGATGCACTGTATCTACTTACAACTGTTTTCAGTCAAAAGTTTACAATACCATATGATATAATTAAAAGCGTATCAGAGTTTCAATTCTATTTCATTGATACCAGCAAATTACTATCAGATTCAACAGTGCTGCAACAGACATATAAGAAGACAAGCATAAAAACATTAATCTAACACCCTTAACTTGCCAAGGAAACAAGAACTTACACACCAAAATATGTTTAAAAGATACCTCACTGAAAATATCAGATGTTATGCAAACAGATTCTTTCTTTTTCTGATAAATCTAACATAAACAAAATCACTGATTAAAAACAAACCGCACGCTGAATACATTAAGTATACGAGTCCATGCACACACTGAAACAAAATACAGAAACTGTAAAAGGACAAAATTAAAATACAACACAAAGGAGTTACCAAGTAAATCGGATATAGTAGATAATTCCCAATATGTTTTGCAGGCAGGGGATAAATACACCCATCATCGTGCCCAGTTTAACATCAGAAGGCTGCAGAATAAATGCACATTAAAAGACATGGAAAAGAATCGGAAAGGATGTAAAGAACAATGCCTGAGTCAAAAATACAAATATTAATTAATATGATACATAATAAAGCGATCTCTATGCAAATTTTCAAGCATAGCAATATATTTTGTTTCAAATGTACACCAGTCTCAAGAACAAAGCATATAATAACAAAGTAGAAAACAGTAACACGCATCTGATCCACGCTGCTCTAGTCATTACAAACAAGGCTACATTAAGTATTAAGTATCAACGGAGCAAAAAATTAAAACATTAAACAAAATTAAAAAAAAAAAAAAAGATTAAAGATTAAAAAAGGCCCTCTTTTGGCTTATGGAAAAATTCATTATAATGGCTTCTCATATTTATGAACCCCCCTACTTTTCTTAAAATAAAAAAAAAGGAAAAAAGAAAGAGCCATTTAATGTGTGTTTCTAGAATCTTCTGGACTGATAAAAAGAGCCCTTTAATGTGTGTTTCTAGAATCTTCTGGGCTGATATCAAGATACTTGTATCAAGCCCAACATGGATAAAGAATATTTCCATCAAAACTTGTTTAAAAATTACGTTCTCAATGCTTCTAACAAACTGAACATAATGTATCCAGGCACCAACATTTATAAGACAAAACCGACAAATTAACTAACATCCCCCTTTCTTGAATGCTCTCCCTTTATCTACCGCCCCTTTTTGTTGTCCTTCTCCTATTTTCTGCCTTTATCAAACATGAAATTTATGTGATGAAAACAATGAAAGTAATGATGATAGGTTGATAGGTTGATAACAATCATACTGATAAGACATATCAGTATTACCAGTGCTTACTATTAACAAAAGGAAGGGGAACTTATGCAATAAGAAGGGGAACTTATGCAATAGGCAGTAACATACCCTTGGTTGCCCATGAGTGATTGTAATGTCCTCCCCATCTCTAGGACTAGAAGGTGCTGGAATTTGCTCCCCTGTCATACTGGAATAGCGAGTCAAAAACAGATAATTATCGGGGGGGTTTCTTTGATAAGAAGATAACTATCATATTTTAAAGATCAAGAAAAAAAACATCAGCCAAAACAAACCATCCAAAAATTAAGCAGATAAGACAACTAAACATGGAACACCGTGAAGCATAGAGACAGGCACAAGAGAAGGCCATAATGCAACAATAGCATACCCAGACAGAAAATTTCAGGAAGTAATTGACACAACCATAGTTATCAGAACCGGACCCTATCAGCTGGTCCGACCAGTTGAACCATGAACCAAAGGCCAGACTGGTCCGGCTGTTTAATTGGACCGCTTATGCAGTTGAACTAGTTAGAACCGATCGAATCAGTCAGTCCAATCAGTGAACTAGTGAACCGGAGGTCAGACCAGTCCAGTTTTTCAATTTAACAAAAAATCAATGTGGGTATGGAGATTCGAACTTGGGAGTTGGGACCTTTATGTTAGAAAGAGTTGGGTTTTACCATGCTACCACCTCATAATATTGATAAAAGTTAGTCACCTTAATTTATTTATAACCACTCAAAGTTAACTAATCTACAACATTTTTTTTCTTTGCTCAATCGTAATCTAAATGTTAGACATTCATTTTGTTATTATTTATTTAAAATATTTTGTCATTAACATAAAAAAAAAAATATATATATATATATATATATATAATTAACAATTTTTTTATTTTGTTATCATATTAGACTCAATTAAGTAATACAAAACCTCTAAAAAAAATTAAGGATCTTGTATATGAATTTAAAGGAACCCTTCCAAAAGTAGTGACCATCAAATTTGACAGCTTCACTTAAAGCTGATTATAATATAAAATTTATTACATAATATTATTTTATAAAAACAACTAAAATATATATTTTAAGTTTAACTTAATCAATTTATGAATTTAATTATTTATAATTAAATTTTTAAATATTTATATAAATACTTCATATGATATAATCATATCATTATAACATTATAGCATTATTACAATTATTATATATTTTTAATTATTTTTAATAAACTTGCCGTTCAACCATTGACCAGTGAACCAATGCTTGGACGGGTTCAAGGTCTGATCCAGTTCCGATAACTATGGACACAACACATTGGGGAAATGACAATCAAGAAACATCTATGTCCACATAAATAACTATTGCATAAGCCAGAAAGCCAAGATAAACAATTCCCTAATGCACCAAACTTAATCTGCTCACCAACTGCCCAACCCAATCTAGAGCTTTCCTGAGCAAAGTCCACATTAGGCACCATGGGACCAATAATGTCCTTCCTCCCACTCAGAGCAATTAGACAGTAAGACAAGCATAATCCAGTAAATCCCAAAAAGTGGAAAATCATTAATCATAACTCTCTAGCAACTGTGCAATGTGATAAGAGGTAAGACAACTAAGAATGAAATTTTTCCTCCTCCTCAAATTCACATCAAGGTTTCATATATACATAACATCCTAAAGGACGTGTCTCTTCTTCCGTGTAAACATTTAATATCTCTCTTAAAATTTTAAACTGGCCCAAGTTTGCCATGATTACAACAAGGACAATAATCATATGTCAGCTCTTTGAGCGTTGAAGTACCAGAGAAGTGAAAAGGAAGTGTCTGATATAGAAGCATATACTAGTACTCAGAATGTTGGGCATGGCTTGAAAAATTCAATAACATGTTATAGGGGTGCCCAAGAAGTCTCAGCATCCAAGAAGTGTAAGAAACTGCATGGCATCCAATAGAAGTGTCTGTACTACATAGGCAAGAATTTCTTGCAAACCAGTGAAGAACGCAATGATTAAAAAAAGATTTAAAAAAGTGAATAATCCATGCATAGAGACATCTAATTCTAATAAAAGGTTCTATCATAATTAAACAGTAAAGTCTAGAGTCAATGAACAAGGAGGGGGGAAGAGAGAGAGCACAAGAACAAAGGAGGATCTGCATACCTTCTCAGACCAAGAATGTTGACAAGAGAATCAAAACCAAACAATTCCAATTTGGACTCCACCTGGAGGCCATTGACTTCTTGATTATCAGGTCCTAACCCATCTCTTATATTAGAACCCATGTTTGCCTCTGTGCCAACTTTTATTTTCCTGCCATGATATATTGAAGAACGTAAGAGACATTCTAGTCATGAAAAGAACTTAAGTGTTGAGATTACCTCCACAGAGTGCAAATGGATGCATCTCTTATACAATGTACAATGAATGAAATTGCTCTTCTTCTTTTTTGCCTTAAATTCTTAAATTCCTTTACCAACATCCAAAGTGGAACACTTGGTAATGAGAATTTCTAACTTGCTTCATTATGGAACTGAGTATCATTTTCTATATAATCTGTACCTTAAAGCATGCTGTCCATCAAAGCATACTGTCATCATAAAAATAAAGCATGCAACTGGCAGTTTATTGCAAATATATATAACTAAACATAGTAGATACATAACTAAACAAAATGCTTGGTTCCATGAGTCTTATAATCCACTCTTTCAACTCTATCATCAAGTGAATTTGAATGAAATTTTAAACAAAATGCTTGGTTCCATGATAATCCATTCTTTCAACTCTATCATCAAGTGAATTTGAATGAAATTTTTCGGCTAAATTGGCATAAACAACAAATAATTACTTCAATTAAAAACTAAGAAATATATTAGTATTAAGAAACACGAACCTGAGAGTGCTACTTCCCCTCCATTTTATAAGCAACCAAACAAAAAGACCAAGAAATACCAAATCCACTGAACAATTCAAATCCAAGAACCTATAGAAAACAGATAGAGAGATAGCCTATACTTGCAACCTATTGCCACTAATATTCTCTTTGTATGATGAGAAAATCAGATGAAAAGAAATAAGGCTTAAACTTCTCACTATCAGTAACGTAAATGAACAACACTTTTGCACTTGAAAAATCCAAATAATATTAAGAATCATACCTGAACTGAATTCACATTTCTAAACTCCACAAAAAAACACCCCATTTTCTTTTTTTAGCACCTTTCTCATCAACCAAACATATGTTAATAATAAAAATAAAAATAAAAAAACAGATCTTCTACTTTGTTATCATTAAAAACCAATAATCTAGCAGAAGAAAATAAACGCATGCGTAGTTATACATTCATAAATACAGAAATTATACGTACGCAAATTATGTACAAAAGAGAGGGAAGCCTACTTCAGAGGAAGTTCGGTAGTCGATGAGAACAAATGCAATAAACATATATACATACATAATATATGTTAAAGGGGGAGAGAGAGATTACTTGAGAGCAGATTGGTGGTGAACAGGGAGAGAAGATGAAGAGGGAGATCCTGGATCCATAGAAGACATCTCGAGAACCGCACGATCGTGGGCCACCACCGGCCTGTATTTCCTCCCACTCTGCGGTCGAATTTCCTCTTCTCCACCTAATTCAACGTCCCCATTGTTCATTTTCCGCTATTCTGTTTCTCTTTCTGATCGATCTATATCTTCTTCGCCTTCTACTTCTTCTACGGAGATTATATTCTACAGTTACTGCAATTTAGATCCAATGAGAAGGAGCAACGCAGAGATAAGGAGATCTCAGATTGAAATTTGAAAAATATACTACGTAATTTCACCGGGGAAAAAAAGAGATTAATTGTATTTTTTCACTTTTCCTCCCAAAAAAAAATAGAGACGTCTTTGAATGGATAAGAGTAGAAGACAAAAAAAAAAAAAGGAGGAGATGGGCTTGGGTCAAGGTGGGTTTCAAGTTTTCAACCAATCACTGAAAAAATTGGAATAGTAATTATTTTTAAAATGGTTAAATATCAAAATTGTTATTTAATTTTTACATATTTATTAGTGGATTTCTCGATTTTATAGTAACTCGCACGGAACCAGATTCATGTATTACCATTCTAATATGTTACTTAACATATTGACAGAATAAAATTACTGTAATACAATTAATAATTATTTTACTTTCAAGTTTAGGACTTATTTTTTCCTTTGCATAATGTAAAAAATGATGTAATTCAATTGAAATAGGTTAATTCCTATATGGTTGTGCTCTAATTCAAATGCATCCATAATGCATGCAAATATTAGAAATTTTAATAAAATCGAGTTAAATGATAGTATGACATCACGTATTTTTTTTATTTAATTCAATAAATAACTAATACAGAAGGTTCTAATATTTTGTAACAATTCTATTTATTTCAGTTATCGTTCTTAAATTGTGAGATGTGATTGTCGTTTTATCATTTTTCAATGTAATTGTATTTATAGCAAAACCTAAAAAATGCGGTTGTAATTTAATCTAAATTATATAATTTGTCTCTTCAATTAATTTGGTCTTTAAACTTTCAGTTATGATAAATAAGTCTCAAGTTTTTTCAATTAAATCTTCCCATCAAAATTACCTAATTCCATTAATGTTACTGTCATTAATGATATGACGAAGAATATGGCATTGTTTGGGTTTGACTTTAAGTGTCTTTCTCCCGGTGTTGTTGCCTGCTGGGAGAAAGAAAGTGGGATCTCCTTTCCGGCGCACGAGGGAATGGACTTTCATTCCCGAGACCGCCTCATCTATGTATTCGGGGCCCCTCCCCCCAGTGCTTGAAGATGCACACGCGATACGATAAAGATCTCTCGGGAGGAACCAATGAAAAGTCAGGGTAGAGTCTCGGAGTCGGCCCAAGCGAAGATCGACACTCGAAGGCTTGAGAAGCAGCTCGCAAAAGGGAAAGACGTGGAGATGACAGACTCGTTAGTCAAGCACACCGTGAGGCTAACTCAGCAGACTGAGAGGTTACAATTCTCGTTTTCATTTTCGAAAATAAATGTAGGGAGTGCTGACTTTAAATTGGTTTAAAATCAAATCAAAACAATGCTTATATAAGTTTATCATTCAAGAATAAATAAGAAGTACGTGATAGGAAGAATTAACAATTCCGAACTACAATTTTTTTGGGGGGGGTTTTATATGATTGGGCCATGTGCCCAAGTATTTTTATCATTTAACAATTGGACATTGAAAATTTTAATTTTTGTAATTAGCATCATTTACTTTCTTAATGTGTCATATAGAAGTTAGTTGTTAAAACTTAAAGTACCATTAGAATCTAAAGATGATACGAAGTACCATTGGAAAAAAAAGGGATACGAAGTATCATTTTAAAGAAAGAAAACGAAGGATCAAGGAGTTATTACTGATTGAATAGTGGTTACAATACAATGATTTGCCTTCTATATTTTTTTAGACAATTCAATAATTTCGTCTCCCATGTCCAAACGACACAAATGTTCAACTGTTAGGTCTTCCTATCAAGGGATGTTGATTTAATTAATTAAAAAAATCAGGAATTCAAATTGAAAACTTGATTAAAGTACAAAGTCCAACCATGTAAAAAACCTTTTTTTTCATCAATTAATGCTCTATCACTGCTTAATTTTTAATTAATTTTATTAACTATTTAAACATTAAACTAGTAATAAGTAATTGCCAATCTATTTTATTTTTATATTTAAGTTAATTAAAGAAATTGAGACTATGACTCATTCCATTAAAAAAAATAATTGAAAATATTTTCGATAATATTCAAAAACTCATTCAGTATTCAACTCTTTAAAAAAAACAAATGTCACCTTAGTTTATTATTATGAATTTCCTTTTACCAAAAAAATGCATGATAATTGTTAGTTGGATGATATTTTAAAAAAAAAACCACTACAAGTTGTATATAATAATGTTTGGTTTCTTACAAAGCAGTATTGCTTCACATGATGCGGTGCCTTTGCTAGATCCATACTTAAAACTCTTAAAGTGCTTATATAAAAGTGGTAATCTTGTATTGCTGCTACTGTAAAACCCATTTCAATCAAGAAAAAGATACTGTAAAATTCATCGTACAAGAGGATTAGATCCTTTGTATCCGGATTATGGCCTCAAGAAAATGAACCATACACAAGTAGCTTGTGGTGTACTCAATCACAACCAAGGCACACAACTACACAAAAGAAAAAGGTTTAGACTGGGACTGCAAGCGCGGCCTCGATGGGATAACATGGTAAACTTCAAAAACCAAGCAGAAGGAAAGGTTTTAAGATGGTTGGAGAAAGAGAGAGAGAGAGAGAGAGAGTACAAGAAACTGATTATACAATTGAATTTCTCCTCCATAGAGTTCGGTGAATAGATCAGAAAGTGTGAAGGACTAAACAATGAACACAAAAGGGCTATTGCACACAGTAGAAGAGAGATTGGAATCTAGTTTCTCAATTAAAGATTGAAGTAGAACTACAAACAATAAATACCCTGAAAGTAATGGGAAAAATAACAAATGACTAAAAAAAAGTTTTACCCATCTGGAGTCAAGTTTTTCTTGTGCTTCCCATCCCGGTCCTTCACCTTCTCAATCTTCCCACTTCCGCTATTCTGGTTACTAACTGACCCCTCTTGAGCACTGCACATCTGAGACTTCATCTTAAAACCCAATTTCTTTGACACGTTTCCCCAAGTGCTGGAACCCTTTACCCGACCCAATTTCTCGATCTCCTGCCTCATGTTTGAACACTCCTTCTCCAGCTCGGAAACCCGCATCCTCATATTGTCCATTCCTACCTTCAAAACCTGATTCTCCCTCACAGCTGTTGCCCAGCCGCCTCCCTCAGTAGATCCTGCAAACCCACTTCTTAACTGCCTTGACCCATCAAGATTATCAGAAACCAGAAAGCAGCCAGCAATTGATGTCCTAAGCTGCAGCTGCTCGAAGAAGAGGACTTGGACAACAATTCTTAGTGGCAATCTCTCATTCTGTGCAGCATGGGTGCAAGCTTCCAAGGAGAGCTTCTGGCAGTCCATTAGCTTGCATAGCTGTTCTCTGTCAGACTCTGACAACCATGGATGTGACTGCACAATTGGAAACCATAGAAAGTTAATATGCTTCAACTTAAAACGAAATTCTGATCAGTCGTCTTAGTTTTCTAAATTGTTTTATGACTTTTTCCCTTGAATCCAACAATGTGACCTTAAGTATATGGTGAATCCTTTTGCATTGACCACCAAAACATTTTGAAGCTCCATCATGGTCCATGCACACAGAATATTCACATCAATGTTGGGTGCTAGCAAGAGATGGCATGGGTCAACAAGGCCAAATCAACCATATCCTACCTTGGTTTGGGGACACTAGGTTGGTCTCAGGCTGATACAGAAAGAAGTAACTTAAAGTAGACTAGAGTTTAAAACATCAGGTAAAGGACCCAAACCAAGAACCACCTACAAAATCACAGACACACATTAAAGTGGATTTGTATCAACCATTGGTGCAAACCTAATTTTGTCCAACATGTGCTTTGAACAATGTTAAGATAAACAAGGCAGTCAAATATGACACTGACTGGAGGGGATCTAGGGTCAAATTTCGATATTGAGAATGGTGAACTAGGATTTTGTGAGTTCAGCTGTTGGTTTAATGCACAATACTACAACCTTTTATCCTATGTCAAATTGCACGATTAACACAACTTGCAACTAAGGATATTGACTTATGAGATATCCATGCAATGATGAGTACCTTCAAATAAATATCTATTGCACGATAAAGACCATCGTCCAAGGGCCTGCCATACTCAGGAACAGAAGCAGCAAGAGCCTGAAACTTTGGAAGCTTCAAATTAATATCAGGGGCAACTTCTGCAAGGTACCCATCAATCAGCTTTGCTACCATTGTGATTGGCGTCAATGAAGGTGAACCGATCAATTGGCCATCATCAACTGAACAAGGAGAGGCTCCACCTGTAATCTGTTCCATTGCAAGAAAGTGTTCGAGAATCCGTTGCACACAGTCAACATTGTATAGTGTCTCCATGGAATAAGAGAAATTAGGCATCAAGAGATCTTCTAGAGTAGCCTGATCAAGCTGCATCCCAATCCTTTTTTCCAAGTTTGATATGCAAGAGGGGCTAGCTCGAAGAATCAAGGCTGTTCGAAGCAGTCCAAAAAGGAACTTGGTTGGGACGAGGCCCTTCTGCATTGGAAGTAACCGCTCAATCTCTTCCAGCAAAAGCTTCTGCTCTTCCTCCGATGGTGGGGCCCCAAAACCCACAGGTATAGGACGGGTGCTAGAATCATTTGCACCCTGACGCCGGTTCAACCCAGGTAGGTACTTTCTAGCATAAAAAGTAATGGATCCAGCAATAATTTCCTGTTTGATACCATGAGATTCCATGATGGTAATCAAATTCTTATAGAGAGGTAAACTTAATGTTGATGCATCCTCATACCACCAATCTGAACTTGAATTTTTAGGTCTAGCCCCAGTGCTTATCCCATTCCACAAGACACTCCCACCAGGGCTCTGCATGGGGCCCTCGTGCTCCACCACCGGCCACCCAAATAAATTTGGGTCAGTGGATCCCTTCATGGCTAGTGATTCAATGCACCTCTTTGTAATGTGGAGTTCGTCAGCATGGGTGAGAATATCATCACAGGTTTGAAGTGCTTTTAGAGAGTCTTTCCAATTTCGGAGGACTACTTGATTGAGAAAAGTTTCTGTCTGAGAAACAAGATTGCCCTCCCCATATTCCTCAGTCATTTCAAGATGCTCCGCGGCACATCTAAGGTACACAACATTTGAAGCAGTAAGTTCAAGTTTCACCCCGTAGCAGAACTTGGCCACAAGTTCGAATGTTTTGGCCCCACCAGGAATGTCAGGCAGATTTATGACACATTTTTCATCCCCTTCTTCAGAAGCTTTTGCAATCAATCTTTCCATAACTCCGCTTCTTGAAAGCAAAGGAAACTGCATTAAATGATCATATAAAGCTGTAAGAAATTACAGATGGACAATCATTTTTCAAAAGCAGTTAAGTCTTTAACCCAGCAGTATGTCAACTTATGAAAATTGAGTACAAAGGTTCACTCATGGGGAAAAAGGGTACATTAAATCAGATGTTTCAAACAATCCTGATGCACTGATACATGATAGGATTAAAAGGCAGGGCTGGTTTAAGAACTCTGCTTCACATGAAGCACTTAGGCCAGATAAAGTCACAAAAATGCACAAAAAAATTGTTATTAACTGGGTGATATCAAAAGCAAATCCACTAACACCATTTAAATTCCTAACCGGAACTCAATTAATTCCAATATGGGTGTGTATAAATGGATTAACACCATCTACTACCATTCCTAATCTTCAATCTAACAGGTCCCATTCAAAGTTTCAAGATAATAAGAATTGAGATTAGCAATATTATAAATTCAAACATTTGAGTTCAGTAAATCCAGAAATAAAACGTTTGATTTTAACCACAATATAAGAATACATAAGCATTGACATTCTTGTATGACATAAACCTTTATACGCGGACACAGAAACACACACACACATACAATTTGATCTAAATGTAGAATTTAATCCACTAAAAACAGAGTTTCAGTGCTAATAATTCAGATCCTATCATCAGGATATGCATTTTCATAATTAGATTCAACCAGCTCAGGATCAAATTTAATTCAGACTAGATCTGATCTATAGACAGCACAAGATAGCCAATCAAATTCAGGTCAAAGAAGAACAGGATGCATGCACATCCTTCCAAACAAGTGAAGGTAAACATTGGTGAAATCCAAAGGTCATCCAATATAAAAGGTGCTAACTAGTCTACTTAAGTCCTTCAGTAGTTATACCGAATATCTAGGATCAAATACCATCTCTTCTAAGTAATAAGTATTTTATTTATTCATTTTTTTTGAAAAGGGCAATTGAAGGGGTCAAAAGCATAAGAAACCAACAAATGGAGTTCTAGAAAGATGTTCGCAGGGGAGGGATTCGTGAGCATGCTAAAATTTTCCTATGTTGCTTTAGTTTGTTCGGAAGTTAATAATAAGAGTCCAAATTCAGCAACCATGGAAACGGAATATGGTTTATAAACAATCCTAAAGACCATATAACCCAAGTGCTGGTTTCCTGGTAGATTAAGAAAGAAGAATACTATTCCCCAAACAATAATCAAATTATTTAAACATTTACAACTAACAATGTAAACATATTTTAGTTTATATATAAAAAAATAAGTAAATATGCTGTTGTTGAGAGAAGGATTACCTTGTGGAGATGGAAGGACATCTCCCCAACTTCAACAACAATATCACTAGGGAGCCCGGTTGTGCAGAACCTACAGTTGTTACATTTAAATGAAGGCAACATGGGAGAATAAGTATAAGAATAACATGAATGGTGCACTTCATCTATGATCCAAACAACTTGGAATGTATTTGTTTTTGAGAAAGAAAAATGATCCATTAAACTGATAAAAAAAATCATATTTATTAAGCAATATTGCTTTTCAGTACAAGGTGCACAACAACTCTACGGCGGATTTACAAGCAAAGGTATGAAATGGTTAATTGATCCTACCAACCTGGCTTGATGGGTGTTTATACTACTGTTAAAATAGATACATCCTTGTCATGCAGTTGGTGTTATTGGCATACAAATTGAAGATATGCAGTCACTAGAACCAGAAATACGAAAACTTTTTTCATTGCATAATTCCAGCATGGGTGTATAGCATACATACTAAGACTGGTTCATCATTCTGCCTCAAACATGCTCTTCCAATTGTCTAAAAATCTGGAATACACTTCAAAAAAATCCTACCCATATGTTTTTTGCTATTTAAGCTGCAACATGCATAAATTACATACAAGTAATTGCTGCCGCCTGTTAAAGTATTTAAAATCCAAGAAGCAATTTTTTTCCAAGCAATATGTGATCCAATGGCTGAAGAGCTTACAACAAAAGTTACCATCTCGCAATTATCTGGATCTGTCTGAAGAGTCAAATCAAACAGGTAATAAGCCATAAAGGTTGTTGATGATGAACAATCTATCAGCCTTGATTGGTTGATACATTTCTCAAATGAGCTAATTCAGCAAACCAATTGCAAAACTTAAGTCCATTAACCTAATAGATCCTTATTAAGCTCAACTGAATGTTAAATTCTTCATAGCAATTACATCAACTGGTTGAATCTTGAAGGAAGCAACTTAACAAAACTAAATTTCAGTTCAAAATCAGAAGCCATAAATTTTCTAGGCAAACAATTTTGAGACTCATATTAGGAAAATCAAGCACAAAAATATTCTGGATCAAAAGCAACCATAGGCGCAGGTGAGCTCTTTTAGTCAAGTAGAAATTACTTGTAGGTTCAGCTCACCATTAGAGCATGCATATATGTCATGCGTGGCTAATGATATACGTTTTATACATAAAAGATCTGTAAATAACTTTAATTTAAACTATTTGTTCAAATGATAGAAAAGAGCCTACTTGACAAACATTTGAAGAGTTTAGCACAATAAAATAAATAATAGACAAACCTATCAGAAGAGAGAGCTAAATTACAGAGATCGGGATACATACCAGGCCTGCCCTTGCCTTTGAAAAGCTTCACTTTTGGAGCCCAATTTCATGCAAGCCATTTTCTCACAATGCAAGCAACCTAAAACTTCAAAAACAAAGCTCCAAATAGAGAGCTAAACTAATGAAGGACCCAAGGTTAAAACTTAAAAACTCCTTCAACACTATAAAAAACTGAAAATCCTAACTTCAAACCAAATAAAACCCTTAGTTTAGGGCAACACGCTGATAATTCAACCAAAGCAGGACAATTTAACGAGCAAGACCACAACCCCAGTTAGTTTTTTTCCTCAAAACCCAAAACCCCCCAAAAAAACCAGTACCTCAAGCTAACTCTTTGAGAATCTGGAACAAGCACCAAAATGCAGCTTCTTCTATGATTTGTCTCCCAAAAACAACTCCAACACTGCCCAAAAAGCACTGAATCCTCAACTAAAACTGCCCGAAAATCTACCAATAGATTCAACAGTGAAAAATGTGGATATCTTCAAAGCACATGTCTAGTCCCATAAAAGAAAGCCTAAAAACCACTCCAATAGCGCATACCCACTTCAAAATATACCCAAATCTCAAGCTAAAATCCACAAAACTCCCTAACAGAGCAACCAATTTCTTCAGGCTTACTCAAAATACTGACACCAATTTTAGGTCAACCCCTCCAATTCTGTGCCCCAAAAAACCCAACCCAGTTACAATATACTATTTTTTGCTGACAAAACCCACCAAGAAGATTCAATATTCAAATTTATATGAAAACACAAGGGACCAAAACTACTCTTGCCCATTAAAGAAAAGGAACAACTTAGTCACTGTGCGCGCTTTCTTTTTGCCCCTTCAAATAATTTTCTTCACAGCCATGATCATGATGATGATAAACAAAGCCAAATGGGCATGAAACACTGAACATTGGTAACTAATGGCACTCCTGAAAACACATGCATACATGTGGGTCCCTTCGGCTTGAAACACACTCATTTGTTTTCTATAACTGTGAGTTCACAGCGTAGAAAATTTAGTTTAAGACGCTTATCTTTATGAACAGAACATAAACAGTTCTAATAGAATTGACCCAAAAGATAATATTTTGTTTTTTTTAGGAGAAGAATTTTTAATTTAATGACAATTGACAAGCTTTGAGGTTACAACTATCTCCTTTGGCCAGCTAGGCCATGTGGGTGCTTTTACTGTTGGCTTAGCTTTCCTAGGAAAATAATGAAGCAAGTAAGATAGAATGAGTATTGTGTTGAAATTTGGGGGCAAAAATATGAAATTACGTTAATCAGAGTTTTTTTCCATCAAATGTGCGAGTCTGCCATGGTTACCTTTAGGGGGGAACTGAGTCTAACCAGTCCGGCTCATTCAACAGGTTTGGTTTGAAAAGATCAATTTGAATTCAAGATTGACTTGTGATTTTGGTTCGATTAGATTATCGAATCGAGTTTTAAAAATATCAAATTTGGTTCATTTGGCTTACGAACTAGTTTGATTTAATTAATAAATTAAATAAATATTACATATTTTTATTTATTTTTTATATATATTATAAAATTTATTTATTTAATATATATATATATATATCAATTTATTTATTTTATTTAAAGATATATATTTATTATTTTATTTCAAAAAGCTCGGTTTGAAAAATTCGGTTCCAGTTGACTCGTAAGTTGAGCTTGAATTTCACCAAACGAGTCGAGTTCGAGTTTGAATTTTCTTAACTCGGCTTGACTCGAAGCCCGACTCTAATAAAGTTTTTACTGACGAGCTGAGCTTGAGGTCGCCACAACTCAGGCTCGGCTCGACTTAATTCCACCCCTAGTTGATTGGTTGGAGGCGAGTATTTAAACTTGCTTTACATCATAAGGGAGATTGCCTATGATAATTATTGATTGTTCCACCATGTTCATAACAATTCAATGATTAGAAATTTTTAGATATTTCATAATAAAAATTATAATTATAATTACAATTATGAATATTGGTATCCATATATTCAATAAAAACATTATAGTTTATGTAAGATTTCATTTAATATCGTTATTCTCAATGAGTCACTATACAAGAGTATAGAACACCTAATATTAAATAAATAGAAAGAATACATACCTTGCTTTGGATCCATGATTGATGACCTAACAGAATCTTCAATCAAACGCAAAGAATAATCATTAACTAAGCAATAGGTATTTCACCTTCTTGTTCTCCTTGATACACTAGCCTTGATGAGGTAAGTTTTTTTCCCGTGTGTAGAGAAAATGATGTATTCTTTAGAGAGGTGAACCTAGCTTATGCTTTACATAATGATTCAAATGTAAACTATAGTCTACATTAGCTAGTCCATATTAGACACATTAGAGTATTAAGCCCATTGTAAATAGATTACTTTATTAAGTACACTATATGTCTCAATTAGTAAATCAATCACTTCACTTGTTTTATTACAAAACCCAATAAGCCCCAATTAATGTAAGCCTATATCATGGAATAATTTTAACATTATCTCACTTGGGTGACATTAATTGTGGTTAATTTTTGAAAATAAAATTTATCTTTTTAAAAAAAAACGACTCTCAGGCCAAGATAATTTCAAACTTTATGTGCACATTTTAAAACGTTGGTCTAAATACTACTCTTAGTGTCAATCTGGTCCATTGGAGTCCTTGACAATGAATCATGGCAGTAACAACCTCTTTTGTACAATACAAAACCTTCTATGGTCACGAGAGTCTATACACTCCACCGATATGGATCCAATATGGTAGTGAAGCAAACAAATAGCATCCACAAAGTAGTCCCTTTATATGTTGTCTCTTTGTCGATCAACTTCATTTTTTCCTTCTTTAAGTAGCATAGGCACACTAAAAAAAATCCTTTATGGTTTTCCAACAAAACCTGTATGTCTTATCATCATCTTTGAATATATTGAAATATGCTTTATGTGCCACAAGACATACACTTTAAGCTATTAATAGAATGTCCTAGCCTTTGCTTAAGATTGACACACATTTTAAGACTTTCAATAGATATATGCATGTGACAATACAAATATATAAAGTATCCATATGCTAAATACAACTGCAATATCTAAACTGAATAATAAATTGTATATAATTGAATTTGTATGCAATGATCATTGTTTATATAATATCCAATACGTCACTAAAAGATACATAAATAGATGAAAACTTTAATTACAGAAATAGAGCACATTTATGTCTCTCAGTAACCAAGTACATCAAAAGATGCTCCTAAGCCAATACTATCAACATGCTTCTTAAAAGCATAAGGACAAAAGCCTTTTGTCATTGGATCATCAACCATATCATCTATACCAATATGTTCCACTGTGGAGTTATCTTTTTCTACCAAATCTTTAACTGTCAGGTATTTTTTTCTCCATATACTTGGACCTTATGATACTTTTATTGTTCTTAGAGAACAACGCAGCTATGTTGTTATCACAATATAATTGGATGGGCCTAGCAATGGAGTCAATAATTGATAACTCTGTAATGAGGTTCCTTAGCCAAATTGCTTAAGTAGCAGCTCTATAGCATGCTACAAATTATGTTTGCATGGTAGAATAAGTAATTAGTGTCTACCTAACACTTTTCCAAGACACTACCCCATTTGTCATCATGAAAACATAACAAGATGTAGACTTCATTTAATCCTAACAACTGACAAAGTCTGAATCCGTATAACCCACTAGCTCCAGATTTAAACCCTTCTGCAAATCAACATATAGTCTCTTGTCCCCTTTAAGTACCTCAGTACCTTCTTGGTCGCCACCAACGGATCATGATTAGGGTTTGATTGGTACCTACCTAGAAGTACAATTACAAACGCAATATTCAGCCTAATACAGACTTGTGCATACATAGTGCTCCCAATTGTATTAGCATAAGGAACATTCTTCATAGCTTCCTTCTCAGTATTTTTTTAGGACATTCTAACAAGTGTAGTTTATCACCTTTGAGGATCGGAGCATTCCTAGGTTTGCAATCATGCATATTGAACCTATTCAAAAAACAATCAATGTATGCCCTTGAAGAGAGCCCCAACAAATAACGAGATTTATTCCTCTGGATCTCAATCCCAAGTATAAAAGACGTCTCACCAAGGTCCTTTATGTCAACCACCCTAGACAACAGTTGTTTTGTTTCATGCGACAGACTTAGGTCACTGCTTGCTAACAAGATACCATCCTTATAGAATGAGGAAAATAAACTTGCTCCCACAAACCTTATGATGTATACATTGATCTACATTGTTCTCAACAAAACCTAATGAAGTCATTACATCATCAAATTTCAAGTACCATTGCCTAGAAGCTTACTTGAGACCATATATAGACGTCTAGAGTCCACACTCGAGATGATCTTTACCATCTCCCTTAAAACCTTTAGGTTGCACCATATAAACCTCTTCCTTAAGGTTTTCATTCAGAAAAGTGGTTTTCATATTCAACTAGTGTAACTCTAGGTCATAATGAGCACTAATGTTATAATCACCCTGAAAGAATCCTTATAAGAGACTAATGAGAATGTCTCATTGTAGTCAACTCATTCTCTTTGGGTGAAACCTTTGGTATCCATTCTTGCTTTGAACCTCTCTATCTTTTCCTTAAAATCCCTTTAGTCTTGTAAACCCACTTGCAACCAACGGGCTTGCAACTTTTAGTTAACTCAACAAGCTCCCAAACACCATTATAGCTCATGGATTGCATCTCATCTCTTATTGCATCCCACCACGAATCAAACTGAAGACTAGAAACAACTACTTTCAAAGTTAGTGGATCCAGCACACAACCGATACAATAGTAATTCCCTCATAGATAGACCAAGTAGTAAGGCGAAATGACTCATTTTCTCTCCCTGGTGGATCCTCTAACTTGGACCTCCATAACAATATCCTAATATTGAGGAACCTCAATAGGAACTGGTTCAACAACTGGCTCCTACTCATTTACAGGTGCTACCATAGGCGTTGAAACCATGATATCCATTTGAATGGGCAAAGAGAAAGACACGGTCCTATCTACATCCCCATTATTTTGTATGATCTAAGAACAACTACCCTTCTCGATTACATTAAGCTCCAAAAACTTCATTGTCTATGATTCCACGATTCTAATACCTCTATCGGGGTAATAGAACATATAGCCCTTTGAATGATTCAGGTACCCAATGAAAAAACAATGAGTAGGTCTAGCGTCCAACTTGCTTTCAAAAGGATTATATAACCGTATTTCTACAGGACATTCCCAAATTCTAAAATGGTTAAGACTAGTTTTTCTCCCGATTCACAACTCAAAGGGTTTTTGGGTATGACTTTACTAATGACTCTATTGAATATATAAAGCAATTTTTATGGCTTCACCCCAAAGGTACTCCAGTAAATTTGCCTACTCACCATAGTCCTAATTGTGTCCTTAAGGGAACTATACCGCCTTCGGCCACACCATTTTGTTTAAGACTTCCAAGCATAGTAAAATGTTTTATTATTCCATAATCCTCCAAATAATTGGCAAACATACCCTTTTGTTGTCTTATATCTCCATATTTACCATAGTACTCACCACCATGATTAGATCTTACAATCTTGATAACTTTTTCCAAATGTTTCTCAACTTCAGCCTTAATGATATTGAATATCTCAAGAACCTCAGACTTTTCTATAATCAAGAACAGATAACCAGAACATGAATAATCATCAATGAATGTAATAAAGTATCTACTTTTACATAATGTAATTGAATAAGGGCAACTAATATCAGTGTGGATTATCTCCAAAATATTTGAACTACGGGTTGTACCTTTCTTTTTCATGGTCATTTAGCCTTTACAACAATCAACATATGTCTCTAGGTCACTAAAATCAAGAGTAGGTAGGATGTTATCCTTTATCAAACTTTTCACTCTCTCCTTAGAGATGTGACCAAGCCTTTTATGCCGCAACATGAAAGATTTTTCCTTAGGTAAGAGTCTTTTGGCAACAACATTTTCATCATTATAAGAAAAAGTATAGATTCCATTCGAAGCTAAACATATTCTATACAATCTATAAGACAAAGTGCAATGTCCAGTAACTTTTGATTCAAAAATTAATGTAACCATAGAATTCTAAATATCAAAATAGTAACCATATTTGTCCAAAACCAAAACAAAAATTAAATTTCGCCCAAAGAAAGTACATAAAATGTATTTTTTAATAGTAGTTTAAATCCATGATCCAAATTTAAATAAACTGCTCCTATGAATTATACACCTACTTTTTCATTATTGCCCACCGTAAGCTTCGAATTTTCTTTATTTGACTTAATTTTGCTTATGAACCCTAGTATGATGAAAACAACATTACTAGTTGTATCACTATCTAGCCACCATGAACTCAATGGGGCCTTAGATAGATTGGATTCACAAATAACAAGTGTTAACGAGTAATTCATTACATTTATGCTTACATTGTGCTAACCAAGCTTTGAATTTAGTGCATTTCTTCTTCAAATGACATTTCTTCCTATATAACAAGCATTGTTCCTTCTTAAGACAACTCTCTTAGGACCTCTTACATTGTTAGATTGACCAATTTCGTTATTGGTAGCCTGAGCAACTTTAGGGGCATTGGTTTTTAGTTTCTTGCCTTCTTTGTATATTTAAACTTTAAACAAATAAAGTGGTTTGGGTTTTCCTCTTCTTCATTTTCTCTTCCTCAGCAACCACTCTAGAAATTAGGTAATTGATTTTCCACATCTCATCGTGGGAGTTATAGTTGGTCTTGATAATGCTAAATTAAGGTGAAAGCGTGTTTAGGGCTTGGTGAACAATATGAGGGTTAGGAAAAGATATATCAAGGGATTTCAATTTGGTTTGGTGGTCAACCATCCGAACAATATAATCCCTGATCCCTCATAAAAAAGAATTCTTGAAGAAATGTCCGTGTAGAATTGTCCCAAATCTTAACATTCGATGAAACATGGTACCTAAGTGCTACATCGACTATAAGTTCCTTAGCCACTCAGTAGGTAGGCTATTCTTAAGTGATCTTGGATTGACCTCCTCATTGATAAGAGACAGATACGATTACTCTTAACCCATTAAACATGAACCATTTATTATCCTCATTACTAGTAGCTGCGAGATCAACTGGACTATCCATAGTCAGAGATTAATGCACATCTTCCATTTCCATGGCAAATTCCACATCCTCTTTCCACTTCTTAAAGTTTGACCTAGTAAGAACCTTAATAGTTACCAAATTGTTGCAGACAAAAAAGGTGACTAAAATAGTTAAACAATGCAATATCATTGGCAAGTTGTGGAGTAATCACGTACTTTAAAACCATAAATAAGTACACCTCATAGGAGCTCATACACATCATCATGTAAGCATCTTTAGGTTAAATTCATAAAATGCAATAATGAAACCCTCCACATAGTAGCAACCATGAAAATATATTCCAACCTATAATAATTTATCACTTTTGGGCGTATAGACCACTTCAGTCAGTCATTTTTCAACCATATGTGTAACGACCCATCCCGAGTTGGCCACCCCCGAGACAGTATCATCACATTTTGAAAATCCCAGCACGACACACATATGCAACAATAAAAATAATACTAACAGAATTTCTTTTATATCATTATGATATTAACTTAAACATAATATACAACGTAAAATGCATGAATATTTACAAATAAAATTTTTATATTTCATTTTCTCATTTTTCTAAGGATATTGACACGTACATGGCTTACAGAAAAATGATTTCGTCTGACTATCAACCCACCAGACTACTTGTCCTGTCTGCTACCTAAAATCATTGTACAATGAGGATGAGCTTCACAAGCTTAGTGAATTAAATTTACTAAAAGTATTCAAATTTGCATAAATAGCCCTTTAATATTTGATCATTTATCTCTTGTATGACTGAATAATAGCATATAGTCGAACATTTAAATAATTTCTATCACATCATACTTTAATGTATTTTTCTCACTGTAACTGTATCACTATGAGACTCATTTATCTATAGATAAAATAAATGCATAATATCCACAACATTTCAGTAATAAACTATCAACATGTAAAACAGATATAATGCATGAATTATTATTATGGGGATTTCTTCCCACGTGTCAACATATTTTTATTATCTTAGACAGACCCCCTCCCAGTTCTTTTATTTGCAGCCTATCCTGGCTATCACGGTATTTATTTCCAGCATATACCGGCTGTCATGGTTTTTCAATTAGACCGACCCCTTCCTGGTTCTTTCGGTTATCTTATTTAATGCATATGCATATGAACAATGATATGAAATATGTATATGAACAGTAATATAAAACCACATGAATTCAAAATATTTAAACTAACTATCCAGTTTTTCCTCAACTTTATACTCGATAAATTCCACTATTTTCTTCTCCTCATATATCACATCAATTTATTAACCAAAACTCGTCAAGAATTTATTTATCACCATCATTATTAAATCAACTCATTATTCTAATAATATTTCTTTTTATATTATAATTTTCTACGTGTCCAATATTCATATCATACCTATCAATTTAATTTTTATCTACCACCAAAGCATAAGCTAATAATTTATTTTAATATTATCACTAAATATTTGATTTTTATTTAGATTACTTAAAGTAAATCTAACTCACCATGTAGGACTTAAAGCTACCCATGGATCATCTCCTTGTCTTTCCCGTTCCTCTCAGCAATTTCCCCTGGTTGCTGATCGTCAACAACTGACATAATATTTGTATTAAATTTCTATTTATTTCTTCAATTCTTCATAAACCACACCCTTTAAAAATTCCCACTTTGAATTCCGAGAAATTTCATGAATGCTAAAAATTCAAAAAATAAACATTATGTTATCACATTCTATTTTTCTGATAGCTCCCCATGACCCTCTACAAAGTTCCCATCGTAAACCCCTTCAAAATTTTGCTCTTTCAACTTTTTTTTCGGTCCCTAATGTTTAAAGAAAATAGAGTGATTTGAAAGAAAATAAACGAACTTCGGTAAGTATGTATATATATGTATATATATATATATATATATATATATAAAAGTTGTACCAATCTTCAGCCCAAAATCTAGGCAAATCTCACCATCCTCCACGTTTTGCAACTTGTTACACTTGTATAACATGTATTTAACTTGGCAGCAGGTGTTGCCACGTTTTTTGCTTTTTATTTTTTTTAAATTATTTTTTTTTCTTTTCTTTCTTCCCTGGACGCCACCTTGAAATTTTTTTTTCTTTCTTCCATGGACACCGCCCTGAAATTTTTTTTATTATTGTTATTATTTTTTTAAAATTTGACTTTTCGTAATTTAAATAATATATAACTCTATGTTATTTTTATTAAAGTACTCATTTACTCTTACTTTACAAATACATATATTACAATTCTACCCACCTTACAAAAATTCCGTCCTCGAAATTTTCTTACCAAAAATCAAGAAAAAAGTTAGGGGTAATCCTTTCTCATTCTTGCTTCATGCTCCCATGTGACTTCTTCGACATCTTTATTCCGCCATAATACTTGAATAAAAGGAATGACTTTATTGCGCAAGACTTGTTCCTTTTTGTCTAGGATTCTGACCGGTACTTGCATAAAAGTCAAATCTTCCTGAAATTCTATCGCCTGATTCGAGATACTTTGGGATTCATCGAGCAAGTACTTTCTTAACAGTGACACATGAAACACGTTATATAATTACTTTAATTTCGGAGGCAAATCCAAAAAGATATGCTACTGGTCTAATTTTTTCGATCACCTCATATGGCCGCACAAATCTCGGGCTCAACTTTCCCTTCTTTTTAAATCTCAACACTCCATTCCATGGAGATATCTTCAATAATACCCAATCACCAACTTGGAACTCGAGAGATCATATTTTTTTATTAGCATATCCCTTCTGTCTGTTCTGGGCTGCTATGAGGTTTTCCCTAACCAGTTTGATCCTTTCCGAAGTCAAGTCTATCATTTCTGGGCAATATATCTTTCGCAATTTAAGTAATATATAACTCTATGCCATTTTTATTAAAGCACTTCTTTACTCTTACTTTACAAATACGGGTATTACAATATGTTTCCTATGTGACCCTCTTAATTCCAATACATAATCACCATATTTGGATGTATGACCATATACTAGAACCAAAGACATCTCACTATTATATAGGATTGATATTCCACAAATCTAATTGAAACAACTACTTTGGCGGTTACAATTCAACTAAACTCGTGAAACTCTCCCATACCGGGATATACTTTATATCACCCACAACAAACGATAGGATATGATCTTAGATTGGAAGACAATGGGCTAATTTTGTCTCTAAAATATTTTATGTTAAATACACTGTTAACAACTTTAGTTTTTCCTTAGAAATGGTTTGGAAATGAATAAGAGTAATCTTATGTGGAAAAAAATACAAAATAGGGTTTTAGTCAACTATTACTAAGCCATAGTCGACTGTAGAAACCTATAGTAAAAAATTATCAGGTGACAGTCGACTATACCTTAAGACAGTCAATTATGTCAAACCACAGTCGACTGTCAAAAGTTTTTACTAAATCTTTTTTCCTTAGGACAGTTGTCTATGGAAATAGATAGTCGATTGTCAAAAAGTTTTTTACCTAAACTTTCCTTTAGAACAATTGATTGTCAAAAGAGACAGTCGACTGTCTGCCTAAAACTTGATTTTTTTCTCGATTTTTACTCTTTTTCACATTCAAATTCAAATTTTCTTTATATCCAAACAACTTTTAATGGTTTCAATTGTTACTTTATGTGTTTTAATCAATATTCAATACTCTTGATTCAATTAAATGATCAAAACCTAGTATTTCACTAGAATCACTTAATTAAATCACAACAATCAATACCCTAGAACATATTTCTATAAACATATATATCAATTCATATGTATATGCAAATAAAACCCAATATTAGCATCCATTATCATGTGAATAAATTAGATTATTTTCTTTATTGCTAGAATCTTAAAGCTTAGCATGCTTTTTATCATTATTTATTCAATCAAATATTGAAATCTTAATTAGGGTTCTAAACCCAAACTATGGAGGCTCCGATACCACATGTAGGATTTCAATTAACGTCCTTAATCTCAATGAATCACCATAGAATAGTAGAGAACACCTAATATTAAATAGATAGAAAGAACACATACATTGCTTAGGATCCATGGTTGATGATGCAACAGAATCTTCAATCGAACACAAGGAATAATCCTTAGATAAGCAATAGGTGCTTCTCCTTCTTGTTCTTTTTGATACACTATCATTGATGATGTAAGCCTTTTTTAAATGTGTAGAGAATATGATTTATTCTTTAGGGTTGAGAATAGGAGGGAAGACTTAGCTTATATGTTATATAGTAATCCCATGACTCACCCATCACTGGCCCAAAGATCAACTATGACCTACACTAGCTAATCTATATTAGATGTATTGGAGTATTACGCCCATTGAAAATATATCACTTTATTAAACGCACCATATGTCATAATTAGTAGATAAATCACTTAGTCTGTTTTATGGCAAACCCCAATCAACCTCAATACCTTCAAGTACCTCAATACATTCTTGGTAGCCACCCACTGATCATGGCTAGGGTTTGATTAGTACATGCCTAAAAGTCCAATTGCAAATGCAATACTCAGCCTAATACAGACATGTGCATACATAGTGCTCTCAATTGTATTAGCATAAGGCACTTTATTCATAGCTTCCCTCTTAGCATCATTTTTAGGACATTGTAACAAGTGTAGTTTATCACATTTGAGGATGGGAGCACTCCCAGATTTACAATCATGCATACTGAAAGATGATATTTTATGCACTCTGAGAGAATCCTAACAAATGACGGGATTTATTCCAATGGATCTCAATCCCAAGTATAAAAGATGTCTCACCAAGTTCCTTCGTGTCAACCAACCTAGAAAACTATTGCTTTGTTTCATGCAACAACCTTAGATCACTGCTTGCTAAGAAGATATCATCCATATAGAATGAGGAAAATAAACTTGCTCCCACAAACCTTACGATATATACATTGATCTGCATTGTTCTCATCAAAACCAAATGAAGTCATTACATCATCAAATTTCAAGTACCATTGCCTAGAACCTTACTTGAGACCATATATAGACTTCTTGAGTCCACATTCAAGAATCAATTCCCTTAAAACCTTTAGGTTGCACCATATAAACCTTTTCCTTAAGCTTTTCATTCAGAAAAGTGGTTTTCATATTCATTTAGTGTAACTCTAGGTCATAATGAGCACTAATGCCATAATCACCCTGAAGGAATCCTTAGAAGAGATTGGTAAGAATGTCTCATTGTATTCAACTCATTCTCTTTGAGTGATTTCTTTAGTAACCATTCTTACTTTAAACCTCTCTATCTCTTCTTTATAATCCCTTTAATCATGTAAACCCACTTACAACCAATGGGTTTGCAACTTTTACTTAACTCAACAAGCTCTTAAACACTATTATAGCTTATGGATTGCATCTCATCTCTTATTGCATTCCACCACAAATCAAACTGAAGACTAAAAACAACTACTTTCAAAGTAAGTGGATCCACCATACAACCGATATAATAGGAATTCCCTCATAGATAGACCAAGTAGTAAGGTGAAATGACTCATTTTCTCTCCCTGGTGGATCTTCTAACTTGAACGTCTATAACAACATCCTAATATTAAGGAACCTTATTTACAGGTGCTACCATAGGTGTAAAAACCATGCTATCCATTTGAATGGGTAAAGAGAAAGACACAGTCCTATCTACATCCCCATTATTCTGTATGATCTGAGAACAACTACCTTTCTCAATTATATCAAGCTCCAAAAACTTCATTGTCTATGATTCCATGATTCTAGTACCTATATCGAGGTAATAGAACCTATAGCCCTTTAAATGATCTGGGTACCCAAAGAAAAAACAATGAGTAGGTCTAGCATCCAACTTACTTTCAAAAGGATTATATAGCCGTATTTCTACAAGATATCCCAAAATTCAAAGATAGTTATGACTAGGTTTTCTCCCAATTCACAACTCAAAGGGTGTTTTGGTATGACTTTACTGAGGACTCTATTGAAGATATAAAGTGGTCTTTATATCTTTACCCCAAAGGTACTCTGGTAAATTTGACCTGCTCACCATACTTCTAATCATGTCCTTAAGGGTGCGATTCCGCCTTCGGCCACACCATTTTGTTCAGGACTTTCAAGCATAGTAAAATAGTTTACTATCCCAGAATCCTTCTGTAAACCGAGCTTCAAACCCAAGAGGAGGTGAACTGGGTTCTAAAAACTTTTTTCTAATTAACTTGCAAGTTTTTAAAACTGTTTAATAAGAAAAGCACACAATCAAATAATATGCTTGAAAATAAGGGAGTTAAGGGAGAGAATATACAAACTTCCTTTATAGTGGTTAGGAAATATTAAAATCTCTCCGACCCTACGTCCACTCTCTTCAAGAAACCTCCTTAAAGTAATTCACTAATCATTAGTCGAGCAACTTCACGGGTGTTGCACAAACCTTACAAATAATCTCTTCCTCCTAGAAGTTACAAAGAAGTGTTTAATCCTAAACACTCTATGAGTTACACCAACTCTTTCTCTTTACAATAAATGGTATTAAATATAAAGTAAATGGTAGAGAGATAGTAATGAATACTTTTAAAAATGAAGAATATCTCTTTTTCAAGAACAAACTTGAAGAATGGCTCACAATGAATTTTTCAAAGCTTTTGAGAATTAAAGAGCTATCTAATGAACTAAATGTGCTATCTTCTTGTCCTTAAATGCTCATTGAATAGAGTTTTTATAGCCTTGGACTTATATGGCCGTTAGATACAGATTTAGTAGGTTTTAAAAATTAAATACTCAAGTCACGTATTTCAAACGGTCATATTTTTGAATTACCAGACGACTGGGTCCTTGTACCAGTTGACTAGGTCAATTGAAAAAAAAAGTTCACTTTTAGGCTTGGGGAAAGCACCAGTTGATTGGGTCTAAGACCAATCGATTGTGTTAAGTTACCAGTCGACTGGCTCTTATTACCAGTCGACTAGATTGTCCTTAAACCTAGTTTTTTGTTTCAAAATAGTTTTGAACTTAGAAACATTTTTTATATTTTAGTTTTTTAAATTCTTTTTGTAAATTGAGCCATAGATCAAGCTAAGTAATTGAATTTTAGAGATTTACAATGTCATTCAATTCTCTTAATGCCTATTCTAGATCTTTTGTCTTTATTTAGTGTTTGAGCGTGGTGTGTTCTTGCATCTTGTTTCTGTACTAAATGCTTTTACTGCTTAAACACTTAGTTAAAACTGTTAGTGCACTTTAAGTACTGTTTTTTCATTATTAAAACCAAATATAGATCGACAGTCTCCCATTTTTTTATGATGACAAAACTAAGGAAAGAAAAAACAGTTTTAAAAACTAATAATGGTTTTTTTGAAAAAATTGGACAAACTTTCCTCTATTTTTCTAATAAAAACCAGCCTGCAAGCATTTAATTACAGTAATATCAATCTCAACCAAGAAATGCAAGACTATTTTACACTTGTTAACATGTTCGGAGCAATGCTCCCCCTAAATTTATGCTATATCTTAGTTTTACAAATATTTTTCTCTTTTTTTCCCCCGTTTTGACAACAGTAGAAAATGGGGGTAAACACGAAAAATAAACAATTTAATCACCATAAACATAAAGATGAGGTATAAACAAACTTGTTTGCTTAAACTAAGCATTAAGAGGAGTTGAAAAGACCTCCCGAGAAGAATCAGAAGTTTACACAAAGCTTGAAACACTAGAGTATATGGATGAGCTTTAAAACCTCAAACTAAGCAACCATATAGCTAGTAGTAAAACACATACATGATCCATAAGCTATATAAGTGAAAAGTATGCATGTATATACACAAGTCCATACATCACCGAGCTTTAGTAAACAAATTTGATACAAACCAGGCAGATAAATGCATGAAAAAAAAATGAAAAGAAATGTTCTTGCAATAACTATCCATGAAGCAAAAAAAAAAAGATAAATACATGACAATAGTAACTGATAAGTCCTAATGGCTCATCGAGCAGAGGAGTCAGAGTTATCTTGAAGAAGATCTTGAATCTCAACCAAGAAACCTTCCAAGTGCTCTCCGAGTAACTCAAAATCATCCCGGAGGGTGCTGATGTCGAGATGTATGTGATCGATATTGGTCCACACCATCTGAAATCTCTGGTCGACGGAAGAGCTCAAGCTCTGGAATTCAGACTATATGGACAGCTAGATGTTCGCTATAGCCTGTAGTAAGTCATTGTGTCCAGCTTGACCAACACTAGAGCCACTATGTGTAGCATACTGTGGACTAGGTGCCTGCTCATCAGTGTCCATGACAATGGAAGAAGCTTCATCATCAGGCATATCGTCATCCTCATCGCTGTCATCATAATCACCAATCCGAATGTTCTTCCCTGCCTTGGAATGAACTATGTCATTCTGGATCGTGTACCTCATCTTTTTCAGTGAAGAGATATTGATAATGTCTTTGAGGCCGCTATCTTGAACTTTAGAGGCAGGCAGGGGACTTTAAAGTGCTGGAGGATCAGGGTGATGAGCATGTCGTATGAGAGGCACCCAGAGTTGTGTGCTTCGCTATTGATCATGTTGGCAAGCAAGAGTGGGTAAATATTGAAATGGTGTTTAGTTTTGAGACACCAAATCAATACTATGTTTATCTTAGACTTATAACCCCGGCTTCTGAGTCTAGGATATTTTGATTTTAAGAGCATTTCACTACACTGATGAAATGTAGTGGGGCAAAAGACATAGTTAGGGTCTCCTCTAGCTATTTGACATGCCTCATCATCGTCAAAATTGTCTGGTCATCCATCCCGACTCCATGAGATCCCTCCCTCAAGGATTCTCAGCAAATTGACCAAGAGGTCAGTGGTTACCTCAAACTCTATGCTCATGACACTAGTCTTAAATCTAAGAGCTAGTGGACTAGGTTTGACCAAGTTTGCATAGAATTGATGAATGAGGTGGGGGTAGTATTTTTGGTTGATTTTGACAAGGGGGTTAGGCCTATTGCCTCAAAAGCGGGAAAAATATCGAAGTTAGTATGATGAATAGAATTGAAATCTACGAATCTACCCATCATGATTTTCTTGTTTCTAATGACAGTGGTATACCTGTTTTTGATGGCGAGGATCCAAAAAAGTGAATCATCAAGCTCGGTCCTCGCTTGCTTGCTCGAGAAACCAGTTACCCCTTTTCCTTTAGAGTCTGGTGCCATGTACATTTGTGTCTCGGCCTCGTGGGTGCGTGAGGTCCGGCAATGGTATTCTCTTAGACATTTTGGAAGATTTCGTTTAGAGAGAGGTTTTTGGGAAATAGATGAAGTTTCAACCATGAAAAGTTGAAAATGATGTGATTTGAAGAAGGATTAAGGGTGGTTCTATGGAGTTATTTCAAAAGATTTCGGTCTAAAAACAAGGATTTTTTTAGAGAGAAAAAGCTAGGGTTTTGCAAAAATGGCATAAAATCTAAGAGAAAATGAAGCAACTATATATAAAATCGCGATACTAGTCGACTGGGTCCTTCATAATTTAGGGATTTTTCGATATACCAGTCGACTGGGTAAACTGGCAGTAAGACACTAGTCGACTGGATTAACCCTACTAGTCGACTGGGTTATGCAGAAAAATTTCAATTTTTTGGCTCCAAATATTGTCCTGTGGTACCAGTCGACTGGGAAATTGGGCAGTAAAACACCAATCGACTGTATTGACCCTACTAATCGATTAGGTTTATTAGAAGAAATTTTAAAATTTTGGGCTCTAAGTTTTTCGTGTGATACCAGTCGACTGAGTTCTTGTACTAGTCAATTGGTGAAATGGACAGTGAGTTACCAGTCGACTGGATTGACTCAACTAGTCAACTGGTTAAATAGACAGAGAGATACCAGTCGATTAGATCAATATACTAGTCGACTGGGTCTTTCATAAATCATAAAATTTGGAGCTCAAATTTGGAATTTTGTAAAAAATGATTTATCTATGCCATCTTGAGTAAGAAAGATATTAAATAGAAGTTAATACTCATTCAATAGATGTCAAATATGCATATGATGAATGTAGATGCAATCAAATACACATATTTTCATTATTTGTTAAGCTCATTAATAATATAATCTTGTTAAAGCTATCTTCGTTCAAGGGCTTAGTAAGAATGTCAACAATTTGGTCTTCCGAATGGATGAATTCTAATATAATATCACCTTTTTTGAGCATGGTCTCTTATGAAGTGATGTCTTATTTCTATGTGTTTGGTTCTCGAATGTTGAATAGGTTTTTTAGTTAAGTTGATAGCACCAGTGTTATCACAATGAATTGGTATATGTTTAAAATTTATACCATAGTCTTCTAATTGTTGTTTCATCCACAAAACTTGTGCACAATAACTTCCGACTGCTACATACTCCGCTTCGGCGGTTAATAGCGCAACCAAATTTTGTTTCTTAGAAAACTAAAAGGCTGACATTGCACCTAAAAATTGGCATGTTCCACTAGTGCATTTTCTATCTGGCATACAACCCGCAAAATCAGCATCCAAGTAACCAACAAGCTCAAAAGTTGATTTTCTAGAATACCATAACCCTAGGTTTAGAGTGCCTTGTAAATATCTTAGGATTCTTTTTGCGGCAATTATATGTGATCCCTTAGGATTAGCTTGAAATCTAGCACACATGCATACACTGAACATCATATCAGGTCTACTTGTAGTTAGATAAAGTAAATATTCTATCATGCTTCTATAAGTTTTAGTATCTACACACTTACCTTCCTCATGTAGGTCAAGTTTTGTAGAGGTGCTCATAGGAGTGTCAATCAACTCTGAGCTTTACATCCCAAACCTCTTTAATAGGTCATTGATGTACTTTTATTGATTGATGAAGATGCATTTTTTCAATTGTTTGATTTGGAGTCCAAGAAAGTAGGTAAGCTCTCCCATCATGCTCATTTCAAATTCACCTTGCATACATTTAGCAACATCTTGACAAATAGATTCATTAGAAGCACCAAATATAATATCATCAACATATATTTGGACTAATAATGTGTCATTATTGTAAATTTTTGTAAAGAGGGTTATATCTATTTTCCTCTTGTAAAACCATTTTCAAGCAAAAATTTACTTAGTCTTTTCATACCATGCTCTTGGAGCTTGCTTCAACCCATAGAGAGCTTTAGAAAGCTTATAGACATGGTTTGGAAGACTAGGATTTTCAAATCCAAGAGGTTGCTCAACGTACACCTCTTCTTCTATAAAACCATTTAAAAATGCACTTTTTACATCCATTTGAAATAGCTTAAACTTATTAAAGTATGCAGAAGCCAATAACATATGAATGGCTTTTAATCTAGCTATGGGAGTATAGGTCTCATCAAAGTCTATTTCTTCTTCTTGATTATAACCCTTAGCAACTAGTCTAGCCTTATTTTTAGTTACTATTACATTTTCATCCATTTTATTTCTATATACCCATTTAGTTCCTATAATTGTGTAATTCTTTGGTTTAGGAACTAGATTCCATACTTTATTCCTTTCAAATTGATTTAATTCTTCTTGCATAGTACTTATCCAATCAACATCTTTTTCGTATTCTACAAAAGTTTTGGGTTCTACTTGAGATAAGTAAGCTACAGAATTGCAGATATTTCTTATAGAGGATTGGGTTCTTACCTCTTGTGAAGGATCACTAATCACTTGATCGATTGGATGATAATTCACATACCTTCAATCTTTGGGAAGATCATCCTCTTGTTGACTTGTAGATGGTTGATCATGATTGTGAGCATCTATCTCTTGATTTGTTTAAGGTTGGCTCTCTTTCGGGTCAACATGGGAATAGATGCATCCATTGGAATATAATCTGCATTATCATTAAAAGATACTACTCTACTACTAATTGTTAGACTCATCAAATGTAATATGTATAGATTCTTTAACCACTAGATTTCTTTTGTTAAAGACTCTATAAGCTTTACTAGAGGTCGAATATCCCAAGAATATCCCTTCATCGGTCTTTGAGTCAAATTTACCTAAATTAGTTTTATTGTTATTTAGAATGAAGAATTTACAGCTAAAAGCGCAAAAATAAGATATATTAGGCTTTCTACCTTTCCATGGTTCATACAGAGTTTTACCAAGAATAGGCATAATCCATACTCTATTTAAAACATAGCAAAAAGTGTTTACGACTTCCGCTCAAAAATATTTTGTCAAACTATTTTCGCAAAGCATGGTTATAGCAAATTCTTCTTGAACTCTATTTTTCCTCTCAACAACTCCATTTTGTTGAGGAGTTTTAAGTGCTGAAAAATTGTGATCAATTCCATTTTCATTACAAAATTTAGAAAAGCTCTTTTCAAATTCTTTTCCATGATCATTTCTAATACTTGAAATAAAAATCCCTTTTTTTTCATTTTGAACCTTCTTGCAAAAGTTCACAAATCCTTTATATGCTTCATCCTTGTAAGAAATAAAAATAACAAAGGTATATCTTGAATAATCATCAACAATAACAAGAGTATATTGATGACCACCTAGACTAATGGTACTTATTGGACCAAATAAGTCCATATGCAAAGTTCCAATGGTCTAGAGGTTGAGATTATATTTTTTGGTTTAAAAGAAGTTCTTGTTTTTTTACTCATTTGACATGCATTACACACCTTGTCTTTTTCAAATTTGATTTTTGAAAGTCTAATGATTAATTTTTTTCTTAAAATAATTTTGAGCAAATCAATATTCACATGGCCAAGTCTTCTATGCCATAGCCATGGGTTTTCACTAAAGGCGGGAAAACATTTTTCATTTTTCGAATGTAAAGATTTTAAATCAACTATATAGACATTGTCTTGTCTATGGCCAACAAACTTAATTTTGTTTATTTTGATGCATATTACTAGATAATGAGAGGTTTCACATATGACCTTGTTGCCTTTGTCACATAGTTGACTAATACTAACTAAATTTCGCTTAAGGCCTTGCACATATAAAACATAATCAATGGTTGATAAATCATTACCAACTTTGCCATGCCTGATGATCTTTATCTTTGTGTTGTCTCTAATGGTGACGTGTCTCAAATGCCTGGAATCCAGGTGTTGTCAAAGCATTTCAAACCTACTGCATGTATTACACATAAAAAGTTAAGGAATTGGTGGCAGGGTGTGAGACGGTTTTATATGTGTGTGTGTATATATATATAATTAGTTTTAGTTTAAATTATTTATTTCTTACCAAATCCTGTTTGGTTTTCTTCTATCTTCAATTCAAACTACTCTATTTCTTTAAGCACATGAAGACTAAAAGAAAGTTTGAGAGGGTAAACTTTTGAAGAAATTTACAGGAGAAATTCTAAGAGAGTTGAGAAAAGCTCTAAGAAAAACTAAAGTTAATAATGTGAATTTTATTTTTGAAATTTAGCATACATGAAATTTCTCGGAATTCAATTTGGGAATTCTTAAAGGGTATGAATTATGAAAGAATTGAAGAATAAGTTAGAAATTTTAATATAAATATTTTCTCTGGTGTTGAGGATCAGTAATTGGGAGAAATTATTAAAAAGAGCAGAAAAGACAAAGATGTGATCCACGGGTAGCTCTAAGTGCTACGTGGTGAATTAGATTTGCTTTTAGTAATCGAAATAAATATGAGATATACAATGATGATATTTGAATTAATCATTAACCTATGATTTGATGATAGATAAAAGTTTGTTGATGAATATGATAAAATAACAAAGAGCTGGATAGCTAAATTGAATGTCTGAATGTATGCCTGTTTTTATATTATTGTTCATACGATTCATATGCATATGCATGAAATAAAAGAACTGGGAAGGCTACCGGTATAAATAAAAATAAAAGAACTAGGAGGGCATTCGGTCTAAATGAGAATAAAATAACCGGGAAGACAACCGGTATGAATAAGAATAAAATAACAAGGAAGGTAGCCGGTCTAAATGAGAATAAAAGAACCGGGAATGTAGCCAGTCTAAGCTAAACATGTTGACATGTGGGAAGATGTTCCCAAATAATAATAACATTTAAATTCATTCATTGCATTTGCTTTAAATGTTGATTTTTATTGCTTGAGATGCTAAAGTGTTATTTTTTTATTATAAATGTATTGATAGAAAAATGAGTCTCACAGAGAGACAAATAAGATGAGAAAAAAATATGAAAATATGATATGATGAAAATTGTCTGAGTGATTGATTATATGTTGTGAACCTCATAACAAGGTAAATGGTGATGTTGAATTGAGAATTTAGAGATGATTAAATATATGATTGAAAAATTGATATGTCTGATGAGTAACTTAAGAAGAGATTGTGTAATGAGAGAATTATAAAATTGAGTAATGATTACAGAATATTGTTACTGAATTATATGCAGAAAGAGATGAATGAATATCGAAAGATTATTAGAAGAAATTGAAATATAAGATGTGCCTGCGAGTATATAATCAAGTACTTCTAGTAAATTTAATTCGCTGAGCTTGTGAAGCTCATTCTTCATTATTAAATAATTCCAAGCAGCAGGCAAGACAGATAAATTAGTGAGCTAAGATTTAGACAGAGTCATTATCTATAGTCACGTGGTCCACATCCTTAGACTAATAAGAAAAAAAATATTTGTAAATATTCATGCATACTATGTTGTATATACTGTTCAGCTGAGATCTGAATGATGTAACTCCCTTGTTGAGGGTTGATGATTTATATATGTAGATAATTCAGTTGATGTTTTTATATTGTTGCATATATGTGTCGTGCTAGGATTTCAAAAAATGACGACACCATCTTGGGGGTGGCCAACTCGGGATGGGTCGTTACAATTTTGGTATCAGAGTATTAGGTTTTATGATTCTGTAGACTGCATAAGAATTTAAAAAAGTGGAATATTTAAATAAACTATACTTTAATACAGAGTTTGAGGATGACACATGGACGTGCTAGAGCTAGAGGTAGAGTTCTGAATCAGAGGGGACGTGGTAGACCCCCAATATTTAGAAAAAATGAAGCAGAATGGGAGGTTGAGTCTGTGGTTCCTGCAAGGGAACAAGTTGCTAGTGCAGCTTGTACTAGTAAAGGTGGGAGAAAATATGAGATTAGGAGGGATGAGCAGATAGAAGTTCTTGATCATGCGATAGAGAGAATGAATGCAACAGAAGAAAGAGCTGATAATTTGCATAGGAGATTAAAGGAAAGAGGTAGAACAGAACCTAGTATGGTGAGAAAAAAGGTTTATGAGTGATAATGTGTGTTTGCACGTGAGATGCAAGGGGATTGTTTTATGAGATTTCTTAAGTTTAAACCCCAGTCTTTTAGAGGATCTATAAATCCTGTGGAAGCCGAACAGTGGATTAGACATGTAGAGAAATATTTTGAAGTCTTACCAGTGATAGATAAACAGAAGGTTGTTTTCGCTTCATTTATGCTGGAAGTGAGGCTTCTCAATGGTGGGAGGATATTCGCCCAAGGTAAGTACACAAGTAGAAAAACCATTAACTTGGTATAAGTTTAAGGATGAGTTCTTTGTGAAATATTTTTCAGATACATTTCAAACACAGCATGAGAGAGATTTTATTCACTTAAGGCAGAGTACCTTATCTGTGGCAGAGTCTAATAGTAGATTTATAGCTCTGTCAAGGTTTTTACATAAGTTAGTGAATACGGAAAAGAAGAAATGTAAACGATTTTTAGACGGGTTACGCTTTGAAATTCGATCTAAACTCTCTTACATAGGTATAGGGAATTACGCTATACTGGTGAATAAAGCTTTATAGATTGAGAAGGATTTGATGGAGTTTAGAGGTAGGAGAGATTGGTTGAAGAGGTTTAGATTTGAGGAACCTAGATGTGATAGCAGTATGAGTGTGCAGGGTGGAAGGCCACTCGAGAGGGGGCGTTCTTTGTCATAAAAAACTATAGTGCGGAGTCAACAATAACCAAAATCTGTTACTTCTGTAGCTCATAGTAATATTGGTGGGACCTATAGATTTGGGAGACAAGCTATGGGAACTGAGAGTTATGGTAGAGGAGTAAGTATGATCGAGAGGTAAAAGTTTGTTTTAGATGTAATCAGGTAGGGCATCTGTGTCAGAATTGTCCTACTTTGATGTGCTTTGTATGCGGTGAGGGAGGACATATTGGTGTAGATTGTCCAGTGGGAAAATCTGTTGAGATAGACGCTGAGGGTGTTGGAAGAAGACAGGTGGAGAGATGTGGTGGATCAGGGAGTATGCGGGGCAAAGGCAGAAGATCAGTAGCTGAGAGAGGATGCGGTAGCTAGTTATAGTCCAGAGATAGTAGAGTCTATACGTTGACCCAACAAGATGCACAAGCCACTCCTGATATTGTTATGGGTATGATATCTATCTTTGATAGACCTACTAGATTATTAATTGATCCTAGTGCAACCCATTCTTTTGCATCTAGTGTTTATATGAAATCCGTTGATGCTAGTGTTAGTCCCTTGATACATGCTTTTGTTGCTGAGGTTCCTACTGGGGATAGGGTTATTATCAGGAAAATTTATCGGGGTTGTGTAATTTCTCTGGCTGATAGAGAATTTGAAGTTGATTTATTTCCTTTAGATATGATAGATTTTGATTTAATTCTGGGGATAAATTGGTTATATGCATATCATGCTTGGGTAGATTGTTTTAAGAAGAATGTGGTGTTCAAGATACCAGGACAAGATAGAGTTTAATTTTCAGGGAGAACATAAGAACTTGCCAACTGTTTTATTTTTGCCCTGAGTGCTAGTAAATGGTTGAACAAGGGTTGTGAGGGGTATTTGGCATATGTGGTGGATTCTGGGAAGGAGATTAAGAAGTTAGAAGAAATTTTGGTAGTGAAAGATTTTTTTAACGTATTCTCTGATGAGTTGTCTGGTTTGCCTCCCAATAGGAAGATTAAGTTTTCTATCGAGGTGATTATGGGATCAGCACCCATATCTATAGCACTTTATAGAATGGCACCAGCTGAGTTGAGAGAGTTGAAAGTCCAGCTTCAGAAGTTGCTAGATAAACAGTTTATTCAACCTAGTATGTCACCTTGGGGAGCCCCTGTGTTGTTTGTCAAGAAGAAGGATAGGACAATGAGGTTGTGTATCGATTATAGACAGTTGAATAAGATCACCATCAAGAACAGATATCCTTTGTCAAGAATAGATGATTTATTTGAGCAATTATAGGGAGCTAGGGTGTTTTCTAAGATAGACATGAGATCGGGTTATCATCAATTGAAGATAAAGGAGAGAGATGTGCCTAAAACTGTTTTTAGGACACGTTATGACCATCATGAGTTCCTTGTGATTCCATTTGGGTTGATTAATGCTCCTGCAACATTTATTGATCTAATGAATCAGGTGTTTAAACCATTATTGGATAGATTTGTAATTGTACTTATTGATGATATTCTGGTATATTCGAAGAATGAAAATGAGTATGGGCAACATTTAGAGATAGTGCTAGAAATTTTGAGGAGAGAGAAATTATATGCAAAGTTATCTAAATGTGAGTTTTGGTTTAGCGAAATATCTTTCTTAGGTCATGTTGTGTCAGGAAAGGAGATAGCAGTTGACCCATAGAAAGTAGATGCAGTGTTGAATTGGGAAAGACCCGCTAGTGTGACTGAAATTAGAAGCTTTTTGGGGTTGGCTGCTTATTATAGGAGGTTTATCTAGAACTTTTCTATGATTGCTAGACCATTGACTAGATTGATCAGGAAGGAAGTGAAGTTTAGGTGGTCAGAAGAATGTAAAAGGAGTTTACAACTGTTGAAATAAAAATTGACTGCTGCCCCGGTATTAATGCTTCCTTTTGGTGATGGAGGATTTGTAGTATATAGTGATGCATCACATCAGGTGTTAGGATGTGTATTGATGCAACATGGGAGAGTTATAGCTTATGCTTCTAAGCAATTGAAGAACCATGAGAGGAATTACCCAACCCATGATTTAGAATTGGCTGTCATAGTTTTTGCTTTGATGATTTGGAGACATCATCTGTATGGAGCCACTTATGAAATTTTTACTAATCATAAAAGTTTGATACATTTACCTACCTAGAAAGAGTTGAATTTGAGGTTGAGGTGGTGGATGGAGTTGATTAGTGGTTATGACTATACAATTCATTATCATCCAAGAAAGGCTAATGTAGTAGCTGATACATTGAGTAGAAAGACTATAGGGAGATTAACTATTATTGGGAGTCATAATACTAGCATGATGATAGAATTAAGAAAAATAAGGATGCAGTTGAGTGTCAATGATAGAGGAGTATTGATGGCAAATATGGTGGTACAATCTTCTATTATTGATCGTTTATTACAGATGTAAGGTACAGATGAAGGGATAGAGAAGATCAGACAGGAAGTATTGAGTGGGAAGTCGACTGAGTTTAGAATTAGTGAAGATGGTATGGTGGTATTGAGACATAGAGTTTGTGTTCCCAATGATGTGGAGATGAGAAAGGAGATACTAAAAGAGGCTCATGATTATGTATATTTTATGCACTCGTGTAATAATAAGATGTACAGGGGATTGAGACATAATTATTGGGGGTCAGAGATGAAGAAGAATGTAGCGAAATATATTTCTAGATGTTTGACTTGTCAATAGGTGAAGTCTTGGAATAGACATCCAGTAGGTTTATTACAACCTCTCACAATACCTGAATGGCCATGAGAGAATGTGAGCATGGATTTAGTGTCTAGTTTTCCCCGTACCCAGAGAGGTCATGATGCTGTATGGGTTATAGTGGATAGACTTTCTTAGTCTTCACATTTCCTTCCTATTAAAACTACCTGGAGTTATGAAAATTTGGTTGAATTGTATATAGCGGAGATTGTAAGATTATGTGGAATACCTTTGAGCGTTGTATCAGATAGAGATTCTAGATTTACTTCTAGATTTTGGAGGGGTTTTCAAGAAGTTATGGGCACGAAATTGCAATTTAGTACAGTTTTTCATCCAAAAACTGATGGACAGACAGAGAGAATCATCAGAATACTAGAAGATATGTTGAGGGCAAGTGTATTGAGTTTCTCAGTGAGCTGAGATGCTTATTTACCTTTGATCGAGTTTGCATAATCAGTATCAAACTAGTATTGGGATGGCACCATTTGAGGCTTTATATGGTGGAAGGTGTAGAACTCTAGTATGTTGGGAAGAAGTTGGAGAAAGAAAGATATTTGGTCTAGAAATGATAGATTTGACTACTAAGACGATTAAGCTGGTTAGAGAGAACCTTAGAGCAGCACAGAACAGACAGAAAGGATATGCTGATAATAGAAGACGAGCTCTGGAGTTTCAAGTTGGTGACTGGGTATTTTTTAAGTTATCTCCATGGAAAGGTGTGTTGAGGTTTAAAAATAAGGGAAATTGAGTCCAAGATTTGTGGGGTCATATGAGGTGATTGAGAGAGTTGGACCAGTAGTATACAGATTGGACTTGCCTCCAGAGTTAAAGAAATTACATAATGTGTTTCATGTTTCACTTTTGAGAAAGTGTTTACATGATGAATCTCATAGTATTCTGAATCAGGATGTAGAATTTTAGGAAGATTTGATATTTATGCTAGTACCGGTCAGAATTCTAGACAGAAAGGAACAAGTCTTACGTAATAAAGTCATTCCTTTGATTCAAGTATTATGGTGGAACAAAGATGTTGAAGAAATTACTTGGAAGCATGAGGCAAGAATGAGGAAAGAATACCCCCAACTCTTTCATGAATTAGGTAAGAAAATTTCGGGGATGAAATTTTTATAAGTTGGGTAGAATTGTAATACCCGTGTTCTTAAAGTAAGGGTAAAGAAGTAAATTGATAAATATGACATAGAATTAAAATAATATATACGAAAGATTTATTATTGAATAAAATAGGTCTTTTGAAGAAAAAAAAATGGACGCGTAAGGACCTCGTTGAGGATAAAAAGATGAAAAAAATAGTTTTGTTTAAAAAAAAGGGCCGTGACAACACCTGGAATCCAGGTGTTGTTAAAGCATTTCAAATCTACTACATGTGTTACTCACAAAAAGTTAGGGAATTGGTGGTAGGGTGTGAGACAGTTTTATATATATATTTATATATACGCACATATAATTAGCTTAGTTTAAATTATTTATTTATTACCAAATCATGTTTGGTTTTCGTTTATCTTCAATTCAAACTACTCTATTTCTTTAAACACTTGGGGACTGAAAGAAATGTTGAAAGGGATAAAATTTTGAAGAGGTTTACATGAGAAATTCTAAGAAAGTCGAGAAAAGCTCTAAGAAAAACTAAAGGTAATAATGTGAATTTTATTTTTGAAATTTAGAATACATGAAATTTTCCGAAATTCAATGTGGGAATTCTGAAAGGGTATCAATTATGGAAAAATTGAAGAATAGCTTAAACATTTTAATATAAATATTTTTTCAGGTGTTGACGATCAACAATCGAGAAAAATTGCTGAAAATAGTATAAAGGGTAAGGAGGTGATCCACGGGTAGCTAAATTGAATGTCTGAATGTATGCCTGTTTTTATATCATATGCATATGCATGAAATAAAATAACTGGGAAGACAGCCGGTATAAATGAAAATAAAATAACCGGGAGGGCAGCCGGTATAAATGAAAATAAAATAACCGGGAGGGCATCCGATCTAAATGAGAATAAAAGAACCAGGAAGGCAGCCGGTCTAAACGAGAATAAAAGAACTGGGAAGGTAGCCAGTCTAAATGAGAATAAAAGAACCGGGAAGGCAGCCGGTCTAAGCTAAACATGTCGACATGTAGGGAAACGTTCCCAAACAATAATAACATTTAAATTCATGCATTGTATTTGCTTTAAATGTTGATTTTTATTGCTTAAGGTGCTAAAGTGTTATTTTTTATTGTAAATTTATTGATGGACGAATGAGTCTCACAAACAGACAAATATGATGAGAAAGAAATATGAAATTATGATATGATGAAAATTGTCTGAGTGATTGATTATATGTTGTGAACCTCATAACGAGATAAATGGTGATGTTGAGTTGAGAATTTAGAGATGATTAAATATATGATTGAAAGATTGATATGTCTGATGAGTAACTTAAAGAGCTTGTGTAATGAGAGAATTATGAAATTGAGTAATGATTACAAAATATTGTTACTGAATTATATGAGGAAAGAAATGAATGAATATCGAAAGATTATTAGAAGAAATTGAATTTTAAGATGTGACTGTGAGTATATAATCGAGTACTTCTAGTAAATTTAATTTACTAAGCTTGTGAAGCTCATTCCTCATTGTTAAATAATTTCTGGTAGCAGGCAGGACAGATAGATTGGTGAGCTAAGATTCATACGGAGTTATTATCTGTAAGCCACGTGGTCCACATCCTCAGACTAATGAGAAAAAAAAATTATAAGGTGCTCTTTAATTGTAGACATGTTGATGATACATGATCCTAAGATAATAGTTATTGAAGTATCTAGGATTTATTAAATATGCATGTCTATGGTTCCTTGGATAAACATTCCTCAGATACATGTTTCTATCATGAAAGTTATCAATACGCATGTTATCTCTAGGGAATCTATGATGGTAATTTCTAGGATGTGAACTTGTACCATGTAAGTTATGAATATACATATTATCTCTAAGATATACATGATGGTAATTCCTAGGATGTGTATTTTTAGTATATGCATTCCTTGAATGATTATTCCTAGCATTTGCATTTCTTGAGTGAGCACACATATATACATGTGTATTTCTAAGATGTTTATCTCTAGTATATGCATTAAAATTTAAATTTGCATTCAAAGATCTACTAGCATATATTGAAGGAGTGCTTTTAATCTTGCTAGTGGCCTTAGAAGTGGAGACTTCATTCACACATGCTGCTTTTATGAACAAAGTCTTTTTTGATTTTTATTTACCTAATGGAGAATAACCCAAGCCGGATTTTCCTACACTTAACCTTTAGCAAGATAGCACTTTATCTAGTTTTTCTTTTCCAAGCATAAGTCTAGATATAGTACTATTCAATTCCATTATTTTCTTCTTTAGAATATCATTTTCATTCTTTAAAAAATCTTGTGAAGAGTTATAAAGCATGGAAGATAGGTTTTTTTTTTCTTCCTTTAAGCCTTCCATATCTTTAGAAAGAGATGAGACTTCCTTTTAGAGCCATATTTCTATAATAGAATTTCTTCAATTCTTCATGCATCTTATTTATTACCTCAGTTAATTCTTCACTACTACTAACAATATTATTATTAGAAAAGGAAAAATTTGATACCTCATTTTCATCGTCAATTTCCATCAAGCATAGGTTGGCAATCTCTTTACATCCAACATCATTGTCCGAAGATTCTTCTTTTTCATCATTATTCCACGTGGTTGCAATCATAGCTTTCTTTTTGAAGCTCTTATATATTTTACTCATTGTTGGACAATCGACCTTGATGTGACTGGGCTTCTTGCAACCGAAACACACAAGAGGTACCTTTTTTGGAGTGGAATCCTTTGTGTAAGGTTTCTTGCTCTTTTTCAAGAACTTGTGAGACCTTTTGGTGATTAATGTCATCTTACCATCTTCTTCACTGCTCTCATTTTCTTCTTTATTTTCTTCATCTTTGTTACTTGTAGATGCTTTGAGAGCAATCAACTTCTTCTTCTTCTCATCATCATTGACAACGGGATTCATTTCTTCCATCTCGTATGCCAATAGTGATTTGAGGAGTGTTTCGACATCAAGTTTGTCGAGATCTTTGTCCTTCGTTATGGTCGTCTTCTTTTCTTTCCAAGTGGATGGCAAAGACCTTAAGATCTTCCTCGTTAGTTCAAATTCGTCAATGTCCCTACAGCTTTAAACTGTTAACAATGGTAGTAAAACGTGAGTGCATTTGAGAAATAGTTTCATTGGGAGACATTTTGAAAGATTCATACTCGGACACTGGCATATAAATTTTTGATTTTTTTCACTTCGCTAGGGCCTTCATATGTAACTTGTAATTTATCCCAAATTTCTTTAGTTGAAATACATGCAGAAATTTTATTGTATTCAACGATATCTAGAGCGCAATGTAACATGCTAATTGCTCTACTATTCAGAAACATCATTCTACAATCCTCTTCGTTAAACTCTGTTTTGAGTTTTGGCATCATATGATTGATCTCTCCAATGGTTATTTCCTTTATATGAATTATAGGTCCTTCTTCAATGACTCTCCATAGATTGTAATCTTGTCATTCGTTAAAGATTTTCATTCTATTTTCTAGTAGTTATAGTTGGAGCCATTGAATAAAGGAGGCCTAGTATAGGAATGTCCTTCGGTATAGCTATTAGATGTCATCGGATCAACTCAAGGATTTTAAACCTAAATTAAGTACAAAGCTCTGATACCAAATGTAAATCGAGGTTCAAACCCAAGAGGGGGTGAATTGAGTTCTAAAAACTTTTTACTAATTAACTTGCAAGTTTTTTAAAACAGTTTAATAAGCAAAGCACACAATCAAATAATATGCTTGAAAATAAAGGAGTTAAGGAAGAGAATATGCAAATTTCGTTTATAGTGGTTCGGTAATATCGGAATCTCTCCGACCCTACATCCACTCTCTTCAAGGAATCTCCTTGACGAAATCCACTAATCGTTAGTCGAACAACTTCACGGGTGTTGCACAAACCTTACAAACAATCTCTTTCTCGCGGAAGTTACAAAGAAATGTTTAATCCTAAACACTCTAAGAATTACACCAACTCTTTCTCTTTATAATAAATGGTATTAACTGTAAATTAAATGGTAGAGAGATAGCAACGAATGCTTTTACAAATGAAAAATATCTCTGTTTCAATAAAAATCTTGAAGAATGGCTCACAATGAATTTTTCAAAGCTTTTGAGAAATAATGAGCTATGTAATGAATTGAATATGCTATCTTCTTGTCTTTAAATGCTCATTGAAGAAGATTTTTATAGCCTTAGACTTATATGGCCGTTAGACACTGATTTGGTAGGTTTGGAGCATTAAATGCTCAAGCCCTGAGTCTCAAACGATCATATTTTCTAATTATCAGTCGACTGGGTCAAGTGAAAAAATGTTCACTTTTAGGCTTGGAGAAAGTACCAATTAACTGGGTCATAGGTCCAGTCAATTGGGTTAAGTTATCAGTCAACAAGGTCCTATTCCCAATCGACTGGGAACTTACTATCCTTTCTCTCAGTCAACTGGTATAAAGACTCAGTTGACTGGGTTGTTCTTAAACCTAGTTTTTTGTTTCAAAACAATTTTTAACTTAGAAACATTTTTTGTATTTTAGTTTTTTCAAACACTTTTGTAAATTGAGCCATAGATCAAGCTAAATAATTGAATTTTAGAGATTTACAATATGATTCAATTACCTTAGTGCCTATTCTAGATCTTCTGTCTTCCTTTGGAACGTGTTGTGTTCTTGCATCTTGTTTCTGTACTGAATGCTTTTACCGCTTAAACACTCAGTTAAAACTGTTAGTGCACTTTAAGTACTATTTTATCATTATTGAAATCAAATACAGGTCAACAATCTCCCATATTTTTATGATGACAAAACTAAGGAGATAAAAAACAGTTTTAAAAACTACATGATGGTTTTTTTTTTGAAAAATTTGGACAGAGTTTCCTCTATTTTTCTTATAAAAACCAAACTGTAAGCATTCAATTATAGTAATATCAATCTCAACGAAGCAATGCAAGACTATTTTACACTTGTTAACATGTTCGGAGCAATACTCCCCCTAAATTTATGCTCTATCTTAGTTTTACGCAGATTTTTCTCTTTTTTTCTCCCACATTTTGACAACAGTAGAAAAGAGAGCTAAACACGGAAATAAGCAATTTAATCACCATACACATGAAGATAAGGTATAAACAAACTTGTGTATAGAAACTAAGAATTAACAGAAGTTAAAAATACCTCCCGAGAGGAATCAGAAGTTTGTACATAAGCTTGAAACATTAGAGTATATGGATGAGCTTTAAAACTTCAAACTAGGCAACCATATATCTAATAGTAAATTATGTACATGAGCCATAAGCTATATAAGTGAAAAGCAAGAATGTGTATACACAATTCCATACATTACCGAGCTTAAGTAAGCAAATCTGATAAAAACAAGGTAGATGAATGTATGAAAAAAATGAAAAGGAAATGTTCTTGCAACAACTATCCATGGAGCAACTTTAGGAGCATTGGTTTTTGGTTTCTTGCCTTTTTTATATTTAAACTTGAAATAAATAAGGTGGTTTGGGTTTTCTCCTTCTTTATTTTCTCTTCCTCAGCAACCACTTTAGAAATTAGGTAACTGGTTTTCCACATCTCATCATGGGAGTTATAGTTGGCCTTGATAATGCTAAATTAAGGTAGAAATGTGTGTAGGGCTTGGTGAACAATACAAGGGTCAGGAAAAGAGACATCAAGGGCTTTCAATTTGGTTTGGTGGTCAACCATTTGAACAATGCAATCCCTAACCCCTCATAGAAGGGAATTCTTGAAAAAATGTCCTTGCAGAATTGTCCTAATCTAAGCATTCGATGAAACATGGTACCTAAGTGCTACAATGACCATAAACTCTTTAGCTGTACACTCAATAGGTAGGCTACTCTTAATTGATCTTGGATTGACCTCTTCATTGATAAGAGACATATACGATTACTCTTAACCCATTCAACATGAAACAACTTCTCATCTTCATTACTAGTAGCTGTGAGATCAACTGGACTATCCATAGTCAGAGATTAATGAACATCTTCCATTTCCTTGAAAAATTCTACATCTTCTTTCCACTTCTTAAAGTTTGACCTAGTAAGAACCTTAGTAGTTACCATATTATTATAGACAAAAAGGTGACTGAAATAGTTAAATAATGTAATATCATTAGCAAGTTATGGAGTAATCACATACTTTAAAACCATAAACAAGTACACCTCATGAGAGCTCATACGCATCATCATGTAAGAATCTTTGGGTTGAATTAATAAAATACAATTATGAAACCCTCCACATAGAAGCGACCATGAAAATATATTCTAAACTATAATAATCTACCACTTTTGGGCATCTAGACGGCTTCGGTTAGTCACTTTTCAACCATATGCTTCCTATGTGACCCTCTTAATCCCAATACACAATCACCATGTTTTGATGTATGACCATATGCTAGAACCAGAGACATCTCACTATCGTACAAGACTGATATTCCACAAAACCAATTGAAAAAACCACTTTGGTGGCTACAATTCAACTAAACTCATGAAACTCTCCTATACTGGGATATACTTTATATCACCCACAACAAACGATAGGATATGATCTTAGACTTGAAGAAAATGGGCTAATTTTGTCTCTAAAATCATATTTTATGTTAATTACATTGTTAACAACTTTAGATTTTCCTTAGAAATGGTTTTGAGATGGTTTGGAAATGAATGTGAATAACCTTATATGGAAAAAAATGCAAAACAGGGTTTCAATCGACTGTTACTAAGCCATAGTCGACTGTAGAAACCTATTATCCAAAATTATCAGGTGATAGTCAACAATGCCTTACGACAATCAACTATGGCAAACTACAATCGATTGTCAAAAGTTTCTTCTACATTGTTTTTCCTTCGGACAATTGTCTATGGAAATACACAGTCGATTGTCAAAAAGTTTTTAACCTAAACTTTCCTTTAGGACAATCAATTGTCAAAAAAGATAGTTGACTGTCTGTCCGACACTTGATTTTTTTTCTCTATTTTTATGCTTTTTTCATGTTCAAATTCAGATTTTATTTATATCCAAACAACTTTTAAAGGTTTCAATTGTTACTTTATGTGTTTTAATCAATATTCAATACTCTTGATTCAATCAAATGATCAAAACCTAGCATTTAACTAGAATCACTTAATTAAATCACAACAATCAATACCCTAGAACATATTTCTACAAACATACATATCAATCCACATGTATATGCAAATAAAACCCAATATTAGCATCCATTATCATCATATGAATCAATCGGCTTATTTTCTTTTTTACTAGAATCATAAAGCCTAACATGCTTTTTGTCATTATTTATTCAATCAAATATTGGAATCTTAATTAGGGTTCTAAACCCAATCTATTGAGGCTCTTATACCACATGTAGGATTTCAATTAATGTCCTTAATCTCAATGAATCGCCATAGAAAAGTAGAGAACACCTAATATTAAATAGACAGAAAGAGCATATACATTGCTTAGGATCCATGGTTGATGACACAACAGAATCTTCAATCGAACACAAGGAATAATCCTTAAATAAGCAATAAGTACTTTCTTTCCTTGTTCTCTTTGATACACTACCCTCGATGAGGTAAGCTTATTTTTTTCCAAATATGTGGAGAAGATGATGTATTCTTTAGTGTTGATAATAGGAGAGATGACCTAGTTTATACTTTATATAGTGATCTAATGGCCCACCCATCACTTGCCTAAAGGTCAACTATGGCCTACACTAGCTAACTCATATTAGACACATTAGAGTATTAGGCTGTAATAACCGTATTCGTAAAGAAAAGAGTAATAAAGTAATTTAATAAATATGACACGGACTTAAAATAATATATTTACGAAGGATTTAGTATTGAATAAAATAACTTTTTTGAAGAAAAAAAAATCGGGACATGAACGTCACTAAGAGAAAAGAAAAAAAATTCAAAACTCAAAATCAGCAGGACATCCAGGTGACGTCCTGTGAAAAAAAAAATCAAACAAAAAAAATTAAAACAAAATTTCGTGGCAGCAGGGGGGCAGCACCTGCTGCCACAGTTTGAAATTTTTTTTGAGGGAGGCATGCATTGTCTTGCACGTCTCCAAAACGTGGAGACATTTGGGGAGGGGAGCTGTTAAAATTTTATCCTAAACTCTGTATATATATCTGATGCGAGAGTAAAAATTTTACTCACAGATTTCGTTCGTTTCTCTTCCAAATTTCTCTATTCCTTAAATATTTGGAAACCCAAAGTAAAGTTAAAAGAGTAAAATTCTGAAGAGGTTATTACAGAAATTTTATAGAGAATCAGGAATAGCTATCAGAAAAACAGAAGGTAATAGTATAGTGTTTATTTCTGAAATTTTTAGCATTCATGAAATTTCTCTGAATACAAAGTGGGAATTTTCAAAGTGAGTGGTTTCTAACGAATTGAAGAATAAATTATAAATTTAATATAAATATGATATCAGGTGTTGACGATCTACAATAGAGAGAAGTTTCTGCGAGGAACGGGAAAGGCAAAGAGGTGATCCATGGGTAGCTCTAAGTGCTACGTGGTGAGTTGGATTTACTCTAAGTAGTCTAAATAAACATGAAAAATTTAGTGATAATATTAAAATAAATTATTAGCTTATGTTATGGTGATAGATAAAGATTTGGTTGATATTTTTTATATGAATTTTTGACATGAAGAAAATTATTCGGAGAGAAACAATATTTTTAGGGATAATAAGTTTATTTAATAATAAAACGATAAGTGAAATTTTTATGAGTTATATTGATGTTTTGATAAGAATTTTGGAGAAATGAATTTTTATGGATCTTGACAAGCTTTAATAGATGGTTTGATGTGATTTTGGAATAAGAGGAAATTTAGTGGAATTTTTATAAATTTGAGAATATTTAGGATTGTCAATTTAAGTGTGTTAAATTTATGTTATTTTTATACATTACTGTTCAGATGCATATTTTCATACATTGCTCATATATATATATATATATGCATTAAATGAAAATGAAAGAATCGGGAAGGCAACCGGTCTAAATGAGAATGAAAGAACCGGGAAGGCAGTCGGTCTGATGAAAATGAAAGAACCGAGAAGATAACCGGTCTAAATGAGAATGAAAAGAACCGGGAAGGCAGCCAGTCTAAGATAATAATAATTTGTCGACAGGTGGGAAGACGTTCCCATCATAATTCATGCATTTGCATCTGTTTTAATTATTTCTGCATTATTGAAATGCTGAGGTGTTGTATGTTATTGTAAAATTGTTTATAGATTATTTGGTCTCTCAAAGAGAGAAAATTATGGTAAGAAAGAAGTAGAGATTGATAAGAACCATCTAAATGATGGACTTGATGATGTGAACCTCATTACGAGGTAAGTTTGAGACAATTAATGGTCTTAAGGTAGACCAATGATTGAGAAGAAGAGATTGATAGAAAATAAATCTTATGACATGTGAAATATAGTAGAAAGTTATCATTATATATTAAAAGACTATTTATGAAATTGGAATACTTTTAGTAAATTTAATTCACTGAGCTTGTGAAGCTCATTCCTCATTGTACAATGATTTCAGGTAGCAGAAAGGACAATTAGGCTGGTGGGACAAAAGTCAAACGGATTTAATTTCTATAAGCCACGTATGTGTCAATATCCTCAGGCAATCAAGAAAAAGACTTGAAAAAAAACTTTTTATTGTAAATATTCATACATTTTACGTTGTAAATTATATGTAAATTATTTTATTATGGTTGCATATATGTATCATGCTAGGATTCTCAAAAATGTGATGACACTGTCTCGGGGGTGGCCAACCTGGGATGGGTCGTTACATAGGCCTACTGTAAATAGATCACTCTATTAAGGCCACCGTATGTCACAATTAGTAGACAAATCACTTAGTTTGTTTTATGACAAAACCCAATCAACCTCAATTAATATAAGTCCATATATCATAGAATAATTCTAACAGTTTAACCTGATAATTAATAAGTTAGGTTTGGACTTTGGACGAATTTATCTTAGTAAGTTTATCCAAGAAAATAAAGCTACCATTTGTAAAAATATTTTGAAATAAAATTATGAATGGTGACTTTTATCAATATTAGTACACAAAATTGATAATAGTGTAAGAAGTTGGATTAAGTCTAGCAATTTATTGTAACATGTTTTTTTTATGCTTTGGGCTACATACATGTTACAATAAAATTATCACTTTAAAATTGATTGTTAGATTAAACACTATTGTTTAATTTTAAAAAATTAATTTTACAATGTCTGTTTTGAAAGAAAAGTAACCACAAATCCGATTTTATTAACTTATGACTACTTCACTTGTACAATAATAATAAAATCGACTAAAACAATTGACAGTACATTAGAATCCTTAAAAATTCTTTTTCAACACTAGGCCATAACTTAATATGGAATAACAATATTACCTCTATGTTTGATTGTATGGAATTGGGGCTTGGAAATGGAATTGGGGCTTGGAATTGAAATTGAGGTGGAATCATACTTTTTTTAACATAAAAATGATTAAAAAAGATCATGATTCCAATTCAATTTTATACCACCAAACGCAACATAAGAGTTTTTTTTAGAGAAAATATTTCAAGACAAGGGTAGTTTTGAAATTTCACACTATCTGAAAGAGACGTTAGTTATTACTGCTTCGGGTTTGTATGAAGCTATGAATAGAATTTTTAAGCTTAATCACATATTTCATTTTAAGGCTTATTTCATTACAAATCCTTGAACTATGGACCCATAGCATTTTACTCTCTAAACTATTAATTTGATGCAATGAGTTGTTGAACTATGAATTATTAGCAATCAACTCCTTAAATCCATTTTCCGACGAGAAACTTAACCGAGTGAGGAACTTAAAGGAGAATTTCACTGGTTCAATGATTTGCTTAGGTCCAATTTTTGAAGCAAACACTCTCCATGTAGTAATAATCAAATGAAAGAATCCTCACATGTTGTATTTCCGTTAAGTTTTTCATCGAAAAATAGATTTAAGAAGTTGATTGCTACTAATTCATAGTTCAAGAAACCTTTACACTAAATTAATAGTTCAAGGAGGTAAATGCTACAGGTCCATAGTTCAATGATATGTACTGCAATAAACCTTTCATTTTATTGTTTGGACAAATTTCACTTAAAGCTTAAATGATTTTTTTTAGTAAATTATATATTGAGGTTTTGTCTTTTAATAAATCAAATTTTGAAATCTGATCATAATCAAAATTGAATGACTTGCGATAATAGAGTTGTCTAGTAACTTCAATCATCACGTCAATCTACAATGGAAACTGTTTTCATCACGAGATTACAACGACGAGATTATTGCCAATCTCACTATTGCAACTAATATTGTCGTCGTGCGACTAAGAATACATATAATCCCAAAATCTTATCCAAATGCAATCTTCCTTTCATACACTCCTTATAGTCCCGCAATCTTCATTTCAAGCAACCTTGGATTCTCGACAGTCCAACTACCCCAAACCACCATTGTTCAACGGCTACCAACCGTACGTCTTCGTCTCAAGTTGATCTGCTATAAGTTAGTCCCATCTTGATCTCTGAGCTTCCTCTCTCTATCATTGCTTCATCCTTGCATTATTTGAAAATTCTTAAATTTTTTTGTTCCGATTATGGGTTTAGATATGTCTTGATAATTTGTGTATATGTTTACTATCATACTTGTATATTCAGAAATCCCTCTTCGCAGTCAATTGGAACCCTTTTCTCTGATAGATTGAAATAACTTCTTAGTGTTTAAATGGTCTAATGAGTACATTCTGACTTGTAAAGAGCATGGTGTTTCTTGAAAAGAAAAGAAAATAGAAGAAACAATATTTAAAATTTTGGTTTATGCTTTTAAATCTTAATAGGAACTCTATAATTTGTTTTTTGTGTTTTCTTTTGGATTTTGGTTAAAGGAAAGAAATAAAAATGACCATTTTTTGGGTTCTAAAAAATTATTCGAGAATAAGTCTATATTCACTATTTTAGATTTTTAGAGGGACTTGTTACTTTGCTATGAAATGCATCTGGGTTTCCTTTTTTGTCTTTTTCTTTGTTTTTTTTGGTGAAATGATTATACGTTAACAACTTAGATACATGTAGTTTCTTTACCAAATGTTAATTGGCCTCTGTATTTCATGTTTCCTTTTAATTTACTTATGCAAAAAGGCATGTCAGTGAGTGTTTGGATGTTAGTGAGGGAGGGGGATTAATTGGGATGTTAGTGCTTGGATGAGGATACGTTTCCATTTTCTAATTCTATCAAAACAAAAGGACATGATTTTGTTGGGTTTCTTTTTTTTTCTGTGTTTTCTTTTACTTTTTTTTTTGGTGACATGATTATGCTTTAAGAACTTAGTTACTTGTAGTTTCTTTACCAAATAGCGATTGGCCTCTGTGCTTCATGTTTCCTTTTAATTTACTTATGCAAAAAGGCATGTTAGTGAGTGCTTGGATGTTACTGAGGGTGGGCGATTAATTAGGATGTTAGTGCTTGGATGATGATACGTTTCCATTTTCGAATTCTAAGAAAACAAAAGTGTACACTTGGAAATTAGTCAGATCATTCGCAGTACTTATATATGGTCTTTATTTTGGTTTTTTAGACCATGTCAGTGCGTTGGATCTCAAAATGTATGGTCTCTTGCTATTATTTTGAAGGGTTGTCAAAGTACTTTGAAGTAGTCAGATCATCCCCACCCGTTTGCTTACATGAAAAATGGTGAGGAATTTGAATGGTATACTACTGTTTTTTAGAGGAGATATAAATTATAGAAAATGGAGTGATGTAAAGATACTCGTTTATATTTAAATGTCAAAGAACAAATTAATTATAATAATTAAATTTCCTTTTCAAATCCATTAGTTTAGGCATGTTTCCACCTATACATTTTTTAATTTTCAAAGGCCACATGATAGATTCTCTTATCGACACATGTATTTGGGGACATATGCTATTTTAATTACTACAAAAATGTTAAGATTGTTCATTAAGCACCATCAGTTTTTTACTGATCATCATTTTATTGGTAGTTAGGCTTAGGGAATATGAAACAGTGATAGAATGATTTGGATTAGTTCATTATAGAATTTATGATTGTTACCATGTGTAGGATCAATTTATGTTCATTGAAAATAAATTCAAATTTCCATTGTAACAGTTTATATATGCCTCTTGTATTTGTGTAATTATTTGTACTTGTTATGTGCATTAGTACTATAGCCAGTTCTTGCACACCTGGTCATGCTAGAGATAGGGGTAGAAGTAGAGGTGCACGAGGTGAAGGATCCAACCCCTCCAGTCCCTACCAAATGGGATGACGCTTTCCGTAGAATTTTTATTGACTTGTGTTTGGACCAAATTAGATTAGGTCGTAGGGAGGGTGCTAATTTAAACGGGGAGGCACGTAAACAAATCAGATTGGTATTCAATGAACAATCTGGCAACAACTACACAGTGAAGCAACTGAGAAATCATTGGGATGCAACGAAAAAAGTGTGGAAAGATTATAAGGCTCTGATGAGAGGAGAAACGGGCTTAGGCTAGAATGAGGCTGAGGGGAAATAGAAATGGATGATGCATGGTGGGAAAGTAAATTGCAGGTAATTATGTAGATAATATGTACACTCAATGTCTTATTTATGCAATGCGTTGTTTGGTTCATTTGCATCATATTATTTACTAAATTGTTTTTCCTATCTTCAATTGCAAATGTCTGAAAGGTACGCATATTTCAAGAACAGAGACCTTCGGTTATTCAGGGATGGGTATGATGGTTTGTTTGCCAACGTTTTGGCCACTAGAGCAATGGCTTGGGCTTCTAGTGAGGCTTCATTACCACCACGTTCGACTCTGCCCTATTGACCAGATATGTATGCTCCCGATGAGGGAGAGCATACTAGGGACAATAACACCCTAACCCCTACCCCTCCTCCATTTCCTACAGATGCTGCCAACACTTATGTGCAACCATCTCCACCACCAGCAGTTACTAGGAGGATGTCGTTCGAGGGTTCTGGTAGTAAGACGAAGAACAGCAAGAAAACAGCAAGTGCCATGATGAAAGACGATATACATTCCATTGCTGAGTACGTGTCCACCAAAAGCACAAGTACTACTGCCAATACTGCATTTGTCCCATAGAACAATATATCTCAGGTAATTGAACTCCTTGCAACACTGCTTAGTTTGGAGAGAGGTTGTCCCCTCCACATGTGGGCAATCACATACCTTATGAAGTGTGATGCTCGGGATACCTTCATCGCCATTAAAGAATATGACCTTCGCCTTAAGTGGTTGGAATTTTTTAGGAGCAACACGACCCTTTAGCGATTAAGTAGTTTGTTCGAGAAGGTGCAGTTATTATGTTTTTTTTCTTTAGAGTTACTGTTCGGATTGAGAGTTTCTCTTGTTTTCTTTAAGTTACTGGCACTTTGTATTACTTATGTTTGTGTTGTACCAGGCGCGCCCCGAGTCGAAATCGATGAAAAACGCCCAAAGGCGCAATTGTTAAGGCGTACTTACCCGTGGGCGTTCGCCTTTTCAGGTGGAGCGTTCGAGGCGACCCGGGGCGTACGCCCAGTGATATTTTTTTAAAAGTATCAACAAAGAGACAATGACGGCACATGCGAGAGAAATGCTTACAATCATGCTTAACGAAAAAAACTACTCCAGAAACAAGGCATTAAAATTATTTGTACAAGCACGAACCGTAAAATGAAGCACAAAATTACTTAGTTCAGTCTTCACTGTCACTATGTCAGCAAGAAGAACCTGCAATTTAAAGGGAGAACATACATTACAAGAGAGAGATCAGGAGAATGAGGCGAGAGAAATCAAGGAAGTGAAGAGAGAGAACGAGAGAAACTTACCGATCGATGGCGGGTGGCAGTCAAAATAGAGAGAGAACGTAGTGTAGAGAGAGAATGAGAGAGTAGACTGAGATTACAAAGAGTGGGATTTGTCGATTCTTGGAGGAGCCATATTGAGGAGGTGAGTAGATGAGGGCAGCAGCCATGGCTCCCGGTAAAACCAAATACTTCGCTAACACTACCAGCTTTTCCACCAAAGGCTCTCCTCTCATCCACATCATTTATTCTTCTTCTTCACTTCTCCAACAAACAGAAAAAGCTTTCCCTTGTTCCAAAATATGTAGTGCTCTGCTCTCAATCGAACTCTCTAGAAGAGGGTTTATAAATATCTCGATCCTATTATGCTCTGATAAGCAATGCAGAATTGCAGATATGGGATTTAAAACAAGCACCATAACCTACTGCCACATCAGTCTTTGACTAGTCTATCTCAATCAAATGGTCACCAATGAATCTTCAAATCCAAAATTTGAATAGTGATCGATACTTGATAGACAGTGGTTGGGCTTGGGCTTGCCATTACGCAGATATTAGGCATTAGCCTAATGCCTTCTTTTAAAAATAAATGGGCTTGGATTAAAATAAGTGTTCATTCAAGTTAGTAATTATATAACTACATTTTTCGTTTCTTATAGGTCTTAAGTTAGTAAAGTTTTTGATAATTAATTTATTTATATTATTTTAATTTTTTAGTATTTTTATAATTTAATTAATATTATTTTATTCAAAACGCTCCAATGTTTCAAAAGGCTTACGCCTCAACGTCTCGAGGCTCCTCGTCTCATTGAGGCAAAACACCTCGCCCAACGCCCTCGTCTCTGAAAACACTAGTTTAAACTGTTTTCTTAAATTCTCTTTAGCAGGTTTTTTTTACCCCATTTTTTTATCATATTATTTAGTGATTTCGTTTTCCCATATCTATCTAGTTCCCCCCTTATATTTTTAGGCCTAAAATCCTTTGGTATGTGTTGATGTCCAATTTGCGTTGCTCTTCCCTCATGCTTACTAATTGATTGGTATTCAATTGTAACTTTGCATTACATTTGCTAAATATTACACTGTAATAGTTAATCTAAACATTAACATTCAAATTCTTTAATGTTGGGCTCACAGCAAGATGTCTCCATATCAATTATCAGAATTGCGCGACTTATTTGAAAAAGAACTTTATGAAGTTACCGGGATGACACCAGAACAGTATGAGGTTGCTTTGGCACAAGAAGCAGAAGACAAACTCATAGCCGAGGCAGGAAGTTGTGTCGTCTTAAGTTGGTACATGAAATATTATGTGAAGGATCCTTAAAGAGACTCGATACGTACCAGTGCTGACTTTATTTGTGAAATAATGGAGGGTAACGAGTCGCGTTGTCGTTATTTAACTCGTATGGATGTATCCACCTTTATGAGCTTCTGTAATTGTTTAAGTCTCCATTACGGTTTGACTACTACACTTAACACAAGTGTGGAGGAACAAGTTAGTATATTCTTATTTGTTTGCACCCATGGAGTGGGTAATAGGTTGGTACAAGAAATGTTTAACCATTATGGAGAAACCATCCACAGATACTTCCAAAACGTCTTAGAAGTCGTTTGCTTGTTGGCACGTGACATAATCAAACCCGCATCTGACTACAATGAAGGAGGTGGCAACCATCAGCCCATTGACCCCAACACCATCCATATTTTTCAGGTGACTAAAAATAACCAAAGTATGGTGGGGATTAATTTGATTTTCATTTTTTTTTAGAGTAATGGTCATATAATTATTTTGTTTCAATTATGATTTTTTTTCTATTCAATATAAGTTAATAAATTGGCAGAATGTCCAATGCGATAGACAACACTCATGTGATGGCTCGCCTTTCACGTGGAGCGAATGTCCTATATTATGGGAGGAATGGGACATCGACCCAGAATGTTATGGCTGTATGTGATTTTAAATGGACTTTCACATTTGCTTAGATTGGATGGGAAGGGTCTACTCATGACACAAAGGTATTCGGTAACTGCCTTAACAGGTGGAGATGTTTGAATTTCCCAGTGCCGACTGATAGTAAATATTACATGGTTGATGCTGGTTACCCTCATATGCACGGGTAAATGGCACTTTTCAAGGGTTCTGGCATCAGATATCATTTAGATGAATACTATCGAAGAGGGGAGTTCTCTAATCCACCACCACCTCAAAACAAAAAAGAAATGTTCAATGATTGAACGAACATTTGGGATATGGAATGAGAGGTTCCATATTATAAAAAATATGCCAAATTTGATTTCAACGACCAAAAGAAGGTTGTCGTGCCACAATGGTCGTGCATAACTATATTACCCGATATTATGATACTGGTATAGTGTTCCACCCGTCACAGCGTGCCTTTGTTACCGGATCGCATGTTCAGTGCCACAATCATGCAGTGAAAGATTGTAGTGAGCCTATTTAGGTTGGTACAAGAAATATGATTGCAAACCAAATTGCATCAGATTATGGATTCAATTATTAATTACTAACATCTATCAAATTCAACATAATTCCACTAATTCATTCGCATGTTTCATCGGAATATTTTTTTTATTACGTTTGACTCATGGATAATTTGAGCTACAAAATTATTATGGGATGATGAAATTAATTAGTGAAGGTAAAAAAAATTGTCTACTAAAGAGGTTCTGACAAAGTGCAAGGAAAATTAGAAAATTAAGAGATTTTCAAATAAAGAAAATAGAAAACGAAGTAAAAAGTCTACGTAAAAATACTTAAAAAATGTCAAAGATGGATGGAATCAATTATTTGATGAAAATTGAAGGAACAAAAAGAGAGAATTTTTGTTATAAATTCATTATAAAATTAAAATAATAAAGCAACTTGAAGAATAATGTCAAAATTTAAATAGAAAAAGTGTTAAAATAAAGTAACGAAGAATTGATAATTTTTTTTGTTAATTTCTGTAAAGAAAAAATTGATCACATGGCAAAAGTATTTCAATAAGGTGATGACCGCAATGGAAAAGAAATATGGGGGGAGGGCAAAAGTATCAGGCGATGAGTTAAAAGGAAAATAAATAAGAGGTGGGAAAAAGTATCAGGTGATGAGTGAGGAAAATAAATATGAGGGAAGGGCAAAATGATTTCCGTCAGGCGATGAGGGGCAGGTACCAGGCAAAGAAACAGACAAAAAGCACGGTTACAGTAAAAGACCCAAAAAAAATCGCGGGCCTACCAGCTTTGTCGACTTCTCTAACAGTGTCACTGTTCAAGGGATAGGACAAAAAACAGGGCGGATGACATAGATTGTCGGTAAACGCTAGTTTTGTAATGCCAATGGATCATTATTAGGAGGCCGACACACTTTACAAATACCAATGCCAATTTAAAGACAGATTGCTTAAAGGAGAGAGGACCCAAACGTGGCCATAATAGATCCTGTCTATCCGGATTATGGCCTCAAGAAAATGAACCGAACAAAACTAGGTTGTGATGTAGTGAATTACAACCAAAACACCAACTCATCTGCTCAAAAGCAAGATGAACTTCAAAAAAGAAAAAGGATTAGATTGGGACTGCAAGTGCAGCCCAGTGGGGATAACATGGTACACTTCAAATACTCAAATTTACAAATGCAGAACTTGCAAGCAGATACATTAGCTGTGTTAACTGGCTTTCTACTTTAGCCACCAAGCAGCAAGAAAAGTTTTAAGATGGCTTGAGAGAGAGTACAAGAAACAAATTATACAATTGAATTTCTCTTCCATAGAGTTCAGTGATGAAACCAGAAAGTGTGAAGGACTAAACAATGAACACAAAAGGGCTATTGCACACAGTGACAGGGAGATTGGAATCTAGTTTCTCAACTGAAGACTGGAGTAGAACTACAAACAATAATTACCCTGAAAGTAAAGGGAAAAATAACAAATAACTAAAAAAAAGTTTTACCCATCTGGAGTCAAGTTTTTCTTGCGCTTCCCATGCTGGTCCTTCACCTTCTCAATCTTCCCACTTCCGTTATTCTGGTTGCTAACAGACCCCTCTTGAGCACTGCACATCTGAGACTTGATCTTAAAACCCAATTTCTTTGACACATTTCCCCAAGTGCTAGAACCCTTTACCCGACCCAATTTCTCGATCTCCTGCCTCATGTTTGAACACTCCTTCTCCAGCTCAGAAACCCGCATCCTCATATTGTCCATTCCTACCTTCAAAACTTGATTCTCCCTCACAGCTGTTGCCCAGCCACCTCCCTCAGTAGATCCTGCAAACCCGCTTCTTAACTGCCTTGACCCATCAAGATTATCAGAAACCAGAAAGCAGCCAGCAATTGAAGTCCTAAGCTGCAGCTGCTCGAAGAAGAGGACTTGGACAACAATTCTTAGTGGCAATCTCTCATTCTGTGCAGCATGGGTGCAAGCTTCCAAGGAGAGCTTCTGGCAGTCCATCAGTTTGCATAGCTGTTCTCTGTCAGACTCTGACAACCATGGATGTGACTGCACGATTGGCAACCATAGAAAATTAATAAGCTTCAACTTAAAATTAAATTCTGATCACTCGTCTTAGTTTTCTAACATGTTTTATGACTTTTTTTCTTGAATCCAACAATGTGATTTAAGTATATGGTGAATCTTTTTGCATTGACCACCAAAAATTTTTGAAGCTCCGTCCATGCACACAGAATATTCACATCAATGTTGGGTGCTAGCAGGAGATGGCATGGGTCAACAAGCCCAAATCAACCATATCCTACCTTGGTTTGGGGACACTAGGATGGTCTCAGACTGATACAGAAAGAAGTTACTTAAAGTTGGCTAGAGTTTAAAACATCAGGTAGAGGACCCAAACCAAGAACCACCTACAAAATCACATACGCACATTAAAACAGATTTGTATCAACCATTGGTCCAAACCTTATTTTGTCCAACATGTGCTTTGAACCATCCTAAGATAAACAAGGCAGTCATATATGACACTGACTGGAGAGGATCTAGGGCCAAACTAAAAATATTCAGAACGGTGAACTAGGCTTTTGTGAGTTCAGCTACTGGCTTAATGCACAAGACTAGCATCTTTTACCCAATGTCAAATTGCACGATTAACACAACTTGCAACTAAGGTTATTGACTTATGAGTTATCCATGCAATGGTGAGTACCTTCAAATAAATATCTATTGCACGATAAAGACCATCGTCCAAGGGTCTGCCATACTCGGGAACAGAAGCAGCAAGAGCCTGAAACTTTGGAAGCTTCAAATTAATATCAGGGGCAACTTCTGCAAGGTACCCATCAATCAGCTTTGCTACCATTGTGATTGGTGTCAATGAAGGTGAACCAATCAATTGGCCATCGTCAACTGAACAAGGAGAGGCTCCACCTGTAATCTGATCCATTGCAAGAAAGTGTTTGAGAATCCGTTGCACACAGTCAACATTGTATAGTGTCTCCATGGAATAAGAGAAATTAGGCATCAAGAGATCTTCTAGAGTAGCCTGATCAAGCTGCATCCCAATCCTTTTTTCCAAGTTTGATATGCAAGAGGCGCTAGCTCGAAGAATCATGGCTGTTCGAAGCAGTCCAAAGAGAAACTTGGTTGGGACGAGGCCCTTCTGCATTGGAAGTAACCGCTCAATCTCTTCCAGCAAAAGCTTCTGCTCTTCCTCCGATGGTGGAGCCCCCAAACCCACAGGTATAGGACGGATGCTAGAATCATTCGCACCCTGACGCCTGTTCAACCCAGATAGGTACTTTCTAGCATAAAAACTAATGGATCCGGCAATAATTTCCTGTTTGATACCACGAGATTCCATGATGGTAATCAACTTCTTATAGAGAGGTAAACTTAAAGTTGATACATCCTCATACCACCAATCTGAACTTGAATTTTTAGGTCTAGCCCCAGTGCTTATCCCATTCCACAATACACTCCCACCAGGGCTCTGCATGGGGCCCCCATGCTCCACCACCGGCCACCCAAATAAATTTGGGTCAGTGGATCCCTTCATGGCTAGTGATTCAATGCACCTCTTTGTAATGTGGAGTACGTCAGCATGGGTGAGAATATCATCACAGGTTTGAAGTGCTTTTAGAGAGTCTTTCCAATTTCGGAGTACTACTTGATTGAGAAAAGTTTCTGTCTGAGAAGCAAGATTGCCCTCACCATATTCCTCAGTCATTTCAAGATGCTCCGCAGCACATCTAAGGTACACAACATTTGAAGCAGTAAGTTCAAGTTTCACCCCATAGCAGAACTTGGCCACAAGTTCGAATGTTTTATCCCCACCAGGAATGTCAGGCAGATTTATCGCACATTTTTCGTCCCCTTCTTCAGAAGCTTCTGCAATCAATCTTTCCATAACTCCGCTTCTTGAAAGCAAAGGAAACTGCATTAAATATCATGAAAAGCTGTAAGAAATTACAGATGGATAGTCATTTTTCAAAAAGCAGTTAAAGTCTTGAACCCAGCAGTATGTCAACCTAATTGCGAGCAAAGGTTCACTCATGGTGAAAATCAATGGGGAAAAAGGTACATTAAATCAGATGTTTTAAACAATCCAGATGCACTGATACATGGTAAGATTAAAAGACAGGGCTGGTTTAAGAACTCTGTTTCACATGAAGCAGTTAGGCCTGACAAACACAAAAATGCACAAAAAAATTGTTATTAACTGGGTGATATCAAAAGCAAATCCACTAACACCATTTAAATTCCTAACCGGAACTCAATCAATTCCAATATGGGTGTGTATAAACTGATTAACATCACCTACTGACATTCCTAATCTTCAGTCTAACAGGTCCCATTCAAAGGTTTCAAGATAATAAGATTTGAGATTAGCAATATTATAAATTCAAATATTTGAGTTCAGTAAATCCAGAAATGAAACGTCTGATTTTCACAACAATATAAGAATACATAAGCATCAACATTCTTGTGTAACATAAACCTTTATACGCGGACACAGACATAAACCTCTATATGCAGACACACAAACACATACAATATGATCCAAATGTAGAATTTAATACACCAAAAACAGAGTTTCAGTGCTAATATAATTCAGATCCTATAATAAGGATATGCATTCAAAATGCCAGATTCATAATTAGATTCAACCAACTCAGGATCAAATTTAATTCAGACTAGATCTGATCTATTGACAGCACTAGATAGCCAATCAAATTCTGGTCAAAGAAGAACAGGATGCAAGCACTTCCTTCCAAACAAGTGAAGGTAAACATTGGTGAAATCCAAAGGTCATCCAATGTCAAAGGTGCCAACTAGTTTTCAGTAATTGTACCGAAGATCTATGATCAAATACCACCTCTTCTAAGTACTAAGGATTTTATTTATTCTTCTTTTTTTTAGGAGGGGGGGAGGGATTGAAGGGGTCAAAAGATAAGCAACCAACAAATGAAGTTCTAGAAAGATGTTCACGGGGGAGGGATTCGTGACCATGGTAAAATTTTCCTATGTTGCTTCAGTTTGTTCAGAAGTTAATAATAAGAGTCCAAATTCAGCAACCATGGAAACCGAATATGGTTTATAAGCAATCCTAAAGACCATATAACCCAAGTGCTGGTTTCCTGGTAGATTAAGAAAGAAGCATATTTTTCCCCAAAAAATAATATAAATATTTAAACATTTACAAATAATTATATAAACATATTTTAGTTTACACAAAAAAAATAAGTAAATATGCCGTTGATGAGAGAAAGATTACCTTGTGGAGATGGAAGGACATCTCCCCAACTTCAACAACAATATCACTAGGGAGCCCGGTTGTGCAGAACCTACAGTTGTTACATTTAAACAAAGACAACACAAAGGAGAATAAGTATATGACTAACATAAATGGTGCACTTCATCTATGAAAGAAAATTGTATCCATTAAACTGATAAAAAAATCATATTCATGAAGCAATATTGCTTTTCAGTACAAGGTGCACAACAACTCTATGGTGGATTTACAACCAAAGGTATGAAATGATAAACTGATCCTACCGACCTAGTTTGATGGGTGTTTATACTACTGTTAAAACAGATACGTCCTTGTCATGCAGTTGGTGTTAGTGGCATACAAATTGAAGATATGCAGTCACTAGAACCATAAGTACTACAGCTTTTTTCATTACATAATTCCAGCAGGGGTGTATAGCGTACATATTAAGACTGGTTCATCATTCTGCCTCAAACTTGCACTTCCATTTGTCTAAAAAGCAGCAATACACTAAAAAAAAATTACCCTACCCATATGTTTTTTGTTATTTAAGCTGCAACATGCTTAAATTACAACCCAATAATTGCGCCCATCTGTTAAAGTATTTAAATCCCAGAAGCAAATTTTTTCCTAGCAATATGTGATCCAATGGCTGAAGAGCTGACAACAAAAGTTATCATCTTGCAATTGACTGGATCGGTCTAAAAAGTCTAATCAAACAGAAAATAAGCCATAAAGGATGTTGATGATAAACAATCCACCAACCTTGATCAGTTGATACATTTCTCAAACTGAACTAATTCAGCAAACCAATTGCAAAACTTGAGTCCATTCACCTAATATATCCTTATTAAGCTCAACTGAATGTTAAATTCTTCATAGCATTTATATCAACTAGTTGAATCTTGAAGGACGCAACTTAACAAAACTAAATCTCAATTCAAAATCAGTAGCCATAAGTTTTCTTGGCAAACAAATTTGAGACTCATATTAGGAAAATCAGGCACAAAAATATTCTGGATCAAAAGCAACCATAGGCACAGGTGAGCTTTTTCAGTCAAGTAGAAATTACTTGTAGGTTCAGATCACTATGCATGCATTTATGTCCTGCGTGGCGAAAGATATGCGCTTTATACATACAAAAGATCTCTAAACAACTTTAATTAAAACTATTTGTACAAATGATGGAAAAGAGCCTATTTGACAACATTTTGAAGAGTTTACCACAATAAAATAATGGACACCTATCATAAGAGAGAGCTAAATTACAGAGATCACGATACATACCAGGCCTGCCCTTGCCTTTGAAAAGCTTCACTTTTGGAACCCAATTTCATGCAAGCCATTTTCTCACAATGAAAGCCACCTAAAACTTCAACAACGGAGCTCCAAATAGAGAGCTAAACTAATGAAGGACCCAAGGTTAAAACTTAAAAACTACTTAAAACTCTATAAAACACTGAAAACCCTAATTCCAAACCAAATAAAACCCTTAGTTTCACGAGCAAGACCACAACCCAAGTTAGTTTTTTTTTCCTCAAAACCCCAAAAAAAACACTACCTCAAGCTAACTCTCTGAGAATCTGAAACAAGCACCTAAATGCAGCTTCTTCTATGAATTGTCTCCCAAAAACAACTACAACACTGCTCAAAATGCCCTGAATCCTCAACTAAAGCTGCCCGAAAATCTACCAATAGATTCAACAGTGAAAATGTGGATATCTTCAAAGCACATATCTAGTCCCATTAAATAAACCCTAAAAACCACTCCAATAGCATACCCACTTCAAATTATAGCCAAATCTCAAGCCAAAATTCCCTAACAGAGCAACTAATTTTAGGTCAACCCCTCCAATTTTGTGCCCAAAAAACCCAACCCAGTTACAATATACTACTTTTTGCTGCCAAAACCCACCAAGAAGATTCCATATTCAAACTTATATGAAAACACAAGGGACCAAAATCACTCATACCCATTAAAGAAAAGGACCTACTTAGTCACTGTGCGCGCTTTCTTTTTGCCCTTCAAAATAATTTTCTTCACAGCCATGATCATTATGATAATAAACAAAGCCAAATGGGCCTGAAAGACTCAACATTGGTAATTAATGGCAGTCCTGAAAACACATGCATAGATGTGGGTCCCTTGACTTGAAACACACTCATTTGTTTTCTCGAACTTCGTGTTCACAGTGTAGAATATTTAATTTAATGCGCTAATCTTAATGAACATAGCATAAACAGTTCTAATAGAATTGACCCAAAAGAAAATATTTTGTTTTTATTTAGGAGAAGAATTTTAGTTTAATGACAATTGACAAGCATTGAAGTTACAGCTGTCTCTTTTGTCCAGCTAGGCCATGTGGGAACATATTACTGACTTAGCTTTCATTAGGAAAATAAACAATGATTAAAATTTTAAAATATTTCATATTAATAATATAATTATAATAATAAATTAATGGATAAATTACATTGTATTATTTTTAAATTTGGTGAAATGATACTAACACATCAAATTTTTTTAAAACTTGAAATTCATCTTAAAATATCAATATCTACCTTAAGTAGTCCAAGAATCAAAATTTTAATTGGATATTATTTTTCATGATGATCAAAATATCTTTAAATATCGTAAATGTTACTTTAAAAAAAATATAAGTATTAAAGATGAAACATATTTAACAATAAATTTTTTAGGACTTATTTAAAAAAAGAAAATTGTCATCGTTCTTTTTCGAAAATTGTTAAAAGTATATTTTAAATGGATTTATATTCTATTATATGGTATAAAACAAATTTTACTTCATATATTTTATATTTTAAAAAATATTAGATATATCTATCGTATACTCAAATAAATGAAAATAAAAAACTATCATAAAAAATAAATATTTAAATAAAATGTTTGTTAATACGTTTTTTTTATAAAATTAAATAGTCCAACATATCAAATAAATTAATATAAAAACCCATAATAAAAGAAAAATCAAAGACAAACTTTTCTGTTTTAAAAATTAAAATGATACCGCATGTTTTTAATTTTTTATAAAAATATGAACTCAAATAACTTTAAAATTTATGTTATAAATTTTTTAAAATGAATAATTTATAAATAGAATTATTAAACTCATCATAATCATTTAATAATTATTTTTTATTTGAAGTATATAAACTTATATCATAAGTTTTAATCGATGACTCTTTTTTGCCAACAACTTAAGGGCAATTTGCTTATCATAAAAAATAATATTCAGTTAAAAGTTTGTTTCTTTAAAAAAAAATCATTTTAAAGCTACTTAATGGTAAAAATTTATGTTTTTAGATAAATTGCTGATTTTAAAAATATTTGGTATAGTAATATCATTTTAGCAAACTTTGAGATAATATAATATAATTTACCCTAAATTAAATTTTAAAACCAAATTTTAATCGAAATTGTTTGATTTACTATAATAAACATTGATTAGTAAGTAATTAATTTAATCTATTAGACCAGGTCCATAAATGAATCCTCCTATGTATTTGACCTAAACTTGTAAGGGTCATCTCTTAATAGATGGCATTGAAAACCAAAGACAATCGAATAGCAGTACTTATACATGTAGGTAGAATGTAGCATTCAATTATATGGATTATGCTCAATAATGAAATATAAACGAGTAATTATCTTATTTGTTTGATTTTTTAATGTAAAATAGGATAAATTATTAGGTGTTTTTTTTATTTTGTGCAGCGTTACCATTCGTCCATTGGTAATATGAAGAGTTTAAGTGATAATTTCAAAAAACTCGAGTGGTAATACAACAAGTTGATATTACTCAAGTTCCTAAGAATTACCAGTTAAGTTCTTCCTTTATATTACCAATGAATGAATGGTAACATTGTATAAGGTAAAGAATATTCAATAATTTCTCGTAAAATGATTTAAAGCATGCTTTTAAAATTCTTTTGTTTATGTGTTCAGTGAGTGTAAAGAACACAAATAAAAGAAAATGACAACATTTAAGGGATAATCTTCTTCTCTTACTCACATTCCCTTACAAGATCCAAATATATTTTTATCTTAAGTTAAAAAAAATTTACAAGGATATTTATAATATGATCCACTCATTTACTCTATTTTTTTTAACTTTCAAATCAAGGATCTTCGAATATATATATGATAAATTATATTTAACCTCTTATATTTTGATTTAATTCATACATAAAGACTCACAGTTTCAAAATATACAAATATCACATGGTAGATATATTTCCGGGGGATAATCTATATTCTCACATCGAAAAATGCATATTCAAAAGATATATGTATTATTATATCGAAAAATACATATTCCATAGGTTATATGTATTATTATATCGAAAAATGCATATTCCAATGAAGTACTTATATATTTTGAAACTATGAGTTAAACCAAATTACAGATGATTAAATATAATTTACCCTTTTATACATATATTGCCGTGTTTAAACTATAAAATGACTATGCTTATTTAAAGAGGGATATATAAGTACAAATTTTCATCTAAACTAACAATCACGTGATATCACATGCAACTTTTGCACATGTAATTAAATTTCACTCGGAACACATTTTTTAAAGTTGAAAAAGACTCATTAAACATTAACAAAAATGCGAGGTTGAAATTGAGACAATTAAAAATATGATGTGCAAATTTAAATTCAATCTAAAATGCAAGGATGTAATTATAAGATAAAAGCCATAATTAATATGATATTTTATTTTCATTATTAAATAAATAGGAAATTTTTGTTTGTATTGAGTGTAAAACTCAATTTTACATCCAAATAAAAATTTGATTATTAACTTTAAAAAATTTCGTTATTATTATCTGTATATATTCAATTAATATTACTAATAATTTTATAAAAAATAATCAATCAAATTCTCATTCTAACAGAAAAATGAGTCTTATATTTGATACAATAAGAATCACCGTTGATAAATGCTACTATGTTTTATTCGTTGGGGACAAAACGCAATTTACAGAATGTTTTAGTTGCATTGCCAGCATACAGTGTACAGTCTTATCTTCAAAAGCAAAAAAGCCTAATAAAAAATAAAAATAAAAACTGGAACCGAGAATATAGACGGTACGTAGCAACTAGCAAGAGTCAGTGAGAAGTCGTTCTCTTTGCCTTCATTTAAGGAAACGGGTTTCAATCCTCGACACTTTGGTAAATACCCACGCCTAGAGTGACGCCTTTTTCAACTCACAATTGGATTGATCTTTCGACCAACTAGTGCGGGAGAAGTGCAAAGTGAATGCATCAATGAGACACAATTAGGTTTGTTAGGTTTAGGTTTGAGATCAGATTCGAATTGTAATCGAAGCATGGTTGTGTATGCCCGGTACATCACTGTGAGCTTTTACTTTTGTCTTCATTCATTCTGAACTAAATATATATTCGTTAAATCATTAATTTGGTTTTAATTTAATACACATAATTAAAAAAAAATTAATAACCATTAGTTAATTCAAATTAAGACTTTAATATTAGCTCTTAGAGCTAATTTTTCAACATTAAAAACATGTTAAACCTCCCAAATAAAGGAAAATTGACCTGAAAAGTAAAATTTGGGAGCAAATTGACTTGAAAAACAAAGATCCAACATGTCTTTCACGTATCTATTGACGGTCTAATCGTATAAAAATCATAATTAATTTGAAAAATAAAACTTAAAGACAAATTGACAGTTTTTCGATTTAAGGTCAAATTGAGCAAATCGTTAAATCTCAAGGATAAATTTGTTTTTCCCTAGATTTTATATTTTATGATGTGAGCCAATTAAATTGTGTCACGTAGGCTTAATATATATATATATATATATATATATACTTTTTCGTGTTATTAATGAAGTTTGTGGGATCAAGACTCTTTTATATTTATATTAGTATTAATATTATCAAGCTATCGAACAATCGATAGGGTATTATTGAGTTCGAACCGAACTGAGTTCAAGTCAATATTTATATTTATATTTATTAACATTAGAATTAAAGCTCAAACTTGAGCTTAAGTGGACAATCCAAAGCTCATGTTCGGACTCGAATAAGCTCGTTTGTTATCGAGTTTAAACCGAACCAAACCCAAGCCATTAGAAAACTAATCAAGCTTGAGCTCGAGTCCGAGTCTAATTTTAAAGTTCTATTCAAACTCGAGCTCAAGTTTATCCATTTTAAGTTGAGTGAAGCTCACTCAACTATATATATTTTGTTTCAATAAAAAGAATTTATGAAGGAATAAGAAAAGAAAGAAGAAATTTTAAATAAAAAAAAAAAAGTTTTCACATGGGAGAAGCCAAACAGGTCAGAGATAGATGAACCTATAGAGTTGAGACCAAATTATTAGTCTGGACTCAGGAAAGGGCTTTAAACAAAAGTGCTTTTAAAAAGTTAATAAAAGAGAAAAATTAGAGGAAAATCCACAATCAACTGACTATGTGGGGAAACTGGATTTTAGCTTTGGATTTGGACTTTGTGTAGGCCCACCAATGCTAACGTACGCACCCACTCTATGCTAACGTAATCACTTGATATTTTTATTTTTCAGGAAATACTTGTTTGTATCGAATTTAAAATTTTATTTTTATATCGGGTGAAACTTTATTAATAATTTTAAAAAATTTTATTGACAATGTTCACACAATCATTATTTATATTACTAGTAAAATTGCTAAACAATTATTAATAAAATTTTAGATCTAATGTTAAAATGAAATTTTACATTCGATTCAAATAAAAATTTCACTTTTTGATAAGAGGGTTGACAACTCATTTTAAAAGGTGAAAATGGTACAAACGTCTGCTTGATCTATTAAAAATTGTAACCGATTTTTTTATCAATTTTTAACTTTTTTAACAAAATTATCCTAATATTAACCAATAGAATTTATTTTAATGGATATGTGTTGATATCTATCTTTTCTCTCTCTGTAAAGCACGTTAAAATTGTTTTTATTTAAATTTATTAATTTAAAAATATTAAAATCAATTTCCAAATGTAAAAGAACGAAGTCAATAATAACAGTGGTTGTTAATTCCTTACTCTCGAAGTATTTTCTCGTGTGGTGACGTTTTCAAACCAAGAACCAAAATCCTTTGTATTAGAATGTTAAAGTTAACGTGGTGCTTTTGTTTTGTTATTTTTGGTCTATGACCAGCTTGCTCTGTTTCTGTCTGTCTCTGGCAGTTTCCATGTCAGCGCCACTGTCTTCCTGTCTTCTTTTCGCCATTTAAAAAACCAAAGTATGTTTAAAAAATCTCTAATTATTTTTTGAGCTTTTTAATGATATTTTGTTTTTTTATTTACAGCTTTGTTGGTAAGACTTGCTTGGTGCTCTTTTTGTCTTCTTCGAAGGATCTGAAGCATCAGAAATGGGAATGCATGTAGTGTAAAGAGTAAGGATTTCCAAGTGTAGGGTTTTGAGCTTTGGGCATGTATATCACTCTCTTTGCTGAACAATCTTGGGCAAATCAGTGAAAGAAGAAGACCCATTTAGATATGTTTCTATTCCAGCTTTCTGGGTAGGTGTATTATTATATATTTGGATCTGGGTATCATTTTGATTATTAATTTATCATATTTCTCTGTTCTTTAAGGTTTTGATGCCTAGAGATGGCAAGGCATGTGGTAGTCTAGAAACAGTTAATTTATGTTGTGTGTATCATTTTAACTGAGTGAACATGAAAATTTAGTGAATTAAGAATATTTATTTGGTAGTTTTTGCTGCTGTTTTGTTAATTTGTGAGCCTTGGAGTTACTCAACTTAAGCTAGTTTTCTTGCTGATTGTGGTTTCTGTTTCCCCAGAGGTCGTTGAATTTCCAGGCAAGGGAATGCATGTGTAGAATTGCAAACTCTAGATGTAGTCTCTTTCAAGAACAATGATAATTTGTGCTGAATAGTAGAAAAATTGGTATGCAATAGGAATTTGCAAGGATGTGCTCTTTTTCACTATTATAAAAGACCTTTCTGCTACGGAACTGCACAATTGAGGCTTCATTTGGGTTTAGTCATACTAGATAGCATAAGCCACAAACTCTTTTCACTGACCTCCATATTGAAGAAATGGGTTGTGCTGCATCAAGCATCGATAAGGAAGAGAGGGTGCAGGTATGCAAGGAGAGAAAGAGGCTAATGAAACATTTAGTGGGGTTTAGAGGAGAATTTGCAGATGCTCAATTGGCTTATTTGAAAGCTTTGAAGAATACGGGTGTAACACTTAGGCAGTTTACGGAATCAGAGTCGTTAGAGCTTGAAAACACCACATATGGCCTGGCATTGCCTCTGTCACCATCTCCCCCTTTGCCACCTCCCCCTCCGCCACCGCCTCCTTTTAGTTCTGATTTGAGAAAGCCCAATGATGGTAAGAGAAAAGGAGTTGCTGAGGAAGAAAGCATAGAGATTGGAAATAGTTCTACCCCTCCTCCTCCGGTTCCGAGTTCGTCATGGGATTTTTGGGACCCTTTTGAGTCCTTGTCGCCTCATCATCATCATCCACAGAAGAGTGAAACGGTGGAACAAATTGAGGAGGAAAATTGGGCGGAGACACAGACAGAATTTGAGGATGAAGAGCAGGAACAGAAAGTTGTTGGCAACATCGCTGTAAATCCACTCCCTGAGAAGCCACAGCTTGCAGAATTGGTTGATGATAAATCATCAATGTTGAGCTGGTATACTAAGGACACATCACATATGCCCAAGGTAAAGTGGAGAAGCAAGAAAACCTTGGAGGGTATCATTAAGGAGTTAGATGATTATTTCCTGAAAGCATCAGCTGGTGAAAAGGAGATAGCTGTTTTTATGGACATCAACAGAGGGGACACTGCGCTTCCACAGAATTTGAAAGAAAACAAAAGTAAATACTTTAAGCAATTTGTTTTTAGCTGGTAACTTGGTAATCTTCTCCCTATACGTATTTGCTGCTCAATACTTAAACTCGTAATACTAAAAACTTAGAAATTATGACTATTAACTCTCTGTATCCATCTACAGTTTTTTTCTTTCTAATCTATTGACCATTGATCATGCTTTGCTAATTGCATGAAGGGTGCTTGTTCTCACATTTCTGTAAAAAGACTTTGTGCTCACGTGTCTAAGGCTTTACATTCTTTGGATTTCTGGTCCTTTATTTGCTGATCACTTAAAGAAGTTCAATAAAGCTTTAAATGTGTAGTTGTGTTGTAAGTAATGTTTCTTTTTCACTTTGTTTTCTAATATGGTTGTTTCTTGGGGTTTTGGGTGATTTGAATTTGAGTCAAGAAACATATAATATATGAAGAGTGTTTGATTTCCTGTGGCTAGAACATTGAGTTGGCTATAGCTTTGCTTTAGTGACATATAGAATCGCTCTTTTGTATTCATCTGAGTTTGTTTCTTATATGCACCACATCGGCCGAACTTTATGGTGTACTTGATAGAGGAACTCCTGCATGATATTTGTTGGGAATATGAAACTTCTATGTATATGGGTATTTGGGAGTTCTGTACTGGTCTTACCTAGAGGTTGCAAGAGATTTGGTTAGGTTCAGCACTGGCTATAGGCACATGCCCTCATCCGAGTTTACCAGTTTCTATATGGTTCTGCATATGGAGACTCAAATCCATGCCAAGAAGAATCTTAATCCTCCATCTAAAAAATTCAAACCCTAGCTTGCCCAAAGTTTGGATTGGGCTCAGGTTGAGTCGGGCTGGCTTGCTCAAGTTGTAACCCTGATTGCAGCCTGTATTTGAGAGTCAATTTCGCAGTTTGGAGTTTTGAGAGAGAATCCATAGTGTGCATGTGCATGCGTGTTGTCCACCTTATCTGGGGGTTACAGTTTGAGAGTATTTGTTTATTACAAGAAAATCTTTATCTTCCCAGTAAATTATCTAGCTTATATTTACAGTTTGAGGGGATTTGTTTATTACAAGAAAATCTTTATATCCCCAGTAAATTGTTACATGTGCGCGTGTGTTGTCCATCGAATCACGGTATATTTAATTTTTTGGGAATAAGTGATTTGTGCTTTAATAGGTGGTATTCAATAGCAACAAGTTTCTCACTGTGATGAACTACTTGTTAGTATTAGCATCAGCTGTTGTTTCAGCTATCAAATTCGTCTTAGTAGTAACTTTATAGTTTACAGGGAAGAGGAGCAATTCTACAAAGGTCTTTAGCGCGTTATCATGGAGCTGGTCTTTTAAGTCACTTCAACTTGCAAGAGAAGGCACTGGGTGCAGCTCGTTTGAACCATGCAGGCCAGGAGCTCATTGCATCACACTTGAAAAATTATATGCGGCTGAGCAGAAACTTTACAAGGAAGTGAAGGTAAGAATGGGACTTGATTCATAATTGGCTAGCCCAGTGCATGACTAGTCAGAACGTGCCTATATGTAAATTGATCTATTATCTTACAACTGGTTGTTCTGTTCCTCTCCTATGCGTTTGTTTAAGAGAACAGTGCGTGTATCAGTAAAGGACACAAATTCTTTTCTCTTTATGCAGATGACGAGGTAAGAGGTAAATTTTAACGGTTAAAGCATTTTAGTCACTCTTGGAGTGGTGAGCTCCATCAAAAAAACATGGATGCTTATTATGGAAAGTATGTGGATTTGCACTTCTTAATTATAGTAACGCCACTGAATGTGAAATTCTCTTGTTAAATAGTTCTTAAATCTATCAGTATTTGTGCCAGTTTTAAATTTGTATCATCAATAATTTACACTTCTTAAAGTCAATGTAGAAGATAACAAACACGTTAGGATTTCAAGATCAAAAGAAGGAAATAATGGTTCCTAGTGGAGGAAATTCTAGAGAATGATTTCTGCATTAATAAGGTGTTATCTTTAGAAAGGGTGTTTCACTTCAGAATTTCAAGATTAAAAAAAGAAATAATTTCTGATTCTTATGGTTGTCCTTTACAGTCGTTAACTGATGGGGTACCTTTTGGATGAGAATCTCCTTGAGGCTTAGGGGTCCACCTTCCATCCTTTACCCCCTTTTCAACGGAAATCTCATTTTCTTTTAATGAGAAAAAAGCACATCACCATTTGAAAAAGCAAAAGCTAGAATTTAGCCACATACTTTAAACCACTTTTAAAAGAAAATTTAACAACACAAAAAAAATGAAAAAGGCAGGGGAATTTGTTATGGTTTATTTGTGTGTCTTTGTTAGAGTAAACTGCGTCATAACAACTGTGAGGGCTAAGTCATGACCGTTGGATCAGATATTTTTTCTATTGATGTGAGATCATAACAAGATGTGTTATAATCTGAGGGTCCAGATAGAGTTGGAAGTTTGGAACTGCTCAAATAACTAGTCGAAATGAGAGCTAATATTTGGTGTGAAAATAAAATTATATAGAGGGTAATTAGGTGTTAAAACGAGAAAGAGAATCTCATTGGATGTGGTAGTCATTGATTTCAATTTTGAAATAATAGTCAAAATGGTATCATATGACTATATGAGGATGATGTTTCCTTACTAATTCATAAGTTTTTTATAATCATTTTGTGGCTTTGATTTGTAGAATTGAAACATGAAGATAGAGAGAATAGTTTGGTGCAAAACTGAGTTCCAACTATGTGCCTTCTCGTTTTTATTTTTCTTTTATGTTGTTAAATGTTCTTTTTTAGTGGTTTAAAGTATGTGACTAAATCTTATGGTCTGATTTTACAAAGAGTGTTGTGTCATTTTCTCATTAAAAGAAAAAGAGATGTCCTTTGAGAAGGAGATAAAGGACGGAAGCCTGACCCGAGGCTTAGAAATGAAAAAAAAAAAATCCCGTTTCATATCAATCTAATATATTGTCGAGGTGTAAAAACTATTCATTCTACTTCAAATTACTTGTGCTTGTTCATTATCCTCTCAAGTTTGGTTATCCGAGCTTATTGTTTTCATTTAATCATCCTATTCTGTAGGAGGAAGAAATTATGAAGTTAGAGCATGAGAGGAAATCCATGTTACTGCAAAAGCAAGAAGATGAGAACCATGATTGGACCAAGACTGAGAAAACTCGATTAAGTGTTGAGAGTTTGGAGACTGACATAAGATGCCTGCAGCATTCAATAAGTATGACGTGTTCATCTATATTGAAGCTCATTGATGAGGAGCTGTACCCTCAGCTAGTTGCGCTAACTTCTGGGTAAATGTTTTAAACTATGATATCTAATATTGAACTGTTTTATTAACTGGATCTGGAAATACGTTAATGTAGAATAATAAAAGTGATTTTTGAATGCTCCAAAACTTGAGAATTGGGTTTATACCTAGCTATAATTAGCTTCTCCAGTTATCCAAGATGGGGAGAAATGATATGTAGAGTATTTACCCTTAAGATCAACCAGATAGACTCGACCATCTCATATCATGCATTATCTGGATAATGATGCTTTATTATCATAATTATTATGATGTGTACCATAATATTTCTGATTTCTTCTGCTTTTACTTTTTCAATTTTTGTTTTCTAAAGTTTCCAAAAATAGTGTGTAGTAAGGTGTTTCGGAAAAAGATAATTGGCCATGGATCGAATGAAGTATAGTTCTTCTTATTCTTCTAATTTTTTTTTCTTTTGTTTAGCTTTAAAAAATCAGTTTGTAGTAAGGCGTTTAGGAAAACAGGTAATTGGCTCGTGGATAGAAACGAAGTATGGTCAACACTGCAGTAACTGGGTCACCTATATTGAAGCTCATAGATAAGTGCTGTCTCCTCAGCTGGTTGCATCAACTTCTGGGTGAAAGTTGTAGAATACATATTAGTATGAACTTCTTTTTCCTTTAGTCTGGCCAGTACTTCTTCTTCTTTAAACTGATGGGAAATTAATTACCTGCTTTACCTACATCCCTCTCTGAGGTCTTGGCCACATTCACCTAATATTATGTTACTAAGATATCAAAGTCATGGGCTAAACATCTTATGATACAACCATCACTTTATGATTGATGCTTTTGTTTCTGTGATTTTATTCTCTTTTCATTTATTAGTGTGAATAGTGTATGCAGAACTAAATAGTTAGCCTGTTGATTCCAGACCAATTCCAGTGAACAGTACAAATAGCAATTTTACCAACAAACCCCTTACTGGAAAGGAAGAGAAAGAAAATGTTATTGGTAAGGAAGTTCTGAATGTTCTCATGAGTTCACAATCAAAAGTATTCTGGAGAAACTATTTTGGATAATTTGTTGCTGCAGTTATCTCTCATGTCGTGTTGCAGTCTCAAAATAAACCAATAGGCCTTCAGTATTTTTTGGTGGGAATTCTGTTAAAAGATTGATATCTTCGTTACTAGTACTGTGTAAGATGGATTGCTTGTTTTTGTTTTCATATTGTCCTATTTGCTTTAATCCTTGTACAGGCTGGTGCATGTGTGGAGAACAATGTATGAATCTCATCAAGTTCAGAGCCATATATCCCAGCAGTTGAATCATCTCACAGATTCTCAGAGCTTAGACATCACTACCGAATACCATCGCCAGGCCACAGCTCAGCTTGAAACTGAGGTCACTTGCTGGTACAACAGCTTCTGCAGACTTACAAGATCTCAAAGAGAATATGTAAGAACCCTCTGCAAGTGGATCCAACTCACTGAGCGCCTGGTTAATCACCATCAGGAGAGTGGTTGCTCATCTGTTGTTCGTAGGCTCTGTGAAGAATGGCAACTTGTCTTTGAAAGGCTATCTGATAAGGTACTTTAGCTGTAGACCTTTGTTGGATATTGCTAATACTTTGTTTGCCGAATGATCTAATATTTGAGCCATTGTTGTGCCTGTGTGTTTGTTTTATTTATTTAGTCACATGGTTTCCATGTTTTGGGCCAACCAATTAATGGGTTATGTTTAACTTGGAACAAGAGGTCACTTTTGGCTTTGACAACACCTATCTTGTAAAACAAAAAAAAAACCATAATTTTATTTTTCATGGCACAAATGTAAATTGAATATGTTTGTTTCTGAAAAATCTTTTAAAAGATGCATTTCAATGAGTTTGTTTTTGAAAATCTTTTTAACAGTGAGAATTAATTTTGGAGATATGGTGAATAAAAAAATGAATATCATTTGGTCAAGACTGATTTCGGCACAAGAAGCATCTTTTTTGTGGGGCCATCTTCTAGCTGCATTTGAAATGCATGCCTTATCATAGAGCTTGAAAAGTCATGATAGAATATGTTATCATTTCTCAAAACTGAAGAAGTAATGGATTCGTATTTGGTAGTTCCGTTATGTTTTAAGATTTGTTTGTATGGTCTATTTATTGGTAGAGATATTTATAAATGACTGCAATTTCTTGATCTGGAATGTGCAATGTACATCCTGCTTGATTGTCAGATGAGATTAATTTCCTAGACAGCTTCACTCAAAAACTAGAATGTTTGGATTGTCATGAGTGGTATGTAATCTTTTCACTGTCTTCTTATCTAAAACCATATCATGGTGGGTGCCAACTAGTTTACTTAGTAAAGTCACTTGTGGACCTGTGGTTGCACAAGAGATCTAAGATCGAATTTTGCTCACATGAGGGAGTAGGAGATAAGGGAAAGGTGAACCAAAAGAAGAAACTTTTCATTGGAATGATATCAAGTTTGGGAATATTAGCATTGCACTTGCCATGGTTGCTTGGACTCTTCATTTTACGCTGCTTTATCTGTGTTGGACACGACACTTTCAGTATGGACTATCACACTCCAAATCAATGGAAAACTTACAAAACCTTACAAAAAATAGATGAGTCTAACACTTAGACACAGCCGAGTCCGACCAATATATTACTTGCAAAGTAGCACTTTTGGAAATTAACTAACTTTTCTAATAATTCCACTTGCATCTTGTGTGTTTACAGGCAGCTTCAGAGGCCATTAAGAGCTTTTTATCAGCCATCCAATCAATAATCCAGCAGCAAGCAGAGGAACACAACCTGCACAAAAAAACTGATAAACTTGAGAAAAGGTTGCGAAAGGAATTACTCTCACTGGCTGAGATGGAGAGAAAACTTGAGGGAGGCTTAACTGCTGAAGAGACAAACTCAAATTTGAGCCCTAAGCATCCTTTATCACTGAAGCGTGCGAAAACCGAAGCCTTAAAGAAACGAGTTGACGCTGAGAAGGCCAAATATCTGAACTCAGTCCAGGTCAGTAAGACGATGACTCTGAACAACCTGAAAACAAGCCTCCCAATTGTATTTCAGGCATTAATGGGATTCTCAAGTGCTTCTGCTCAGGCTCTCGAGGCCGTTCACAGTCCAATCAAACCAGACATTTGTGATGCATCTCAGAACTTAAAACTAAATTCGCCTGAATCATGAGATTTGATGGGAAGTAAGCAAGACCCTGTTTTTTTGTGTTAATATGTAAGTCCGTAGTGGCGCGTTTGTGGTATTCGAAGATATTGATTAAATTATGATGAAATTTTGTTTATAGCAGTAAAATGTCATTGATGATAAAGAAGAATTTGATGGATTGATACCTTTTGATGTAATCTAATGATTTTTGTGCATGAGGATTCTAATAGGTGAAGGGTTTTTTGTAAACCATGAAGTATTGGAGGGCTGGCCCCCTGTGTAGACAAAGGGATCATGTCCATTGTTCTTGTTTAGCTTAGTTTGTTCTCTTTTTCTTCTTTTGTAAGTAAAATTTTCGGTTTATATCGAATAACTAGGGGTGTGTTCTGTTTTAGTTGAATTGGGTTAGAGTTGACCCTATTTCGATTCATGATATAATTTTTTCAATCTTAATTTAAAGTAATTCAACTTATGATAACAGGTTACATAAATCTCAACTTTCACTCAACACATGAAAAATGGGGTTTGCGTTCGAGTTCTTTTTTAAGTGTTTAAATATTTCTTTTCATTTCAAATGCTAAACAATCGAAACATCAACTTAAATTTTCTCTCCAAATGTGACTATTTAATAGTTTACGTAAATTATTGAAAATTTTTGAGAAGGAAAAGAACTTATCTTTCTTTTCTATTTTATTAATAGAAGTTACATGAGGTATTTATATCCAAAGTAGTTCTGGTAGAAATTTATTCTATTCTATCATATTACATAAGAATAGGAGATGCAAAAAAAATAGGAACAATTAACAGATTAACTCCCCAAATAAATTTATTCAAATCTTAATTTGAATTTATTAGAAACATAAACTAATTACCTTAATCTTCGACTTTCTCTCTCAAGTTGGTGCATAGATATCTATCATGCCCAACTTGCTGATGAGAAACTCAAAGCTTGATCTGAACAATCATTTTGTAAGAATGTCAACTATTTATTGTGTGGTTGGAACAAATAATGCCAGCCTCTAATTTCTCTTTTATGAAGTGTCTATCAATCTCAACATGTTTGGTTATACACAAGGTTATGAGCAATGCTAATCGCAGTTTTGTTGTCACAATATAGTTTCATAGGCATCTCTAGTGGTCTTTTTAATTCTTCGACAATTATAAACCGTACCACTTTACAAAAAAATTATAGTGATAATATCACGAACTTAATTTTGTGAGAGTTACTACAAAATCAAAAAATTTATTAATAATTACAAAAAAAATTGAATACTAATTTTAATATTTAATATTTTTAACTTTTTAAAATAATTTTTACTTAATTTTTCGTGATTACTAACGTAATTCTACGATACTCTCGCGGAACTAAATCTATTAGATTATTCTCGAAGAAAAAAAAAATCGCTTCAGAAGCAAATGTCTTCCTCCTCCCGCTGCCACGTGTCCATAATTTAGTGCCCTTTAATATACAATACCGCTATGGTCACAAGCTTACGCTAGCTACTGAGCTCTGGTGTATGGTTGAGAAACTGAATTGTCTCTCTTCCCGGTTGTGAAACGATAGCTTCCTCCGCCTCCCCCCGGTTTTTGTAACCGTCGCCATAGACGATTGCCATTCAACAATTTAAACGCCTCGGTTTTAATGTTGAAGTTGAAGGCAACATTTTCTGCCAAATTTACACTTGTTCCTCTCTGCGCTATCAATCTCCGGCGAAGGTACTTCACCAGGTCAGTCTATGGTTGTTGCAATTTTTTTATAAATTTTTCTCTCACATGTAATTGAAGCTATGTATATGCACATAAATTTCTCCCAACATGCACCACCCTCCCTCTGCTTTTCCCTTTTTCCCTTTTGCCTCTCCTGCACCCACTCTTCCTTAACTGTTTTTGCCCCAGAAATATATGGTTCCTGCATATAAATTTCTCAGTTTTGGTAGTGTTGTTTTTGTTCTTTTGAAGCATCTAGCACAAAGGCTTGGTCTGCTGCCAAGGAGTCAAACATGATGAAAGATGAGGTAGAATGATGCCAGCCTCGGATTAGGCCTACTATCTCTTTGTATAATTATTTGATGATTAGCAACTTGCATTTCTGGCTTCTTATGACTGGGCCTAGAAGATTCTGTAATGGTTTTCTAGGTTATCTGATTTTCTTTGTTTTCATGTTGGGAGAGAGTGAAAGGAAAGGGAAGTTCTAAAATGAACGATTGTGAACATTATTTACTTATATTTTGCGAAGTGATCATTGAATGTTACTGTATTGAGCTGAGAAGTACCGAAATAGTCCTATACACGTGACAATATGGACTCATCTACGTTGCTATCTATTGATTTTTATTTTAAGAAATTTGCAATGCTTCATGCTGTGTTGTTAAATTGTTAATATTGCTGTTTAAGCATTTCTTATTATCTGTGTTTTTTTATTGCAGGTAAAAGATATATTGTATCATTTGTATATGACTGCAAGAGGCAATCTTCAGAGGTTCATGCCAAAGGAGATTAGGATATTAAAGTTTCTCCTCACAATTGAGGATCCTGAGGAGAGGTTATGTGCACTAAAAGATGCATTTACCCCTGGAGAAGAGCTTGAAGGGAAGGATGTAGATTGCCTGTACACGTAAGTTTGCGAAATAAATTTTTACAGTCAGTGCATCTATCTCTCAGTATGTGAAATTTGATGGTATAACTGTCCATTATCTTGGCTGTGTTGAATGTTTACTTGTATGATAGTTGGATTTCCCTGTTGGATTGTTGTTTCCATTTTCCTACTTTATTTAAACAAATAATAGTTTTTTTTATTATTTCTTTTCCCTCCAAATCCTAATGGACTAAATTAATTATTTTCTTATTTATTTTTCATTGTAGGACCCCGGAGAAACTGCACACCTGGATAAGGGCTGTGCTGGATGCTTACCATTTTAGCAGGCAAGGCACTCTCATTAAAGAAGCTAGGGACCTAATGAATCCAAAGATCATTGGAAAACTGGAGGAACTGAAGAAAGTAGTTGAAAAGAACTACATGTGATGAGGGGCAGAAGTTGTGCTTGTCAAAAGTTATGTTAAGTTCATAGCCCGAAAGTGGACAACATTTTGACATGGATATCAATCCTAAGTTACTCTGCTCATCTTGTGAGGTAGAATCTCTAAAATCACTCAACTAGGGGCTTAAACATCAATTGAATCTCAATCCTTTTTGAGTGTTCAAAATTTTATTAGACACGACGAGCTTGTGTTTTGAAGCTTTAAAGTTAGGAGAGATAGTGATCATCTCAGCCATTTTGAGTCTTGTTGGTTACTATTTGTGAATAATTATGGCCATAGGCAGAGCTTATCTGTGTTGAGTTTCTCATGATTTTGACAGCAGCATTTGGATGTTTATTCAATATTGGGGTGTAGCTCTCTACAGAAAAGAAAAGAAAAAAACATTGTATAAATGTCAATGGTTACAATGGTTTCCTATATTTCAAGATTGTCCCAATCAACAGGCCTATCGTCCAAATCATCATATTCTAATTGTTGAAGCCTGTTTTGGGCCAGCCTGCTCATCATAGCTAGATCTTAGACAAACAAGAAAGGAAAAGAAGAAAGAAACTATATCAGATCGTCAAGAGTCGGGAAAAACATATTTAATCTTCAAGAACTTAATCTTTCTAGTTGTTATAAATCTAAAAGCTGAATGATTAGCATCCATTAACGAAATAAAATGCAAATGTAAAATTTAGGATTATTCATAGGACAGAATATAATGATTTTTCTCTAATTTTTTGCCATTGGCTTAGGTGTTGAGGCCGAACCACATTAAATTTCTCTTGCTGTTTCTTGCTTGCTTCTTGCTCAAATTTCTAGTTGATTCATCACGATCCTAGGGCTAACAAGATTAGTTAATTGGGATAAATTCACAAGACTTAGCATGTATATGATGGGTTATCATTTTATATCAATTTCAAATGAATTAAACCAAGTAAGCTTCAACTTATAAAATTCATAGAAACACTATCTTGTAGATAGTTTATTTTGTATATATGGGTTGCATTCCTTTGGTGCCCGTTAATACTATGCTTTTATTTATAATAAAAGTGATTAAACCAAGTACCTAGATTGACCTTAATCACTAGCATAAGATACATACACTATGATACTGTTTGGTCTAGTGTTTTGGTTTATGAATTTAAAACCTAGACCTAAAACATCAAGCTTGTGGATGGGCACCAAATTTGACCCAAAAGTTTAATCTCATGAGTTTGAGCTGAAACAATGAACATAAACCACTATTTTTTTTCTTATTTCTTTTCAATATGAGGAGATTGTTCTTCCATGTCTCTAGGGATATTCCAAACATGTTATGTATGCGTAGATTGATGTAAAATAAATTTTTGTTCATGCAAAGGCAGTATATGCATACCTTCAATTATTCTGTAGAGAGCTGACCACCATCTATCTCTTGGAACTTGGTACTGGTGTAGTATAATCTATGACTCTGTCATGCTTCCCCTCAAAAACACCCTGCAATGTTATAACCGCATCTTTTGTTTTCTTCAGTATATCGTTCTTGTCTTCGATATCCAACCTTTTCAGGTCATCCTGCCAAGAAGTGAGGGAAACAGCTACTGCGAATTGGGCAGCAGCAGCCCAGCGGGAAGACGCTAACTGCCATCTCCCCTGTCCCTCTTCCTCTAGCCTCTTAGCTTCTTCTAGCCCAACTTGTTCTCTTTACATCCAAAAACTATACTACGTAAATACTCAGCATTTGCAGGCCCTGTACTTTGAACCATCGCAGAGAATGCATTCACATCTTTCAATAGCAGTTCTTCTGGGGTATCATATTCCAGAACCTAAGAAAAATAGTTGTAATGTTTCTAACAATTAAATAAAGAAAATCGACTTAAATCATACATATAAAATTTTCAGCTATAACGATCTGCTGGCTAATTCATGCATTGGTCTCCTTTTTTATTGAAGCGATGACAATCCAAATTGAAACCAAGACATTACACCCACATGGGAAGAGATGCAACTGCTGAGCTAAGCTCGCGGTCACTGGTCTTAGTATTGTGTTATAATCTTACTAAGTTGGAAGGCTTTGTGTCCTCCTAAAAAGCACAGATTTGCTAGCGAGTAAAGAAATTTCAAAGAATAATATTGAGAGCATACCTGACCAGCATCAAGCAGAAGAATCCGGTCACAGTCAATGATGGTATTTAGCCTGTGAGCAATAACGAGCATTGTGCAAGATTTGAATTCTTCACGAATGGTTTTCTGGATAAGAGCATCCGTTCTAACATCAACAGCTGCAGTTGCTTCATCAAGAACAAGAATCTTTGATCTTCGTAGCAATGCACGGGCAAGACTTAATAGTTGTCTCTGTCCAACACTAAAATTCTCCCCTCCCTCTGAAACCTTGACACAGTCGAAGTAAAATTAATTTTTATTCAGTAATTCACATTTTCTTCTTCTTTTTAACAATTTTCCTTTGTAAATAGACTAAAACTCTGACTGGTGGAGAAGAAAAGTGGAACGAAGGAAGAGGAAAGAGGAAAGATGAGGGAGAGGATGGATAAATAAGAAGATTGATGTTTTCCACCACGTGTTCGGTAAAGAAGATAGAAAAGTTAGAGAAAAGAAGAAAATAACAAAAAAAATTAGCTTTCAGTCCCCATTCAATTTGGGAGGATTGTGATTTGTATTTGTGAGAAAAAAATAACAAAATCATCCCAATTTTCTTTCTTACCAAACGATAGAAAAATGATCTCCACTCACTTTTCTTTCCTCTCCATCTTCTTTCCTCCCACTTTTCTTTTCTACCAATAAGAGCCTAAAAGTTATAAAAAAAATGTAGGTTTATACCTCAGCATCAAGACCAAGATAATTCCTCCTGATGACATCCTTTAGATGTGCCCTCTCTAAAGCCTCCCAAAGGTCAGCATCATTGTGCTCACTAAATGGATCAAGATTAAATCTCACAGTTCCTAGGAAAAAAATAACAATGACCATTAGAATGACATAGTTTACCATTGGAAGGTTATATTACAAAATATTGTGGAAACAAAACGCCAGTGATTGTGGTATGTAAATTTGCAAGTTAAACTGACAAAACCCAGTTTTTAAAATGAGTACCTGAGAAAAGAACCGGTGATTGTGGTATGATACCAAGGACCTTTCGCAAATCCATTAGTCCAAACTTAGCAAGATCACAACCATCGATCAAGATTCTTCCTTTTTCTACTTCTACAATCCGAAATAATGCATTAAGCATGCTAGATTTCCCGGCACCAGTTCTTCCAACTATCCCCACTTTCTCACTTGGAGAGATTGTGAAGGACAATCCATGCAACACTGGAGGAAGTTCAGGTCTGTAACGTAATACGACATCCTCAAACTTAATTGAGCCTGATGAAGGCCAACCAAGTGGAGGGCGATTACTATCGATCATATCTGGAGCCTCAGAAGGAAGATCTATATATGTACCGACACGCTCAACAGCATTTAAACTATTTTCAGCCCTGCTTGCTTGCCTTAAAACACCACTCAACAAACTAGAGATATTTAAAGTATAACTGAGAAGCAGACCCATTGTAGATGCAAATGCCGCCTGATTTTCTGCTTTACCATTCTGCAGGACTGCAAATGTTGCTGTCAACCAAATCATCAGTCCACCTAGTGTTTCCAATCTTATGCAGAGCCAACGGTTTGAACTAATGTTAGCAAGGGTAAACCTGATATTATTATCCATGGACTTCCCGTTAATGTTTGCCATCCGATCATATGCTTTGTATGCACGAATAGTTGACAAACCATTCAGTGCTTCTCCAAATTGAGCATAAACAGGAGATCGGGTAATGGAATCCAAGCGCTTCACTTCACGGACCGTACTCTGTAAAATGCAGCGGATGATGGTTATTGTTTAAGCATAAAGAAATAATTGAGCCATTTCCCATCCGTTTAAGCTTTTGGAATAATTTGTAACTCAACTATTTCTTAATAGTTATTAAGTATAGAATCAAATACTCAGTAACATGGAAAGATGAAATGACTAACATAAAAATATTACCTGATAATATAGATAGGCTGCATAAAACAAGATGAGAAGTGGCATTATGGCCCACAATGATATTGTGCTAACAATGCCTATCAGCGCAAAAGTTGAAAGGAGCTGCCACACTTGGCCTAGGAACATATTCATCATATTGGCAACATTTTGATCTATATCGCCTATATCCTTCGCAAACCTGTTGATTACTCGTCCAGTTGGGTTTGTGTGGAAGAATAGCATTGGAGCTCTTAGGATAGAATTCAGCATGGCACTATGCAGTCTTTTGGCTGCACCCAAACTTGATGTGATCAACCAAAAAGAGTTCGCCAGTGTCACAGTCACCTAAATCCAGCAAATGTGTAGAGAGTCTTCATGTTATACAACATTTACATAAATTTTCAATCTTATTTCTTCTTTTCATGATTGTTCTTTTATAATTTTTTGTTAAATTGGAGACTATAGCAACTATAAAGGAAAGGTAGGTTTTTAGAAGACAACTTCCATGGCACTTGTTTTCTGAAAATCTCACTTATACTGGATTTCCTGTTAACTCCTAGTTTTAAATTATACGACTTCAAATTCTAGGGATAACTGAAGAAAAAGGTTGAAAAGTATAGAGGATAAATTTCCATAAAAGCATTCAGTTGGTAACTTCAAATGAGCTGATGCCCATCATCTAGTAACTGAAAACGAACCTGACCAAAGCCCAGAAGTGCATAAATGAGAATGTAGTGTCCGGGGCTATAACTCTTTGATGTGCTTTGACGTGTCCAAAAACTCAACCAAGTGCTGCTTAATATTCGAAGAACTTCAGTCGTTAAGTAGCATGTAAAGAGTATCATAACTACCCATAAGCCTCCTAATGCATTCTTATACCTGCAAATAGAAGAAGCATCAGAGAGTCGAGAAATTAGTTTTGATGATACCAGATCAGTAGTATTTGTTAACCGAGAAAAGAGATTCATACTAACAGGCGGCACATCCATAGAAGAAAAAAGAAATAAAGAACTAACTATGTGCACAGCTACAGAAAGTTTGACTCTTGTACAATTGGAGTCTGAGGGTTTTCTGCGCCCTGCTTTCTTTTGACGCAAAAAGGGCTCCTCAATAGAGGTATAAATTCTACGTAGTTTGTAATGACATCTTTCATCATTGAGCTTCATTACAGGTTCCATATTAAATTTAAGAGGCACTTACAGAAAATTGAATTCTATGCCGGCAAGTTATAGATTTCATACATTAACAACTAGAAGGTGAATTGAAAAAGTACAAGTTCTAGTTTTTAGCTGAGTCTAATTTGTTTTCAGAGAAAAATTATTGAAAGTAATCATAGATATAAGACAATTCTGGAAAATAATACACTATTACCTCATCAAAACATTCCAACTGATGACGCCTGTTTCTCGTTCTTCTTGCCTGATAAGTACAGATCTTCCTCCTTTCCCTCTTTTGGCATAGCTTGCATTTCTTGACACTTCATTCACCTCAACCACCTCGTTAGCAGCTGGTGTTGAGCTTTTCTGGTCAAAGCTTTTGCTGTCTTCCGTATCTTCCCCTTGTTCTTGCATTTCTTCCATTTTCCCTGCATTTTCCATCAGTTTCTGGAATAGCCTTCCATTTTTAGATAGCTCCTCGAAGTTTCCCTCCTCTTTAATCATACCTTCACCGACCAGAATAATTCTATCCACCTGAGGAAGAAAATGTAGCTGGTTTGTGACAAGTATCCTGGTTTTTCCTCGCAATTCTTCCTTGATACATCTGTTAAAAACCTGCAAGTTATTTCAGATTAGACTAGTATGTTATGAGCTCAAGAAACAGCTTAAGAACCAAATATCTTAAAAGCTTGAACTGATGGAATGTGGGTCCAATGTTATATTTAAACTCTAAAACTCCCCTAAATGCAAGCCAGATTCGAGTAAAGGTCTTGGAACGTCGGCCCAAGTGAAGGCCCACATATGCTCTGTACTGAAAATGATATATAATGAAAATGGGTGCTCCCAGGATTCAAACACAGGACTTCCTACTTTGATATCATGTTAGAGAAACCAATTACTATCTCAAAAGCTTAAATCTATGGGGAATGGGCCCAAAATGAAAGTTCAAACTCCAATAAGAACAGTTCAGTGTTGAAGATTCACAATGCCATGTTATTGATAATTACAGCATAAACCTTTATTTAAATTCATACTGCAAAGGAGACAAGACTGTAGAATGATATTGAAAGAACCGGAAATATATCATAATTGAGTCGAACTGTTCATTAATATGTATTAATACCTGCCGAGCAACATGAGCATCTAGAGCACTTAAAGGGTCATCAAATATGTATACATCCGAACTGGAATAGACAGCCCTAGCCATGGAAACTCTCTGCTTTTGCCCACCACTGATATTCACCCCTCTTTCACCAATCTCTGTGAGATCATGACCCTGAAGAAAAAAGTGTGAGAAAATCACGGAATCATTCCACATCAAGTGAAACTAATTGAACTACATAAATCTGTAAATCCACTTAACAGGAAGCAAATGAAGATCATGCTGTAATGCAGTAACATCAATTGCCTTCCAGTATCGTTCAGTTTCAAAATGAGACCCAAATAATATGTTTTCACGTACCTGTAAGAATACATTTTGAACGTTAGAAGCATGTTTGTTGGTAACAAAATGACTATGAGATTCACTTAGAAAAGCCAGTGAAAATTGAAAGTAGTACATATTCTAGTGATTGGTAACAAATAAACCGTAACTCACAGTAGCATTGAAAATCCATGAAACTTGAGAGACATAAGCGACAGTTCCTCTAATAACAGCACTTGAATCTGCTGCAGGGGTCAGCTCCCCAAGCATGGCTGATATCAGTGATGTCTTTCCTTCTCCAGTTCCACCAACAATTGCAATTAAGCTGCCAACTGGAATGTCCAAATTGATACTTGATAATGTGGGCCTCTCTGCCTAGAAATAAGCATGAGTTTTAAGATTCATATAGCCAACCAATCATATAGTTGGCAGAAGAAACTGATGTAACATCTGAAATAGAACTAAATACTTCATAAGAAAGAAAAGAAATAAAATTCGAGATTGACCTTTGAATCCCATGAAAAATACCCATTCTTAATTGAGATGGCTGGAAGCCCCGGTTGAAGAGGTGGATTTGGCATTAGAATCCTTTCTTCAGTTAAGAATAGTTCTTCAAGGCGTTGTAATGATACATTTGCATTTGCAACCTGAAAAATTAATAAACTAATGGATAATTAAAAAAAAAAAAATCATTTTGAGTAATGTTGCTGGTATATCTGAAAATCTTTTGACCATGTGAAACATCAAACCTTTTTAGTTTCCCAACAAGGCAAAATCAGATAAGAGAAAACAGAATAAATGTACGTCAGAGAAGAAAATGATCATATAAAATAATGAATTCGCATGATAATTTGGCATCTGCCAGAAGCATGAAGCTGGAAATCATTTCACTATATTCTATTTTTCTACAGTCATGTCAGTTAAATACAAAAGAGTGGACAAATTTCAGTTTTTCAAGGTATTCATTAGTGGTCATTTTCCCTTTCTGATAATAATTTCTTCGATTCTCTTACGCAACACTTTGAATCTATAAAGTATCTTGTAAACTTTATCAGTACACTTCTACGTAGTGTAACACTGTTGTCTACTCATGTATCCTACTAACTAAAACAACATACACTATTCTATACAGTCTACCCATATAGATCAGATAATGATATATATGACATATGTAATAGAAAAAAACAAGACAGACGATACAAAATGTAACTAAGGTGAAAATGGCAATACCTGACTTAATAAATTAGGGAGCATGTTCAGAGGAACTCGTATCACTGCAAACAGAGATAGTGATGTAAATGCCCTTGCAGGTGTCAAATCCCCACCAAGAAAAGTGAATATCCCAAATGAAACTACCGTCACGACAACTGGGATGCTGTTCAGTATAAAACTGTTAAACTGCAATTGAAAGGAACTAGTTAAAAACTTAGATATCGTGAAATGATAGTCAGTACTCAGTACAGCATACAGTCATACATAATGCAAGATCACCTCTGTAAATTATGACGTGGACAGGCCACTCTAATGTTATATGGAACTTTGAAAAAATCCATTTATATATTATAAAAGGAAGCAAAGATTATGCCCCTGAAAATTCTAAGAGCCATGGCTATACTCTTTAAAGCAATAAGCCATGAATTTATTATCAGCAACACTAATTGTACAGATTTGATCAAGAAGAATATATATGATGCATGCAAGAAGAACTGGGTTATTGCAGCATCAACATTGTGAAAAACAGGCGAGTGTTAGTACAAAGGCCTATGATTAGATGAAGGACACTATGCCAACACAAGCCTTTGAAACAGATTTGATAACCAGACCACATTTGCACTCCCATACAACAGTCATTCCATGCAATGGAGAAGTGAAATTTTTGAATGAAATGAGCAAGAAGATAATCTCCAAAATTATGTTTTGTGTCCTACCGATGACAGTAGCTGTGCTTTACGGAACCATGATAGCTCATCATTCCTTATACTTTGAATTCTAGACTGGAAGCTCTTCTCCCATGCGTAACATCTGAAAAGTTTTCAGAACAGTGTAAAACAATCAGTCAGTCAACAGAACAGTATAGAAATCTAAGGGGAATGCTTCTCAAATTCAGCCATACTTCACAGTGTCCATAGCAGCCAAAATTTCATTCATGAGGCCAACTCTCTTGTCAGTCCGCTGGAGTCCTTCCTTGGTCAGTTTTCGCATTTTGCTTATCACGAACGTCTGTTCTCAAGAAACATAATGAAAGAACTTATACAAGAGAAAAATATGACAGATGGATCATTTAGGTTTTGACCTTTATACTTTCTGTCAGTAAGGTTTATAAAGTTTTATCAGATATATGGGCTTTTCTGTTTAAGCAGCCTTAGGTGCCTTTTTTCATTCTTTTCTCTTCTGCTGAGCTAGAAGATAATTTGTCAAAAATTGAAGACCAATTCTCTCCTCCCCCCCCCCCCCCCCCTTTTTCGATAAGAAGACCAATTTCCTATTTTCCTAGGGAAAATGAATGAAAAAGAGTGAGAAGCTACCTTTCAATCATGGATGAATGCAATCTTGATAGTAAAACAAATCAAATTCAGCAGAAGAGTGCAAAAACTTTTTACCTGTAGGGGGGCCATGAGAACTAGCATTAGTGACCCAAGAAGTGAAGCAACTCCTAATTGCTGGTAAAGAAGAGCCATAGAAATGATAATACGAAATGGAGCTGACCATAGTCCGTGAAGTTGTTGGCATATTTGCTGAACAGATCAAAAAGTTATATTAATAATGAATCAATCCCTTTCCCCCATCCATAAAAAAAGGTGAAAAAATAAAAAAGAAATTACTGAACAAACTGTCAATAGAAGACAAGCAAACTGAACATTCCTTGTTTGCAGAATTTATCTTCTCTTATTCAGACATGGTTTGATACTTCTCCTTCTTCCCAGTTGGGTTTGATTAAATGTATTATTTTATGTTGTGGTTGTTGGAAAATTTGTCTTGATTGAAATAAAGCAACCTTTGAGAATCAATCCATGCTAGCTTCGGTTATTATACAAAAACTTTCGGGTTTGTTAAAACATTTAGTGGTGGGATTCTTGCCGTCGCCATCTCCTTCTCGTTTAGCAGCACTTCTTCGCAGGTCAGTTGATGTGCCAATATTGCCAGGTCCATCTCACCGTGGCCGTTGGTTGAAATGGAATCCTCCTTCGTTGGGTGGTTATAAACTGAATACTGATGGATCTGCGCGCGGTGGGGTGTGCAACAGAGGTGGAGTTGTCAGGGACTGCAATGGTGATCTGATTTTAGCCTTCTCCTACGTCTACACCAATGGTTCTAATATAGAAGCTGAATTTCTTGCGATTAGGGATGGTTTATGCCTTTGTACAATTCATGTTATTGTTTTACAGCTTGTTGAATCGGATTCTAAGGTTGTGGTTGATACAGTGCACAATAAGTCTTGCCCTCCATGGCATAGCACTTGTTTAATTAGGGAAATCCAACATCTAATCCAGCCAACTATGCAACTCTCACATGTTCTTCGTGAAGGTAATAATATTGCAGATTCTCTTGCTGCATGGGCATATGATCACGGTGAGTACCGGGCATTTCATGGTCTACAGGAGATTCCTCTAATCGTTCGTCAGAACGTGATAATTGACAAAGCAAATCTTTCTTTTTCCAATACCGATAATCCTGCTTGGCTGGGTTCTTTATACCCTTTATGTTAGCTTTTTAGCATTTTATGTAATTGTTTTATTTCACGAGGTTTGGTTCTGCACCCTCGCTTTCTTTGTCTCCTTATTTATTAACCGGTAAGGGTTCGCCAAACCCCCCTCCACCACAAGGAGGGTTTACAAAAACAAAAGATTCTGGTGTTGTTAATTTCAATCGAACACAATATTTAATCATGAAAGAAACAATTACCACTTGAAATCTACAATTATGATGGATATACTTTTGAATCAGCTGCAGACTGTGCAAGTCAACTTACAATTTCTAGCTAAGTGAACCAGTTTTCAGTAATAATGAGATCATCTACTGATATATGACCAATCTGAAATTCTTGAGATTTCTGTTGAATTTTACATGTTTTTGAGCTGGTAGTTGTCATAACATATACAGTTTTGCTTTCTCTTTAAATGGCAGAACCTTTGCTTCCTTCTTCATATTTATGAAAATGTCATAAATTTATTTTTTTCTTGAGTACATATGATTTTACATCTAGATGTCTTCTGTGGATTTTCTTAGGATTTTTACCACCTATGGCATTTTTATACTCAACTGTCTTACTCAGAATGCAGAAGTTACTTGGATATTTCATAGCATCAGTTAAACGTGCATATTCATTGTAGTTAACAAGAAGCATACCTGAAGTGCATTAGCATCTGTTGTGATCATATTTGTAATCTTCCCCGATGGGAAATTCTTGCGACCCTCATGAGTTAGTCTTAAAGATTTGTGAAATATAGCAGCCACCTATAATTAAAAAGGGCATAATATAAATAAGGTGCTTATTTCACAATGACCAGCTCATTAAATAACCCATCCAAAAGCTATATGAGGTTGACTGAGGTATACTATAAATAAGGTGCTTATTTGTAATTTTGGGATTTTGAAAATTTTAACAGACACATTCTATAATTTTACCTAATGACATACTGAGAGGAGAAGATCATTCAGATTTTTCCAATTCCATTTTACATAATTTCTGTCATACCAGCCATAGCTCCATAATCAGAACGCTGTTAACGTAGAGAAGTTATATTACCAAAGTTGACCTCAAGTGAAAACCTGTTCGCCAGACATTCTGAAAATACTGGGATTCGCACAGCACGCCAATTGTCTGAACAAATTAAAGCAACTTGTCAGTAAAACAATGGCTACTGTTGCAGCCTAAATTATTGATTCTGCAAATTTAGATCCAATGAGTAGTAAATAATTCTCATAGAAGCAGCAACTTGTATATGAGCTAGTACTTTTGCAGATGCAAAAAATTTAACATAAAACAAAAGAAACATGTAGCAGACAACATTGACAGTCTTACAAGGACAAAATTTGAGGATTTCAAACCCAAAAATCAAAAGGGAAAAGAAGTAATACATAGTTCCTTTGATGTCCAAGGATACGGAAACAAACAACGTTATGGAAGGAAACTCACCATATATGAATTCTAGACGTATCAGATTCAGCTTAGGAACCTAAGAAATCTTTTATTCCGAAAGCAAACAACTCCTCATGTCACTAATCACTCCACACAAATTTGCACATGAACAAATGTGATTAGTTGTCTACGGTATCCCGAACTCCAAAAACATTCTCAATAATTTGAAGAATCCGGGAAGAACCTTAAAGTAAAAACTCGATTACCTATATATATCATATAATAAGACCAGATCACCCCTAAATCTGATCTGAATTAATCGGCCTTCACTTGCCACAGAAGAAATAGTCTTACAACTGCTAGTGAGGTCTCAAATATTTACATGATAACAACGTGAGAATTTAATAAAATCAGGACATATCATCGGAGATACTTGTATTGATATTGATGTAGAGAAATACAAAAAATATGAAAATGTGGAGAAAATAAGGAAAGTTTAAACGAATCTAAAGGATTACATCATGGCTAAGCATAAATGGATTTTCCTGATAAGTAAATGCAAGATAGAAGTTCTACCACTCCAACAAAAATTAAGAAGGCATGGATGTAACCAATCCAAGCTGGATCATCTCGTTGCATTGACTGCAGAATGATAAGAAAATTGTTAACTTTAATGGTCCAAAATAACACAAGGCATAAGATACATAAATAAGGCTCATATTGTACCTCGATGAACTAGATAAATCAGGTACACTAAACATGTGAAATACGACATCAATTCAAAAGTATGAGCTAAGCACCTGAAGCATTTTATATTAGAAAGTTCATTTTGGCCATAAGTGAAGACTTGCTACCGCCAGCAAAACAAATAACGAAAAGAATCAATTATAAGAGAAAAAGATACTAATTCATTATTAACCAAGGTTTCATAAACTTGTCAGTCAAAAAACCTATGCAGGACCTGGAATAAGATTTAATGACCATGAAATCAATGGTATGTGAGTCAGAGTTAAACATATACAAGTAGAATGTTTTGATATGGGGGCTTAAGTGCTTAACTAAATGCATGCAGAAGAAAGAAACCTTTGTTATGCAGCAACCAAAGAGAAATGGAATACCACTTTCCTCTAACAAGTCTTTAAGAACTAACCTGTAAAAGATGGCTCAGTAAAATGGGCCCCAAAAACTGAGAAAGATCAAATACAATCTACAAGATATTCAAAAAAGAATATATAAGCTCCTAGAGAGTTGTCAAACATGAAACTGAACTCCAGTTTAAATATATAAGGGAGCTGATGGGTTCAAAAGTAACTTTCATATGTTTTGCACTAAATAAGAGCCAGATATCAAAACAGATGACAGAACATAAGTTCAAATCTTTCAAAGCAATCATATGATTTTATGGAAGGAAGATTGTTTCTTCATTTGGCAGAGCATAATAAAAATGCAAAATCAACCAAGATTAAGTATCAACTTGAATTCAATTCATAAAGAGTAAAGGACCTTGAGATAAATCCTTAAAAGTTTATTTTTGTTCGAGTCACACACTTTCAGGTCGCTGAGTCAGTCTCTTTTACTTAATTGTACATCACTTCCAAATGTGGAAACGGTTACTCCACACCAAAAAAAATAGGCACTGAAAAGTTCATGAATTTTAAACAGTTGACCACTGGCAAACAATTCATCAATCACCCCAGTATGCTCATCGAAAAGGTTTCCATGTGTAGAAAAATTAAGGTTCCCCAAACACAAACACCCATTTCCTAAATAATGTCAAACAACTACAACACAGCTTTTCAAAGAAATGCATGTGCAGGGATCTTGTTCTCTTAGTTCAAGGAATTGAACAACTTCAGAAATTAACATACAAAGGCAAAGTGCAGGGAATAAGCTCATTACCTTAAAAAGGCCTCCCAACCAAAACCTATAAAACAAATAATATAAGACAGTTACAAGTTCCACGAAAGGACATCTCTACTTTAGTCAAATCTGAGATCCTAGGGTCCAATTAAAATTGACGGGAAAGGAAAAATTATAAATGGGTCAAGTGGTACCTTCCCCCAAGGCTATTATTCAATGATCTCAGAAGCCATGGCTTGGACCTTTGAGATTCTTCAACCCAACATTTCTGAAACCTGCAAGAGTCAAGAGTATTACATGTTGGGAGACAGCAATATGAATTCATTCACAAGCAAAATGAAAAGGAAGCGAATGATTCACACTTTTCAATCAGAGTCTCAGTCTGATCCCACGTGTCTAACTTCCAAACATCCTTCTCATTGATAGGCTTTCTATAGCCTAGCTGCATGAGTGGTGTAATCCATCCAAAATATATTCCTACCAAAGGAGAAAGTACCAAAATATCAGGAATGCAACTCACAAGCTTAAAATTCAACTAATTAATCATTAAAGTCATTGTTAATTTGATCTTGCATCATAATGGATAGTGACGAAAATTTAGCACAAAAACTATAGGCTGCCCCAGAGATATCAAGCATCGCAACCCCCACAACGGTAGAGTGACTGAAATACCAAAAGTACATAATTTTTAAGATGTTGAAGCATAATACAGAACTAGATAGGAGTAGAAAAAACCAACGTCTATGATCACCAGCGGGTGAAGGGTTCTAACACGAAAATTACTTCAACAAGAAGGCTCAAAGATGATCATATGCTTTTTAAAAATGGTGATGATTCTTAGTCCTTCCAATATGCAGTTTGGTATTTGTCCCTTCTAGGAGTTAAATCAGGAAGTGCAGCCACTTGTAATTCTTAAACTCTTGGCAACAAGGATACCAAATTAAGGAACTACTTACTGGAAAATATGCCAACATGCCTCTCAGGACATATTTGCTCTCCTCCAGGAAGCGCTTCATATTCAACATTGTCTAGAGGCTCAGTATTCATCATAATGTAACCCGGATATGGATCCAAATTAGGAAAGTAAACAAGAAGAAGAATCCCCAAAAATACCTGGATTAAAAAGATAACCACAAACAGAAATGTCATGGAATCACTTAAAATTATAGACCAGATTTAAAATCTTTCAAGGGTTAATGTCCAAATTTATTCTGATATACTAAGACTTCAGCATCTCCACTATGTACTAGCTTGTCAGATTGTATTGTTTACACTGTACCAGGGTCTTACGTCAAACCTAAAGACTATGTGCACATGATTGAGCTGATATTTGTTTGAAAAGTATGTTTCTTTGATGTCAATGTAGATGAAAAGAGCTACATCTTTTACTATGTACAGAGCACAGTTGTAGATTTTCATCATAAAAATATATTATAATACTTCACTTCTAGATTTGTTCAAATTAAGATACTTATAATTGAACCTGAAGTCTTCCAAGGCCACCGAAGTGACTTTATAAAAACCTAAAACTTTCTAGAGGTTTACACGTTAGTACAGCAAATTGCCAACCTTATGTTCAAAGACCACTTAAATGATAGAGGGTTATCTTGCTGACCTTATATCTTCTTTTTTTGTTTGGTAAAGCCGACCTTATATCGAAAGACCACTTAAAAAACGACAGAAGGGTTCTATCACAGATGAAAGGCAGACTGGTACAAGGAGAGGTAAAGGACCTGATAACCTTTACAGGAACCAAAAGGGAAGGGAAGGTGGCGGATCAACAAACCTGGCAGAAAACCATGCTGATGTACAAATACAGGGCAGATCTGCATGAGAAAATAAAATTGTACATGAACTGATGCTTGACATGTATTTTCAATGATTACATAGATAATTTACATTGAGTCCACCCAGTCTCACTGCAACCCGCATATACAGTAACTAACATTAACATGCTTGTAGAGGATACTATTTCAAGAATTAAAAGCCTGCTTGGTTGTGGAAAACATTTTTCATTTTCTATCTCCATTTTGCTTTACACTTTCTCAATAATTTGCACATTCTTAACATACTTTGGAAAACAATACTTCTATCTCCCTAAAGTTTTCATAGTTTTACGGATGGAAATGGTGTAGATGTAATGTCATTTTTCATCTATTCACATAATTCATTTCACATATATCATGATCAATGATTTTAATTACTGAAAATGTTCTCTATGCAACGAAATAAGATCCCTGCTATATCCACTTCATAAGCATAATATGGATGAAGCAGAAAGCTTTGACAAATAACAAGGCGCCTAAGCAGGCTTCTGTAAGTGAAGATGGGAGATCAAAAGCACTCAGCACTATCCAAACCTATTCTTCCAGCGGTTCATGCCAAAATAGAACATAACCTACTTGAAGGCATCTTTTTCTTCCCCTTTTTTTCTTTGGAGACTGGAGATGAAATGGATCCACTGAGTTGGACCTCCACATCAAAGGTGGTCATCACCAGGCCAAAGGCCTAGTGGGCCGTGGCTTCAAGGAATCTATTATACTGGCTAAGTGACTCCATTCTCTAGATAGATTCTTAGGTGATGGATGCATAAAGGGATATAATAAACAAGTCAACAATGCCTGTTGTGCTTTAGGCATGTTCACTAATATTCGTAGTATGACGTGAGATAAACTGCCCCACACAAACAAATATTCCCTTCTTAGAACTTGGGAAATTACACCGAGGAAGCATCTGAGTTGTGAAAAAATATTATCTTGAGATAACACACTCAATTAGATATAAATATTCCCTTCATGGTTATGATGTGAAAACTTATGTCACTTTCTTTGGAATTCCTAGCTACACAGGTTTAGTATCCATGTGCATCGTATCACAATCTTGAATTACTCCAAAAGTTACCCAATTATTACTATTTTGTTCTTTAAACTTGCAAACTATGATTTTATTTTCTCAAACATACCTCTCACCAATCTTAATTGATATAATACAGTGTCTCTCATTTTTAAACCATCCTTGGATTTTCTCTCGGTCATTCCTAACAGAGATTGAACAATTTCAGAATCACACATATGATCATTTTCAAAAATATTGTAATAAGAAAAAAAAAAAAACTAATTAGAATACTTAACATTATAAACTAAAGAAAATTTTTAACTTTATTATAATTATACTAAAAGAATTTTTTTTTTTTTTTAATTTTCTCTATAGTGATTTGCCTTCTGACTTCATAAACAGACATTCACAGAACACCAGATGAATAATGAACTTGATACTTTGTTAAGGGAAACATGCATTTTCTTTTTTCAAGGAAAAGAGAAATTTGCATTTGAATACAGTGGAATTTGTTTTATTTTATTGCTTATATTGTGGTTCGGATTAGTAAGAAGAAAAATCACACCCTTGTTGAATTAAGTAACTAATGGAGGAAATCTAACCTACTGCAGTAATCCTTCATTGAAAGAATGAGATTGATCAGCACAGCATCGCCAACCAAAACATAAATGACCCCAAACCTCACATACCATCGACACTCCCGCATGTAAATTTTAGTTTCCAACCCGATCATCATAAGCATGGAGCACCAAGCAAATGCCTCAATGATCAAAGAAGCAATCTGCAGAAGAGAAAAAAGAAAAATTTACTTTTTCATACTTTAAGTAACCTGCTATGCTACTAGAAGTATAATAATAAAATTACGACCAGAAAATTACCATTCAATCAAAACGAGAAAGTAATTTGACATTTCTCCAAAAGGAGAGAATAAACTGACATAATCCATAATAACAATAGGAAGAAAAAACCGACCTCAAAGGGAGCAAGACCAGTCTCTCCATCTAAGTTAAAGAGAGAAATACCCATCATCAATCTTAATAAAGGCTCAGCAGTACAGTATCCAGCCAACAGTCCTAATATATAGTTATAGTAATTTGACTTCAAACGAAACCTTTGAGCTTTGGCATTAATCTTAGTAAGCCATATTCGGTAAAAACACAAGCCCAGAAGAACCAAATGAGAAGTGGACATCACTAGAGAGTCAATTGCACAGGGTGTGTAAGCACCAAATGCACTATCCTCTGCTTTTGCCCAAACCCCGTTTAACACCGGCTGGCAGTACCAAACCAATGGCTTAAAGGCCATCTCTCAGTCGACAAACCTACAGAATTTTCACAACTGATTACACATCATATACTAAAATTTCTTTTTTTTAATGATTGAAATATGGTTGATCATGAAGTTTTCTGCTAACTCAGGCACTTACTAGTTTACTCCACAATCAATTTCTTCCCCACAAAGTGCACTATCTGCGATAAGAGAAACCATATTAAATACCTCCAACATGAAAAGAAGTGGCAGCAGATTGTACCAAATTCACATAATTAGAGAAACCCATCTCCATTGTAATCATGCCCATCCAAACTTGCCAAGGACAAGATTAATATAGTGAAAACTGTTTAATTTACATGTGAAAAGGAAAAAAGAAAGTCAAGGAAAGGAAAGGAAAGAAGAATAAACAGTTAATTTTAATTAATTTCCTATTATATGCATAAAACATAACAAACCATCTTCATTTTATTCTTTTGCCAATCCAACCTTATCAAGAAAAGAATTTATAGAAAGAAAATGAGTTAAAAAAAATGTTCAGTTTAAGATACCTTTAATTTGGTCACTGAGAATGCAAAGTAAAAAAATTTAAAAGAGTTGATTGCACGTTTTCTTTTGCTTAATAAAAAGAACCCAAAAGGCCTCTTATCTGCATTACTCTCAATTAAGTGGAAATTCTGGTTTTCTCATCTTCCAAACAATGGAATATCCAAACACCAGAATTCATTCCTATTTTCCCAGCAAATCACCAGCACTAGAAAACCCAAGAACAACAACTACTACTACAATTATAACAAGAACAATCTTACCTCTAAGGTTGTAGTCACAATTCTGTGTGCCACTATGAAGTGATAAACTGAAGCAGAAAGGGTTCACAAGAAACGTGGCATGCATGGTTAGTTGCAATTTATAGCTTCAAAGAATGCAATAATGCAACAAAGTAGAAAACAAGTAAGGCCAAGAGAGAAAGAAAAAAGAAAGAGGCAATCAGTTGAGAAGAGAGACACAGACCCATTTGTTGCATTGCAAGCGTCATGGCTTACGTTGACTCCGCTATATATAAGAAAAGGACAAGAAAAAGAATAATCATTTTAAAAAAACTGTGAACGTGCAAAAACAGCAATAATTTACCTTCAACATTTGGCTTCTTACCCTGGAAAAATATTGCTAAGTATTTTCTTGCAGAAATAAATATTAAAGAAAATAAAAGCATACGAATAGATTCTTTAAAAATCAGATGGGAGTTTTGGAACCACGTATTTGACCTCTTTAGTGACATATATAAATCGTGACTCAGCGATTAGCAAAGAATTGTGTTGTCCTCTTTAGTGACGTATACAAATCGTGACTCAGCGATTAGCAAAGAATTGTGTTGTCTTTTATGGTATTGCTTTTTAGCGATGATTCCTGTTTTGTCGTAACTATTTGATATCCAAAAATTTCATTAACAACTTTAAAAAATTAGAATAATAATTTTAAAATTAAATTTTTAATAAAATATGTGATTTACAATTTATAATTACTTGATTTTGTGATACCTACACGGAAATGAGACCGCACAAATTACGGAAATATATATTTTTTTGAATCTTTTACTGAGAGATAAAAGATTAAATCTTTTTAAGAAAACGAATTACATTTTTTTATACATTAAAAAAAAAAAACACTTTTATCACTAAACTATGCCCGATATATAAATAGATCTTTTATCAAACAAAATAAGACAACGTAATCAAAATAAGATCAAAAAAAATCTTAAAATTAAAACGTTTTTTTGTCAAGAGACCTAATTAAGTTAAGAAAAAAAGACCCCTATCATTTATTCATTTTATAACTAAATAACAAGGTCACAAGGTCTTTTGTATAAGTGACAACTGGTCGTTTAAAACAAAAATTGAAAGGCCATATTAATTACTTGTTTTGTTTGTTTATTTCGTGATTTTTTTTTGTTTAATTACTATTTAATATTAATAGTATCTTAAATATAACTATAATAAATTAAAAATATTAAATTTAAATTTAAATTTAAAAATTAAATTATATAAACATTATCAATTAACCTATTACCGATTATATCAAATTCGATTGGTTAATATCAAAATGCTTAAATTAATTTGATCAAAACATTCAAAAAAATATTAACAATAAAAAAACAAATAAAATTTTCAATCAACCATTTCGATCATTTGCTTACCCCTACACACTTACTGATTAGTGGTAAAAACAAGAAACTATGGATCTCCGATTATTACAAGCACTTCACAACACTTGCATCTGTAATTTATTTCTCTATGACGATAACTTAAGTAAGCCTAACTTAACTGCATCATAGTTCGTGTGAATGTCTGGCACGTGCAAAAGTTCACACGAACTACATACACACTGACAATAATGAAAATGTCTAAAAAAGAAGCATAAACTCCACTAAATGAAATAGTATTGCATTGTGAATAGTAAATTAAGATAAATTACAGAGTGCTGAATTGATCTATACATAATAGAGGCATCGGCGTTCTGAAGTTCTACTTGAAATTTTCGTCATCCAACATTCACGTGATAAAATAAGTTATGAAAATAGTCTCGTAAACCCTCATCTTTTTACAACAATCAAATATTTTTTTTTTGTTACATTGACTAAGGAAGGGATTGAACTCGGGTCTCATCAAGAGGTGACCACTAGACCAATAGACCCAAGCATGGCCCCACTTATTCTGGGGTATGGAATTTATCTGCATGCCAAACGTACAAAAAGTAGGCATTACAAACGTTCTGTGACTTAACTATCTCATGACCTTTGGACAAATTCCATATGCTACATCACAAAAAATATCCTCGACCGGGTAAGTTACCATCATAAGCGAATAGACATAAACTCACTAGAAGAACGATGAAGCTGTATTTCTTACACCAGAGATCCAAGTCTCTACATTTCAGCAGTGTCCCAGTCAATTGATCTGTCTTCAAAACCATATTCCCGCTGCTGAAACCTGTTCCGGGCCAATCTGCTCATCACAGCGATACCTGGGGGCAAACAGGAATAAAAGCAAACAAATGAATATCATCCATTCATAAATGAATTTCTACTGCACAATATAGTATTGAAATAACTCTTTTCTATGGTACATTAGAAGATCCTCTGCAATTAAAATCACTGGAAAGGCAGATTATGTCCAGAAGTGCCTAGAATGTACTTGTAGTAATTTTATAAGCTTAAAGAAATCGACAATCATGCATGGTTGATGCTTAAGACCTTGCAGTGTCATAAATGTGTGTTCACGTGTAATTTCTAGCTCCTTTCTAGAAAGTACTAATCCAAAGTACTTTTCACGCTGCTAATGCAATCAGTCAAATCATTGGGCAACCTAACCATGCTCGTGTTATAGATTTTAAAACCAGAGTGCAAAAATTATTAGTATAGAAAGATGACAAATCAAACTTGTAAAATACCAAAAAAAGAAAAACACAAGCTCCAAGAAAAACAGGGTCTATTTTGATGGATCTGTGCAACTAAAGACATCAATTTTACCTTCAATCATTCTGTAAAGAGCTGACCACCATCCATCTCTAGAAATCTGACGTTCAACTAGCGACTCTTCAATTTCTTTGTCGTGCTTCCCTTCTAGAACACCTCGTAGAATTATCACTGCATCCTTTGTTTTCTTGAGGATACAGTTCTCATCTTCAATTTCCAACTGTTGAAGGTCATTGTGTGATGAAGTGAGGCTCACAGAGAGGGCAAACTGAGCAGCAGCGGCCCAGCGAGAAGAGGCCAACCATTTCCTCTGTCCATCTAACCGCTGTTTCTCGTCTCTGCCCAACTTACCCTCTCCTCCACTAAGTGCTAAACTACGTAAGTACTGAGCATTGGCAGCCCCTGTACTCTGAACCATCTTAGAGAAAGCACTTTCTTCATTTGACAGCAGTTCCTCTGGAGTATCATATTCTAGAACCTGACAGAACATAAATAATGATAGATAAATGGAAGTTCGAGAAGAAAAAAGAAATACAATAAAACAAAATTTAGCACATTTGAGATTCACTAAAGTGGTCTCTCCAAGATGATAGTAGTACATACGCACATATGTATGTATGTATGTATGAATATTTATCCCTGTTGGAAGGAGTGAGAGGGTGGAGCCTTAAAATGGAATGCATACCCGGCCTGAATCAAGTAAAAGAATCCTGTCACAATCAATGATGGTATTAAGTCGGTGAGCAATGATTAGCATTGTACATGACTTGAATTCTTCTCGAATAGTCTTCTGAATGAGAGCATCAGTCCTAACATCAACAGCTGCAGTTGCTTCATCAAGGACTAGTATCTTTGATCTCCGCAACAATGCACGAGCAAGACTTAGCAATTGCCTTTGTCCAACACTGAAATTTTCTCCTGACTCGGAAACCTAGACGAAAAAACAAGGAATATGATTCTACAATTCAGACTTGACAAAACCATCGAATTAGAACATCACAGGAGTGTACGTTTAGATATCATATTAACTTCAACTAGTACAAATTGACTTTTGAGTCAGTCTGGAGAGTTGTATAAAAGCCAAATAGAAGATTCATAACAGCTATTGCACTGTCAAGGTTATAAAAGCTCTTCTACTTTAAACAATTTCAGAAGTTTTCTGAACCAGCTTTTGTCACATCCAAACTTATTTTTGTTAAGAAAGTAATCCAACCTATTAAAAAAACACATTAGAAATCTAGAGTAACGTATTAGATTAATCCAGTGCTTCCAGTCTTCATATATCCATTCCATTCCCATTGCTATCAATAAGGTCGCTGGGTTCAATTCTTTAGCCTAGATTAACCAATCAAATGAAGATTGCTTTCACACTAGCATATTGTCAAATAGTAAACATATAGTTTTGACTAAACTTTTGTTTGTCTCAAAGAATGCATCTCAATCTTGCCTATGCATCTAGATCTTCCCTGTTTCATCTGTGTTTGCGATGTAAAACCAAATTGTATATGATTAAACAATGTTTTTTCATTGAGGAATGCATCTCAACATTTGCCTGTTCTATCTGTTGTTTGGGATGTGGAAATCAAAATCATGTTATTATGAAGCCTAGCTGCAAAGTGCAAATGGAAAACTATATGGATAACACTTCCGGATCTAACAATAGCACAAGGAAGAAGTTCTATAAAGTTAGAGAGGAAGCTAACAGAACCAAGAGACGGAGAGCATTGTGCATCAGAATGACTATATTTTCACTTCTAAACTGAATCCAAAAAAATGGCCAAATATATCCTATGGTAGAAAAAGAAAACTTATCAAGTCCTGCATATAAAGTTTACTGTTCAAATTATTAAAGATCCAGCAAAGAAAATTTTGAGAAAGTACCTCAGCATCAAGACCAAGAGAATTCCTCCGAATGACATCCTTCAAATGTGCCCTCTCCAAGGCTTCCCAAAGGTCAGCATCATTGTGTTCATTGAAAGGATCAAGATTAAATCTCACAGTTCCTAGACAAAATAGACAACGCCGGTTGATGAAATAATACACAGTTCTATCTTACTAAGATTTTTGTTATGCTTCATTCCGGTGTGAAAGCTGAAAGCTCCTTATTTGACACTTTAATTTCAATTTTATTACTAATAAAAAATGAAAAACAAAAGTTGGATGCATGGGCTACATAATGAGTAAAACAAATGTACAATCTTCCGACCTACTAAGACAAACAGAAAAATAAAATGTTTACAATACGAGAGCTCTCAATTCAGCTCCATTTTTTTCTTAGGAGTACTAACATATATTTGAACAGTAAAACTTAATACTACGTAATAATAACAGTGTAAAATCAAACCATCATTAAGAAAACACCTAAAAGTTGACTAATTGCACTAAGGCTACCATTCTAATTACAACAAAGGGTGTGAATTGTGTGTACCTGAAAAAAGAACGGGTGACTGTGGTATGATACCAAGTACTTTACGTAGGTCCATCAGGCCAAACTTGGCAATATCACACTCATCAATCAAGATTCTTCCTCTTTCCAGTTCCACAATTCGAAATAAAGCATTCAGTAAGCTTGATTTCCCAGCACCAGTCCTTCCAACTATCCCTACCTTGTCACTTGAAGAAATTGTGAAAGACAATCCATGCAGGACCGGGGGAAGTTCAGCCCGGTAACGTAGAACAACATCTTCAAATTTGATTGATCCTGATGAAGGCCATCCAGGAGGGGGACGATTGCTCTCAATAATAGGTGGAGCTTCTGAAGGCAACTCTATATAGGTGCCAACCCGCTCAACAGCATTTAAACTATTCTCGGCCAAACTTGCAAGTCTCAGAACACCTGTTAACAAACTCGTAATATTTAAGGCATAACTGAGAAGCAAACCCATAGTAGATGCAAATACTTGCTGGTTCTCTGCCCTTCCATTCTGCACAACAGCAAATGTTGCTGTGAACCAAATCATGAGGCCACCCAGTGTTTCCAAACGGATTGCAAGCCAGCGGTTTGCACTCATGTTCACAAGGGTAAACTTGATATTGTTGTCCATAGAATTTCCATTAATGTCAGCCATCCGATCATAAGCTTTATATGCGCGAATCGTTGACAGACCATTCAATGCTTCCCCAAATTGTGCATAAACAGGCGATCTGGTTATAGAGTCCAAACGCTTCACTTCACGCGCTGTGCTCTATATAAAAAGAAAAAAGCTCATGTGAAAGGCTGTTTACTGTGCTTCCAAAAACAGAATACAAATAGAAAATTTCAAGTGCAAACAAGGGCTCTGTAAGTTGAAGAGATTCATTCTTAGCTGATGGTGACACCAATCAGCATTCACGATGACTGTGGAATTAAAGTATGAAAATATAAAATGCATTTATTTACGACACATTGCAAAAGTTAACTGTAGGCCATGCAATTGCATGCTAATTAGAGGAGATCGAAAATAAATTCTCCACAGATCATCAAACTACTCTCACTATCCGTCGCTTTTATTTAACCAACAGTATTCATGCTGTCTGCGGAATCTAAGTACAAAAGTATAAAATGCATTTATTTATGATACATTGAAAACGTTACTGTAGCCACACAATTGCAAGCTAATTACACAAAAGTGTAAATGCATTCTCCACTGGAATATAGAAGAGCCCACTGATCATGAAACTACATTCACTGTCCTCTGCTTTTATTCTAACCAAAAAAGGTCTGTTGATAAAACATCTTTCATTAGAATATTGGAAGTACAACACAGGAACATATCCATGACCTCAATGATAAAGCATGTTTTATTTAAATGTTGGAAGTAAAATCTAGAAACTTGTTGATAATCAAAAGACAAGAAGGGATGGAATGAAAAATAAATGCACTCATGAGAATTAAGATCTAGCATTAACTACGGAAAAATGAGAGAAACCATCAGCCAAAATAGGTAAGTCGTGCACAGAACAAGAAGCTTCAGAAGCCTACAACGATAGAATGAAGGCCATAAAGAAGAGTGAAGAAAGCAAACATAGACATAGCGGTCTATAAAACTAAACAGCAGAATTTCATAAGAGGATTCTTAGAGGCCGTGTAAATGTTGCGATATTATATATTTTATTTTTTGCTCAAAGGAGACCGTTCTAGTACTCATCAAATTCTGGAGTCAATTACCCAGACTTGAGCAAAATTTCTGCATTTTGTCAAGCTATACTTCCGTGTCTTAACCAGCATGAATCTCATCAACTGCAGTACAGGTAAAGTAATAATCTTAAAATCATTTAAATAATAACAACTCAGCCACCACTACCTAGATGAAACCCACAACCACAATGTCCGGAAAAAAAAGGGAACGATAGGAGATGACAATAATATGCAACTACTGGCACCATAATATTACACTGGGGGAAGGTGTGGAGGTCAATGACTTGATTATTTTATATAAAAAAATGATACAGATGACAGGGAGAAAGAGTTTCATTTACCTGATAATATAAGTAAGCTCCATAAAATAAAACCAAAAGCGGCATGATGGCCCACAAGGACATTGTGCTCACAATTCCTATCAACACAAACGTAGAAAGGAGCTGCGATACTAGCCCCAAAAACATATTCACAAAAACAGCAACATTTCGATCGATGTCACCTAGATCCTTTGCAAACCTATTAATAATTCGCCCAAGTGGATTGGTGTGGAAGAAGACCATTGGAGCTCTTAGTATGGCTGCAAGCATAGCATCATGCAACTTTCTAGCTGCATATAAACTTGATAAGATCAACAAATACGAATTGGTCAACGTCACCAAAACCTGAAACATAAGAAGAAAGATATGAAATGAAAAAGAGTCCGTACTAAGACCAGAGATTTAAATAATTATTTTTTTAAACTAAAATTAAGCAGTAAGACAATTTTTTGGGTGGAGGTGGGCGTGGGGGACTATTAGAATAAGACAATCAATTCTACTCGTCTGTCCTTTTTCCCTTTCCACCTTGATTTAGCATAAAGTTTAAGGAACCTAAGTGATATTAAACTTTTATCCTCAGTTTTTGTTGTTATATTGTAATTCATTATGGAGTAAAGGATAGAATAGGAAATGGGGTAGTAAAATACTTATTGCTTTGGGAAGCTAGACAAAAATTATAGGATAGCCACATAAGTAAAGGTGGATAAAAAATAGGAAAGAGAGAGTATCATTTCTTGGGGTGGTGGAGAAGGCACCAAATCTATACTACAGAAGGAAAATTGCTAGGATTAGTAAATATTAATATTTAAGTTGAAATTTCTAAGCCAATTTTCACCAAATTGTACTCATACCTGACCAAATGATAGAAGTGAGTAGACCAGATTATAGTAACCAGGTCCATGATTCTTTGGAGTCCCTTGATCAGTCCAATCACTCAACCATGTGCTACTTGAAACTCGAAAAACTTCTGTTAGGACATAACACATAAAGAGTATTGTCACCACCCATGCACCTCCTAATGCATCCTTGTACCTGGGAAGATTGAATAACTACATTGATTACAAATTGAAAAAAAGAAGAAGTATAAATGGAATCAAAATACGATTACCATACATTAATAGCCTTTCAAAACATTATCAATTGACAAACATATGCATAAACATGCAGATAGAGTCAGACATGTACATGTGTACTTATATACACACGTTACATATACATACACATATGCACCATGTATATGAATATACATATATACGGAATTGTGGGAATGTGCATATTAGAAGAGTTTAACTGATAGCAAAAGGTACTTCAGTAATTTAGGAGCCAGCCACTTATTGTAGTTATCTCATTTATTACCTCAATCTTTTCTTCTAAATATCTTATAATAATACGTATACATATGCTTTTCAAGACAGCATTGGTTGATATGGATGGATGCTTTGCCATTGGTTTCTTTTTATTTTTTTCACAATAACTACGTTAAGTAAACTAGAAACAAAAATAACCATTATATACGCTAAGCCAATTACCATTAACCCAATAAAGAACTAAATAAAGAGGTCTAAGCAGTAAAGATTGTTTCCACAGGAGCCAGCCACTTATTGTAGCTGTCTCACTTATTCCCTCAATCTTTTCTTCTAAATATCTTATAATAATACGTATAAATATGTTTTTCAAGACACCATTGGTTGATATGGATGGATGCTTTGCAATTGGTTTCTTTTTCTTTTTTTAACAATAACTACATAAGTAAACTAGAAACAAAATTAACTACTATATACGCTAAGCCAATCGCCATTAACCCAATAGAGAACTAAATAAAGAGGTCTAAGTAGTAAAGATTGTTTCCACAGGAAGGAAGAGTGACACCACAATGCTAATTTCAGCAGTAACTTCCCAGCAAGGTAACAAAATGAAGATAAGATAAAAAGTAAAATTTCCCAGGATTCCTGTCCTTACCATTATCTGAAAGTGAAAGCATAAATTTGTTCAGAACAACACACTTTTAATGATAATGCAACCTTTTGATTCAGATAAAGCCACAGGAGTTTAGTATTTGAAGAGTCATTAAATTGATTAGATAATAGCTAATTTCACAGGTGGAGATACTTCACTGTAGTTACCCAAAAAAAGACATTTACTGTAATTCTTGAATTTCTTTTTATAAATATTATGAAATTGATATGAAAATAATAATACATTATTTTAAAGGTATATATATGAGAATTGAAGCATGTGTATTAGTGTAAACCCATGAGATGAAGATAATTAATTTAACTCTTGATTTTGACCTTTCTCAAATGTATATGCGTGAGCATGTCTTAAGTTTCTCAAATGGTGTCAAAATGTATTTGATTCAGCAATTTTATAGGCATTACTCGATTTCAGCAATAAAGATTCTGATGATAAATTAACAGTATAAAGATGTATCATGCAATAAATTCCCAAAACCAATATGAAATTTGAATATTTTAACTGGTAACTGTTGATGTCCAATACATCAAGCAACATGTGAGTCATATTGATGACATTGAAAGCATTGGATGGAAGTGCATAAGACACCATATGCCTTCTTGTTCGCTACAGTTATCAATACGAATTAAAAGGAAAAATTGAAGGATGTATGATAGAGAAATAATCAAATAGATAAACGTACATACTTTATATATAATTGAAGCACAATAATGAAATCTAATATTCTGTTACCTTGTAACAACTTTCCAACTGACAACACCTGTTTCCCGTTCTTCCTGCTTAATGAGAACAGATTTGCCTCCTTTCAGTTTCTTTGTGTGGCTTGCATTCTTTGGCAGATCATTCATTACCCCATTAGCAACAGGTTTCGAGGAGTTACGATCAACAGGTTCACCATCTTCCTTCTCTTCCGCATGCTCTTCCATTTTTCCCGCATTTTCCATTAATTTTTGGAATAATGTACCATTATTAGACAGATCCTCATAGGTTCCCTCCTCTTTCACCATACCTTCATGGACCAGGATAATTCTATCAACTTGTGAAAGGAAGTGCAGCTGGTTTGTAACAAGAACTCTTGTTTTCCCCTTTAATTCTCCCTTGATACATTTATCAAAAACCTGAAGATGATTGATAACATACATTAGACCAGTATAATTTGATCAAAAGACCTAACATCATCATCAAATTTCAAAAGACAACTATGGTGATAAAGAAGAGTAAAGCATTAAAGTCTTTAAGTCCAATAATATTAATAATAATTTTGATAAGTAAAAAGTAAATTAATCAAAGGCACCAAGGGAAACCACCTATGTACAAAAATCTATCTACAAGATAATGTCTCAATAAAGTCTACAATAGTTTCATCATTTACAAAAAAAATCCCCCTTAATCCAAAACTCAAAAGTATGTAACCACCCATCCTTGAGTGGCTAAGGGATTTTCCTTGCCATCAAAAGCTCTCATATTCTGTTCATGCCAAACGACCCAAAAAAACGGAAAGAGGAATCAAGCAATATGCCTTCTTCTTTTGCTTTGATCCTCTTAGTCCATACCACGCCCACGCCTCATCTTTGACCGAGCCGGTAGCCACCCATTGAATTCCCACTAAAATAAGAGCCATCTCCCAAAGATGCCTAATGAATAAGCATCCCAAAAGAAGGTAGTAAATAGATTTGGCTTCCTCTTTACAAAGATAACATCTATTAACCAACATCTTCCCTCTTTTTTGAAGATTTTCAATCATGAGGATGTCCCCCCAACTAGTCTCCCAAGCAAAAGAAAGATAACTTTGAAGGAGCTCAGTTTTTCCTAATCACTCCCCAAAGAAGTTATTCTTTCCCTCCATGCTACCATTTGAGATAAGAGTCTTGTAAAAAGACAACCAAAATTTTTCACTCGAATTCAACCTCTATTTAACCTTGTCATCATCTAGCAAGTTTACTTTTGCTTGTAGATATTCTCAAAAAAATTATCCATGCTTGCCAATTCCCAATCATGAGCATTCAGACTCAAGGCTATGTCCCAAACAATCACCTCATTATGGGAACTCACACAAGAGCAAACTAAAGCCTCCTTGTCTCGAGCAAGGGTGAAAAACCTCCGGAAATTGATTCTTCAACGGAGTGTTACCGTGCCAAACATCATGCAAAAACCAAGTGTCGTTCCCATTGCCACATTTAAAGAGGACATAAGGAAAAAGCCACTCCAACCCTTTTTAATCCACCTCCACACCCAAACACCATAATAATAATAAAATAGAGTATATAACAAAAGTAGCCCTTTTAAGGAAGTCATGGAAGTCAAATAGGAAAGCATTAGAAAGGTAAAAACTTTCTTGTAGACTGGTTTTTCAAAGGAAGCAAGTTTTCAAAACTATATATCAATGAAATAAGTGGGAAAATAGTTATTTTGCAAAATAGCTCAACTCTTATACTTTTACTGATATCCAAGATTACATATATAAAGATGCTGATGTGTATGTTTATGAATTTCTTTCATTTACTATAATCTTGCAGCTGTCAAGTCCTAGAATTAGATCATGATAATGATCATTGGGATCCGATCTAGAATCCTGATTATGACAAACTAGAACAACAAATTATTAGAAAAATAATATGCGGCCATGGATTACAAATATACTACTCTGAACCGATTACCTGTCGAGCCACATGAGCATCCAGAGCACTTAAGGGATCATCAAAAATGTACACATCTGAACTAGAATACACAGCCCTAGCCATGGAAACCCTTTGCTTCTGCCCGCCGCTAATATTCACACCTCTTTCACCAATCTCAGTTAGATCACCACCCTAACAATGAAGTAAATAGGAGTAAAAAAAATTCAGGTCCCATATTGTTAAATAATATGGGACTTCTTCCCATCCTTAAGAACTAGCACGTAGTATAATAAGTTTGTGGAGAAACTTACAGGCAGTAAGTCAAGGTCATGCTGCAATGCAGTAACATCTATAGCCTTCTCATATCTTGCTGATTCAAAACTGGACCCAAATAATATGTTGTCACGTACCTGCAAGAATAAAATCCGGAGGTTACTAACTCAGTTATAAGAATCAACATCAAGCAGGCTGCATGTAATTTTCACTGCATGAGGTCCAGGTAAATCCAAGACCACCTGCCTCAAACAGGTTTAATGCATCCAAAAGCAAGGATTCCATGAAGATAACACCAATAAATAATAACATGGCAGAAATTTGCATTAAGAACTATACAAATATTCAAAAAATAATCATGCTGGAACCTACAGTGGCATTGAAAATCCATGAAACTTGTGGTACATAAGCAGCCGTTCCTCTAAGAACAACTCTTGCATCTGACATTGGAGGAAGTTCTCCGAGCATTGCTGATATAAGTGAGGTCTTTCCTTCTCCTGTACTGCCAACTATTGCAACTAGGCTACCATTAGGTATATCCAAATTGATATTTGATAACGTCGGCCTCTCTGCCTGGAAATAAAAAAAATGAAATTTTCAAATGCCGTCATTCCATGAAACCAAAAACCATGCTTAAGAATTTCAATAGATTCTAAATGCCACTAAGAACATGAAAAGGATTTTTTTTGTTAAAACCCCACACAATGGCCTCAAACCCCTGACCACAAACTGGGCAGGAAAATCTATGTACCAACGTTCTAAAGCAAACATGAAAAGGAAATACAAAACTCTCATACAAGGAAGCAAATTTTTAAATAATCCAAATAGTTGTACTAGAAAGCAAAAGACAGTGACACTAGATATTTTGCCTCTGTAGCATAGTACAAGCTGAGCATTACAGTTTTCCTCTTCACTCTATTCCATGGATAAAACAACAGCAGAGCCAATGTCTCATAGCCAACGAAGACTGATATATGAGGACATCTAACTGCTATAATGGACCTAATTATAAAGGGAGTGGTTCAGCATAAAAGGCCCTAAACAGAAAATGATAACCATCTCAAATAAATATATTCTTGATTATATTAAGCCACATTGAATATGGACCATCTTGAAATGATCACATAAGAAAGATGTCAATCAATTGGCACTGATCAAATGACAAAAGATAAGTTGTTTAACAAGTGTCTTTCACGAGAAAAGACAGAACCAGCAGGCAGGTTAGCTAAAATGTGAAAACCATTTTGCTATAAATTACGAGAAAGAAGCAGGTCTGACTCGTATGCTTATGCATCTGTGTGTGTATTGCGTCTATTTGACAAAAAAGGAAACAAAGTGATAAAGTTTAGGAACTAGACCTTAAAATCCCAAGAGAAATATCCATTTTTTATAGAGATGGCAGGTAGTCCAGGATCAAGGGGAGGATTTGGTAGAAGAACTCTCTCATCGGTTGACAATAGCTCCTCCAGACGTTTTAATGATACATTAGCATTTACCACCTGTCAAATTAAAGCAGCATTAGAAATTGAAAAACAGAAAAATGTTGGAAATTGATAACTATAAGTGATTTGTGTTTCAACCATTTAATCAGGCAGAAAAAGAAAATTTTAGTGAAAACAAAGGATATGGAAAATTAAAGGGGGGGGAAAGAGCATATAAGCCAACCTAGTCCTAACCCAAAAGATACTGATAACTTAAAAAAATACAGGGGAAATGCCAAACACCTCTCTGACAGAAATTATTCAAACAAACATAGAACTTTTTTATAATATATTAGAAGAATACCCTGAAAGAAATTCTTGAACCTAATAAAACCTTAACCATCGAAGGTTTGTCAATAAATCTAGAAAATGCATGAACTTCCAATGAATTTCTGAATCACACGAGATTCTTCACTGAAACACTAACATGCTCTTGATGGGAAATGACTATGACACCCTAGTTAATAAAAGACAAAACAGAGTGTGAGGGACAGATCTGATTCACTGTCTTGTCTGCATCCAAGAGCTTGAACTAGTGAGGCATAAAAGTAAGCAGGAGTACTGAGACATGGTCAAAAAGAGAAATCAGGACTAGCAAAATCACAGGAACCTTTGGATGAAATATTGTTAAAGGTACTTAACAAAAAAAGGAATATTGTTAAAAGTAGTGCAACCAGTGATAAGTGACACTAGCAAGCTCATGTTCGCATGATGACATTCCAAGTGTCATAGGTCCTTCCTCGTGGAGGACGGAGTGATGAAGAGCGAACATTTGAAGAAATAGTGGTGAACGTATGGATGTGGCTTGAGTAGTTGTTCTACAGCAACTGGTTGAGGCGCTGTTCATTAGAGTTATCCATGGTGATAATGGCAGGTTGCTTCAAGGAAATGAAACATGGTGGTGGTAGGGGCACTACAGGTGATCCCAGGTCATGATCAGAACTGCTGGAGGCACTGTTGATAGAGCCGGGTGGAGAAACATTGACTGACAGTGGACCTAAGCAATATATTAGCATAAATTTGAAGAGAGAGATATTGGTGCTAACAATTGAAAGAGGCTCGATTAGTGGTTTTATAGAATTTTTGTTTCCTTTTCCACCATAGTAAAGATTGTTATTCATATGAAAGCGGAGAAGCATATTCTGTGCATACAGCTGTAAGTACATCTTCTAACAAAGTTAAATTCTCAAATTTGAAACCTCGAAACATTGTACGCCAATGAGAGGGCTGAAAATATAACATAAACAGCAATTTGAGAAATGGCATGGAATAATGACATAAAGAAAATGAAAATGCCAATATGCACGCACGTGCACATGCGAGCACTTGGCCTTTGACAGAAAGAAAACGCTATTTGGCCTCAAAAACCATGGGGGAAAGAACAAGAATTTTGTTGATGGGCTAAAAAAAGTGCATTTCTTCTCTCTCCGAATTCCAATGGAGTCCTAAAAGTTAGTTGCTAAAGCGAAACATCACAAATATTAGAAATTAATTTATAAAGTAGAGATAAAATAATTGTGAGAATATCACATATTTTAGAAAATAGTACTTCATAATGTAGAGATAAAATAATCAACTTGAGGAAGCTTCTAAAATCAAAATAAAGCAAGTTCATTATTCATCTAGATCTGTATTAGATACAATCAAGAAAGAAAATAAAATTGTCTCTGAAACTGTCATCTCTAAAGGATAATTACATTCGGTATACCAGAACAGTACACAATATGACCCCCAAAAGTGAAACAACTAGAGGCAAAACTATACTAAGCAAAGCAAAAATTACGTGAGTACTTATCTATGTCGCCTACATGCAAACTGTTATCTATAATGTTTAGCAGCAAGGACCAACTCAGATACATAAAAGAGGCAATGAAGAGAACCTGAGTGATGACGTTAGGAAGCATAAATAGAGGGAATCGAAGCACAGCAAACAGAGAAAGAGATGTGAATGCCCTTGCAGGTGTCAGATCCCCTCCAAGCAAAGTGAACATACCAAATGAAACAACAGTCACCAGAACTGGAATGCTGTTTAGTATAAAACTATTCCACTGCAGAACAAAGGAAAGAACCCGAGGGAATCAGAAACATACAGAAGGAAACAATGCTATTGGCAGTAAACATCTATATTCATATGAAGGACTACAAGAACACTGTCGCCGATAACCATGTTCAATAGACAGCAAGCAAAACTCAACCATGTATCAAACATATAGATTCCAGTGTAGTTTTAAATATACATGAACTTTCTTTTGAATATTCAAAACAGTCAATCAACATATTTGTCTACCTCATCAGTTGAAAACTTTGTAGATATCATCATCAATTGCAAATGCCTAACAAGGACACTCACGTTTTGCATGTCTTTACATGCCATGAAATGATCATAAATGATTAATTAGATACTGATAATGCTCATGTGACAGTCACTATATTTAGTAGAAAGACTGTAAGAAATAAATCTATAAGCATGTTTATGGGGCTTCTTATAGCTGAAAAGATGCCACGCAAGCATGAAATTAAGAAAATAAACAATGGTTGCAAATGGACTTGTATTCTTTTTCATAGTAATTATTCAAAAGTATTGTAGTGAAAAAATATTTCTGAGACATTGGATCTAAAGCTGGCATATCAACATTATATTAGGAGTACCATAAACAGTAAGAAACAAATAGAAATTTCAAACATTATGGTCTAGCCATACCGCTCCTAATAGAGATGCTTTGCGGAACCATGATAATTCATCATTCCGGACACTTTGAACTTTAGATTGAAAACTATTCTCCCATGCATAACATCTGCAGTATTTCCAATATAAAGAGTCAAAATGATTATTAATTGGCTTAATATTTTACTAGAAATTTTAAAGAACATCAAAAGGAAAATGAGCTTTTATTCTCAAAGCATATCATACTTTACGGTGTCCATTGCAGCTAAGATTTCATTCATAAGGCCAATTCTCTTGTCTGTACGTTGCAACCCTTCCTTAGACAACTTCTGCATTCTGCTTATAATGACAGTCTGTTCAAAAGGGGGAAAATAAAAGATGTAGGTCAAACCAATTTATTACGCGAAACATTTAAGATACATGGGCATAAAACAAATTAAGATCATAAACATCCCAAAAAGGGATAATGAACGGATTCAGCATCTCTTTGAAAAGGTAGTCAACGGTAAAATCCTCCCATATATTGCTTTGCAATAAAAAAATAGCGGGGGCACAATTCTTCCAAATAGATTTCCAAGGAAAATTTGAACTTTCTTCTACACACAATAAAAGGGCCTTGTCAAAGAACTAACCTCAAATTTCCCATTCGCTTTTAAACTCCATTTCATCCTATCTTCCCCTTGCAAACCAAATCTCACTTTGTAAATTTTTTCAAAGAAATGTGTTAAAGTTACCAATCTTGAGCATTACGGAAACATGGAATATCCCATACCACTTATCAATTAGACAACGAATCACAATAACTAATCAAAGCATCCTTATCTCTCACAAGAGAATAGGCATCTGGGAATTTTTATATTTTTTATAAGTAAATTGTATTAAACGATAAGTGCACCAAGGAGGTGCAACCTATGTACAAAGACTATCTATAAGATAGAAATTCCACAAAATCTACTAAATCTATCTCATTTATAAAAAAATTCTCTTTGACCCCAAAATTAAGAGCATTGAACCACCTTTACCTAATTACATTAATAGGTGTCAATGCTATCAAAAGCTGTACGACTCCTCTCACTCTAAATAATCCAAAGGATAGAGAGTGTAATCATAGAGTAAGCTTTTTTGAGACTCTTAGAGGCCCTAAAACCACACAAGACCAAATCTCATCTCTCACGGAGCCGACAATCACCCAAGAAACCCCCAAAACCTTATAGGTCATCTTCCAAATGCTCTAGCGAAAGAACACTCCAACAAAAGATGAAAAACAGACTCGCCGCATTCTTTACAAATGAAACACCGATTCACCAAAACCCTCTCTCTTTTTTGTAAATTATCCAAGTGAGAATCTTCACCCAAGTGACTTCCCAACAAAAAAAGCTCATTTTATGGGGGCCTGGAACACCAAATAGCTTTTCATGTAAAGTTGAAAGAACCTTCCGAAGGTATATCAACCAAAGAAACTTATAATAAGATTTCAACTTATCTAGATTTTCCTTCCAAATAATCGCACCCTCTTTAGTTATATCCATTCAATAGTTATACAATGTTTCCAAAAAAAAATCAGCCTCACTATCTCCCAATCATGGACATTTCGGATTAATGGAACATCCCACAAGATAAAACCATTAGAATCGGAGATGCATGAAGAAATATGAATTTCTTTATCCCTCACTAATGAAAAAACCTCCAGAAAATGATTTTTGAGAGGCGCGTTCCCAAACCACGTATCAAGCCACAATCGAGTTCTCCTCCCATTACCTATCACCATAGAAAGACAATGCCATAAGTCCTCCCAATCATTCTGAATCCGTTTCCAAACCTCAACACCATAAGGCCCTCTTCTTTTTTGGGACATCCACTTACAAGGCTCAAACCCAAACTTAACTACCACCCCCTTCCTCCAAAAGTGCTCCTTTTCCACAAGAAATATCCATAACCACTTCCCTAAGAGCGCTTTAATGAATAAAATACAAGTCCCCTTTTTCCAATGGTTGCTTAACCACACCCTACCTCACCAAGTGATATTTGTAATGTTTCCCCGAATTGCCCCAAAGGAACCTCTTTTGAATAATTTCCAACCTCTTAGCCACCCCACCCAAAATTAGAAAGAGGGACATGAAATAGATAAGTAGGCTAGAAAGAGTGCTTTTAATAAGAGTAAGTCTTACTCCTTTAGAGAGATACTAATTCTTCAACCCAGCTAACCCTTTTTCAAACCTCTCCACCCTTGGGTTCCACACACTTAAGTCTTTGAATTTGGCACCAAGTGGAAGAACAAGGTAGGTAAAAGGAAGTGAAACCACATTGCACCCCAACAAGCTAGCGAGAAAATTACCATTTATATTCTCACCAAGAGGGATCAAATCACTCTCGCTAAGGTTAACCTTGAGCCCACAAAGAGCTTCAAAACACAAAAGCACATAATAGGCATCCGGGAATTAATCTTTAAAAGAAGTGTTTCCATACCAAATGTCATGCCAAAGGTGAATAGTATCTCCTTTCCCCACCTCGGATGACACCAAAGGGAAAAAAAATCATCTAATTCTTTTCTAATCCATCTCCAAACTCTCACTCCATAGGCTCCTCTACCTTCTTTATAAATCCAGTTATGCTCCACATAAAACTTGCCCCCCCCCAAAGGAAATCTTAGGTTTTAGGAAAAGAACCCACAGTGCAACCAACATACTTTCCAAGAATTCCCCATCAACTTGAATCAAAGCACATCTGCTTAAGGTACCATTTGGTAGAGTTTCCAAAACGGTTTCTATTTCCAAGAACAGAAGATAGGCCAAACAACAACAAAAAAATCAGTTTCTAGGAGGAATCAAAAGATGAAAATATATCATAAGTTGAATTTGTCTCAAATATAGAATCTTCATGGCTGTTTTACCAAGTGCTTAACAGTTTTTTAGCTCTAGTTTTACCAAAAACTCTTTCAAAACCCCTTTTAACAGCAAAAAAAAAAAAATCTTAAACTAGAGCTAGGCCAAACAGTACCTAAATCAATCTTGATACCGGGAACCACTTCAGAACAAAGAACACATCTAAGATTGAGAATTTGATCAACTTCCGCCCCACAAAATAAGATGGTGTCATCCGCAAAGAAGACGCAAAGATATAACTTCTCCCCCATTCCGGTCAAAAGAAATTATGAATCGAAATTCACCTATTTGAATACACAACGCCTAGTAAAGCCTCAAGAAAGAGTTCACCATATCAACCACCCTTTCATCACACAAAATCATAATGCCCCCCGAAAAAACTGTAGCACCCACACATTTTCAAACCCCACACCCAGAATACTTCTCACAACTAAACTAAACTAAATTTATGAAAGTTACAAATACATGGCATATAAAGCAAAAGTCTTTCCAATTTTCTTTAGGCTATATAAAGAAACTTATTTCATCAGGGTTACGAACTTTCAGATTCCAGTAACATATCCAATTCCGTGGACACAGGACACTTGGTTCAGTAAAAAGACTGGCTTGTATTAATGAAAAAACTTTGTTATTTTTGCTGTCATATAAGCAAGGAACCTTGCTATGGTACTGAAACCCTAGGAGAAAATGGAATGATGGTGCTGAAATATTAATGTCACACACAGATCCCTGGCCATAATGACAAGTTAGTTAAAAACGCATGTTTTCAGAACTCAACCAACATTTATCTTTTTACAAGTAAAAAATAAAACAAGACCTATTTGGGCAGTTATTCATATTTCATAAAACAAGACAACATCTCAGTCAAAATTCTCATCATTTTTGTAATTGCCCATGGATTTCATATTCTCTTGGGCTCAACCCCTGACACAAGCAACTTTGGTCATCTCCGTTTTTCAGCTCATGTTCAGATCAAAGACAAGTACTTGAAGTACCTAGCATTTTGTATTGAAAAGCACATTCAAACTACTGTCACTTGATCTTCTTCAAGTAGTTTCCATATGGTTTCCAAGGGTTGGTGCCACTGTACCACATTCCAACAGCATTCATTCATTTCATCGTTATACTCCATTTCCTCTAAAAGGCCAGAATAG